>CM055189.1:15441410-16641410 GCA_029224185.1 Karalla daura
ACAGTTTGTCATATCTGCAGTAGTAAAAGTGTGCCCCCTGGTGTTACTATGCATCCTGATACAATACATCCTTCCATGTCTTTTCTTACCCGCTTTGTGCCCAATAATGCCAAAGGGCAGAGGCAGCGAATACAGCCTGTATAGGCTCCCAGTCCATTGAAGGGCACACACAGCATAAATCCATTAAAGTTCACAGGTTTTTGGAGACAAATCACAGACATGTAAGTTGTGAGTTCTATTTCCTTGACTTGCGATGTCTTTTCCTCCCAGGACAGAGAAGATTGATAAGGTCATTAAACAGTGGGAGGGCTCCTTCTTCAGAGGGAACCCCAAGCTACGAAAGAAGTCCGTGTCGCTGCGCTTCGACCTGCACATGGCCGCAGCGGACGAGGGCTGCGCCCAAACTAAACAGGACAGCCTCCCCGACGTGGAGGTGCGTCTCATCATGAAGAGGTCTCGCAGCATCCCGTCTATCACACAGTAACTCTGTCACAGGGGGGTGCTGCCGGAGTCAACACTGGTTTGCAGCTGCTTGTGGTAACACTGGTGATGTTGAGGTTACAGATATAACATCTGCGTATAATGACATCTGGGATATTTACCATCCATTGCAATCAGCTTCGTATGAATTTCAAGTTGCAACTTTCACTGAACTGAACCACAGTCGATGACTGACAGCGAGATTTCTCTCATCAAGCGTCAACAGGATAGGGATTATTGTTATCAGGCTTTGGGGCCATTTTTATTGTGCCAGAAAAACATTTCTAAAGAAAACCATTTCAAATATATCAGACCAACTTGCATCCTTTAGATGAAGGAAAAGTGGCTGAGCACTGTTATAGTTTCAGTATGAGGTCACCAAACAGAAGAGATTGTATTGACTGTATGTCTATATTTATACACAGCATTTAGATCTAATTAACTCTTGGTGCAGGTGCCTGAGTGAACCGATAGATGGAGATAAATACAAGTGTGGAATCACAAATCACTGAACTGCTGTGAGCTATTTATGGGTGTGTTTTTTTTCCCCATTTTTTTCTTTAAGATGTAGGACAGGGGTCAGAAAAGAGGAAGGATTAATTGTTTTAGTAACTGAATGTTATCTGTCCGGTCAACATTTCATATGTCACAATCATCTCCTATCAATAGTAGACCTACAATGACTTAAGACGTGTGTCAGAAAGGTGAGAAAAGTGCTGTGCATGATAACACTGTGTGGACACTGGATACTGGATACTTAAGAAAAGTGACACGTGATATAATTCATATTTTGTTCTTCCGCTTGGAAGGTGGTAAATGTTTTCAGTTAACGTCTTATTATTTCCATTGGTGGAGTTTGCATGTTCTCCGTTTGTCCATATAAGTTTTCTCTGGGTTCTGCAGTCTTCACCCAGTCCAAAGACATGCATGTTGAGACCGATTGGAGACTATAAATTGCCCTTATGTGTGAATGGTGTCTTATTGGCATTGGTGTGTGTGTGTGTGTGTGTGTGTGTGTGTGTGTGTGTGTGTGTGTGTCCTTATGTGTGCCTTGTGATGGACAGGTGACCTGTCCAGGGTTTGTTCCCTGCCTCTCGCCCTATATGTGCTGGGATAGGCTCCAGCTGACCCACACTACAAATGGAGGTCAGGAAAATTGAGTCAATTAAATTGGTGCGCACCACATTAAATATTTTGTGCACTTTGAATCAGCAAAATGAAGTAACACCTTAACTAGTTGTACTTTTTCACGGGGAGGGTTTGCAGAGTTAATCTCAAGGAGAGGGTCAACTGAAAGTTTCAATAACATGACTACGTGCCACACTTTAAAAACACTGTTTAGATATATAGTCATTTCTGTACAGTCCCCAAACGCTTGCACTGCATACACACCCAGCACTTACAACTTCCTTTGTCGTTGCAATTAATTCTCTAAGCAGAGAAAAATCTCGCAAAACAAAATGGCTGCTACATTTCATGAAGAATTATACCCCTCCACTACCCACCCCTAAAAGAAAAACTGCTCACTGTGACCTTGGCAGTGAGGCTCTTCACTTCAGAGAATTTAGATTCTCTGTCTTAACCAGAGGAGGGCAGTATTTGTAAATAGTTAACACTGCAGTGTATCTCTCAATGCTCAACTCGGGTCATGAAGCACCTTAGATTAAGAGTTTTTATGCTACATTTTGAGTTGTCACCAAAGACATGAGAAAAGGACCATTGTGCATTGCATTTGGGTGCCTCTAAATATGTGGAGAATATTTAAAGATATTATCTATGCAGTTCTGCGCTTGATTTTGCTTTGCTTTATGAAGCACACTCTTCATCTTGGAGCTGTACCACTTCAAAATGAAGCACTGTGCTTTTATCTGACAATTTATCATTTAAAATAAAAAAAAAGCAATTATGTCCTGTCTGCTGTGTTTTTTGCTTTTTTTTTTCTTATCTTACTCACATGTTGATTTACTGCACAAAGCCTGTAACCACAAACCCCCCTTCATGAGTTTATGGTAAGTTGTAGGAAGTACAGTGTAGTCTTTTTGTAGTCTTTTTTGTCTTTGGCACGCAGTCTTTTGACTGCGTGCCAGCGTTTGCTCCCCGAGACGTAAACATTTGTGTGCACTCTCATACACAACTTCACCAGTTCAACCTGTTTATTTTTCATCATAGCAGTTTAAAAAAATACACAAATGTGCAGAGGGTAAACAGTTTACAGTGCAGTATAATAAATAGATTCAGAGCTGTACAACAAAGACATCTGCCAAGTTTGTGCTTTGAAATGAAAGGACATGACAGTATGACAGTTTTTTTTTCAGTCTCTTAACAACCTTAACAGCCTTCAAAGTCCCTCAGCGCTAAACTTTTATACCATCAGCAAGTGCAGTTTTATGTCTTTAAGCGAGCAAGATAATGGATGGATTTACTCTAGACAGGGATCAGTCTATGCAGACATTAAGACATTATACAGACATAAAAAACAAATCAGTTACTTTAAAGTCTCTTACCCCACAATATTAGGTTTCTCTTTCTACATAAAAACAAAAAAATAACATGTCGAGAGATTCATATCTCTACAGTGGTATGACATTTGTTTGTTAGAAGCAATTTTGTTTATAACAAAGATCAGAACGTTTGTTTTATTGTGAAATGCAGCAGTAGTGGGACATCCAATTACAGTTTTATTCTGTAGGTCCCTCATCTGAGGCGACGCAACTGTTATGATGATCAGTTATAATGCAATCTGTTATAATGATTTATAACACTCATAAAGATTCTCGACATCTTGCACATGGTTGCCTCGCAGCAAAATGGTCCTAGCTTCAACTCTGTCTGACTTTTGGCCATTGTCTGCATGGATTTCCTCCCACAGTCCAGTTAGCTGCACGTTTAGGTCAACTCGAGACTCTAATTGGCCCCAAGGTGTGAGAGCGAATGGCGTGTGTGCCCTGCGATGGAGCAGTCCACTGTACCAGGGGTATCCCCTGCATCAGCCCCTTACAGTATGTGCTGGGGGTGAGGACTAGAAGATCCCCACAACATCATGTGATTCCAGCTGACTTCTTAATAAGGCCAGTATCATCTGTGTGTCTGGTTTTGAAAACTTCTAATTCAGATTTTACCACAGTAGTGACACATACATGTAGAGTGAACACCACATTGGATAGGTTACTGCAGGGGAGTACAGTATATGTGTAGTGTATAAGACAGCACTAGTCCGTTTAGATGTTCTCTCAATCCTTGCGTGGCAAGGTCTTGGCTATTGCAGCCTGACTGATCTCGATGGTTCTGTTGCAAGGCTGCAAAGCTTCATATTCTGCAAAGACATGACACACATTCTCCTTGCCAGCCTCTGCTCCTTTAGCCACAAAGCCAAACATCCTGTTGAACAATAAAAAAAATATTTGATTAGAGTTGGAATGAGCCAGAATGAGAAGTGAATTGAAGTTTTAAAAAAAAACAACTAAGGAATTAGCAGAAGGTGAAAACTATCCTCTATCGCTCTTGCATTACTACTGCACAGATGCTACAGTTACACATAAAACTTTGACCTGATAACAAATCCAGTGAAAGTTTATATTTACCTTGCACCAAAACCGGTACCTTTGGTCCACCTGTTGGAGTAAGAAGATAAAGTAAAGATATAAAAGGTGAGGTCTGCTGCCATACTGTTGAGAAATGCCTGTTATCTTGCTCGGCTGATATCTTGACATCATAGTGGGCATGTCTCCTGCATTCCATCTAAATCTGCCAGGAACATCCAAATGAAACTAAGCCAGCACTGATGTTATCAAGTAGAGATGTTCTTTGTAATACAAGGGTTTACAAAATGCTGCATATTCAAAAATCTGAAGTCTGCAGCATCTTACTCACAGTCGATTGTCTGGATCTTCACCACTGTAGCTGAGCAAGTGAGCAGGATAATGGCGCCTGAAGAAGAGCCTGTGGAGCAATGGAAAAAGTCAGTCCACATGAAGAACTGCACCTAGACACACAACCCATGGTGATTTTGTTGAAAGATTTTAGTTATGGGATGACAGAGTGGGTTATGGGTTTCTCTTCTTACTTCCTGTTGATGTCTGTCAGTGTGACACCCTTCAAAGAGACCTTCATGTTGACTATGGTGGGTGCAAAGGAGCCGGAGGCCTTTTCGAATGTGGCGGTCACAGCCTTCTGCACTGCACAGGGCCCTGTCAGCATCTCAGTGGGGACGGCGTTCAGGTAGATGAAGTTGCAAGCTGTGGAGAAGACCAACCATGTCAAAGTGTGACGTGATAGCGATGACACAATGCACATAATGTGGGAGTTTAATTTAATTAAATGATGCACCCTCCAAATAGCATTTCCTTTACAGCTGAAAAACAAGAAGAGAAACCTTGGCAACCTCATGTTTCATGTTTATGTAAACTTAAGGGCTTTATGTGCTTCACTGTGTTGTCCTACCTGTACTCTTGTCTTCTGACACTTTATCTTTTGTGTTCTCATCTGCTGTGCCCAGACCTGTGTAGACAAATAAAGAATTACATTTTTGTTTTTCTACAGCTCATTCTTTCTTCATCTCTCTCTCAATCTTTGTCTGTCTGTCTCTCTCTCTCTCTCTCTCACTCTTTCACACTCACACACACACACACACTCACACACACACACACACACACACACACACACACACACACACACACACACACCCACCTACACCTACACCTACCTTGGGAGTGGAGCAGTAGTTTGCAGGGTAAAGCATAAGCAGAGACGGTGTGCTGGTAAACCAGAGCAGAGAGGCTACCTGCAATGAAAACACAAAAACATCACTTTGGTTAAGATGAACAGAGAAATGTGTCATCTCATCCCACCAGTCTGAGCCACAGAAGGTCTTAAGAAATGCTTTGTTTCCTCATCAGAGTGGGTGGTTGCAAGAAAAGTAGTAGAGCTGGTATGTTTTTCTTTGCAAGGGTGTATTAGTCACCTACCCCATTCATAAAATGTCCAGATATTTATGTCAAAAAGACATAGAAAACCTAAAAACCTTTTTAATTAAACATATAAAAAATGGAGAGTAAAATTCACGTGGTCATAGTAAAAAAAAAAGAGAGAAATGATGGAACCCAAGATTTTTAGAAAGTGGTCACGTGTGATGAAGATTCCCTCCTTTTGCTTTGGACCATTGCTTGGCACCTCCCTACAATCATGAGAGCTAGATTTCTGTGGAAGCAGATTTTCTAGGTTACTCAGTGTCTTATCCTTCACACCCACCTGTGTGATAAGAAACACACACAATAAAGCTTGATAATGCTTCTATGAGTGTTAGATACACACCCAGTGAACTCATACCTTTGAAGATATGAGACACAGCTGACTCTCTACTAGTTTGGCACACACCATCAGCAATACTTTCCAAGGAAAGCAATCACTCAGGAGTTCACTCTGTTGTAGCTGACCGCTTACCAAAGTAGGGTTCTTGCGAGGATCCTTTGATACGTACGCCCTTGGCCGATGATTCAATGAGGAAGTGTCTGACCTGATCTGGACCAATCTGTCCTGTTTGGGTCAAAAAACATCCAGAATAACATGCAGTTAACGGTGTTTGTCTCATGATAGATCACAGTGATAAAGAGTACGCATTGGATGGATAGATGATTATAGTCACAGTCCCTCACTGTCACTACTCTCCCGTTGACACCAGCTCTGCAGCCACACTCCTTCATCAACCTCTCTCCTCTCACCTGCCACCATAGGCACTTCCCATCAATGCCAGTCAGCCTCACAATATATATACTCTCACAGCCAGCTGTCAGAAGGTAGTCCTCTGCCATACATTCTAGCCCTGCTAGACCGCCTGCCAGCCAGCCAGCTGCTCACCTTGATCAGTTCCCTTTCTAAGTTCCCCTTTTCTAGCTTTCTGTAGCTATAACTTGAGTATCCTGTCCCACATGATGTTCAGTACAGATCTACAAATGAAAATGAAAACTACCTGACGTTGGGCTTTTGCTGGCACATAAGCTTTGAGTCTACTAAAAGCAACAATAACACATTTAAAAACCCTTGACAAGGAAATCTTACACAGTCAAACAAAGTCCTTATGTTCAAACTGAACTTGCTCATGAAACTCAATTTTCCCTCAAGGATATAACAAGGTATTCCTAAAACTAAATCAGAAAGTAGTTTACAGAATGTGAGCACTTTTACAGTATATCTGTCAAACATCCCCATTTGTGAGGAATAGTAAAGCAATTTGTCATAAAAACAAATTGCTCTCTGCTCTCTTTATCTATATATTTGACCCACTTTCATATTGGGTGCAGGTAGGGAGTACACACTGGTTGCCATTCCACCTCTGGGCACACAATGCATATACAGCATTCATTATCTTATACTCACACCAATAATAATGCCTAAACATCCAAGCTTCTGAACTGTGGGAGGAGGCCATAGTTGAAAGCAGACATGAGGCAAACATGCCAACTCCATACTGAAAGGCCCAACAGTCCAACCAGGAGTTAAACCCAGGAGTTACTTGCTATAAGGTGACTTGCAATCAGCTTTGATTTAGTTCTAGTAATCTTTATAGTAATTTGGGTGTTATTTCTAAGAAAGACTACTTCAGATATCCTTCCTCCAATATTCCACATAAATCTGTTATCTATATTTTAATTCCATGGCAAATTGCTCCCTGAAAAAGAATAACAGGTTCATGGAAGACAACTTGTTTTGTGCCTGTCTGGTGAAAAGATCTCATTGCCCAATATAATGAGCTTTCATATCCTGCATTCCTTAAAAAAAAGTGGAACAAATACAAATCTGCAAATGAAGCAGGCCTCAGAACTGCTTTGTGAGTGAGGTCCAATTTTTCTTCTTTGATTGCTTACAGTGTCGTAAACAGCTGGTTTTGGTTTGTGTTTATACAGCATATACTGCGGGCGGAAAAAAAATGACTGTGTCTCCTGCCTGGCCACAGATGGATGCTGAATGCCATCGGGCATGCCCATTCACATCAGCAGAGTTAGGTAAGTGCATTTCTGTCACGTCATGGTCTCTGGTATGGCCCAGCAACATAGTCTTCCGCTGTGTTTACACTGTTGGACTGCGATCGTGGAAACCAAGACCTTCTCTTTCCCATGTCTGGCCAAACTCTGCAGCTACATTTTATAATTGTGCATGATTCACAAGTCATTAGGTCAGGTCACTGCTCTGACTGTTTACCTGGCTCGGCGGCAGCAGTGCAGTTGAGGGAAGTTTGGTCCACCTTCATGGCCAGGCCAAAACTTCCTCTGAAGGAGGTGCTGTCCCTCACAACAAATGTGCCTGCTGCCTTGTCTTTGACCAGGGCCTCAGCTAGGAAAAAAAAGCAGACATCGTAAAATAGTGTTGGTGACTTTGTCAGCATGGCAAATAATCCCACATCATCCCAAGATCTGCAAAGTCACAGTCTTGAATTGGAAATATGACTGATCTTTGACGTATAATTTTAAGGTTCTCACCTTCTTGCCTGCTGATGTGTGGGCGGAACCAAAATTTCGAGGTGTCCATCACAAATTTCATTGAGGGCTGGCTGCCATTAAAATGGGCTTGGAAACCTGAAAGATTACAGTTCCGATAATAAAAGATAGGTTCAAACATTGTGGGAGCTTCCAGCCAAAATGGACGTCTAAGACAGATGGGACTCACTGGTTGGAGAAAATGGCTTTGAGGTGGATGCAGGGATGCTCGCTATCAGGTCGATTTCGTGTGGAGGAGACTGGGTGTACACATCCTCCTGTGGTGCACCATTGATGAGCAGAACAGGAATGTCGGTCAGAGACCCGCAGAGTGAGGCAGGGCTGCTGTGTGCCCCTCGGCCATGGAGCTCCTGGAGATGACCTTGCTTTGTCAGCGAGGGCTTGTCCGGGCTGTGCTTTTGATCGAAGGGCCTTGTTCTGGAGCCTTCGCTGAAAAGCAGGATGGACTCGGGAGAGTCAGCCTCTTCACTGGTCAGGGACAGGTTGCTGCGCAGGGAGGAATAAGGAATAATACACAGATCAATATCCACTATTCTTTAACATCTCTCCTGCAGACTTATTTGTAGTATGTACTGTGGCCTCAAAGCACGTTACTGTGTTTTCTCTTTAATTAAACGCGTCAGTATTGACATTGTGTTATATACCTTTGCTTGTTTCGATTGTGAACGTCTTCAGCAGTACTTTTTTGCATTCTGTTGCCAAAATCAAGAGTTGTTACTAGTCAAATCAGTTCATATTTAAAATGAATATGTCAATTGGACCACTTTTGCTTGTTATGTCTTCCAAAGATACGATTTCGTTGGAGAGGCTCAGTAGCTCTTTAGACAGCTCTGTTGCCCCACTGTGACAAGGTACTAGGTTTTTAAACTGACATTTTAAGTTGGCCTCAAAACTCATAAACTTAGTGCAGAAAGAAGCCTTTTTTGAAAATTTTTCATCCAGGAGAAGCCCATTGGATGAAAGGTCAAGTATTTGCTCAAGCTTTTCCTTTTTACATTGCCCTTGTAGTTCTCTTTGTCCTGTTTGCCACAAGTTGCTGCAGGTAAAAGATAAACATTCAAGATTTACAAGCAGCTAATTGTGAGTTTTACCTTCCAAGGATGTAGCTGGTGTCTGAACACGTCGACATGGAGTGAAGCGAGGCGGCACTGTTCCTGTTAGAGTGGGATAAGCGGAGGGATCCCTGGGAGAAGGTCATGTCCTGCTTCGGTGAAGGGATTCTACGGGGCGCGCTCCCACAGGGCAGCGGAGGCAGGGAGGACGTGGGGGAGCTGGAGAAGACCAGTGTCCCATGGGGACTGCAGCTGAGGCCGCTCTGTGTTGGGATGGGAACACTGGGGGACACACATCGGACCACGGTGGGTGAGGAGCAGGGAGCGCATCCTCTGGAGACCAACACACAGTGGGAGATGTCCAGGTCGGGGGAAGAGTCGTCTGAGGATGAAGAGAAATGCGTTGGCAAAATCCCTCATGGTGAAGTGTTATAAATGATATGAAACACTCAATGGAAATGCACCATGCGTCTCAAAATTCCTGAACATCATGCTTTTGCTTTGAAATGGGCTTGGCCACTGTATCCACACACAACACTGGTGCAATTCATCTGATATTAACCTTCATACTTCTCATGCAGGCGCAAGCTTGCCCAGCTCCTTCCAAACCAAACAATCAAATCGTGCATCTCATTTTTGCTGTTGCGACGGTACTGAATCAGCCCAAGGTGCCTCAACTTGTTCCACGCTCTTGTGTTGATTATTCACTAACAACGCTGATGGACGTCAAGTGAGTTCATGCCTTCAGGAGAACATTGCAGACTGTGGTGAGTGCGTGCAACCAAAGTTACATAATAATGACTAATGTTCATACAGAAATAGAAAATATGTCTGGTGCTGTAGGTAGCAGATGTGGTGAATGTTGTTAAAAAGGGAAACACCATGTTTTTACAGCAGAAATTCAAAAGAAAAGTGGATAGCGGAAACTATTACTCATTAACTGTATTGTATGTTAGGTGTAGAGCCGCCTGACTAAAAACAAGTACGTCCCCCTGACATTCTGTTCAGGAAAGAAGTTTTGTATTTGTCAGTGTTGATCAAACAACTTAAAAGGCCTGGAAGTTTTAGTTTAAAGTTAGCCTAAAACACCATCTATCTATCTATCTATCTATCTATCTATCTATCTATCTATCTATCTATCTATCTATCTATCTATCTATCTATCTATCTATCTATCTATCTATCTATCTATCTATCTATCTATCTATCTATCTATCTATCTATCTATCTATCTATCTATCTATCTATCCATCTATCTATCTATCTATCTATCTATCTATCTATCCCTCTAGCATATATCATCTATATATCTATCTACTCAAGGTCTACTCTAGTAGTAGTCTTTTTGCAGTGTTCCTATAGTATGAAAGACACAAATTCTCTTTCGATTTCTTTCTGGTTTCACAATCATTACAGTTACAGTCTTTCAAGAAAAAGAAACCCTTTGCAGGAAACCCATTTAAGTGTTTGCTTGACTTGTGCACATGCTTTGATCAAAGCAGGCGGTGACTACACCAAACCAACACCCCCATGTGTGACTACTCTGTGAGCGCGCCTGAGTCTGTGGCTTGACGTGTAGGGTGTGGTGCACGTCTGGGCAGTAATCCCAGAACGGCTGAAGTGGTGCAATTATCCTGTGATTAAAAACAATAAAACTCTCTAAGAAAGGGAGGGTAAATTTCCAAAGCCCAAGGTTATGTTTACTATTTATTTCATAAGAGTGAATATCGTTTTACGCCTGCCCTTTGTTGCCTTCTGCCAATGTGTTTATTACAGAGCAGTTTGAATGGTGTGGAAAAACAAAAAAACAAAAGCGTCAGGACAAAGTTGCTTTTACAGGGATACTGTACCTGTGGGAGGGCTTGAGGGACATGTGTTGACTTCGATGGGTTCAAATGTCGGATCCAGTTCCAGGATGAGCTGGTTGAGCTTTTCCAGGGAAGAATCAAGTTCAGCGTCATCGTGGTTCCCACTGGTCACTGTGAGACTGGGACACTGATTGACTGCGTCCTGTGCAGTATCCAGGTGGATGGTTTGACCCACCCTTAGAACGTGACTGGGTATCATGTGGGACATGCCTTTAGCTGCAGGCATCATGTTAGGAGAGCTTGCAGTGCTTCTGGGACTGCCAAAGAAAGAGATACAATGGAAGAGAGATCAGTCTTCACTGGAATAACACTCTCTTTTGTCTTCTGCAGAGCAGACATAACATAAGATGGTTTTCCCAGATGCTCATATGATACTTGCTCTCTACTGTATGAACACTTATCATCCAATATCTTATCTGCTTTGTGCGTGCTTTGCTTTATCTTTTTCACACATAAGGCAAAGGTGGGGAACACACCCCGGACAGGTTCCCAGTCCATCACAGGACAAACCCAATTCTCCCTCACTCCCTCCTTTGGGAATCCAAACACTCATGCAGACACAGGGAGATCAAGCAGACTCCACACAGAAAGGCCCTCCATCCAACTGGGATCTGACCCAGGGACCTTCTAGTGAGCTAAGAGCTCTAACCACTAATTATCTAATGTGTCCAGACTTACTTTTGCCACAGTCATATTCATCAAGAAATGTCAATCATTTCATCACTGAAACACGTGATTCAAGGATGCTGACATTCGGCAGTAGTGAGTCGACTGGTTGTGCTGTTGCAGTATGTGTCCCGTGTTGTGTAAGTCAGCCTTGTCGGGCCTTGCCTAATGTTACTTGAGTTGTGCACAAACAAACTCCATGAATAATGACACAAGCTGAGTTAATGGCTTACTTCAGCGCTGGCATGAGCATGAAGGGTGTGTCCTCTGGGGGATGACCGGCTCATACCGTGTCTCCCTGCTTGTGCTTCAGACGAGGCGTGGTGCTCAGTGAGTCACCCAGGTGACTGGTGGCTACCATGGCAACCCTAGTGTTTTCCTACCACATCAAAAACCTCTAGTGTGTGCATGCTATTTTCAGAAAAAAGTTTGTCGTTCAAAACTCAGCATCCTTCCTTTTTTTGTGGAGTTGGGATCGTTCTGCGTATGTCGAACACTTCAGAAAGACCTGACAAGTCTCCTCTTGATCATGCTACTTCTTAACTGTCCATCAATTACGTATACATGTGGAAAATCACAATCTGCTTTACCATTACCTAATACGATGGTAAAAAAAATGGGATCAAGGAGAACCTGATGTTGGTATATCTTATCCAGTGTATAGTCTTAAATGCAGCTGATTTCATCTATGCCTCTCAGGGTGGTAAAAAAAGGTCCTCTTACCTTATTTTCCTCTTGTGTGGAATCCTCTGTAGTCGTGCTCTTTCACGTTGAGAGTGTTCACTGTTTCAATGATGACATGTGTCATGTTCCATGCTTTTATTAATGATATCCCAACCCTTTTCCCTGTGAACCAATCAGCAGCAAGGATCACTCATCCCTTCGGCTCTGACTGATGACATCATCACAGCGGTGTAAGGTTTATGGCTGGGGGGGGGTGTTTTTTTCCTTCTTCTTTTTTCTTTTTTTTCCCATCAGTTGAATGAGGCTATCACCCACAGCAAACTGTGGCTCTAAAGAGGTTGTGTTGCTGCTGTTACTAAACATTATTTGTAGCTTTGCGCCTGCTTTCATGTATTCTTCCTCATAACAACATTAGCAGGATAAAACTTTAGGCTGCATGGGTGATACAAGCACAGCAGCTGTGGGGAGGATGTTGGGTGTTGTAGGAACTGCCAAGACAAACCACAGCTTGACACCTCTTGTCTCGTGTGCTGCCTGAACTTGTCATTTCTGTGATTTAACTGCCAGTGAATTTACAAAGTTTTGCAAAGCCATTGTGCTGGCAATTCAGTGAATCCATCTGTACAGTTTAGCACCAAGCACAATTGTGGCTTCAAATCTTAACTGAATGAATTTTTTGATTTAAACATAGAAAATGTTTATGAAATTGAAATTGTTAACAGTCAATCAGCATCTTCTTTGTGTTTAACAGTAAATCTAAATCTCCCCCATTTCTACAACCCTAGTTGTTATTGGGGAAAGATGCTATCTTTCTTTGTTCCCTTAAACACAGCCGGACTTAATGTATTCTGCCTGAGGAAAGCCATAAATATCATAATATTATAATAGTGACAATATTTATATTCTCCTGTTGCACATGCTAGAATGAGATACCTGAAAGATCAAGCAGTGTCGGAGAGGCGTGCCTGCAAGCTGCTTGGTAAATGGAAACTCTGAAATATATGGCAACTTCTGGCAAGCTTTTTCTTTCAGCAGCACAGCATGCAGACAGCTCTCCCTCAGACTTAAATAGCACCCTGATTTGCAGGGGATGACATAATCCCTCTAGTTTTAAATGCATCTCATGACTTGGACTCTATTGGCATGCATTTTTTTAATCAGGGTCAGTCAGCCGCTGTGTGGTTCAAAGCTTCCTTCACTCAACTCATACTAAAAGTCACAGATTGTTGGCACAGAGTTGAGATATTCTATCATGTTACCTGGCTGTCTGCCTAATAGACTGTCCCTCTCAAGCCAGGGATATTTTTAATCCAAGGCTGACCTTTGACAAACATATTTAGTGAGTAATTGTTATTTTTAGGTGAGTGAATACAAATCTCATTTAATCTCTCCTCATCTCAAGTATTACAATGTTCTACATTTTAACCATCCATTAGTAGAGTGACATGCACTTCAAATGAGTTAAGTATCTAAATCACATGTACAAGATTACTCTACAATACTCGATAATAATTACAGGTGTCTTGTAGTTCTCACACCCACTCAATTGAATTTAGATGTAATGTGTACATTTGTGTTTATATGCACATTAATTGCATTAGTGCATATCGTGTTCATGCTGTTCACATACCCTTTTAAAGATGATTTTATCAGTTCATGTGGAGTCTTATTTCAGTGAGTTACATCTTTATTTTTTCAGGTTAAAAATGTCTTACAATACAAGACTATTTGCAAGTTGTTTCCTCTTTCCCAAATCATATGAAAGCACTGTAATTTTTGCATACAACATCAATACTTGAAGCACACATGTACAATACACTGCAGAGAATACACAGCTTTGATCTGAACTGACTGCAATACACAGAAACAACAAAAGAGCAGAAGCTTATGCTCACTCATAAATATAACTTTTTGTTAGGGCTTTGATTCTAGAACTCAACAGCAGACTGGTTTGTTGTCCATACTTAAAAATGGTCTTGTTCTCTGTTGTGAACATAGAAGAAAAGTCTCAGATCCTATTTTACAAGTCCTTCTAAAATCCTGTCATTGGACAGGGAATATTAGGGCCCATTTATGAACAGATGCATTTCATGCTTATCTGGCAACCACACACATAGGCTTAAGCTGATAACCTGTCTTGACTGCCACTCATGTGAATAATAGCGCTTCTATTGGTGTCTCACAGCTGTGTGCCTTCCTCCACTTGCACACTGCAAGTTTGCAAAGGCAAACTGTTTTGGAGGTGGGGGACGGCAATGTTTTAAGTCACATTCCGTCTCTGTTTTCAGATTCACATGATTTTTTTTATTTTTTACCAACACCCGTTTCAATATCTGAAGTGTATACCCGAATGAAGACACTTGAGAATGGGTTTGGAATCAGTGTCCATCTTTGCCCAGGAACACCTCGTTATTACCCAATAAAGCCAAGTTAGCTTTAAGGCGCAAACGTGACCGTGCTCTCAGTGTCGGTGCCTGCTGAGCTCCTCCTCCTGCCACACGTGTACCTGAAGAACCTCTCTTGGCTCAAGCAACCAAAGTTCTTCAGCAGCTTGAGGAGGTCATGGCGAAACTTCACACCGATAAAGGCGTAGACAAACGGATTCAGGCAGCACCTCATGAAGGCCAGGGCCTGAGTGATGTCTTTGGCGATCGTGAGCATTTTCTCCAAGTGGCATATTCTCTCCGGTGACGTAATGACCACGCTGTACCAGATCAGGACAATGTTGTACGGCACTTGGCTGAGCAAGAAGACGGCCACCACTGCGAGGATCACCTTGATGGCCTTGTTCCTCTCAAAGGCGCGTGCCTGGCAAAGGGTCTTGACAATGCAGCTGTAACAGATGCTCATGATCACGAGTGGAAACATGAAAGCTAGAGCAAACTGGCTCATCTCAACCCTGACATGGAGCGGGTCATACATGTTGCTGTAACTCTTACAGGATTTGTTAATGATGGTGCTGAAGTTCATTTCCGGTATGGAGAAGATGAGCGCCACCACCCAGATGGCGGCAGACGACACCTTGCTGGCAAGCATTGCTTGGGAGCGGTATCGGTGAGTGGTCACGGCCTTGGCGATGGCAAAGTAGCGGTCCACGCTGATGAAGGAGAGGAGGAACATGCTGCTGTAGAGGCTGACCTTGTAGACTGTGTGCATGGCCTTGCACATAGCCAGTCCCAGCACCCATTCGGTGATGTCGTTGGCTGCCCAGAAAGGGAGTGACAAAGCAAAGAGCAGGTCTGCAAAGGACAGGTTCAGCAGGTACACGTCCGTCATGGTCTTCAGACGATTAAAGTAGAAGGATGTGAGGATGACCAGTGTATTGCCCGCTAGTGCAAGGAAGCAAATGATGGAAAAGAAGGGAGGGATGAGCCAGCGACGGTACTCCAGGGTTTTCTCTTCTATCTCGCAGTAATGATTATAGCCTTCATAATCGATGCTGATGGGATCAACATAGGTTGTGGTGGTATCATTCCCTTCGTGCTGAGATGAGCAACACTGCAACAGCATAAAGATTGTGTGGTCAAACCAAAGCAAACAACAAGCAGACTAAAGCGAGGAAGAACTCCATGCTTAAGTCAGAAAAATGAAGCCGTCTCCTCTAACGCTACCCTAACACCTATTTTTTGATAAGATCTTACCAACCACTTCCCCGGAGGAAATGACCCATATAAGGTGACTATTGCGGGTATTGACACAGATGATTCCAATTTATAATTTAATTGCTGCAATTATGTTGTCCAGTTGTTTTTCTCATGTACAATTGAGAAATGCAGCACGTGAGTGTCAGTACGTCTGTGCGTGTGAGTGTGTATGTGTGTGTTTTCACCTGAAAAGTCATCATCCATATCAGCACAGCTAGCAGATGCTTTGACAGGGCTGAAAAACAAAGTGAGCTTTTAGAATATCATGCACTGCCATCAATGCAGTTTATAAATACTTGAAATCAAAACTCACTGTACACATTGATGTAATAGTCTAATCGGATAATACACAGTTAGTTCTACAGTACTAAGGAAGGGACTGAATAACTGGATAGAAGCAGCAATATCCTGAATTCTACCTCTGAGTGAGGGTTAAGCTTAACCTTGGTTTGTAATCCATCTGAAATCTGTGTTGTCTTCAAGTGAGAGAAAACGTAATGACTTAATTCCCAAAAGTAAGACCCCTTTAAATGTCACATCTTTGATCTTTGAATGTCCCCCGACAAGTAGAACTAGTGGTAATGTTTTCAATCAGAAAAAGAACGGAAAAAGAGAAAGAACAGAAAATACTAACACTACTATGAACCAGCACCACTTCTGCAAAATATTTGAAAAGCTCTTAATTTTGGTCAGCAGTTCTGAGTTCACTGCGATTCATTCAGTTTTCTCTGTGTCTCTCTCTCTGGGTTGCCAAAGCAGGCATTTTGTTTACTGATTTACAGATGCGCGCCTGTGGTGTCATGTCGTGTGCAGCGTGGTTTTCAGTCAGTGTTGCTCTCTTCAATGGAAGAGATTCAGCAGGTCACCTGCTGCATGCTTACATATACAGTACTACTATCATATCTTGCAATTTCTCTCTCATCATCTTTTCGATGGCTGCAGGGCTCATATCATCCATCCTATCTACAATTGAGGTACTCACCGCTGACAGAAGCCATATCCACTGCGTGTAGTAGAGTGCTGGTAAAGACTGGTAAAGTGGAGTCGCTGTTTCGTCTTTAATGGTGGTTTCCCCTTGACGATTTGCACAAACCCTCTACCTCTGTGTGAAGCTTTTTTTCCCCCCCTCAGGAGTAATGTGAGAAATGTCTAAGCCACACCTAGAGTAAAATCTTCAGAAGTGCTTTTAAAGAATATGTACAACAAAAACAAGATACAACTGCAAATTTTTGAGCTTTTAAGTGCTGACCACTGTCAAAAAACACAAGCACATTAAGGCACTTGTTTGTTCTTATCTGTTTTTGTATCACTTTCACATTGAGTGGCAATTTTTGTAACCAAGTGGTCTATACATCACATAACCAATAGGAGCAATAGGAGGAACACTCTGACCCCGAGTGGCCGAGTGTTGGTCCAGGGGCGCTGACCAGGTGTGTGGAGAGAGGGGGGGAGTGGTTCAAGTCCAAAGCAGAGAAAAGAAAAATGGACGAGTGGAACTTTCCATCACAGCGAGTGTGGGCAGAGCAGACAGTGACAAAACATGTATGTTCTTGGACTGTGAGAGGAAACTGGAGTACCAGAATAACCCGCTTACTAACCAGAAACCCTCTAGCTGTGGGGCGACAGTACTAACCAGTGAGTCCTGTACTGCATTTTAATACATAATAAATAAAATAAATATGTTCTAAATAAATTAGATATATTATAATACACCGTAATAGATTCTCTCTGTGGTTTGAATGAACTGCAAACTGCAGTCAGTAAATGGTGAAGTGGCCACTCTCACAGAGCATGTCATCCAAGTTTCACAGGTATATATATGCATGTTAAAGTTTTCCTTGGTTTGTTTCTTTGTTTCTTTCTTTTTTTACTTGTACTGGGGAGTACTGGTGCATTGCACGTTGTGCTATTACTATGTTAGAGAGAAGTTGGACAGCAGATGAGCTCTTTGCAAAAGTGCCCTTTCAAATTTGCCCACTACCTCAAAAGATCTCTGCAAGCTTCCGCACACCTGTATCTCTGTGGTCATGGTTTTCTAGCTTTCACTTGAGACAGTGCTAACCACATGGCAGCGAGGCACAGTCTAGTCTGCACGCATGAGCAGCCTTTCACCTGGAGACGAAAGCACGGCCGCACTTCACCATTACAGCATCGGACACGGCAAAGCAGTGAAATAAGTCAGGTTGAAAAGGTAAAATCTCGCTCCTCTCGGGCCGCTCCTGACGAGTTTTGTCAGGCGCTCAGGCTGAACACTGAGGAACCGCCGCGCGCTCTGAAATAAAAAACAGGAAATCGTCACAATTCCCTCTCATGTCAGCCACTTCCCTTACCTGTGCAGAGAACAAATGCGGTGCGTGCAGCGAGCACCCTTGACAACGACACAGTAGGAGACACTGTGTGCCTCGGTGGACGGACAAAGTCTGTCATTTCAAATACCGAGCTTTTGATATGAAAAAGGAGAACACGATAAGGGTAAAAAAGTTTATTGGTATAAATATGCAAAAGGAAATTCATTTTAAGACTGCATGTATTATAACTGTTCTTCAAGCTGTTTTGTACGACATGAAAATCCATGTTTAAGCAAACCTCGTTACACTGTGTACACAATTACGGTACATTGAAAAGTCTTCTGCTGAAAATTGCAATATCGATCGTAACATAGAAATGTTCTAAAGCGTACTGCTCTTGATTTGATTGACAGCTAGCAAACTTGAGAACACCGGTGGCTGAGCATTGTACAGCATTGATGATTCATGTGGTATACTTCAATCAATGGACTGGGCGGGGCCCAGCACAACCAATGCACAGGAATAATAAAAACGTTTGTTATAAATAACAAAAGAAAAAAAAAAAAAAGCTACTACTAATGACTACAAACTCCTGAGACAATACTGTCACTGTAATACTGATACAGAGAGTAAACAAATATTCTCCCGCCCGGGAGATGGTCGCCCAGCTCCACGCTTCACAAGGATGCCAACTTATTCAAAACATAAAACAAAATAGAAACCGCAACATGCAAAAGTAACGGCAAAAGCAACAATGACACTACGATACGAAAGACGACGTTAAATATAACACTGAACAATGTTTCATGTGACAGCTTCTTCTTCTTCTTCTTTTTTTTTTCTTTTTTCCCACCATACAGCCAGTCCTAACTTGCCACAGTCTGGGAAGAGCCAGATGTGGCGCTGGAGATATGTATCAATATATGTGCTGAGGGGGGGAGCGTAACGGGCCTTTCACGTGAGCGGCCGCTCATTTCTTTTAGAGACGGGGGGCCGTTGCTTTTTTGGGGGCTTTCAAGTGCTTTTTTTCCGCCGACCCTACTGTACGTGATCGCCACCTTTCGCCCACGTGAAACGCCCTCCCTACGCTCCGGCGGACTGAGATGACACTGTGCAGCACGCGTGCGTGATGGGCGGACGGCGTGCGAGCGCCCCGCGGTTCACTGAGGCCGGGGCGGCCGGGCCTCAGTGGGCCGCCCGGGCTTTGCTGGGCCCCTCCGATGGCTCGCTGGTCAGGGCGTCTTCCGTCTGGGCGGACGTGGTCTCCGAGCCCGTGTTGCTGTCGCTGGTACCTTCCTCCATGGCGCCCTCCGGCACGCTCTCCTTGTCCTCCGACGCCGCCTCCTCGCTGCCGGGGTGAGCCTCCAGCTCCTCCTTCAGCTTCCCTGAGGCGCAGTGAGGGGGTGAGGGGGGGGGGGGGGTTAGACAGCGTGTGCGCGTGTTTAGACACAGAGGGCCGCGTGTGCGCCTCACCTGGAGCCTCCGGCGGGACGGCCTCGGCGTCCTCGCCCTCCTTGCCGCCGGCCTCGCCCTGGGCGCTCTGCTGGGGCTTGCTGCCGTGCGTGGCGCAGATGTGCTTCTCCTCCTCCGCCAGGACACAGGTGGGGGCCTCCCTGGCGCCGCGCTCCCCGGCCTCCTTCTCCCGCTCCGCCACGCGCTTGCGCGCCGCCTCCTCGGCGGCGGCGATCTCCGCCGAGATCTTCTCCATGTCCACCTCCACCTTCATGCAGCACAGCTTCACACGGCACAGGTGGCGACGCGTGAGACACAAAGACCAAGAGCGCCCCGCTCCTGGCGGGCGAGCGCCGCCGCCCGGCTCTGGGAGAGCTCAGCGAGCGGGACGCGTCGTAAGAGGGTAAATGGCGCCACCCGTAGCGCGCAGCCGACAGTGCAGCGGCCTGCGTCCGCGCCGCTGCGTCTCCTTCCGGCCATGACGGAGGACTGCGGGTTGCAACAACCTAGCGGCGAGCCGACCGCAGACTGGCGCGTCACCGGAGCACACTTTGAACGCGACCCGCGTGACCGAGCCGGGCGCAAAGACAGAGGAAGAAGAAACGGAAGAAAACGAAACGTCGTACCCTTTTGAGCTCGTTGGTGAACGACTCGGTGGCTTCGATGAATTTCCTCTTCTTGTCCTGGTGGCGGTCTTCGATCTGGAGCAGCTCCGCCTCCAGCTTTCTCTGCAACACACGCACGCCCACCGTCACCGCCTCCCCCATCCAGAGCCCGAGGCAGCCCAGCTTCAGAGGCAGCGTACCTGGTGCACCATCAGGGACTGGACCTGCCGCTTCAGCACCTGCATGCGGGCCGTGGTGACCACGGAGCGCACGTCGGGCACCACGCTCTCGCTCAGGATCTCGCTGATCAGGCGGTGGTTGCGCTGGAAGCGGGAGGCGGCCGAGTGCTTTATGGAGAAGCCGTCGTCGTAGTCTGAAGACACACGCGCACGCGCACACGCACACACACTTAGGAGCGCGCAGCCAAAGAGCAGAAATGTGTTACTGGGTCGCCGGTGACACGGTGACACAGATGACAGGAAGACAATGCGATGCAAATGCTGCTGCATCGGGACGCCATAAACAAAAAAAGGAGGATATTGCACAATATTTACACAGGGTCAGAGTTAAGTATAGGCCATTAAGTCAAAATACATCCTTAAGCAAAGCAGAACGGTTATTGTTAGGGCGAACGGGACAAGCGGTTAATTATAACCCGCCGAACGTGGACAGATGTAGTCTGCAATTTTCACTCGTCAGCAAATGTTCCTTCTTTGTCTCAAATGTACACTCCTCTGCCGTTTAAACATAGGATGATGGTGCAGGAAGGTCAAATCCAAATACAGTCAATCTACAGTGCCGTAAGACAATAATCATCCCTCGTTACTTTTTCCACACTAAGTAGGTCCAGATGGATTCCGACGGATTCTTTTATTCTTATTTATTTACTTTGCACATGCATTCAGAGCAGAATGCGGCGCTACGGCGCTCCCAGAAGCATCTCTGACAGTGATTACAGCTCTGGGTTCGCCCGAACAGTGGAGAGCCGTCGGTTTGGTGCATCGACCACGCTCTCCCCGCTCGCCTGAGATCAAGCTCGCCTTGGACATATGGAGAGACACGCTTTTTTCTGTTTTTGTTTTGTTTTTTTTGGAGGGGGGGGGGGGACAATGCGTTTCTGACAATATTCGTGCTTTCAATGCAACCTCTGTCAGTGACAGTTTTGATGAGTCTGCCCCACGCTGGAGTGGAAACAGATGTGATAAACACAAATCGTATTGTGAAAGACCTACATCAATGTAACAGATGACTGGCGAGTAAATTATTAGTTGATATTTGATTTCCCGGCGACGGTTTGCAATTGATTTGGAGTCCAAAGACTTGTTCTGGATTGTTGGGATTCTCGATTTGGCTCATTGATAATAAACAAAACACGCAATTGTAATCCATCCAGATCGCCGATCAGATAAACACAGAGCTGGGTTCAGTGTCACACACGGCCATGCTTTTCTGCATATTTATTTACCAAAAGCATTCCCTTTTATGTTTCATTTCCCCACGCTGCTCGATCACATATCTGGCACTCCTTTCTGGTTTTGATTGGTCTGGTTTTTACAAAACCTCCGTGCGATACAAACAAGGGTTTGCACCTGAGCTTTGTGGCCGCCGTGCACCCCGCGTGTGCACCTTGGAGCAGAAATGAATCTGGTTCGCCATGTTAAAAGTTTCAAAAGGCGCCCATCAGTCACTTGTCTGACACCACAACAGGAAACACTCCAAGGAGGTGCATTTTGTGAGAGTTTCACAAACTGAGAAGAATTCAACAACACTGCCGTGTGGAACGGGTGAAGACGAGGCGTCTCCAAAGTGTGTCAAAATGCCTACATATATATATACATACGGTTAATTTGGCTTTCTGATCAGTCCATCTCAACACAATGCCTCGAAGGCACATCATTTGACCTTCACGTGACAGGCACCTGATGTCCGTGCATTGCTGTGAGTGACTTATAGACACAGCTGCTCTAAAGGGGATACAGCAGCAGCTTAGGCCAAGAGTTTATTACTAAAACACAATCTAAGAATACGTAACCACCCGCAGAGCTAAGTCTTATTTAATCATTGACGTACGTGCAGTCTGTTGAGAACATAACCCACTGGGATAGCAGCTCTGACATTTTTTATGGTCTGGGGTGTTTCTAAATAGCAATTGGTTTTATCTGTAGTTTTCCTGTACATGATTATCTTCCACTGTAACCCCGCCAGACCCCAGACAAGCATCATTTCCTTGAGGTGGGTGTAACTCAAACGTCTTCTTCTGGCCTGAGTGTCTAACGTGCGTGTGCGTCAGTCTTTAAAACAACAGAGAAAAGAATGTAAATTTTGCAATTATGCCCAGACCAATGCCAAGAATATCTACAAAATGTAAACAGCTCTGCAAAACAAAGACAAATTTTCTTCCACTTTGCAGCTTAAGAGCTGAAACGCCATTTGAAAGGTAGCATTACTAAACATGCGGACAGTTGTAGCAGTGGAGGAGGAAGGGAAAAGATAACAAGTATCTGGGTGTGCGGACTGGCAACGCTGTGTGGTCGTGCTGCAGTAATTACAGCTCTGTCACAGTGCTCTAAACCTTGGGAGACAAAGCATTTAGCTGAGTGGCCTTACCATCTGGATCCTCCGCTGGCTGAATACTCATGTAAGGCTCGCCCTTGTCCAGTCTGGACTGCCTCTGGCGGCTCTCCTCTTCCAGGGCTGCCTCGGCCCGGCTTTTTGCATTGACGTAGGCCAGGTAGGCTGGCGAATTGTGATAGGCCTTCATGCTCTCATTATACTCAATCTACGGTGGAGAAGATGACAGGAATGACAAGGAAACAGAGGAGGCAGGCAGACAGCAACATGAGGGCCCCCGTTTCAATCAACTACGACAAGATAAGGAAAGAGGTTTTACTCAGGACTGTTAGGAAGGAAGGAATGATGACTGGAGGGACCCACAACTGTTGGAGACACATCTACTGGTCACCCATCAGAGACAACCCATCAACACCCCTTTGTAAAACAACCAACCTTCTCTGCTTCGTAGTCATTCAAATAATCCTGTTTCTCCTCATCAGTGAGGTCCCTCCACATGCCACCGATTATCTTCCCAATTTCCCATAGCTTCAGATCAGGATTGGAGGCTTTTACTTGATCCCAAACCTGGTGATGAGAACCAGACATGGGTGTGGGGTTGGGTTGGGTTGGAGGGGCTATAAGTGGTTATCTCTTTGCAGAGAGGTCACAAACCAGAGGAGGCCGTGTGCTTTAAGCTCCATCTCCAAATTGATAAATCCCACTGCATGGTGTGGACAGTCCTAGCTAAGCCTTGGCCTAATACGGCTTCTCACCTACCTCCATCAACAACTAAACACAATGCACTTCTCACTTTCTCTGAGCTGACAGATTATCTTTAGAGCACATCGTCGCTGTCTTCCAACAGAGCAAATGCAAGGTGCAAAAGATGCCAGTTAAATACTGCGCACTTACCTTACGACTGTATCTCATGTATGGCATCAGCGGCTTGTCGGGTGGCTTGGGAGGTTTTGGGATATTTATTCCGGAGGAATTCTGGTAAACAAAGAAGAGTCACCTTAAGGCACTGTTGCACTACGTGATCAGGCAACCGTTTGAAACACTCCATCCATTGCAGGCACATAGTTGTACAATTTGATATAAAACTATCGAAAAATTAAGACTTCCACGTCAAAACCAATACGCATCAAAGTACGTTTGTGCCACTTCAATTAACATGATTTAATTAATGTCAGTTTGAGGCCATACACAAGTCAGGCACCCCACAGAGTACAATGGAATAGCGCTGGCTGTGAAAAAAATACAAAAATCTCACTTAAGCTGAGATTTCCCCATAATGCCATTATCAGAGTCAGCCAACCACAGCTTGCATGCAGCGACTAAATTACTGCTCAGCAGCCAGAGCCATGCCGAGCTGCGGGTCTGTAATGCCATGGCAACACTGATGGCATGGGTTACTTAACATGGCTGTAAGAAATGCAGACTTTGAAAGGCAGGTGGCATTTGAAATATACACAGATGGGACTTTTAGCCGGTCTGCAGTGTGATGGAGGCAGCAGAGGGAGTCTGGTATGACACACACATATCAGATTCGGTCTCGGTAATGAAATGAGTTCAGCTTTGCACACTCACTATTCTGCAGCATCTGCTCTAGTGTATCTAAATCTAATTTGCTCTTGAAACAAAGCAAAGGTTGTTTTCGGTTGGGAAAAAAAAAGGGTTCACGTGCAACTGATGCTCACAAAAAGCATCTTTTGACTCAGATGAGGGGATTATAATCTATCCACTAATTTCTCCCAACATTTCCAGTAATCTTGATTTACTCTACATTAATATTCATACCGTTACCCGACTGTTGCTGCTTTGGCTCCCTCCCAGTCTGTAGTTGTTGTAGGCAAGGTGGCTGTATGGGTTGTAGCCCACAAACCCGGTAGTGTTGGGCATTTGCTGATGGAAACAAATGAGACAGAAATACGAATGAGAAATGACATAAAAGAAGAAAAGGAGGAGGGGGGGGATAAGCTGGGCAAATGCAAAAATAAAAGAACTTGCATTCATGCTCAAACTACAGGGAAATCTTAAGTGGAAAAAAAATGAGGAATAGGTTTTCATAAATGTGTAATTTGTGTGGTTTTACAGGTCTCCGAACAGCAACATGGTTTTAATGAGGGATCTTGTCCTGGGGTACTTACAGTAGTAGGAGCAGGGGGAGGGGGTGGGGCATAGGACGGTCTCTCTGTTGTGAAAGACAAAAAAGGGTCCAAATCAGACACTTGGCATCAATCCAGTGATAGGGGAAGAAATCCAGTCTACACGAGATAAAGCCATCTGCAGCAGAACTATCACATCCATAGATTTATCGTCATTATTTTGTTTGTGTGTTTGGACTGTGTCCCCAACAAAGAACTCCCAGTTTCCTTACTTGACATCTTTGCAGAGAGGAGTAGGAATCAGTCTCGACCCGTCATTTGGCTCTGAAATATCCACACATTCACTGTGAGGTAGCAGCGGTTTTTTAGCGGCAGGGATGAGACCAAAAAGCACAAAAACAAAGAAAAGAGCTTCGGAAGATTATCGTCAGGAGGACAACGCAGGCGAAGGCTAGCACGATCTGAGCTAACATGGCTCTGGAGCTTTATATGTAGCCTTCTAGCTATTTATAGTGCAAGCGATCATTGTTGTTGGTGTTAACTTTGGTGTTAGGACCGCAAACGTCATGACAATATGGGTATAAATGTCGCTGTTGTTGTAAAGAGTGTCTTTTTGTCGTTAGCAACATTAGCATGCTAAGGTGTTATAGCTATGGTGAACGTAGCCTGGTTAGACGTGCGTAATAGCAGGTATAGTAATGATATTAATGATTTCATGGCTTCGGTACTATACGTATATATTTGACAGTTGTATGAATTCATGTCAATTCATTTGGTGCTAAAAACAGCGGCTAACGTAGTTTAGCTTAGCACTTAGCTACATGGACGTGACACCTCCTTTTGAGATCTATCAAGTCAAAACCAGCACATCTAGAGATTATACACATTCCCATAGAGTCTGATGGTGACAGGCAAGCATGTATATATAACTAAAGGTGTTGGCCCAAAAAAAAAAAAAAACTCACCCTAAAAAAGTCCCAACCACTGATGTGTGCGTTGTGGCTTTGACAGGGCAGGCTAGACCAGGCTAGCTCTCATAAGAAACAGTCCCCCCACAATAAACGAATGAAACGGGGTCCACTCATAAGATTCCTGTAGAATCTTCTAGAACTGCTCCCCCTCCCTCCCTCCCTCCCTCCCTTCTCATCTCATCACGGCTGATCCTCGCTCCGATGCAGATGCTCATCGCCCTCTTCTCTCAGCAGCTACGGATGCAACTCCAGTCAGCTAATAATATGAATATGAACCAAGAAACATCTTTATGTGGATCTGTCATCCCTGTTCAGAGAAAAAGAAGAAGAAGAGGTTGTTTCATTTTCGGATCTCGCAGCTTTCTTTCAGGTGTGCACCAGTCAGAGGAACTTGAAGAAATAATGCACACAACTTTTTGAGTTGTGTTAATATGAGATGACCTACTTTGCTGCAACATGAAAGTAAGCATTCTGCAAGTGCATTACATTTACATTCAGTCATTTTGCACACACCTTTAGCCAAAAGCAGGAAAAGCATTTATGAAACTTGGTGTAACAGTAAATAAACACTGCTATAAAGGGATTAGAGAGTAATCGTCTTCAGTGCAGCACCAATGCAGAGTTTAAGCCCTTGCTAAAAAGTACAAGGAGGAAGGATAGTGTTATGTAGGTGACAGTTAGGTGAGGTCTTCAGGAGCTTCTTGAAGATGGAGAAAGATACCCCTACCCTGATGGTGCTTTGTTGCTCTTTCCTCCCTAACCCAATCCATCCATCCATTATCTTAGCCACTTTGTTCTTAGGGGTCTGCTGGTGTCCATCTCCATCACACATAGTGTCAAGGCAGGAAATGATGCACCCTGGACAGGTTACTGGTTCATCGCAGGACACACACCGTTCTCTCATACTCTCACATTCATACCGAGGGACGTTTTTAAGGCCAGTCAGCCTGAAACAGATTTATGCACGTGAGGCGAAAATGCAGAGTCTATAAAGAACAGTCTGACTAGAATATTAACTGGTGACCTTGCTCTGAGGTGACTTCTAACTTCTGAGTCAGCTTGTGACCCTGTATAAGCTAGATCGCTATAGAAGCCTGGTATACCAGTAAATTCAACTCAACTTTATTTGTTTTAAGTGCCATATTATAACAGCTGTTATCTCAGAGCACTTTACAAGGAGAGCAACAATGTGTACATAGTGAGAAACCCCCTGTCCTTAGACCCTCGCAAAGGCTGAGGAACAACTCCCAAGAAAAACCCTGACAGGGAAAAAAGGGGAGAAACCTCAGGGTGAGAGACAGAGGAGGGGATCCTCACCCAGGACGGACAGGCGGGCACAAACAAAACATTATTGATGGCTAACAGTTCAGGATATAAATAAATCAATGAATTGAATTGAATCAGTCCATAGTAGCAGGCAGGAGGAACCGCAGTGAGATGAGCCGGGTAGAGGTGGTCCTGGATCCAGCTCAGCGTTGATGGAAGCCGGGAGGGAAAATAAAAATAATAAAATAAAATGAAAAGTAAAATGAAAAATAAAAATAAGAATAAAAAGAAAATTAAGAATTAAAAAACAAAACAAAATAAAATAAAATAAGAATAAAAATAAATAAAAATTGAAAGATAAAAAAGGAGAGGGGGAGGAGAGGGAGAAAGAGGAGGAGATGGAAAACAGACGGGGAGAGGCCAAGAGGAGAGAGAGAAGCTAGAGGGAACGTGAACCTGATTCACACCCACAGAGAAGGCAGAGAAGATAGAGCTCAATGTGCCGGGGACCCCCAGCAGACTCAACCTATAGCAGCTTATCTTGGATTTATCTGTAGGCTCTGTCAAAAAGGAGGGTTTTTAACCTACTCTTAAAGGTAGAGAGGGTGTCTGCCTCCCGGACTGAAACTGGTAGATGGTTCCATAACAGAGGGCCTTGGTAGCTGAAGGCTCTGGCTCCCCATCTAGACTTAGAGATTCGTGGAACCACCAGTAGGCCTGTATTCAGAGAACGAAGTGTCCTAGTGGGGCAATAGGGTAAATAAATGCTGCTTTACATTTTCCAGCAAGGGATGAGAGTGCATAGTTAGAGAGGGTATAGTTTGAGAGTGGTAGTAGGAAGGTAAGGGGTAGGAAGAAGTGCAGCATGGTAGAAGATTTGGGACTTCACTGGCTGTTTAGAGATGGAGAGGGATTGCTTGTGGTTTGGCACCTGTTCATTGGGGCCTGGTGGTGCCTCCCGCCAGGGCAGAGGTTACACCCTGGACAGGTCACTAGTCTATCACAGGGCACACACCATTCACTCTCACACCTAGGGGCTATTCTCTGAGTCAGCAGTCAGCCCATATGTACATGTTTTCGGACAGTGCGTGGAAGCTGGAGTACCCAGAGTAAATCCACACCTACGCAGGGATGGGGAGGTTCTTGGTTGCCCATTCCACCACTGAGGGACTACAAATGAGAAAGGTCTGGATTGTCGTCCTTGTAAAGGTGTCAGTGCAAGGGTGCATAGCGGACATATGCCATGTGAGTAGGTAGCGATTCTTATTGATGTGGTTTATATGACAAAGAAGAATGGCTTTAACACAAAGAGGAATGACTCTAATGCAGAGCCTTGGGGGACACAGGTGGTGACTTGGTAAGGTGCAGATAATATGACATGACACATTGAACAAACGCTCAGTGGAGGACTATGTGTGCAATGCTGCTACTGCCTATACCTGACAGTATGGACACAAGGATGAGATGGTTGATTATGTCAAAAGTGGCTGATAGGTCAAACAGAATGTGAACCATGGACTGACCACTTGTTCTATCTATTTGTAAAACATAGGTCATTGACAACTAGGCTGTTTCAGTGGAGTGACCATGCCACTGAATCCAGTGCAGACGCAACACAGTTTATACTTATGCATGTAATCTCAGGGTATGAGGGTTAAATACTAATACTACAAAAAGTTAGATTGACTTATGTCACTTCACACTTCACAGGCCACTAAGCTTTTTAGAAAATCAAGGTTGCTCTATTCAGTGTGCCCTTGTTTTGAGAACTGAAATACTTTGCATTCTTGTTCACATTGTTTGAGAGCCGCCCAGGTCAATAGTTGTAATAGTGTGTTCCCTAAAAATAACAGTCCAAAGCCTATAGGATTTAACCTACTTCTCTGCCCATTCAACCTGAATACTACTTGTTTTGGATTTGTTAATTGATTGTGTTCATTGTGGCCCTGTTACTTTCCGTTTACACTGCACACGTGAGAGCTTATTTCATTTCTGCTCGACCGGCGTCCTGTACAATATACATGCAGACACTGTTGTGATCTCATCTGCAGGTGTGGTTTTTCATCTTTTTATCCAGCAGGCACAGACCCGAAACTTTGGGCGGACGGAGCGGGGTGCAGATTCCACACAAGGCATAGCTGGGACCGCATTCAGCGCTGGACACCTGTGATGGAGTACATCTGGAGGTAGGGTGGAGGTCACATGCCTCCTGTAAGCTTCTGTGCTG
This sequence comes from Karalla daura, assembly GCA_029224185.1. NCBI lineage: Eukaryota > Metazoa > Chordata > Actinopteri > Chaetodontiformes > Leiognathidae > Karalla > Karalla daura. The sequence goes on from CM055189.1 coordinate 15,470,765, forward strand.
GCTTAATGTGCAGACGCTCACACAGGGCCTCCCAGGCACAGCTGTGGGATTGTGGATGCCCAGGGGCTGAACAGGGCCTATGGCATTTTGAGTCAATCAGAGGGAAACCCATAAAGCTGTTCTTGTAATGCAGCTTCATACCTAGCTCTTACGCCTGTAGAGCCCTCCAAAATAGATTCAGGCAGTGGAACTAAGCAGACTTGAAAGTTTACTCTGGTGGTGGATGGTAGAGGTATTTTTAGAACCTGCTCTAGTCAGATTATTATGATGTATCATTCCAGATACATGTATTCCTTGGACTAATAGTGTTGAGTATTATCATTAATCATTCTATCTGTCATTCAGAGCAGACGCAGGGAGACATATGACACCCTGTTTCAATATAGTAACCAACAGCCAAACAACATTTATATATATATATATATATATATATATATATATATATATATATCCAATTATAATGATTATTAAAGTGTTACAATTCATCCTTATTCACCATGATAAAGTATACTTGATGAAAATAATTGCTACAAGGATTAGATGAATTGTGTAATTCAGTGATATTAATATTTAATGCACCAAATGGAGAAGGACTTCTTTATTGTTCAAAACATTTTTTTTCCAAGTTCTCTTTCAAAACATCGTCGCATTATGTACTTCTCTTGCAACTCATTGGACAACAGATATAATGACAACCAGTCTAATATATGAATGAGGGGGACACTGCTTTGTACAACACCAGCAACGACAATGTAGTGTCTTAAGTGTTTTTAATTGATGTATTACAACGTGTACATGTTCATCAGGTAAACATTTACAATGTAAGTGACCGTTTAATTAGTTGAAACTCTATATTTTAGTTCTTCGATCACTTCAGTGTTTGAGTATAAGGGTCCTGCGCGGGACAGGATATGCAGGACCTCAGCTGTTTCCAACCCAAGTCCATTTGTATGCATGCAAACATTATTTCATATCTTCTACACATTAATAGATAATATCAAAGGCAAACAGGAACAGTCTAGTCTTGAGAAATGCAATTACAGTTCAGTACAGCGAAGTTAGAGATCAAGCATTGTACTATAGCTTAAATACACAGTTAATGTCATCAGGAGGCCTTTACAAAAACAAAGCCACTTGCCACTTGCCACCTCTCTCAAAGATTACCCAGATTATTTAACAGAGGTCAGTGATGACAAATGGTTATTTGCATGCATTTCATTGAATGAGCTCTGGTGTCTCCACATACTTCTCATGTAGTCTTTGGAATCATTTTTAAGATATTTGTTTGTTGTTTTTTCAAAGAAATTTAAGCCTTAGCAATGATTTCCGCCCATACCTTCTTGTGCCTGTCGCTGTTTTTGGTGAACTACCTTTGGGCTTCTTTCTTTGGGATCTTAGTGAAGTAAATAAGTAAGTGTTTCCAGCAGAGGTTATAAATTAACCATTGGCCCCAGTGAAAAGATTAAATTCCTTTCAGACTGCAGTGTTATCACTGAGGACCAAAACTGTCTGAATTACTTTTGATATCATACATAGCAGAAGTAAGCCAGCACAGAGACAAGAAAAAAAGGTTCCCTTTGATAACGTTTGATACTGTTAAATTGTGTTTGAACTGTTCATACTGTTTAAAGATATAAGATGTGAGTCTGTGTAAAATGTATTGCAATCGTTATTTAAATGCTCATTCATTCTAGTTTGACGTGAGTTTTGAGCTAAATGATGGAATTATTCTCCAGATGCATGTGTGTACAAATAGTGACTGTTTTTACCTAAGTCTGATGTTAAAGGGCAGAATTGTTTTATTCGTGTTGAAAATGAGCTGGCCCCTATCGCTGTCCCTAGTTTACTGTGGAAGGGCAAACATTTTCCTCTCCTCAGATTCCTGTTTGTAATGCAGACATACCACTGCATTTTAGACTGAAGATCGTTTCTAATCGACATGGAAAAATGTGCAAACATTGCATAATCATCAGCATAATAATAGCAATAGTTTTCATGGCACTGTTGCTGAGTGAACCTTCCTTCACTAAGCTGTGCTCAAAAAGTCCAATTTAACTGATGCTGAGGTAATATCCAGAGTGGAGAAATAGAAATAACCAAATAATGATTGTGTGACAGTAGTTGAATCCATGTTTTCCCCACTCAACATATTTGCAGTAACACGCTGTGATCTAAATCCCATTTATTTCATAGGTTGACATTTATGATGTTTTTGTGCGGAGAACAAGCTAACCCTCAGACTATCCACACACGATGAATCAATAAAAACCAAATTACCCATGGAACAGATAGGAGGCAGGCTGTCCATATCTGGTGGTGACACACACCATCAGTAGCTTAAACCTGCCCTGAACTCCTAACGGACAACATCAGTACAATCAAACTGCTGTAAGAATAATACCAGCCTCACCTTTGGTATCCAAAATATTTGAGTACGAGTAGTTGCGTCATTTGTGCTGGTAATAAACCCTTGTTAGTGTGTTGCCTCACAGATGATGTGAAAACTAAATACTGCTGCTTGTAGAGCGAGAGAGATAGTTCTAGTTTCCACAAAATCATTATGCTGTCTTTAATGCTACACCCTCCAGTCAAAGCTGCATGTTAATTGGAAGTTGCTTTGTTGCCAGGAGCTTAATCATTATAACTTATTACACTCTGTTGGTGTATTTAAAACACATCACACCTGCAGTTTACAACACTTGCCAATGGAACATTCAGCCCATTAGCTGCAGTTATATAGTCCTATGCCAATGCAAGATGTTACTTTTACATTTAACAATGCCATTAAAAACACATGGAAAGCTTTTGTGGATGGCTAGTGCAAATGGTCACACATTTAGGTGAACCTCACACTTGCTGATGCTAATTGCTCCTCTTCCTGTAAATCCCAGTCTTCTGTTCCAATCCTAAACAATGCCCAAAAGGTACAGAAAGCATTTTCCCGTTTTTGCATTTTGGCACATTTAGTATATAGCACCACAAAAGTTCTGCCAAGCAGTCTGGAGAGAAATCCTGTATGTAGAAGCATATGAGAGCCACACTGGCATCTTAGCACCAGCTGGAGAAATAAGATTATCCTATCAGCAGCGTACAGAGTTTCTATCCCAGCTACTCTGCCAGTCCTTCTGGACCTCGATGCTAGGAAAAGAGCTTGTTGGCTAAAAAAAAAAAAAAAAAAAAGGATGCACAGTTAATGACGGGCCGATGAAGCAAATCCATTCTGACCTTTCCAAGATGCAGTTTTTCAAACTCATCTCACTTTTCATTTCGGTCTTAATATCGTGAAAAGCTGTGGCTTGTCGTTTGGTAACTCAACGCACAAGGTTGCTGCATTCCTTCGTTGTTCTCATTCCATCATTTATTGCTGCTCATGTATCACGGCAGCACTAGACTTTGTGTTTGCAAACAGGCTTTATGGTTTGTTTGTTTGAGCCTACTTACCAGATGGGTGGGGTTTTTATGACATACAGATCAGACTGTAGAATACGAGCCACTCGTTACAGCCAATTACACTCTTTGTATGAACAAACTTGTACACAGTCATCTAATTGATAATCTATCCACATTGTTCTGATGCAGTAATTGCCACTGATCTAGTGCCCCGTTGAGACTAAAACAGATGCTACCTGCTTGAGGTCGGACTCGGTGGTGGGGTTGATGTGTTTTCTCACTTTTCAAGAATACTCTACTGAAGTAAGACAAGAGTAAACAACACATTTTTCTCGCTAACAAAGATCACAACTACGTCTGATATCCGTGAAAGTATTTTTTTTTCTGCCACCTGTTTCTTCAAAGCTCATGTGTCTAAAGACTACCAGTCTTAAGTTCCCATAGCAGAAACAATATACAACAAGTGCTCAAAAGACTTAGACATCACATACTCTCACACACGGAAACAAAATAGCAAAAGAACTCAATTTAATGGTTTCCTTTTTGTTGCGCAAGCTCAAGTACCATTGGCCTCAGGTGAAGCAAGGCTGTAGAGCGAAGTCCTTTCCTTGTGCAGTTCTACTAATAAGCACCAGTAGAGTTCAGCTGGTCCTTCACCCCCCCACCCCCACTGCCCCTCCCCACTCCTCAATCCCTCAAGGTAGCAGTCATTAACTGGTGGCAGTCCAAGTCCCCTCGCAGCTCCAGCGGCCCCGGCAGCCTCATGCCTGTTTTCTGATCCACGCACCAGCACTTCCCCCGCTGGCCGTCACGTGCAGGGTGACACTGTGGGTGTGAAGGATATGCAGAATATTCTAGTTACACACAGCAACCTCTTCCACAGGTGTCGCAGGCTCAAATATCAAGGTTTCTCAAGTATTGTTCATGTCAGAAATAGACCGGGCATTGTGGTCCACTCGGCAGCAATGTGAATCTGTTTTCAATTAAAAACAAGGAAACAGGCTTGTGCATTACCTGCCGTGCCCATGAGCAGCTTGGCTGGAGAACATAGTATCATTTAATGGCTAAAGGGGACGATATTTACACCAGGAACTAGCTGAGAGCAAAAACAGCTACAAGAGAGTGAATGTTGGACTTGGGTTCAGCAGGTGGACAAAAACATGACTGTCAGTCAGTGGTTGTTGTGCTCATCATCTGGTGTGTGTGCAAATAAGCCTGTGAGCACATGTTTGCCAACACCAAATGCATATTTGTATCATACGGAAGCAAGCTAAGAGGTTATACTGACGGCCACTGCGATTAGTTGTAGACGGTGCTCTTTTGGCAGATGGCGTCTTTAAAACAAGTAGCTCGTTGCTGCATAAATGGTTGAATGGCCGTCGTCATGGAGTCTCTCAGGTGTAGTGCTATTTTAACACCAGACCACATTAAAAGAGTGGTGTCTGCTTTCCCAAGAACGATACAGGGAGGCAAACTACAACCAGCTGGCATTTCAAGTATTTCAAGTAATCTGATGATTCGATTCAAGGTCCTAAGGGTTTTTCTTTAAGCCTTTTAGCAATTCCTGTAAAGGCGAAATTTATTGCGTGATTTTGTGCTTTTTCTGTTGCGATTTACCATTTCAAAAAAAGGCCCCAAGACCGTTTAACAATCGCAGTGCAACCCTGCCATGAAATGATTCCCAGTTGTCCCTCATGACCTGTGCTTTACTTCCCACTAGGTTTTATCACGGGGCAGTTTTAGTTAAACAGTAAACAGATGCCCGTGTGTCTGAGCAGACAGAGAAAACTTTACCCACGTTACACAATCGGCAGAACTCATGTCTTCGCCGAGCTTTCCTTTTATCACCAACTCTGCGTCTGCTGCTTTGATTGCATGTGCAACTCGGCGCAGTCTTATCTTTGTTTTTATGCTCTTCGGGGTCGCTCACCCTTATCTGCATAGTTGTCCAAACGTGCAGAGGCGAAATGACTAAGTAACGGCATCCAAAAGCTAATTGCATCCATCACAGCAATAAAATGATTATTGTCCAGCAGTTTAGAGAAAACCACTTTACACGCACGTAAATCACTTTTCATATGAGCTTAGCAAAATAAGGTCTTGGCTTTGCCATGACAGTCTGCTTGGAGACACTTTTGTGTTGATCTTGAACTAGTAAGACTGGTAATATTTCATCGGCTGCAGGCATGTCTTGTGTTTTGGCCCACGCTTTGCTGATGTGGTTTGAAAGGAACAGAATGAAGTATAAAGATAGGCATTGTTATTTGCGTTGGCTTAATAAAAAAGACTTCACTCGTACGGATGGCCCGAGCAGGGTCTGCTCAGAAATTCAATAAAGCTCATAATGAATGTGTGTCTGAAATCACAGACCTGTTTAGCGTGGAAGTCGCCGTTCTTGTCACAGTTGGGTATGGGGATCGTGAAGAGATCGTCGTGTGTGCGGGTGTTGGATGCCAATCTGTCCAGGGCTCTCTGCAGCTCAGCACGGCATGGAGCCTGTGGGAGAGTTTTCGATTTGATGTTTATTCACACCCGCAGAGCTCCGGACGTGCAGTCAATGTGTGAGACATGTGACAATGGAGAGGATGACTGCTCTGTCAAAAGGAAGGCATAAACTCTAGTTCCGAAAACAACATGGAAAATCATCAGAGGGTCGAGATAAGAGCCTAATCCGGACATTTCAGTAGGTCATAAAAAGAAACGACTATATAAAAAAAATAAGGACAGTAATAACACGATTTTAAAGTAGGATCTCAAGAGCAGGCAAAGTGGGAAAACAGGAAATGTTTTTGGATTCATTCTTGGGACTCTTTCCTTTCCTTGGAGTGAAAGATTATTTTCCGCTCAGATTACACCTAACCTGAACTTGAACTTGTGGCAGTTCATGCAAGAACCGCTTTGCTTTTTGCATGCGCTTCATTATCCTGTACAAACTGTCTTAGAAAAGAAGAGATATATTTAATGAGACACATGTTGGCATCGAGTCCATGGCTGCATTGCTAGATGATTGCTTTATTCAACATCACACAGCTATTCATCCAGCATGTGGCAGCAGCCTTACATAGTTTGAGCAAACATCCACAAATAGTGGTAAGGGTCAATGCAATGCCATGGTCCCAATACCTCATTATTCACTATGCTGCACCCCCCCTTTGACTGTATCCTGTTAAGACCCGACTCTACTCTTCTTCTGACTGGCAGTGGTCCTGACTTTTCTTTTCATCCCCAACCATCCAACCAAGCAGCAAACACTGGCCAATCTCTAAGACATTGTCCGGATCTTTGCAAGCATTCTTTGAAAAATTGAATTTTCAGGGTTTTATAATGTGTGGTTGAAACAATTCAATATCCTGAGAATTGGCAGCGACGAATTCAGCGAAAGAAACCACCCAGAGATTGCACGTGAATTCATCACTCTGGCGGCTTTTGCACAAGCGTTCCAACTGCAGGTCTAGGGAGGTTTTAAAAATGAGGGGGAAAAAAATCAAAACTCCAAAACGGTATCCAAAACAAAGCGTAAACCTCACTGGGTGGGCGACCCAAGTCCGTCTATATGTGTATCTATTTTTCTATATGTGTGGCAGTTATCAACACATTTCTGTGTTAAATGAATGGACTGAAATGTAGTAAAAACAGCCTGTTACTGATTAACGGGGATGTTATGATCCCGCTCTTGCCAATGTTAAAACAGCAAATTGCATGTTGATGTCAATGTGCACCTGTACTTTATTTTGCAAGACCGCAATTAAATGTTACGGTCTGTAAATAACTAATTTGTACAATTTATAACCAGACTGCTACGCTTGCGGCTTTGGGAGTATGAAGCTCTAATGTAAAACACCTGCTGGGGCCGAGGCATGTGTTGCATGGCGGATCGCCTGGGTTGGTTTTCTGCGATAAGATGTCAGAAGGTCGTTCCTCTTACCAGCGCCGCCTTGGTCTCCTCCCTGGCGGTGTTACTTCTCTGATTCGTGGATTTCGGAGGGTGCCGGGCCAGGGTCTTCTGTATGCAGCGCTTGTCTTGCGGACTGCACCGGATATTGCTGTTGTTGGGGTGCTCGGGGATGATCTCGTCCTGCCTGTCCATTGCTGAAAGAGGAGAAACGGCGCTTTTTGAGTTCCTCCGATCCGACAGCAATATGCCGTCATATGTAATTACATCAACAACATGCGGTAAATATTCGTAGGCCCCGGGGTGGTTTAATAGCCAGTGTAACGTAACCGTATCACATTTTAGCGATGTGAGTGTGATTTATGGCTACACGCATTATTTCCACGATTCGCCCGGGGTGTCAGATGTAGAGCAGGAGCTGTTCTGCTACTCCTCCTTGTCCTTCTACATAACACCCCATACGGCTGAACGTGGTGAGATGTAGGCTAAAAATGAGGCCAGGTTAACCTCAAGGACGTGGAGCCGTGTTCCCGCTCTGGGGGGTAATCTGTACCTCAGCTTCTCGCCACGGTACTTTTTAACTACTGCACCGCAGCCATGCCACAAGCTCTGAGGCTTTTGAAATGATACCACCCCGGCTCTGCCACCCTCTGTACATTGTGGTCTGTGCCACCTTCACCTTTGCATCCCTATAATCCTGCAGCTCTGTGGCCCTGCAGGCAGCCAGCTGCTTCCTCAGGAAATGCCCCCCTCCCTCTCCATTCTCCACCCCTCCACAACAACCTCAGCCTCTGCCAGATGGAGGTTGTTAGAGGGTATTTGCACTGTCACAAGTGGGCGCAACTGTGTGTGTGTGTGTGTGTGTGTGTGTGTGTGTGTGTGTGTGTGTGTGTGTGTGTGTGTGTGTGCTAGCCAGTGGTTGGGGGGCACAAGATGGGTAAAATCAGGGATAAAGGTTGTGTGTGTCTTTCTTTGTGCACATGTGTGTTGACTTTTACCTGTGGCTTGGAAGACTTGGCAGTGTTTGATGCTTTCTGCTCATAACCCGTGGCATTTTACAGATTGGCACCGGAATCAAAAGAACTTTAAACCGTGGTTATACCATTTTGAAGCCATTGCTGCTCTGATCACTGAACCAGATCTGAGCTCTGGTTAATATCTAATGTCACTGCCAGGCATCCAGTTAATTGCTCTTGGCAATGAGACAATAGAGGTGGGTCAGTAGTAGGCTTTTTAATCTCACGCACTATGCAGCCGTTTCTCAGGTTTACAGTGCATGAATGCACACTTACGCACATGCAGGCCCGTGCAAGCTCTTAGATGCAGCACTAGATCTCGAGGTGGTCCCTGCCTTGCTGCGTTTCAGATATTTTGCAGTGGTGATTACAATATTCTGCAACTGAGCGACAGGCGTTAGGAGATGACCGTGTTTCTTTAAGCTTCATAGACAGTCATCTTGCTTGGCTTTGCTTGTCTGAGGGGGAAGTGTCTCTTGGCTGTTTGTATTTTTAGTCTTGTTGCTGTTAAGCCTTGCTCATCAGCACTTTCGTCCACAAGAGCCAACAGAGTTTCAGCTGTTTCCTTCATTCCAAGTTGGTCTTTCTCCGCTTTTGCCAGTTCACACTTTTCCGATTCCATGCTCTTTTGTAGGGCGAGTCAAAGTGATTTAGAAGTGGGTCAGGGGTGGCATGTCCTGTTTGCTACCACTGCTGTTTTCCGTGGAGGAAGTTGCCTCTTCGCTGTGTGGTTTCATTTGATTTGGATCAGCAGCTCTTGGCTTTTGAAATATAATTCCCTCAGTGCATTATCAGCCATGGAACTGATACATTGCTGTGAACAGCAAAGATAAAGACGGGTCTTAGGCAAACATATAATCGTGCTGAAAATCAGCAGCAGCCTTCACTCGTCTTTGTGGCCTTTGGAAACATCGTGATAAGTCCAAACTGAGCAAACAGCAGAGAGTAAAGACAAACAAAGTCCACTTCCTTTCCGTGCATCAGCAGGTTAAATTCATTCATAAAATCGTTGTTTTGGATTGCATAGTGTGTGGAGCAGACGGTCTTATAGGCTCTCACATAAAATGACTGTGATACAACTCAACATATTGATCAACTGGACATAGACACAATGACACAAAGTGAATACAAAAGTCCATTTTGTCAGTACTTTGCTATCAAATTCCAAATCTGTTGCACAAGAAAGTACATTGCTTAGTCATTCGAGTTCTGAGTTAAATATTTCTTGTCACGTATCAGGTGGTGGCAACATGGGCGCTTGGTGAATAGAGCTGTTGCTTCATAGGAAGAAAGTTTTTGGTTGGACCAAGGTCCTCCTTGTGGAATTTGCATGATTTCCCAATGTGTGCGTCATTTTTCTCCAGCTTCACTCCAGCTGCCTCCCACAGTCCAAAAACATGCATGTTTAGGAGCCTCTAAAATTGCTCCTTGGTGTCAGAATCTAAGTGAATATAGAGTGTATCCTCCAGTGGACTGGCCACCTGTCTGGGATGTATCGCCTGCTTTTGCCCTATGTGGGCTTGAGATAGGCTCCAGCAAATCCCTGGGTACAATCCCACTGGGTACAAAGCTGATAAGATGTTGGATGATGTACGGATATCAGCCATTGCATTGGCACATGTATTTGTCGAGCTGAGGCAGCGTCTTTCCTCAGTTTGAGAGAGAGCGGTGTGGTTGGTAGGCACACTCTCCTTGTAATAAATATTTTCTGCCAGGGGAAACATCTCTTTCATTGCACTTATGTCATTTGATAATAGCATGTCCACGTTACATCTCTCGATAAACTGACAAAAAGACCTGGTTATCAGTTCAAAATTCGATCATTCATGGCTTTAAGGTTGAACTTGAAAACCTCAACACAGGTCCCCCTGAAATAAATATTTAGCCATGCTCAATGATTGGCAGGGCGCTTACATACACTAGATTGTAGACCTGAGCTAAAGGAGACTTCCCTGCGTGAGAGGTTTGCAAATAAACGTGAGACACACCCTCAGAATTTCAAATGAGATCTGTTAAACGCAGATCGACTGAGGATAAAAGGGCAGGTTTGAAAACACAAAGCATTTCTATGGAGCAACCTCCAATGTAGGGCACGAGTGATATAGCTTATCTGGATTTGTTGCACCCGATAAGAAGCAAGACATGGTGGGAAAAAAAGACATTGCGCAGAGAAACCGTGCCTACACCTTTCAAGCATTAGAATTATTCCGTCTTGAACAAAACTTGCCTCGAGTGACTCAAAATGCTCGTTTCCGACCTTCATTGTTAACTGTGTAGCAGTTCTGACACTTGATGGAGTAGATTAAACTATGTTAACAGTGATTAACCTCCAAAAAAAATGAATAATCTTCGGGGAGGCTACTCCTCCAACGTGCTTTGTAAAACTACCAAGAAATTGTTCTTTTAGTCAACTCTGGAATCTGCCAGAGTATCAGACCTCTGGTTTCCAGGCAGGGGATTTCTTCGAATCAGTTAATCATCATAGCTGAATTCTAGTAAAGTCGCGCAGAAGCACTGGTCGGGCCTGCCAGCATGCACGGCAAAAAGGACTTGAACCCCTTTCATAATGCAATTTGACAAAGGAAAGATAGAGAGCTCGATCGGATTTATAATGAAGGCATCCTTTGTGGAAAGAGGACCTGCTGCTTGCTGCTGCCGCCGCTGCTGCTGCAGCTCTGTGCTTTACTGCTCCAACCACTATTCATTCAGCTGAAAATGATTCAACACATCCAGATGTACAAGGCGTCCCAGTCCAACGACAACAGAGCAGCGGTGCTTTACTGTAGTTTTGATTTGAAGTCAGTTTGCTTTTTAAACAGCAGCACATGATTGAGGGCAGCATATCTGTCAGTAATTACTAAGTATCGCACATGTCTACTAAAATTCTTGTTTCGGCAGCATGGAGGAGAATGTCCTGCTTAGCAGTGCCACTGTGGAGCCAGCTTCACAAAGCAGGGAGCCAAGTGTAAAAAAGAAAAAAAGAGCATCGCTCTCATCTGTTCCAGCTTCCTGGCCATAAATTCATTTGCGAAAGTCAGTTGTGTTCTTTTAGCCCGAGGTTTTGAAAAATTGTCTCGAGAAAACCGGGCACATTCCTACACACGTTGCGTTCCCATCACCTGAGAGGACAGTGCATTGACTTGCATTCATTTCCTGGAGACTGACTCTGACCATAACCATAACCACCGCTTGCCCAACCATAACCCAAACCCAAACCTTAACCTAAGCCCAACGGTACCCTGACTTTAAATCGTAGCGTTGATCCCCCAAATTGAATGATTTACATCATGCAGCCTTTTTGTCCTCCTAAGGAGTAACAAGTGATTTATGTCCCCACAACATGAGTTATACGTGTCCACTAGAGTCAGACCTCTTCCAGATGGATCATCATCAGGATAAACATTATCCTTTATCCTGTCAAAACCTTTTGGATTACAAAATTGAACTGCGTGATTACAATAAAACGTGTTTTGGAAACGTCGCCGCAGCTTGAGCAGCTTCCAGCATTCACTCCTTCCTCTGAGAGTCCTACTTTAATTTTTCATCTCGATAGAAAACACATTTAAAGATGTTGGAATTCCTATCAGCTGTCCAAGGATATAAACTGAACTGTGATGTCGGGTTCATCTTCGGCCCTATTGACAGCGCTCGGCGAGGCAGTTTCCATCTGCTGCTTGTTTTGCTAGATTTATTTGCTCGCAGATAGTGAGTAAACTCTGTCACAGGGAGCTGGGCTAATCTTAGCCATCCATCACTTGTTGATGCACTTGTACTACTACTGCATGTGATGAATCGGCCTATAAATAGGGGGAAACCTGCAGTTCTTGTGAATCGGGTCAAACTATTTTCAGTAGCATCGTTTGCCTAATTTTGAGGTTTCTCAGTGGTTAGCGCTTTACAGCAGTTCGTCGCCAGTTCGTATCCCTTTGGGGATGTTTTCTGGTTTCCTCTGACAGACCAAAACATGCCAGTCGAGGCTGAGTGGTGATTGGTCCACTGAGCCACACAACTAAGTGTGAGTGTAAAAGTGAATGGTGTGTGTGTGTGTGTGTGTGTGTACTGGGATGGACTGGTGATCTGTCTAGGATGTATTCCCTGTGGACTAGAGATAGGCCCAATCAGATCCCCATGATACTATTGGGGACAAAGCCTGTAGTGTAATGGATCGATGGATGTTCTTGTTTTACAGAATTAGGAGTCCGGTTAAAGTGCAGGGGTGAAGAGGTGTGCAATCTGGAATATTGGCAATGCATGCTGGATGTAATCTTTCCAGAAATCTTGATACACACAGCAGCAAAGACTAGGTTCATATATGAAATCTAAGGCCTCGGGGATTTGCTGTCCTCTTCAGATTAGGCCTGTTTCATGTTTATGTATCTCTCAGCTCCAACACCAGAGGGGGGTCCTGACCCACAGAGAAGAGCAATTAGCTAATCACATTTACTCCTGCATAAGAGCCCCAGCTGTACAAATGTCCTGCGCAGCCCTCAGAAAGCAAATACACAGCATTAGGGGACATCTGCTGAAAGAGGTTTGGGATAATCCTCAGAAAGCAACCCCGAAAATACATTCCTGTCTTTTAACCAGTTCACAATGACCAAAACGTGCTGAGGAATCCTCACTCACACACACCAAGAGAGGAAAATCTAGGGTAAGCATGCTGCTTTCATAAAAACTGGTGTGCGTCACAGTAAATTGGGCATAGTTGGTGAGAGTCTGGCTCCACTGGCAGCTTTGTTCATACAACTCCCCCAGTGCCTGTAGGTGTAAGACTTTTCATATCTGACATCTGTATCAGTTTGTAAATAATATCCGTTTCACTGTCAGGGGGAAGTATTTAAATTTGACACCAGGGCAGACCCAGCAGGAATGCAGGGAGAGATGCCAACACACGCATGATGATTTATTCTAAGTATCGAGATAGAGAGGGCTTCTAAGAATGGGATATTATGGATGCACTAAAGCCATCTTAGACTTTGACATAAGATGCAGGATAGGGCTGTTGCTATGGAAATTCTGTTCAGGAATAGCCGTAAGGTTGATAAAACCAAAGAAAATGGACTCTAAACTCTCTTTCTAGTGTGATTTAAAGCAACGTCTTGCATTTGCACGTCCTCGTCGGTAGTTAGGGGTTACCCTTAAAATGAACTGACAGTCATTAGGCCGCACAAATCTTTCTGATACCAGTGTTGTCTGGATGCAGGGCTATAACTATTAGGCTGAGCACCCTAAATTGCCTGTGATGGGTTGCCGAGATCTGCCTCTAACCCAGGGTCCTTTTCATTAGGAATTCTCTTGGTTTTAAAAAACCCTCGTCTATTTTTATCGAGCATGTTCACTGTTGCTAGGAGTGGGGCAGTGTCAGACATGTATTCAGGAGATGCACCCCCTTGTTTAATAATGCATAAGTACGGTGAATGTGCCACAAAGGAAATCTCCTGTTTGTGACTGGAGTTGCTCTTTGCTTCTCCCCCGTGCCTTTCTGATTGTCTCTCTGCTGCCATGGTTTACACTGAACATTCTTATACAGCAGATCTGAGCTGCTGCCCAGAAGAATTGATTTACAGTGAGGTTTATTGGGCAGAGCTTTCCCCGCTTTGTTATGACAGACTCCAGGGGTGAGAAGGAGTTTGGAGGCAAACAGAACTCAGTGCTCCGATTACAGAACACCGAAAACAAAACTTATGAACTTTCCAAAATGTTTCATGTACTGCCGCCCCAGCCTGAGGAAAAGACCCACAGACACCCCCCACCCTCTACCCCCAACCCCCCCTTCCACCCCCCACCGCACTGTAACCCAGTTCTGGGCCAGTTGATCGGACAATGCGGCATCAAAGAGCCCAAGTAATGTTCAGGGAGAACAGGCAGCCCTCCGTTTTTATCATACTCTCAGCAGCTTGCCTCTTCTTTCTGATTCCATTTAGTCATGCTATGTGCGGGCCTAACCTATGCTGGCCCTGCACAGAGAGCAGAAGGCTCTCATTTCAGCTCTGGCAGCAAGAGTGCCGATGAGCTCATCCTCATGAAGGAGCTGGACGCGGTGGGCGATGCGCTCAAAGGCTTGTTAGGGTTGGAGTAGGGGGGGTGGAGGGGTGGGGGAAAGGGGTGATGGGTGGTGGTGCTGGTGTGTGTGTGTGTGTGTGTGTGTGTGTGTGTGTGTGTGTGTGTGTGTGTGTGTGTGTGTGTGTGTGTGTGTGTGTGGCGGGGCGAGGGGGAGATGCAGACGCTGCAATGAATTGGCCAAGTCGATCTGAATCTTTGGTGTTTCTGGCTCCAGCAGATCGCCTACTGTCATTACCAGTAACTGTCTGGGAGCCTGGCCGCGGCGGGCCAGTTACAGTCGATAATCTGGAACAAATGAAAGATCCACCTTGTCTGTGATACAGTCTAACAGTTGTCTCATACGGCATAATGGAAATCAGCACCACTCCCTTCGAAGAGAGCAGAGGAAGACCAAAAAAAAAAAAAAAAACAGCGGAGAGCGCTTTCCTCCGCGCAGAGAAGTTAACGTCAATGCAGTGAGCTGGAACCGGAGATAAGACGTCCAGTTTCAGACATCCCACTGTGTGAAAGTGGAAACAGACTTTGGTCTTTGCATAAGGAATGCAACAACAAAGAGGAGCATAAGAAGACAGCCCAGAGGAGTGTGATAGAGACATCGACAGCAGAGGAAGAGTTAGACATCTGCAGCAGCACCAGCAGCAGCAGGAGGAGGAGGAGGAGGAGGAGGAATGGGGGCGTCCATGAAAGAGCACCAAGTGAATTACTGATTGCAGAGAGCTCTAATAGCCCCACACTGGCCACACTCCATTACAGTCATTTCATACAGCAGCTTTTATTACCTCCTCCCATTACAAACACACACACACACACACACACACACATATTCACTCACACACTCTCTCAAACACACACACACAGACTCACACTCCCACCACAATGCATTTCAACCTGCCAGAGCCCAGACGAGCTGAAGCCTCGCGGTCCCACTGCAAAGCTACGGGGATGCTGGGAAAAAAGATATTTTAGTGTCGCTAGCCGAGTGTGTGATGCCTGCACTGAAAGGGGGATAGCTGCGCTCGCACGCCACACAGTCATCCAGAGTGCAGACGCATGCAGGAGAGATACATACAGTACAGCCTCCTCTCTCTCTCTCTCTCTCTCTCTCTCTCTCTCTCTGTCTCTCGCACACACACACACACACACACACACACACACACACACCCAGTCAGGCTTGCATGCACACACGCCCACCCCAGCTATCACCACAGCGCTCTCCACTCTGCCTGCTCCGCGTCTTACAGCAGGGCCCCTTTCACAGCGAGCCGCCGCAAGACAGCAGAGGGACTGTGTGCGCTCTCCCATCAGGCCATGCGTGAGGAGCCGGTTGTGTGTGCACGCTCTGGTTCGGGGCTTAGCCGAGATTAGGGTAAACAAGCAGCACATTGTCACACACCCCTCCGCCCCGCATACCCACCCCACCCACCCCCACCCAACCCCCCCAAAGCTGACCCTGCCCGGCTCAGGTAAGGCCCCGGGAGCCAGGAGACGGAAAATATTCACGACATGCTGGCACACACACACACACACGCACACCCCGACGTGCATTCTCAGACGGCCCGGTGATGGGTGAAATGTCAAGAAGTGCGCTCGAGCCGCGGCTCTCACCTGAGTTCTCCTCCACCTCCCGCTCGTCGGTGCACACCCCCTGGCCGTGCATCAGCGAGTGCAGGGGCCTGTCCACGCCACGCGGCGGGTAGCAGCGCAGGCCCGTGCCACAGCGGGGCGAGTAGACGCCGCAGTGGGCCCCCTTCGGCAGGGCGCAGGTGGGACAGCAGCCGCAGCCGGGCTCCCGCACCGTCTCCTCGCAGCCCTCCGGCAGCCGGCAGCTGGCCAGCCTCTCCTCGGAGCACACGGGGCAGCGGATGGCCTGGTCTGACAGGCACAGCGCCGCCAGCGACAGGGCGCCAAACATCCAGAAGCCCCAGCAGGACGGAGCCACTGCCACGCCACCTCCACGCACCATGGCAGCCCCGGCACCTGCACACAGTCCTCCTGCCCCGATGTATGGTCCCCCTTCTTTTTTTTTTTGCCTCGGCCCCTTCTCCTTCTCTGAGTGTTGTGCAGCTTTTGATCACTTTCTACCTCGGCAGCAGATTTCTCTCTTTTTTTTCTCTTTTTTTTTCTCTTTTCTCTTTTTTCAAGACCAACAAGGGAGGTTTGAGTGGAACGCTTTGTCCAGGATGGTCTTTGATATTTTCAGCTGGTTTGTGTTTCAATTGCAGGGGACACAATGCCTCCGCTGTGTTGCTTCTCCGTTCTTCTGATTCAATTTCACAGCGCAGAAACTGGAGCCTGCTCGTGATCTGCTCGGCTGGCGAGTGTGGAGGTGATGAGAACTAGTTTTTTTTTGTTGTGATGAAATGAACAGTTGCAGGAAGAATATCCGCCACTGTGGTCAGGTGAGTCTTGCTCTCTCTCTGTCTCTCTCTCTCTCCCTCTCTCTCTCTCTTGCTCTCTCTCACCCTGTCTCTCTCTCTCTCTCTCTCTCTCTCTCTCTCTCTCTCTCTCTCTCTCTCTCTCTCTCTCTCTCCGAGTTTGAGTCCAAAGGCCAGCCCACCTCTTAATGAAGCACCAAAAAAAAAAAAAAAAAATCAGGTCTACAAGTCTCCAAATGCAAAACGGGTCACCAAAAGCCAATGTTTTAAGTAACAGCTGCAGTTTTCCTCCTCTTGCTGGTGTGCAGTGCAAAGGACTCGCTCCTGAGAAAGGCTCAACACGAGTGGCTCTCCTTGGACTTTATACTGGTCCGTGGACACGCCTCTTTCTCCAGTGAGAGAGGAGCTGAAAGGCACAGTGGAGAAAAGCCAGGCTAAAGCTCTCTCTCCCTCTATCTCTCACCAGCTCTCTCCTACTCAGACACACAGGCTTATATACACTCTGCCTCACTTGTCCTCTCTCAATCCTGAGTGCACGGGGAGAAGAAAACAGCTGAATTGCTGCTCTCACTTGTTCCCACACAGAATACACTCACTTCATTTCTCTCTCTCTATCTCTCTCTCTCTCTCTCTCCCTTATCTCTCTCTCGTTCGCTCCCCCCGTCCTATTAATATTCAGTTCGGTTGAACCTGTGCGCCTTATTTTTTTGCGGCGTCCGTGTACTTATTGAGTCGCACTGAAGATTTGGGCTTTTGCAGCACAAAAAGGCAAGAGAGCACATCATTGTGTTCCACTTAAATCAACCCCAAATGCCGCACGCACACACACACACACGTGCCCGAGGGGTCGAAACATGGTTCAAGCCACAAAACAACCCCGTGTCTGCCCCTGCAACAAACAGGGTCTCAGTGTGTGTTTGCATACGTGTGCATAGCCAGTGTCACCCTCCCCAAACCCCCCCCCAACCACCACCACCACCACGTTCATCTCCCCTCTGCCCCATTATGTCGGCCTCTTTCTCTTTTTCTTTCTCTTGCTACTAACTGGAGTGGGCAGCTATAAAAGGCAAATGGACAGTCTCACCCTCCCTTCACCCCCCCCCAGCCCACTACCCACCCCGCTGCCCTGCCCCCACCGGTCCTAAAAAAGCCTCCCACCAGTGGGATCGCAGGATAAGTTTTAACAACGCTCAGAGCCGGGGTAGTTTATACTACATATGCCTTTCTTATCGCCAGAGAGTCTTAGAAGCGGCTTGTTACTTTGTTCTGGCTTTGCCTGTGTGCGCAGATAGGCCCTTCAACCCAGCTTGTAAGGATCTGAATCATGGCTTTTATTGGTCGACGTCTCTTTCCTGTGTTCCTTTGCCTCCGTTTTACCATGGAAACCCAGCATGTATTGTAATGCCATTGTGAGTGTGCTTTCTTTCGGCGTGTTTCTTCCAGCTGGTAGCTGGTAGCTGGTTGCCAGACGCGGGCCAGTGGCAGCAGGGAAGCCTCACAGAGTGAGGCCGTGCTGGACTCAGGTGTGTGCGAGACAGTGTGTGCGTGTGTGTGTGGAGAGCACACAGGTCCGTCCCATCTGTGCCAAAATGAGCAGGAATGATTTAGGCTATCAGTGGTCTTCCCCCAAACATGAAGCTGCTTTCATGTGGAAGCTGCTGTTCTGAGTCAGATACTCCAGAGGCAAAGAAAAAATCTGGTCAATTTCAAGTAAATGGCTTTAATGAAAAGGCTGACTGTAAAAACAATGCGCTGAAGCACAGCAGTCCTGGAGCTCACAAGAGGTCCAGCAGCTTCATTATGTGTCATTTATGAGGTGTTGGACCCTGCATGTGTGTGCGTGTGTGTGTGCCTGTGTTTGTGGAAGAACCGTTCAGGATGGTTACTCAGAGGTCAGTGGTTTTTAAAGCTGATTGTAGGTGGAAGTGAGTATGAGAGTGCATGTCTGTGTTTTGTATTTACCAGAAATCTTCAGACCCTTTCGACCTTTGTAATTCCACTCATTTTTGCGAGGTTACATGGTTACATGCTCCTATCCGACGGCCATAACAGAAAAACAACAAGAAACAAGACAACCAGAAGTAGTCATTGACACATGTATTATTTAATAGCTCAGCCGGATTGATGATGTGGGTTTTCTAAAATCATTTTTATATGCTATTCTACTATAGTTCATTTATTTTATTGAATATATTATTACATTCATGTACTTCAACGTATATTTGTATTCAAACTTAATATGCAGCGTGACCTAGAGGTCAATAGAAATTACACTGCAAACTTGCACAAATATTTAATTCTGTTCAACCGTTTTTGCATTTTCTCGAGGCTTGTTAAAACAAATGAGAGAATAGATATGATTAAGAGAACCTTTCTAGTTTGACCACAAGATGGAGCGATAGCTCCTGAAATGGAGTGAAGTCAGGAACCATGTGGAGCATTTGATCTCTCTCTCTCTCTCTCTCTCTCTCTCTCTCTCTCTCTCTCTCTTCAAACCCACAATCACAACTTTGTTTCACTCCTGAGGTATAAGGTCGTAGACTCTACATGTTAAGGCTGAGCAAAGGGAGTTTTATGTCAAGCTCACGAGGGCAGCAAGATGTGAGCCGAGTCACTGGTGGTGCCACTGTGTTTTATGAGCATGCCGTGGTCTTTGTTGCTCCACCTTGTTCATACTGAGTTCCTGTTCCTTTAAGGGATCTCTCCAAAATAGCGAGTTGTGTATATTCCATATACCCTCCAGTGGCGGAGGGTGGAATCTCCCACTGTGAGAGCGGTTCTCCCCCCGGGTGCTGAGCAGAGAGCAGGTAAGCTCTTTTCATCATTATCTCCACTAACTCTTATCTTACCAACTCATGTAAAACTCAAACAGGGACCAGGGAATACGCTTTGCTCAATTTCAATTTCGACCATGTGAGAGGGTTTGTTAGAGCTGTATTTTTCTCACTGAACATGATTTAAAGAGTAGCTACAGGTGTGTAAAGGCTGAAAATGCTTGTTACCGTTATATTCTTGATACACTACATGTATGTGATCTACTTGAAGAGTGTGAAAAGCAGCACAGTGCAAGGGACAGACAGTTTGATTACTTTATTGAAAAACGATACGAGGTCTCTAAAGTGTTCTCTTTAAAATGTGCACCACTGGACTAGTGATTTCCTAATTACTTCTAAAACTGTGACCGCAAGTGCTGGATTATCACTGTGTGCTCGTGTGGAAAGTCGTTTTTAGACCCGCTCCTATGTACAGAGTTGGCAGGAAGTGCGTGTGCAGTGAACATCTTCTTCTCATAAGGCTAAATGCAGTGACAGGGTCGAGCGATCAACCGTGGGCTCTTACCCCAGTCTGTTTTACACACGCGCTTCTTTTTATTCTGTCCCACCAACAGGAACGGTGAGACGCAAGCGGCTGCTTCTATTTCTTCAAACATGCCGTAGAAGGAGTGAAAGCGTCTTTTGATCTCACCTAGAGCCCAAAGAAAGTCAAAGTAGTGCAAAGTAGTAGTGGTCTAAAGACTCAGACATGCATGCAACTAATCCATAATTTTGAGTCCTCTCTCTCTCTCTCTTTCCCTCTCTCTATAGTTCTAGTTGTTGAGTGCTCTGGGAAGGGGTCTGGCCTCTGCCTTTGCCCCTCTCTCTTTACCCAATCAGTTTGACTGTTCATTAAGCGACTATTGTGACACCTCTTCGCAGAAACGTCCATCGACATGAACACAGAGCAACATCCTGACTTCGCCACCTCGGAGGGGAACGGGACGGGTGAGTATCTGCGTCCACGTCTGGCCGCGCACATTTCTCCACGGCTGCCCCCCACCCCCACCCCCGCCAGAGCTGAAGGTGTGCATGCGCGCACCAGGATGTACGGGTGGCCGTGTGCTCGCCACAGCGAGATGAGTCAGTCGCCGAGACGTGTCGGCCTGACGGAGAACGCGACTAATATGAAGTTCTCCCGCTGAAACGAAAAGTAACACAGAGTGTTGACACCCGCGCGATGTGTTGCTCCGCCAGACGCCTGCACCGATGCTGCTGCAGACGTGAAGAAGCCGCACGGGGAGGAGGGAGACGAGAGGGAGGACATCTCGCTCGCTGACAGGGAGAATGGAATGGAGTGTAGTGAGAGTGCGGCCGATCCACGTACGTGTGCCCTCTCACACACACACACACACGCACACACGTTGACATCTTTCAAAACTTTCCACCCTACTTTGCACCGTAGTCACCGAGCTCACACAGACACACAGACACGCGGAGGGAGGATTAATAGGTCGAAACGTTTGAGTCGAGACGAGAAGTGAATGCAACGCTCGTCTTTTGAGCGTGGCCACCGCCGTTGGTTCAGAAAATCCATCTTCACAGATGTAAGGGCTTTAAAAACAGACCCGCGGGTGCCTCTGCGATCATCTCAGGAGATTCCACCTTGACTTTTATCCCCAACAATTTCAAGTCGCCTCAAACGGTTCTTTCCCCAAGACGGGTTGTGGATCCATTCCCGCTCGGTTCTTGGGTCGACGCTCAAACTTTTTTGACAGGTGAAAAGTGTTCAAAGTGGGTATGCGCGTGCTTATATCCCTAAGGTCACTCACCATCCCTATGACTCTAGTTTGGCTTGGCCACTGGGTTTCATTTACCAAGTGTGGAAAACAGGCATGAATCAAAGAGCCTGTGGGCTGACAAATCAACACTGCTATGGTCACAATAAAAAGCAGACAACATAAATATTAAAACTATTTAGCTGGTGGACAGGCAACCTTAGTTTGAGCGGTATCACACTAGTGCCACAGAACGCCATAGAATTTCTTATTCCCCAGGAACAGAGGGGGTAATTATTTTCTTTGACTTGAGTTAAACCTGCAAATACAGGCTTAATAAATATCTTATTGTCAGCTTTGACAAGATTGCCTGTGATGGAGTAGTGCCTCAAACTAGAGTCATTTCTATGTTGTCCAACTTATTGGGCAGAACATGCATCAGTGGGGATCACAGGTGTTCTGTTCGTCCCTGAGTATGAGGCCTTTGTTGCATGTCTTGCACTGATCATGATCATAATGAGTCAGTGAACCATCAGTGAACCATAACTGGCAAATTAATTCCCAGAAGTAGATTTCATCTGTTTTCAACGCTGCTTGGATGAAATTAGGTTTACAGCAGACAAAGGAGCACCAGCTCATCCGCAGTCATCATTTTGCAGTGCCGTTTAGTTTCTTGTCAGACCAAAGTTAGTCGTATAATATAGTCACATTCATATTGTCTGATGTTATTTTGGCTTATTTCTCTCTGACCACTTTGTTTCACCTGTGATATTCTGAGCGTGGAAAAGTTTTGACACAGCCGTCTTGCGTGTCGCCTTTGCCATTCAAAAAGAAGAAAAAAGAAAAAAAAAAAAAGAACATGGTGTTAAAGACAGCTCTCCTATTTATTTCTGACTGCCACCCATCTGCCCCACTGCTTGCACTTCCTAAAGCCCTGCTCTGCTTCTGATGCACAGCCTGCGGTTCGCTGCTCTCAGACCCTGGACTCTATATCGAGCCTCTCGGAGCCCTGCGTGTGCAAAGTTTCCATAGCACCTCTGAACGCTTTCCACGATACAGACGCTGCTCTTCTGCTCATCATCAGCCACCGCCAAGACCACAGTGTGGTTTCTGGATGGAACTGTGTAAACTGGTGGGGAGGGGGGGGGGGGGGGGGGGGGGGGGTTGACACTTAGCAAGAGGCTGGGTGAGAGGTCCTGCATGGCCAGGCCTCGGGACTGCGCACGTCAACAGTTTGCGGCGTCGCTGACACTGACGCGCGCTTCATCCCATGCGGCCGCGGGAGTTTCGGTCGCCGTCCGTGCAGGACCGGGCGGGAGGGGCAAACCGAAAGGCATTTTGTAGACATAGAACGTGAAAGATAAGAAGAAAAGGAAGGATCTCTGGTGGAGATCAGTTTGGGTTTGTGAAGGCCGCGATAAGCAGTCGAGCTCTTTTAAAAAGCAGACGAAGGGATTGGCGTCGTCTGTGCGAGGCGCGTACTGCACCTCTGTCCTGGTTCTAGTTTCTGTGTATTCAGAGGAAATGCCTTCCCCTTATCTCGAGCACACATCTGAATCTCTTTGTGACACTATGCAGTGGCCCAAATTAAGCTACCCACACGTTTGAAACGTGCTCACGCTAATATCAAAGTATCGCCTAAAAATACGAATGTAGAAGTGCAGCTCAGACAGGCGAGTTCACAAATTGGTCAGAGTGGAGCCTCATCAAGCTTGCTGAGAACGGGCTTCCTGAGAACTGTGGCCTGCTGCACACACACACACACACACACACTCATGTCTCGCTCCTGCTTTAGGTGTGATCAAGACCGAGGTGGAGGAGATGGAGAGCGGCGAGCACTACCCCGCGCCAGAGGAAGGGGGAGAGGCCGCGTCGAAGGGGGAACCGGAGGGGGCCAGCGACGATGGGATGGAGGAGGCGCTGGACGAGCAGAGGACAGAGGAGGACGAGGAGGAGGAGAGGGACGGGGAGGGCGAGGAAGAGGGAGACACCAACACCCCGCCCAGCGAACCGCAGGACCTGTCTCTGGTGGACTACCAGCGCTACGACGGCGGCGGGGGCCCGGGGACGGCGGCGGGGGACGGGACAGCGGACGGGACGTCGGCGTACGCTCCGGGGGGCCTGGTGCCCCGCATCCCGGGCTCAGGCAAGCTCAGCTGCGACATCTGCGGCCTGTCCTGCGTCAGCATCAACGTGCTGCTGGTGCACAAGCGCAGCCACACGGGTAAGGACGGGAGCGCCTCACCTCAAACGCAACAGTTGCGCAACGGCCTCGCTGTGTCGATAGCGGCGGTGGAGGGGGGAGGGGGGGGGGGTCTCGCCTCGCCTCGCCTCGCCTCGCAGAGTCTGGGTCAAGACGCTCGACTGAGAGACTGCGATTAGGAGCACACGTGTCAGGCATCACACACATGTCCTACACTCGTTGTGAAATGCACATGTGACTGCTTTGTTGCCGCTGAGGGGGGGAGGGGAGGGGAGGGGGGTACAGCGCTACTGTCTCTATGTTGCAAATGAGCAGGGCTTCATATTCAAGACAGAGTTCCGGAGAGACTGTCGTTGTGTTATGTTCCAGGCCTCTATATTGTACAGTCAAAGCTGCACTGCTGTGGAGGGCACGTGTTCTCATTTTCAACATGTAGACATGTTGAAAGCACGACGTGCTTGGCATTGGTGTGGTTAGAGCCGTGAGAAGCCTGCCTCTAGGTCTGCCTCCGTCGCTGCTCCCTTTTCAATGGCGCTAAACGGCTGCGTTTGTTTCGCACGGCCACCACGCGGCCCTCCACGAAACGCAGGAGCTGCGCGAATCCCGCCGGGCGGGGGCTGCACCTCTTTCGGAGAGCCCGCTCCGAGGGGTGAAAGATCGCCTGCCTTGTCTCGCAACATCAAGTGCTCAGGAGTGTCTGTGTTTCCTCGCCTCAGGTGAGAGGCCCTTCCACTGCACCCAGTGCGGGGCCTCCTTCACCCAGAAGGGAAACCTGCTTCGCCACATCAAACTGCACTCCGGGGAGAAGCCTTTCAAATGCCCGATGTGCAGCTATGCCTGCCGCCGGCGCGACGCCCTGAGCGGGCACCTGCGCACCCATTCTGGTAACAGCCAGCCGCACGCCCGTACACTCCCTCACACACATGACGCCCATACAGTCTGCACCTGGGTACAGTAACACGCTGGCTGATCGCCTTTCGTGGTGGTTTTCTCACCACCACCACCCCCCACCCCCACCCCCACCCTACTGAATCTGAACACACGGCTCAGCCTGCTCGGCTTTTCCAGTAACACCTTGCCAGCTCACCTCCACCTCACACTGTCACACACACACACACACACACACACACGCGGGTCACATCTTACTCACTGGCTCCTGGAAACGCACTCACTTTCAGCTCACGTGTTTTACCTGCAGACGATGTTGTTGCTGTTTTCGTGCCTTGACGAAACGGTGCCGCCAGTGCCACTGGTGCTAACTGAAACTCCCGTCTCCGCAGTGGAGAAGCCCTTCAAGTGCAACCACTGCAGTCGCAGCTACAAGCAGCGCAGCTCGCTGGAGGAGCACAGGGAGAGGTGCCATGTGTACATCCAGAGCAAAGGCCCCGCAGACAGAGGTGAGCGCGCTTCACGCACGCACGCGTGCACACACGCAGAGGCAATCGGGCCACCGCGCAGCCCGCCACGGCGACGCACGTAATTAGAGGCGTTATTGCCAACACATCCTGTTTTTACAGCCTCATTAAATCAACAGGCCTATGGCTTGTAGCCCATCATCATTACAGTTAAATAGGTTATGGCCGCTGTGGTGCAAAGAGCTCGGCACTGTGTAGAGCGCCCCTCGTGGAGGTGCAGGGGGGCGTGGCGGTGGTGGTGGTGGGGGGCACACACTGACAGGGCAGTTGCACCTTTGCAAGACACGAGAAATTGCTGCGCCTCTGTGGTCACCGAATGTCGTAAATTCATGCCTGATAGTGGCGCGGCGGTGAGGAAGCACATCCTCATCCTGTGGTCTCCTCTCCTGCACCGGTGAGGTAAAGAAGAACCAGGAAGTGAGGTCAAGGGAGACGTCTGATCTCAAATTAATATCTCGCTCCCTCCAGCGTGACACCAGCAGCTGGTGTGTTTTGCAAGATGTGTTTTCTCTCTCTCTCTCTCTCTCTCTCTCTCGCTCGCTCTCTCTCTCTCTTTGCCTACGCCACTGTAGAGCTTCAAAAGCCGTGACAGGTGGACAGCTGCAGCTCAGCTCACTCGGCCTGATTGAAGAGAGAGGTCTTTATTTCCGTTGTGCGCTCACTCTCTCTCTCTCTCTCTCCTCTCTCTCTCTCTATCTCTCGCTCTCTCTCTCTCGCTCTCTCGCCGGCGTGCAGAGGACGGCCAGCCATCCAGGACTCAGATGGGCAGCGAGCGCGCTCTGCTGCTCGACAGGCTCGCCAGCAACGTAGCCAAGCGCAAGAGCTCCATGCCACAGAAGTTCACCGGTAAGAGCTGGCAGCACAGACACGCTGGTGTCCCGATGAAAGCGGGTCAAAGCCAAGTCGTGGTTTAACCCTTTTACAGCAGTTAATAGCGCTACTTTTATTCTTATACTCTTTCAGTCTGATTAAAGCACGCAATCGCTACCTGATGTTTTTACATCTGTTCCTGCTTACCCTGTCACTTACTTGTGCAGCTATGACACGCCGTTGTCGTCTTTTTTCTTCTATTTTGGGAATATACGAACGTTTACTTTGTGCTTTTTGCTGTGCGTTTATGTGTCAGAGTTACAAAATGCTCTTTTCGTGGACTACTTCAAGTTGTCTGTCTAAGCTACCTGTTTGCTGGTCTGTTTGTCTGTGCCGGCCTTTTTTTTCTCTTGCCAAACAGGATTTGAGGGCAGAACACCTGCCTCATGTCTGCACATACCTGAGCGTGGTCTCCACTGCCCCAAATTCTCTGTGAGAATTATGTCATAGGTGGGTATCGGTTATGGTGCATGTTAGAATAAATGCAGGCATGTAATAAGGGGAGAGGTGCTCGATGCGGTCGCTGTGCATTTCGTTTCGAACTCGGATAAATTCCCTGTGCGCCGAATGATCAAAGGACACCAGTAAATTACTTCATGGGCGTACTCACACACATGCACACACACACACACACACAGAGGCAGGCATGATTCTGAAAAGTTGGGTCGCGCCTTTCTGGTTAAGCCTAATCGACGCCGACTAACGCGGCGTTGTAGTTTCGCAACCGACGCTGAAGCACTTCAGCAACAAAAGAGAAGAAAGAAAAAAAAAACCCTCCTACGTCTCTATCAGCTTCACAAATGGAGTGAGATCTTTCAATATGACAACCACATGGGGGAAAAAAGAGTAATTGCGGTCACAGAGAGAGAATAGGCAGAGAAACGTGAGCAGGTGCCTCTCTGTCTACATGTCTGTGGTGCAGCTGCAGCACCGGAGGCCTTCTTTGCGTCACCTGCTTCCTCTCAGCCCTCTGTCCTCCCCGCGTCTCCAGGCTCCGCCGCTCTGCCAGGATGCTCTCGTGCTCTTTCGTCCAGCGTCTCGCGGCGCGTTTCACGTCACTGTTCGGCTCGCTTTTCCGAGGGGTGCATGTTTTTTTTGTTTTTTGTTTTGTTTTTTTTCGGCTTGTTTTTTTTTCCCCTCACTGCTTCCACTTTAGAGCGCCTGCAAGAATCTCTGCTGGTGTGACTGCTCTTATCTGCCGCCTGCTGCCTGGGTTATTTCTGTGACCATGTGAAACTTCTTCCTGCTCCTACAAAGTCTTGAGCGCCCCCCCCCCCCCCCCCCCCCCCCTCTCTCTCTCCCTCCCTCCCTCTCTGTCATCAGGCGACAATGGCGTCTGCCTGGACCTGAGCTTTAACAGGGAGCTGGTCCACCGAACCGACAACAAGGAGCAGCAGCCGGGCTCGCCGACGGGGGCCGACGGCCACCACCACCACCAGGTCCTGACGGGGCCGGACGGCGAGCCGGCCCCCTCCCACAGGCCCTACCCCATCGCCCTGGGCCGCGGCGACATCGCCCCGCTGGGCCTGACCAACGGCCACAAGATGGCCATGCCCCTGCTGGGCCTGCCGCACGCCGCCCAGAGCCCCATGGCCGTGGACTCCTTCCACGCCGACGGCGGCCAGATGCCCCAGCCCGTCATGTACAACCTGGGCCACCTGCTGGGGGGGCTGGGCCACCAGAACGGCCTGCCCCACCCGCACGCCCAGCCCGTGCCGCTGCCGCCGCTGGAGGCCCTGAGGGTGGTGCTGGCGGAGGGCGGCGAGGGCGGCGCGCTGCCCGGCGCCATGTACCCGTGCAGCCACTGCCGGGTGATCTTCCTGGACTACGTCATGTTCACCATCCACATGGGCTGCCACGGCTTCCGCGACCCGCTCGAGTGCAACATGTGCGGCCACCGCAGCCGGGACCGCTACGAGTTCTCGTCCCACATAGCGCGCGGCGAGCACCGCCTCGAACTGAAGTAGCCCCCGGCCAGGACGCCCGCGCCTCCGCATCGTAGACAGACGACTACTGTGGGACCAAAGGCTGGCTTTCACTCGCATAAGTAGCTAGTAGCATCTGCTGTGTGTATATGTGAAGAGAGGCACTGAGAGAGACGCTGTCAGAGTGTGACGGGCGTCAGGGTGTTCTTAGTCATACTGTACTCATCTGAAAAGATGGCCTGTAAAGTCTTTATGAGGGAGCGGTTCAGTAACATTTGTACTTGATGATCCCTGCTGCAGCCACTGTTTATATCCTTTAACCAAGTCCCACATACGTAGGGAATCAAATCCTTGACGGAGTAGCAAGAAAAGTGAATGCGTTTATTGTGTACAACGTTGAATTTTTTTTTCTATCCCCGTTTCTGTGTAAAGGTGTAAAAAAAATAAATAAAAGAGAAGTCTTTTTTTTTTTCCTCTTTCTTTATCAGCGGACCCGCACTTCGTGGAGGGAGAAGTTTAAGCTTCTCTTAAAACATTTGGCAAGTCGAGCCTACAGAAAAAAAAAAAAAAAAATCCTATTATCTAGAAGGTCACATGTCTCCTTTTAGGCTGTGGTTTGACAGAGCTGCAGTTCGCTGCTTCAAAGCCTGCGTCTCTCTGCACCGTGTGTCGGTTTGTCACTCCTGTATATTACACTCATTTGGCTTCGCCGCAAATTAGAAACGCTTCAGGCTGCAGAGCGGCTCCCATGACACCAAATAGGGGCGCGTGTGTCTACGCCTGTGACTGTGCACGCACACGTATATGAATATATGGTTTGGAAAGCACAAATTAGATCTAAGAGTGACTGTAAATGTAAGCGTTTGGGTCTTTGTTATGTTGATATCCAGTCGGTAGTGAATGTAAGGTGCCTTTTCTCAAACATCTGTGTTAATGTACATGAGATCAGGAAGAACCTCTGTTTCCTTTTTTTTTTTCATACACATGACATGATCAGTGTTATTCCTCGGGTGTTGAGGAACTAAACGTCAGTGGATTGTAAGTTTCATCACAGCAGCGTCCACCTGTTGGATAAAGTGTGTAACTGCGCCACGCTGTACCAGTCCCGATGCGAGTCTATTGGCTCCACGCGGCTGCAGTTTAGGGGACCCCGACAAATGCTGCAGGTGGTCCCAGACTAGCTGAAGACCAGTCATTATTTCCCAGACTCGAGAGAGGCTGACTGAAGCGGTGCGCAAAAATGGTTTTGGAGGAGTGGTTTCGCTCTTCCCACTTGACTTTCACACCACCCACAGCTTGGATTGTAATAAATCATGTCTGCCAGTAAAACGCTTGCATGTAGGGATTTATCGGTGCGAGGGAAAAAATTTGGGTAAAAGATTGTGGGTCTGTGGAAATTTTAGACCTGACACACATCAGGAACCTCTGCTGACAGCTAAGCCTATTTCTGCTCAGCGTTTCTGGGAAATATGAACATACAAATTGGGTTCTGGCAAGTCTGTGCATCGGCCCGTGTGTGTGTGCGTGTGTGTGTGTGTGTGTGCGCACATCTGAACGTGGATGCGCATCCCCCATATGTCATTTCAGGGATGTGGTCATGCCTTGCTGACTTCAGACCAGAACAGGGTGTTAAGATCATTCAGCTGCCACAGGGCTATCTGTTCTCTCCATCAGTGCCAGTTCCCTTTTTCTGTGTTTGGGGTTGAAGAGAAGTAACACTTGCGAGACAAACTGTCATTGCAGTTTCATGTCCATGTGTCAGATTAAAAAGCCAAGTCATCCACTTCAAAAAGTTTCAAGGGGCCCGCTTCACTTTTTCCACAAATGTGAGGGAAAGATGAGTCGACGGCGCCTGTTGAGTAATTCAGTAAATGAGAGTCTTTTGTGTCACTCTCGTGTACGGGAATGTAGGGAGATAACAAGAAAAATCCTGGACACATCACAAACGGCAATTTGGTGGAGCATCCAGGAAGTGTGTGTGTGAGTGTGTGTGTGTGTGTGTGTGAAGACGCAGTCCCATTTCCACCACTGAAGACGACCTGCCAGGCAGAGTTCTCTGAGTCAACCCGGAGCAGCAGTCATAAAGCTACAGTGACGCAGGTCCAGTCAAAATGAGAGCCTTCTGGTGACATCTGCTGATTGAATTCTGGGAGTCAGCCCGCTAGGCAAAAGTCTGAGTGACATCCATGATGATGCCTTTAACTGGAACTCCACCGACAGCCACAGGTCTGATTCTGCTGCAGCTACCAAATTAGCATAATGAGTAAGGGGAAAATAATGCAGAAAATGCAATATGATAGAACTGCGTGCGTGATGCCATTTGTGGGGGTGAACGGGGGATTACGAAATTGTGAATCGGTAACGATAAAAACGTAATCTGTGTACACTGTTAGAATTTGGAGAATGAAATTACAAGTAATCCAGTGTGCATTCCCCGGATGGGGCGCACCATTTTGCTCATTTTGTGCTCATTTTAATATGCTCATCAAACGCGGATAAGAGGAAGTGAAAACAAAAACATCCACGTCAGTCGACTACTCAACTACTTAAATACAAATACAAGTGCATTCATGGAAAATTATGTTAGTGCTTTGCCGTTGAACTTTATAAGCTGCATTCTGAAATGACTGATTATATATTTGACCAAGTGGAATTGAAGGAATTGAGGAGCATGCGCTCTGTTGTAATGCTTCCTTCAGTCCTGCCTCTTTGCGGTCTTCTGGCGTCGGGCTCACAGAACATTACACAGACACAAACACATCCATCCACATAACGGAATGCCATAACAATGTCATCAGAATACCTCTTGTTTTCTCCAACTGACGCCCAGAGCTACATCTGAGAGGTACTGAAAGACGGTATCTCTCTGCTGAAGTGTCACACAGTGACCTTAAGGCTGAGCCTGACCATGAGGGGTCAGGTATGCCAGTGTGTGGCTCGTGAGCTTATGGAAAATTCCTTAACAATGCCCATACTGCAAGGTCATATGGTGGGAAGTGCTGTCGCCTCAGAGCAAGTTACTCCCAACACCATTAAGGTATCATGGAGCTTCTACAATAACGTGTAGATGGATATCTGCTACTACGTTGCAAATAAAATTCCAGACATGTACAGAGATTTTGTTTCATACTTACTAACTCTAACTACAAACTAAATTTGCCCCAAGTACCTGTGCTGCTGTATGTGCAATAAAGCCTGTCTGTGTTGGGTGCAAATATCTGTGTATGTTGGTCTTCTAGTCAAATACTGAACCAAATATCTGAGAAAACATAAAATCCATAATATATATTTTGATGCTAGTGGCAGGCTATAAGTAATTCTTTTGTGAGGTAAGCTCCAGGATGTATAAAGCCAGTGTTACCACTGTGGCGGCCTCCAGGCCAGACTTTGGTTACTTCTTATATAAGAGATTATCACAGAAAAGTTTTATGGTAAATGGACGAGAGGCAGGGAGAGAGGAGTAAATATGCCAGTAAACTATGTAAATGTAGAAACTACCATACATTATACAACTACATCTCATTAGAGATGACGCATGTCTAGAGTATGGGGGAGTGAGGGAATGTGTTAATGTATGGCGCGAGAACCATCATACCAACTAAACGGTCCTGGAAGATGATTTCAAGGAAAGTGTGGGAAACCTGAAGACACAGCAAGTAAAAAACTAAATTTTGGATCTCACCGTTCACACTATATACTCTGTATATAGGCTGCATTATCTACTCATGTCTTCAGTTACCTATATATGCATATTTGAACTAGGTCTCACCACAGAGATTGTTATCAGTCATTCTCCATTATTCAACATAATGAACATTCTTATCTATAAATATTACTATCATATAATAATAATAAATAATAATAAATCGACAAGAGATGCTGTCTATTAAAATTATTAGCAATTATTATTATATATATATTCCAAGGCTATGTTTTTTTTGTTACCTACATTTCCCAAAGAGAACCTCCCAAGGGATAAAAAGAGTATGTTTAGCAATATACATTGTTTTCCACCACTGCTGTTGATGTTGTTGTTTATATTCATATTATTCTTTTTTATCTCTGTTTTTCACTGTCCATTTTGCTGCTGCCACACTGGAATTCCCCTGTACTGGAGTTCAAAATAAGACAACTTTGATCAATCGTTCTGTCTATTGTTATTATCACTTATCATCACTATACATTTTTGTAAACCTATCTATTTGTATATTTCTACCCCCTGGCCTTTCAATATTCTTATCTTGTCATTTTCAATAGAACAGCTGTAAAGCATTTTGGGTCTCCCCCTGTTGTTTTTAAAACGCGCTTTATAAATAAAGTTACCAGACTTGACACTGGATGGTGAAATACCTTGCAATTGTTGCCCCCCGCAGTTCGCTGGAAATGCGGAGGGTGTCGCTGTTGAAACAGAATTGACACGGCTCAGCCAGCGGTTTTGACTGATTGATCCACATGTTTTACTAATCTAATGGACTTAAAAACTGCCTAAACGATAAAGTCAAAACACACACCCTTCGTATTGATAACAACACCGATAGAGCTTTCGCCGCAGTGGCTATGAACCGCGATAAAAACAGGCCCTACGAATAAAAAAAAACTAACAATAACTCGCTACCTTTGCTGTGACTTCTACTCCGACCCAGAGGAGCATGTCTGCGCATGCGCACTGCATCGGCTCCGAGGGGACGGGGAGGACATCACGGAAAAAACGTAGCAGCAGCAGCAGCAGCGGCACTACCACAAACCCCCACGCCGAGATTTCGCCTCTCCTTCACCGGGGTTAAAACTGCGGCCCAGGACTATGCCCGGAGCGGCTCTAAAGTGCGGCGCGACCCCTTGACAGGCCGGGGCGAGGTCTGCGTGGTTGCCGGGAGGAGAAATCCATTTCTTCATATGGGAGAAGCATGCGGGAAATGGTCGGAGGCTGCTGCGTGTGTTCAGACGAACGAGGCTGGGCTGAGAATCCGCTGGTTTACTGTGATGGACACGGCTGCAGCGTCGCCGTCCACCAAGGTAACGTTAGCCGGCCCTTTAGTGCGTCATTACCGGGCAGCTGTACGGCAGCAGGAGCCGGCCAGAGGTGCTGGTTGGTCGGTAGGTTTCTAAGGGAGGAAGGTCCTTGTTGCTACGTGCGTGCGTGCGTGTGTCGGAGAGTGCGCGCGTGACGGCGTGTGTATGTGTGTGTGTACGTGTGTATGTGTGTGGGAGGGGTAGGGAGGTAGGCGTGCTGTTTGTTGTTTCCTATCCGCACACATGATTGAAGGCGCAGGGCCAGGTAGGGTGACACCGAGCCTGGATGGAGCCTGGATAGTGTGCGTGTGCGTGCGTGTGTGTGTGTGTGCGTGTGTACACGCGTGTACACGCGCGCGCGTGCGTGTGGCTGTCTGGCCCCGGTTGGATACACTGTACACACCCACACACACACACACACACATACACTGCAAGAGGCGTGTTTTTTGCGACAGGAGAGGCCCGGACACTGTGTTACCTTGTGTCCAAGCAGCTTTGTTGCTTGGGGAGCACCTCCACAATCCTGTTTCTGCTCTGTGTGTGTGTGTGTGTGACTTCACTCTGCCCTCATCTGCAGCCTCCTTCTCTTTCTCTATTTTTTCTCCTCCCAAGGAGAGTCGGTTCTGTGCAGAGCCGCTGTTTTGGGAATCAATCAATGGGTCTGAGTAAGTTTTAGTGGGACGCTAAACTCTGCCTGTAACCCTGCCTCCCTGCCTGTAAAACAAGACATTTGAGTACAGTGATTGAGATTGAGAAACTGTCTGGGGTTTGCCCCAGTTTTGTTCCTTAACAGCAGCTAAAAACTGCTGTGACTAGACTAGTTCGAAGCGGATTCGGAAGCCTGAGCTGAGAGGTTTTCTCCTGGTTTCACCTCCACCATCCTGTTTCTGACCAGCTGTGATTGGCTGCTGAAGGTGTTTGTTGAGATCGCTTTTACTTTTCTCTCCAAAGGAGAGGTTTTCGTCCAGAGCTGCCACAGTTCACTGTTACGTTGCAGACTATTTTGTGAATCAATCGATGGGTCTTGGAGAGTTCAGAATGTGCACAAGTTCCCGATCCCTGCCTCATCATCCCATCCAAACAGATTGATTGAGACAAGAGAAGCCGATGCTAACTATGTGTCATCTACCTTGTCTATAGCTGTGTAACTACCTGGCAGTACATGTGATTCGGGTATAAGTTGGAAGGGCCCAGTTTTGTCCTTTTAAAAGCAGCTGTTTAAGGTGAAAATGAAAGTAGTGGAGCTGACTCAGCAGCCCGAGCTGAGAGCTCATCTCCTAGGTTTACCTCCACATTCCCGTGTCTGGCCAGCCTAGGCTGGTGCAGGCGTGTGTCGCTTTGCCCTCATCTTGGTAGACGGCCCTGTCCAGTGCTGCAACAACTTGTTAATGGGTTTGAGGACATTTCAGGAGTTTGAGGATTTGAGGATATTTCCAGATCCAACGTCTAGACTCATTGCTCCTTAAGTGACTGACACAGGATCAGGGCCAGTCTGAGGTTGAGTATCTTTCCAAAGGACATGATGAGGATGCAACTTATCGATGGTTTGAGAAACTGACTGACTCACGGGGTGGAAATGATACTGCCTGAGTTTTGACCCATAAAGGCTGCTGTGGAAGAGTTGTTAGAAGCTGACACAGCAGCAGCCCCAGCTCAGAGGTTTCCTCCTAGAATCGATTTAAAATTCCAAGTGGATGAAAACGGTCTTTTTGAGGCTTATGGCAGCGCTCATCTCGACTGCTTCGAATGCAGACTCTGAGTCTAGGAAAAAACTGTACTCTTATCATTTTTTTCCACAAGGAGAGACAGCTTGTTCTGTCCAGATCAAATAAAGAGGATCAATTCATGGGTGTGAGTTTAAAGCGTAAAACGTAGTAATTGCAGGATCCCAGCTTCTTAAATGTGCATTTATTGTTGATTCTGACCTGTAAAGGTAACAAAGAAAGAGATGTTTGAAGCCGAGACAGCAGAGTCCATTTAAAATTGTCTCGTTGAGGATTATGGCAGCAATCAGCGTGACTGTTTTAAACAATGCGTGGAAAAATGTGCAGAGGTGTCGTGTCATAATCGCGTAACAAATGTCTGCAACCTGCGAGTGGAAAAATCCTGAGCCTGCTGTCTGTGCTGTCCCAGCATGCTACGGGATCGTCCAGGTGCCCACCGGTCCGTGGTTCTGTCGGAAGTGTGAGTCACAGGAGAGGGCGGCGCGCGTGGTGAGTGTGCCAGCACACGACATGACACGACACATCCACCCATCCCTTCCTATCCCATCCCACCCTCGCCTCGCCTCGCCTCACACACGCTAGGCACCGGGCTCAGAGCTTCTCTCTCTCTCTCTCTCTCTCCATCCTGTCCCACCCCAGAGGTGTGAGCTGTGTCCGCACAAAGATGGTGCCCTCAAGAGGACAGACAGCGGAGGTGAGTCATCCTCCGAGATCCTGCACGTTAGCACCTCGCTCACGAGGCGCCTCCTCAGTTATCGATCCGCTCTCTGTCTCTCTCTCTCTGTCTCTCTCTCTCTGTCTCTCTCTCTCCGTCTCTCTCTCAGGCTGGGCTCACGTTGTGTGTGCACTCTACATCCCAGAGGTGCAGTTTGCCAACGTGCTCACCATGGAGCCCATCATCCTGCAGTATGTCCCACATGAGAGATATATCAAGGTACACGCACGCGCACACACACTCATTTCGAAGGTGTTGACGGCAGCTGACACATTGTGAAAACAACTGTGTGCAGGTGCTGCCTCGGGTTATGTTATCGGTTTCTTTTTTTCTCTTCTTTTTTTTTTTTTTTGCACCGCTTCCACTTTGATTTCCCGAATTTGCTTTGGTCAAAAATACCCCGTCACTGGGGGAGATAAGACGCTATCTGTAGCTGCCGGGGGAAAGCGTTTCACTGGCTGGGGAGACGCTGCACCAGCTGCCTGGCCAGGGTCATCTTTACCTCAGCCCTCGAGCAAACCATAAGCCATCACGCTACCTTACCTGACTTGGAAAAGACTTTTTTCTAGCTTCTATTGATATGAGGATTCCAACCTCTCTACAAGTTGTGTCTAGAAGGGGGGTGGGTAGGTGTGTGTACTCACACTCGGAGCTTGTATTGACCACCTGTATTGAGTCCGCACTTGAAATCCAGCCCCACCAGTGTCACCACCAACTCCGGAGCGGTTGCCATAAACCCTTGCAGCTGTGCATCCCGTCCGCTCTCCAGAGCGGCGACTCCGTTCCTGTCACTTTTTCCACTGGTGTCGACAGTCCCGGTGAAGAATCCATTACATGAGGGGAAAGAAGGGCAAAGCGGCGCTGCAGCAGAACCCCGTGCTGGGGGGAGAAACGGCGCAACTCTGAGAACAGGAAAAACACATTTTTCACTGCACATCAGCATCGCTCTCTCTCTCCACCTACACGTCCCGTACGAAGCCAGAGCCGCATGTGGCAAGGTCACGCACGCTCTCCGGAGGATGTTGAAAGTCATTCCGGGATGTGTGGGAGATTTCCAGCCGAACGAGAAGAAGACGAAGCAGAAGAAGCAGAACGGCAAAAGAAGCGGGGTTTCAGTACGTTCGGTTGAGAGGATTTTTTACTTTTTATTTTACCCGATTCAGAGCTGAAGCCCGCAGGATTACGGACTGCCGCCGTGACCAAAAAAAAGCAAAGCTTCCATAGATAGATCAAAAGAAAGAGGAAAAACTCCCCACGCCGGTCGAGGACGTGCGGACGCATGGGACTGTGTCTTGTCTCGGGTACCTGCTGACGAAACGCGGCCTCACACAGAGCGGACGCGTCTCCTCGCGGACCTGTTCACACAGTCAGACCAGGCTCGTCCGAGGCCCGTCTGCCGCTTCGCCCCCGCGGACCTCACACAAGCGTGGACGAGCGTCAGAGTCCGCACCTCGGGGACGGAACGGAGCCGTCCCCACGTTTGCGCGTCCGGTGCTACGTCCGCCCTGGCCGGTTGGCAGAGTGGGAGCCGGAGGAGTGGAAAGGCCCTTTCAATGCAACTCCCCTCACCCAGAAGTCAATATCTGACGCGCGGGCTCATTAGACGGAGCGGCCGGCCGTGCTGTTTGCAGTGCGCGCGTGCCCGTGTCGGTGTGCGTAGCGGCGTGCATGCCTGCATATAAATGTACACATGTGAGTGTTTTCCAGTGCAGGGTTTCATATTACTGTGTCAGCTACAGTAAATTGCATGCAGCTTTGCCCCCCCCCAAACCCCCCCACCCACCCCCGTCAGAGCCATTCATCCAGATTTGGCTGCCTGCATTCCTAGACAGCGTCACAATGGCCAGTGAAAACTTGAGAAGCCACTCTTCCTTTGACGCGCTCGCTGCAGTCATGTCTGAGGGGCACAGAGGGCCGCGGTGGAGTGGGGAGCAGGAAAAGACGGAGTGAGGGGGAGAGAAAGAGGGCGAAACGGAGAGGTCTGAAGTGAAAAGGTAAAGAGCCCGCTGTTCCTTTGTCCGGCACCTGTTGCTAGGCCTCTCCTGCCCCCCACCAGCCAGCAGCCCCGCTCGCTGGGGAGTAGCCGAGGAAGAGGCACAAAAAGCTCCCAGCGCGCGTGCGTGCCGCTCTGCCCGGCCCGCGCGCACCCCCACGTGTTTGCCTACATCCATTTAGCGGGACGTGTGCGCTGATTGATGCGCCGGTGGAGGCCGACAGGAGGAGAGCCGCTGCGGCAGCTCACCAGCCAGCTGCCGGCTTTGAAGCTCAGCTCGGTCCGGTTCTCACTCTCAGTTCATGTGTGTGAGAAGATCCCCCTGAGTGCGATCGTGCTTCCCGACTCTAGGTGAGGTCTGGGTGATGTTTTTGGTCGCGTTACAGACCGAACAAGGAAGAAAGGATTGTGGTTTTTTGCTCAATCGTCATAGGAAATAATCCCCGGATGCAAGAATTCCAGCCACGAGCCTCTTAAAATCAATCATCTCCGAGGCCCCGGGCGCACATGGCGGATTGTTCCGTGGCATTCCACGGTTCCCAGCCGCCCTACACCTGCTCCCGAGGAGCTCCGACGGAAATGACCCGCAGTGCGGTCGCGGGGATGTGAAGCCAAGTTCCAGCGAGGTCCAAAGAAACAATAAAAGTGGCCGTGCCTGAAAGGGAAGTCCAGAGTTCCCCAGCAGCTCCTCAGTGTCAGCTTCTCTTTCACAGCCGTGTCCCAACATCTGGCCAACAGTTCTGCTGCAGCCTGGTCTGTTTGAAAGCCCCCCCACCCCCCCATCCAGTCCACCCAACCACCCCCATCTGTCCTCTTGACAAGCCAAACTTCCTAATCTTTTACAGTATGGCTGCGGCCGGCCTCAAATTAGAGGCTCCTTTGATCCCCCCGCGCTGCAATCACTAAGGGCTGCCTTTAACGGCCGTAGAACATGAGCGCGTGCGTGTTCACCCGTCCGACGCCGCTGCCGCAGCCGGAGCGACGGCTCCCGGGCCTTTGCCCGGCCAGACGGGCGCGGGGGCCCGAGCTCAGCCGCTCACCGCCTCTCTGTTGCTCCGCCAGACCTGCTACATCTGCGAGGACCACGGCAGGGAGAGCAAGGCCGCCTGCGGAGCCTGCATGACCTGCAACCGACAGGGCTGCAGACAAGCCTTCCACGTCACCTGGTAAGTGTTAAGGCCTGAGTCGTTGCGCGTGTGTGTGTGTGTGTGTGTGTGTGTGTGTGTGTGTGTGTGTGTGTGTGTGTGTGTGTGTGTGTGTGTGTGTGTGTGTGTGTGTGTGATTGATTGCCCGGGACTTAGACGCTTTCCTTATCCAGCCAATACAAAGGAGCTTTGATGATCACGATGATGATCGAGTCATATTCCTCCAGGGACTCGAATACATGGGCTGCTTTAAATCAACGGTGTGTCAAAGGAGAAGTTTTATCACTTAGCACAGCACCCCAACTGTTTTGTTGAGTTTGGCATCGAGAGGTTTGAGAGACTGTACCAGTCAAACCGCTGAGCTTAGCCTTTTCACTCAGTGCTCCTTTTCTCACTTTGCATTGCTTTCATTATTGCGAGTCCCACATTCGAGCCTTCGTGCTTGGCACTGTGGAGCACAGCGTGGCACTGATTTCCCTGTGCGCGGATGTGACATTGGATCCGCTCTCTCGGGTGACTCGGGGCTGCGTCCAGGTGTTGTCGTCAGGCTCTGTGTGAGCCCGTCTGTGTGCGTGCGTGTGCGTGCGTGCGTGCGTGCTCTCCTGTTTCCCCTGTGGTCTGACTGTGCGGCGCGCTGTGTGCAGCGCTCAGATGGCAGGCCTGCTGTGCGAGGAGGAGGGCCCGGAGGCCGACAACGTCAAATACTGCGGCTACTGCAAGCATCACTACAACAAAATGGTAAGACGGGCCGCCGTCCGGCCGAGGCCAGACCCACCGGTACGCTGTCCCAAAACGCTGTGCGATCACTGAGTGTTGATGAAAACTAAAGCCAGTGCACGCGTCACAGAAAGTAGCCCCTGCCTGACACGCTCCCCTCCTCCTCCTCCTCCTCGGCCCTGTCGCAGCAGAAGAAGCTGCGCTCCAGTGAAAATACGAGCAGCACCTTCGGCCACTCCGGGAGGCGCTCCAGCTCGCCGTCGCAGGACAAACACCACCACCACAGACAGAGGAAGGTAAAGGCCGCACGTGCCCCGCCAGCGTGGCCCTGGGTGCCAGAGGGGGCGTCACGTCGGCCTGATGGTCTCCTTCTCTCTATCCTCCTGTCCAGAGCCACAAGGACAAGACCCGACAGAAGGAGCGCCACAAGAAGTCCTCCGACAGCCTGGGCTCGTCTGTGACGAGCAGCAGTATAGAGAAGGTACGCGCCCACACACGCACGCACACACACTCAGGCAGGCCTCTGGTTTGAGTGGAAGCCGCAGCCGAGGCAGGTCCTCGGTATGGAGCGGCAGGTTTCATGTCAGGCCGAGGTCAGAGTGGTGGGGTGTGCTGAGGCCTGTGTGCCGCTCTGCTGCAGATCTCCTCCAGCCACCACAGCAGCAAGGACAGCGAGGGAAAGTCCAAGAAGCTGAGCTCGCACAGCCACGGCCACCGCAGCAAGAAGACAGGCAGCACGGGCAAGAGCTGCTCCTCCTCGTCCTGCTCCTCCAGCCCATTCAACACAGGTACCTCACTCCTCCGAGCTCGGGCCGTCTGCATCGAGGCACCGAGTGCTACTTGCTTGGCTGGAGAGATCTGTTTTTTTTAGACCAGTCTGATTTGTAAGTTTCACTATTGAGCCTTTTCTATTCTGAAAATGGGTGGGCTTTGCAAAAGTGCTCGGTGGATGTTTGAAATCTGCATGTATGAATGAGGAAGTGGACTCGCTGTACGTCTTTGGCTGGAAATAGACTGTTGTCATCCAACAAAGCTGAGTTGAAAGTATCCATTATGCCAGATCCCCTTTTAAGTGCGTCACACAGTTGGTTTTGGTGCCTTTGGTGCTCTGCCATGTGACTGGTTGACCTGGAGCTGTCCTCTCTCTCTCTCTCTCTCTCTCTCTCTGTCTCTCTCTCTCTGTCTCTGCCTCTCTCTCTCTCTCTCTCTGTCTCTCTCTCTCTGTCTCTGCCTCTCTCTGTCTGTCTCTGTCTCTCTCTGTCTCTCTCTGTCTCTCTCTCTCTCTCTCTGTCTCTCTGTCTCCCTCTCTCTCTCTCTCTCTCTCTCTCTCTCTGTCTCTCTCTCTCCCTCTCTCTCCCTCTCTCTCGGAGGCTCCCTCGCCTCAGCTCAGGACTTCCATCCCTTCTCATCGTCTTCCCGGCTGGAGCGCGACCACGACCGAGGCGCCAGCGGCGGCGCCGACGACCACGCCGGCGAGGAGCGCAAGGAGCGCCACCGGCGACCGGCGGTCCAGGAGGACGAGGACGAGGAGGACGAGGAGAAGGAAGAGGACAAAGACGAGGAGGAAGAGGAGGAGGAAGAGGAGGAGGAGGACAGCAAATACCACAAGCCCCCAGCGCTGACCCCCGCCGACGGCCCGCTGGCCGGCCCGCAGGGTCACGACCGGTCGGAGGGCAACTCCAGCCCCTTCGAGAACAAGGTCACCATCTCCA
This sequence comes from Karalla daura, assembly GCA_029224185.1. NCBI lineage: Eukaryota > Metazoa > Chordata > Actinopteri > Chaetodontiformes > Leiognathidae > Karalla > Karalla daura. Next base: position 15,511,461 of record CM055189.1, read on the forward strand.
CCTTCGGCTCCATCATGCGCATCACCTCCTCCAGCAAAGTGCGCAAGATCTCCTCCTCGTCCTCCTCGGGCGACTACAAGCCCTCCAAGTCGCTGTGCAAGCCGTCGCAGCTGAGCACGCCGCCCATCCTGGAGGAGGCGGACATGGAGGCCAAGGCCGCGCCCCCCGCCCTGCCCCGCGAGCGCAGGCACCGGGGCAACAAGAAGAGCAGCCACGGGCCGGGGCGCCCCCGGGGCAGCAAGAACCGGGAGCGGCGGGCCGAGGAGGAGCACCACCACCACCACCACCACGCGGCAGCGCCTCCCCCTCCCCTCCCGCCCCCTCCTCCCCCCAACCCTCCCCCCAACCCCGCCCCTCCCGCCTTGACCTCCTCGCTCTACACCAGCCCGTCCTCCATCCCTCACCCCGCCTTCCCCGCCTCCCTCCCCCCCGCCGCCATCTCCTCCTCCTCCTCCTCCTCCTCCTCCTTCTCCACCTCCTCCGCCGGCAGTTTTTCCACGAGCCGCGGCAACTCGCTGCTCGGCCCCGGTGAGTCTAAGTGAGTGGGCGTGTGTGCGGTAGCCCTCGAGCTTCCTGTGTGTGAGAGAGGCAGGCGTCTGTGAAACGAAAGAGAGCGAGAGAGAGCGAGAGACAAAAAAGCCCGATGGCTGTGCGTTTGCACTCCGCCGCGTTGGTTTGCAAACTTGTGTTGAGATGTTTCCGCTGCACATCAGGGCTGGTGTGGGGTTCTGCAACGCTGTCAGGTCCTGACAGGCCTCTGCCAGCAGCCGGGCAGGACAAACAGAGGTCCCGCTGCAGCTTTTTCACGTGATCACTTTTGGAATATTTTGTCAGTTTGTCTCAGAGCGTTTCAGTCCTCTGCAAGCAGGCAGAGATATTGTCCCAGATAGCGCCGCTTGTGTATGAGTGTAGGATTTCCTGCCCTACTTACAGACTGATTCTCTCACACACACACACACACACGGTACGCAGGCACGCGCTCGCACACACACACACACACACTGGCACACTTTGTCTTTTCAGGTTTTTAACCCTGACTGTCTCAAATCAATGACGGGCATACTGTTGGACTGACCTCAGCTCCTCTGGTCTGCCAGGCATCTACCCCGGCCTCAAGGACCCCCTCACGCTGGGCGGGGGCGTGTGCAGCACCCCTCTGTCCCTGGGTGGGGGGGTGTGCAGCACCTCCCTGTCCCTGGGAGGCGGGATGTGCAGCACCCCTCTCTCCTCGGGCCTCCTTCAGTCCCACGTGTCCTCGCTGTCCCTCCCGGCGGTCAACGCTGTCGCCAACACGCAGGTACTTCACAGAGATAGAGAGAGAGAGAGAGAGACGCGCTAGATCAGACTGCCACTCTGAGCCTTAGCTAAAAATACTCAAAGGTGTGAAGAGTGTTTCTGAGTGAGTATTTGAATTGTCTGTGCTGCATATTTTTAGCTGCTGTAAGTTGCTTTTTGCTGACTTCTAGATCAAAAACCAAACGGTCCTATTTTTCACAGAAAAATAGACTCAAGATAGAGGAAACCAACTACTCAACAAAGCACTGCATGAGCAGTTTTGACATTTTTCTCCCGATATTTGATGAGGCCTTTTCTAGTCCTCGTCACCCCTTGCATGACTGAGCCCTGACTTGCCCTTTTGAAGCATGCATCGCCCTCATATGGGAATTTATCAGATGGCGTCTGACACGGTTCTGCTGTTTGGCCGCCACCGTCACAGGTCCATCCGGGCGCCAGCACCTCCTACAGCCTGACCGCCTCGCAGCCTTTCGCCAGCTGTCTCTCCTCAGCCCAGACACTGCCGCCACTACTGAGCCAAGCCCAGACCTCACTGCCAGGTGAGGGGAGACCAGGGCTCACGCATCCCCAGTTTGTATTTGTCCGGACCCGCAAGCTAGATTTCGGATGATCTCCCACAAGCACGCCACGTACAGCCACGGTCACATAAGATAAGAGGAGGCCGAGAAGAGAGCGTCATTCATCCCCTGGGGGAAGCTCAGGCATCAGCCAGCGCAGGCAGAATCCACACGTCACTTCGTAGTAAATATAGCCGAGGAAACATCCGAGAAGCAGCTTTGGACGCGTATTATGTATTGTGGAGTCAGTGTCTTTGAAGGCACGACTCAGATAAGAACTGAGACCGCAATGACTGTGTGAGTGGATGTCATGACTCATGGTTCCCGTTCGCAGAGTCCGACCTCGATGACTGTCGCTTCCCATGTCAGGGGAACTCGCCGAGAGAGAGCCTTTCGTCACAGTACGTCTCATTTCATCTCTTGTGGTGGCTGTGACGCTGAGTCTTCGGTTTTGCCGGCGTAAACCGGGCCCAGCCGCAGCCGAATTATTGTCTTCTGCTTGGTGGTTTCCTCGCTCAGCTGCTGCACTGATGTCTGACCTTTCCCACCCGGCCCCTCTCCCCCTCCTCCCCCTCCTCTCCTACACGCAGGTCCCCCATGAGCTGTCTTCCTCTCCTCTTCGACCAGAGAGACGGGCTGGGAGCCGGGGTCCGGGCCCGGCCCGAGAACGTCCCCCCGGCCAGCTCTCACATCGAGCTCCTGCTGGAGAAGCACGGCAACGGGGAGATGGGAGTCAACAGTGAGTGAGCCAGGACTCGGACACACCAGCGCTTTGCCAGGAAGATGAGAATGAGGGTCCCAAGATGACTAACGGCATCACATTTGTCTTAGTGCTTCACAGTCCTGTAAAATAAGCAGTTTGAGAAGGATAAAGCTGTCATATACTGTGACATTAAGGCCATAACGTTGGCCTTAGGGCCTCCCACATATTTCCATTGTGAGGCTTCATGAGGTGGAGGGCCTGGGAACCACCGTGATGCCCAGTGCAGTGCGCGTCTGGGCACTAATTAAAGGTGATGGATGCATGTGCTGACGGCGTCTGACACATATAGCAGGGCGGCATCAGAGCAGCCCCGGCTGCTCTCCGTCTCCACCTCCCCCCCCCGCTTCTTGTTTGGGCTGCCCTCTCCCGGCCCGGGCCGCCCGCCGCCTCCCGCTCGCTCTTCCTCCGGGGACGTCTGAGCAGACGCCAGCTCTCCAATCTATTCTCCGCTGCCTCTGCCCCGTGCCAGCGTATCTTTACTCCGTTTCCTTCTTCTGTCCGCCTTTGTGCTATTGTTGCCGAAATCAAGCCCCGGCGCTCATTTCCTCCCCCGCTCTCATTATGTCTCGCAGCTGTGTGTGTATTTTTAAACGTACCTGATTCCCAGAAAACGTGTGGGGGGGGGGGGCCTGAGCCAAACGGACGGCCATGATTCCTTAACAACAGCTACCTGCTAGGGATGAATCTGATCGTTCCGAGGCTGTGGTCACAGGCGATCCCAGGTTTCAGCTACATTGCGGAGCCTCAAATGTATGTATGCTCGCATACAAATGTAGGGCAGAAAGCCATGTGTTCATATTGCAGCAGCTCGGGAGAGGAGGTTTGCAGCCCCCCCCCCCCCCCCCCCCCCGCCCCCCCGTAAGAGGCGCGGGCCCGGGCTCTCCATCGTAAACTTAGTGTTGCTCTGCGCCCCGGGCACGGCCCGCTCGGACTAATGAGTGTTAACTGCTGCCCCGCTCTGCAGAAATGAGACGGGGAAGAGACAGAGAGAGAGAGAGAGAGAAGAGTGCGCTTGTGCCCCGCGTCTGCCATGCCAGGCACGGCGCTCTGACGGCTCCATAGAAAATCAATTAGGGAGCATTTAGAGGATGGGATTGTGTTCCCGCTTCAGATCTGATAGCGCTGCTCCAAAGTGAGCCGTGAACACAGCCGCCCCCGCGTTCTCGTCCACACCAATCGCTCTCTCCCTGTAGGATTTCATTGCTTCGAGTCCGATGACTTATATGCAGAGATGTGACGATGATCTGTACAGTATTTCATTCCATGTGGCTCAGAGCTCCAGCGGCTTTTACCGTCACTGTGCATGTGTAGATTTTTGGTGACCCCTCGCCTGCATTTGTACATGATTCTTCTTGACGTGCGTCCCAAATCCCTGTCATAGAATTGCCTTGACAGACATTTGTTAAGCACTGCTCGCACAGTGAGGCTGCGTCGCATCCCTCCCTACCAAACAGATCAGCCTCGCTGATCAGTTTCAGCCGATCAGCCCCTGGCATAGCCCGGGCAGAATCACCTGCTCTGTCGCAGCTTGCTGCTAGCGCCACCCCGTCTTTCAGCAACCGGCACAACGCCATCTCATCAGCGCGCCCGTCTCCCTCCTTCACCGTCACAGCGGCGCCCCGCTGCCTCGCAAACACAGATCAATGATTGCATCTTTGGCAGTAAAACATTTATTTATTTATTTCTGTATGCATTGGGCCCAGCGGGGGTTCCTGCCGGCCGGGCGCGCTGCCATGCCTGGACTCTTCCAGGTTTGGGTCACAGCTGCAGCGCCGTGGCCTGTTGAATGTCCCGGCGGAGCGCAGGCCGGCCTCGGCCAATCGGGAGCCTCGTCAGTCCAGATAACGCAAACCACCTGTGGGGCTGCGGCGGCGCTCAGAGCAGGCGAGCGCCTGCGTTCGCCATGGATGTTTCTCCGTGCATGAGAGCGTTCAGGCAGAGCTAATTGATCCCGATCGTGTGATGAGGAGTGTTACGAATTACATACAGGGCTGCTCCACGTACACTGGACGGACACACCTGGATTTATCTCAGTTTGTTTGTAGAAGCTTTTGACAATACTATGAGTGCCTGTCAATAGTATTTTCCAATTAGTAGATCAACATATTTGTTGGCCATACTCAGTCCCACTCATGCAGACAGCCAGGCATTCACACACCAGCTGCATAAAGATGCAGCCCAGTCCCTGCGCACTGTTCCTCTGCACCACAGCACACTGCAGACCTCCCCTGACGTGCTGCTCTCCTCCCTCTCCTCTCCTCTGCTCCCTCCTCTCCTCCTCTAGTCGTGGAGATGCTGCAGTCGCTCCACTCCCTGCAGCAGGAGAACCAGCGCCTCCAGGACAAGATCCTCAGCCTGACGGCCAAGAAGGAGCGGCTGCAGCTGCTCAACACCGAGCTGGCCGTGCCTTTCCCTCCACACGTTCTCTCCGCCCAGACCTCCATGCACACCTCCGCCCAGATCAACTACCTGTCGTCCACCCAAGGTCAGACTCTCACCCACCGCCCACCCCCCCCATCCCTGCTCCTCCTCCCCCTGTCACTTCAGAGTCTCAGGAAATGCGCTCCACGCTTGCGTCCCGCTCTCCCCCGCCCTGTAATTCAGCATTCGTAAACATCGGCGCGTCAGACCTGCCTGGAGTCAGGTTCTGTTTCCACAAAAGAAACAAATCAGAGTCTGAGAAGTTGTTTGTCCTCGTTCTGCCTGCCCCTCTCTCCTGGTTCTGCTCAGCTGAGCCCCCCTCGGTCCAGCTCGTGAAGTCATGCCTGGCAGCACAAGATGACACACTGCGGCGTAATTACAACCAGTTACCACCATCTACACGGGCGTCTGAAGGACCGATGCTCCTCGCGTTCATTCAGCAGGCAGCACGAGGTCGTACGTCTCGTTGCTGAATCAAGTCTGTCTGCTTTCAGCACCGCCAGGCCTGTCATCGATTCACTCTCTCTGCTTTTCTCACAATGGAAGCCACGGTGCTTCCAGCTGAACAGATAACTCTGTTTGTTACTTTTAGGAATGCAGCGGTATTGTCAGGGAACAAACTGTGGCCACAGGTTTCCCAGGCATAACGTAGGTTTATCTCATCATGGATCAAACCTGAAAGAAGTGAGGAGTGAGTGAAGCAGGGCTTCGGTTTCAGGCAGATCAACTCCGACATGGCAGAGTAGAGCGAGCCAGCTGAAGCGGGTTGAGCCACCTTGGCACCGCGTACTTTGTCTAAGTTTGCATCCACGCCCTCGGTCTGACCTCGGGGGCGACGTCGCGTCATGCAGATGCTGGCGGCGGCTGAGGCCAACGCCTTCATTTGTCTGCTCGCTTTGACAAACAGCCGCACTGCCAACACACACACAAGCTGCCCAAACTGCCAGAAGACCGGTCGACTGGACCTGTGTGTGTGTGTGTGTGTTGTTACCAAGGTATTACCATACTGTAAGATGTTGACATCATTACAGTATGTGTAATATCAGTTTGTTCATGCAGTGAGTGAGCTTGCAGTTGCAGGCAGAGCCGATGCACACACACACACGCAGCTCTTCATATGGCCCATCCACAGCCTGTAGCAGACCATTCAATCTCCTAAAAACATGAAAACGTCCGTAACTGAAATGCAACAAATAGTCGATTTACACACATAAACCCAAGTGACTGGCTTGAATAGACAAACAGGTGACTCTCCTAGAAGGTCCCCTCTCGTTGTGCAGCCAGTTCAGGGCACAGAGGATGGACTGAGAGTGATGGGCCGGGCCTCGTTTCACTGCTGTGCCTCTTGAGTTTATTTATTCTGTTACCCTCTGTTTGTGCCTCTATTTCCCTTAGACCCCCTGAGCACCAATAAAAGCCCCCTGTCCAAAAGCTGCTTCCTGAATGACACCTCCTTTGTTACCTCGTCTGAGGTGAGAACCCGTAGCCCCTTCTTACCTTGAACCTACCTGTGTCTGTGTTAGCCTCGAGTGCAGCGCTGCCTTTTAAACGGGACCAGAAGCTAGGGAACACTGGTTTCTGCAGAAATGCCTCTGGTTTTACAAGCCCCTCTTTACAGTCCTTGAGCCGCATCAGGTATGGAGGAAGAGCCAGGAGAGCGTGCATTGCTGTTTCATTTTCAAAAGAAACGGAGCACCCGCATACCTGGACGTAGCATGTCCCATTATGTCTCTCTTTTTTAAAACTTTATCCCAATATTTAAGATCCGTACATGATTGAGGATGTGAAGGAGTTTTGCTGTTTAACCAAGCTATAAAATCTTTTGCTAGATTTCACTCTTGGTCCCCTTTAAAAGCTCTTTGTAGTGAGTAACATATGGACAGTGCCCACTCTGACCTGAAGCTGCAGACCACTAACCATGCTGGTCGTGTCTCTGTTCCAGGAGTTCCACTCTGGTAGCCCGTCCCGCAGTAGCTCCTCCCTCTCCTTCCAGAGCACTCCTCCCCCCCAGCAGAGCCCCGCCTCCTTCGGCCAGCCGCTGCTCAACGGCCAGGCCGGCAGCTCCTCGCTGCCCGTGGTGGGCGGCCTCATGGCGTCGCTGGCGGGCAGCCCGCAGCTGGGCGTCAACGGCGTGCTGGGCGGCCTGAACGGCGTGATCCAGTCCCCGGTGCAAGGCGCCGCTCAGCCCCCGCAGCTCCCCGCCCTGCGACCTCAGCCCCCTCCGCTCAACCCCCAGGCACTGGCACAGGGCTTCCAGCTTCCCAAGAGCGTGAGCCCGTACGTAGCCAGCCCGTCCTCAGTCTGGAGGAGAAACCCCCCCCCCCCCCCCCCCCCCACTGCATGAATTGTGGTCTTGTTCAGGGCTCGTGACGTCAGAGCAGGCAGCTGACCGGGCAGTATTTTAGGAAGGGGCAGTGCTGCTGTCTCACAAGGTTTCATGTCTCTGAGAAATTCTGCTTGAGTCGTCTTATGACAGGTCATGACAGGTTATGACAAGTGCATGCAGATTACAGATTACATTACATTTATGTAGACAATGCTTTTGACTGTTAAAAATGATAAAGAGATGAGAAAATGACAAAGAATTACCTGTCTCTAATCATTCTCACTATTATTATTCTTGTTCTGATTATTCTGACTCCAGGTTACATGTTGAGGGAGTGTTAGGATCGTATTTACCACAAGAGCATGTGAAGGCAGCCCGAGCCTCATTGACTAATGCAGGCATCTCTGCCTCCCCTCCAGGTCCTCCCTCCTGTCCGAGCAGCAGAAGCAGATCCTTCTAGAACAGCAGCAGCAGCAGCAGCTCCAGCAGTTCCTCACCTCCCAGAACTTCACGCCCGTAATGACGCGCTTCCTTCACACTCCACCGCCTCCTCTTATCCCTGTCTCCTCTCGCCGCCTCCCCTTCCACGCCGCCCAAGTGTTGATTGCGTTCAACGTATGAGTGGTGTGACTGTTAAAAGCGAGGTGTCAGCGGGTCAAACGGGTCTGCTAACGTAGTTTGATCACAGTGAGAGGCTTCGTCTCAAAGTCGACGTCTTATCTGTTCTGGTGAACACGATCTCGCAGAAACGCTGGAGGAACTGACTGTCGCATGTCAGTCATGTGGGCCTCTCTGTTTCGGCTGCTCGGCTTCAGACCATCCATCCTGCTTGGTCTCCCCCAGCCTTGGATGAACCAGGAATTAAGACGGAGAGAGGCGCCCTGCCGACATGGCCACACGCCGTGTCACTGTAAACAGGCAGAGGGCATCTCACCGAGGCCCGGTCCGTTGTTTGGTACGCTTCATGTGTGACTCCACAGTTTGTTTGTGTCCCGCGGTTACCGCGGCGTCGCCAGGCAACCACGAGAGGCTTGAGGAAGTGGCCTAGAAGTGGTCCTGGTCTCCTCACTGTGGCTTAGGTAAACATGCAAATTACCGGTGCCACCCGGACAGAGCCACGTCTGCTCTTTTCCAGAGGCAGAGAGGGGCTGCCACAGTTGCCACCACACTTACTCCTCAGAATGCTACGAGCAGGCACGTTTTGGTCCCTGCATGAACGTGTTTGTCAACCGAGGGTGTCGAGGATTTGTCCAACACGACAGCAGTGCCTTTATTTGTGCCGTGTCAAACCGCTCGTTACCGGAGGAACCCTGTCTTTTATAGTCAAAGCCACGATGCTTTGAACGAGTAGTAAAGTGCCATATTAACGGTACCTAACAGGCAGGCCTGCAGATCGTCTGGGACCGTAGCTTGCATGTGTGGATGTGTGTGTCGGCCCTCCAGGTTCTCAGGTTTCCTCCCACAGTCCAGAAACATGGTGTCTCCTATCGTTTTAGCGTTATTCTGTCTCCGCTGTGCGGCTCCACATAACAGAGGATTAAAGCAGGTTAATGAACAGTACAGAGAAGCCAGCGAATGTTCCGGCTGCTGTGTTGGCTTTACCCATGATTATTTTGCAGAACGCAAAATAGGAATATCTAACATGAGTGACACAGAAATGTAGAAGGTGCTCCCCTGTTTTTATAGCAGCATGCCAGTTATTGCTGCTCCCTCGCACACATGTGGAGGAGGTTACTCTCAATGCTTTCATGATGTGAGTTCAGTCTGGAGGTCACGCGGCTCCTGAATGTCCCATAAACCCCCCTCCTTCTTCTTGTCTGCCCCCTCTCTCTCTCTCCCTCTCTCTCTTACCCCCCCCCCCCTCGCCTCCAGGAGCAGCAGCTGGTCGTGTGCCAGATGCTGCAGCAGCAGAGACAGCGGGAGCTGCAGCGCCTCACGCTGACCGGAGCCCTCGCCTCCACCCCCGGCTCCCCCATGATCGGCCAGTCCCCCAGCCTGCTGTCCTCGGCCACGGCCTCGCCCCTGCAGGGCGGCCAGGCCGCCGGCCTGTTCGCCCTGCAGGAGAGCGCGCTGCACAAGCCCGGGGTGAGTGGCGCCGCCTGCCCCGCCGCCGTCCATCACGCCGCGTAGCCTCGGGGTCATAACCGCTCTGTGTTTGCAGGCCACGGGAGAGAAGGGAGGGGACAAGAACGGCTGAGAGCAGCTGCAACCAAGACAGCGTGGCACGGCAACCCAACTTGAAGACCCGAGGTCGACTTCCATGACTGTTGAACGTCTCTCCCTCTCCGTCATCTTTATCTCACCCCCCCCTCCCACTCCCCCACTCCCCCACGCCCTCTTTTATGAATGTATAACAGGATGGACTTAAACGTCACGGTGAAGTTTTTCATGTTTTGGATTTTCCATTCTATCAGAGGTTCTTCTCATAGGATTTTGTGTAGGCAGCTTTCAGAGAGCATGAATACGATGGTCTCTTCTTAAATTGCACTAATTTGTTAGCTCGACCAATGGGGCTGCTCGCGAAGGCAGAGCCCCAGCTCCCGCTGTCTTCCCGCAGGAGCGGCCGCGGCTCTGGGCTCGAGGAGCGAACTCACGGTCAGCTCCGACGCGTCACGATTCCCCTCCACGTCTCGGCCCGCAGTTTCCATTCAGAGGCCCAGCGTCACGGACTTCCACCACTTCTTGCAACCTCAAATGTCTTCCTTGATATTTTTGTCTTCCCTTTGTGTTCCACGCCCCCACCCCAACACACACACACATGCACACACATGCACACACACACACACACACACACAGAGGAATTTCATCCGGATCTTTCACTCGTTGCGTCCTTTCACAAGCACTTAGAACTATACTGTCATTTTCGCTGTGTGGATAGTGGCATTTCTTCATTAAGCTAGTTATTACCTCAAACCTTTTCTGCCACCTATTTCCCGTCCTTGAAATTTTGTGCTGACTCATTACCGCAATAGCCTTCACTGGATATAAATGCCCACCAGAAATCTTGGTGCTAACTCTAAGGTATTAACTCATATAAATGTAAAAAGACAAAAAAAAAAGAGAGAGAGAGAGAGAGCGAGAAAAGGCCACGTGTCCAAAATGACACCATCGTCCACGAGAGGCTGGCGTCAACGTGAATGTTGAGCAGCAGACTTTATTCAAAACCACCACGAGGGTTTCTAAAGACTTTTATATCCTTCCAGTTGCTATTGAGATTAAGCAGACGAAACCAAACATTTGGACATTGTACGTGAGAAATTAATTGTTTTCATTAACAAGTTGTGCACTTTGCATGTTAGAAGCTAACAGAGCAAATTAGCCATCAACACAGTACCTTAAAACGGATGCTTGGTACTAACGAGGCCACTAAGGACTGAAGGGTTTTTTGATTTATATGAGTATTTTGCACTCCTCCTCCTCCTCCTCCTCTTCTTCTTCCTCCTCCTCCTCCTCCTCCTCCTCTTCTTCCCCTTTTCCCCACAAATTGTCAGTTTTTGTGTTCTTTTCATGCATAACTGTTCTTTTCATGTTCACCAACTAGTTGTTCTTTTAGCAATACTGGATAGATAATGCCTTAATGATGTTAGATTTACAGAGATAACCATGAGCCCAAAGGCTTATTCTCTCGTCGTCTTTCTTTAATGTTTTTTTTAATCTGGGGTACATGGAGGGGTACGTTAGTAAAGTGAAAGCACTCTTCCTTGAACCCATTTATACTTTTGATAGCTGACTGATGATCTCAAAGGTTGAAATGTGTGAATAACCGTATAGTGGTAACTGAAGTGTCAAATCATTTTTTTTGTTTTGTTTTGTTTTATCGTATTTTGTTCTCGTTTCGTTTTGTGTTCAGATGCAATGTTCTTTAGTCGTTTGTGCTTCAGAGAACTGAGAAACGAGGACTTGCTGAGACCCTCTCGCCCAGGTGTCCCAGGTGATGGCTGGGGGCGGCCATGATGTAAACTCTGACTTTTAAGGCGCTGTGGCAGCAGTGTATGAGGCGTAGTGTAGCTGTCATCAGCTGAGCAGACGGCCAGTCGCCAGCGCTGTTAGTGTTGAACGTTGGGCTACTGCAGGCCCGTCCGAGCCCACGTTTGGTGACTCAACGTAGAACCTCTCCGCGCCCGCCCCGCTCCTCACCCCGCCACGCCTGTTTGGCTCAGTTTCACTCCCAAGAGGAAAAGACAAAAAAAAAAAAAAAAAAAAAGGCCACTCGCAAGGTGATTGATTTATCACGCCTCCCCCTGTGGTCCCAAAACGTATCGTCACAGGCTTGTTGTTTTTCTTCTGAAGATATATTTCTCGCCTCTGTTCGCAGTCTTGAGCATGATGATCTCCCATACATGTGATAATGCCGAGTGCTAGGTTTGTTAGCAGCTCATGTAGACGTCAGAAAGGAACTTCAAGCAGCTCACGAGTCAGTGATACTGTAGCAATGACAGAAGGAGAATGTTGATCCTGTCGATGAAGACATGAGCCAGCACGCCGACGTGACCCCAGGTGGGAGGTCTGCAGTTCTACCAAGTATGTCTTTGTCACGTTGGTCCAGACACACAACCATGTCCAAGAGATTGACTGAAGAGTGCGAAGGATTTCTTTCTCATGTTGCACTGGGGCACTTTGGGCCCAATTGTAAATCTTTTTTTTTTATTGTTATTATTATTATTATTATTATTATTATTAATTTTTTTTAGTACCTTTTTCAATTTTGTTGGAATACGAGTTATATACTTTAATATGATTGTGTAAAAACACATTCATTCTTTTAAGCTTTGAAGTTTGGGTAACCAAGATAATCCATGTCCTGAATGTCGTACTGTGTATCTTTTTATGTATTGCAACATTTAAGCACCTGGCTCTGAATGAGGTTTTGCGGAGAGCAAGTTACCCATTGGGATATGAATTGCATGAAATGCAGTGAGGTCTCTCAAATGTATTGCTAAATACCAAGTAAAGCTATGCATAATTTTAAATGCATTGTTCCCTGATGAAAAAAAAGAAACAGAAATTAAATGAAATGAGCACTGAATTTTAAAAGAAGGACAAGCATGTTGTCACTGTACAGTGTATTTGTTTGAGAGAATCGATTGAAACGAATTTGACAATATTCAGATTAAAAGCCCTGTAAAGTATTTTGATATTTTTGTGTGTAAAATTAAAAGAACGGATTAAGACAACTTTTTTTGTCAATAAATGTATTTTACTGAGTTGTTACATTTTCCTTTGGGTGTGGAGTGACTTGTCTGTAAGCGCTTTTTGTACTTGAGGAGAGGAAATGGGAATAAATTCTTCTTCTTTTCGTAGACATGTGACTCTTGTGGCTAGCTTTGACCTGACCTGGTCTCAGCACATTTGGAATTCCACAAATAACCAATAGCACAAGTCGCAGATATTCCATATTGCAGCTACGGATGAATGTGATTCTGATGAGACTAAAAGCAGAATGCAATGCAGCTTATCTCTTTAATACCTGGTCTCAAACATGAGTAACATTTAAAAAAGGGGTTTGTAATGTAACCCAGTTAAATTACCCCACAGTACCATCTCAGTACTGAAATTACAATTGTGCTGTGTGTATACAGACATTTGTCACAATAAAAAAATGACTTCCTGACTAAGATAATATTCCAATGACAGTGGTGTAGGCCCATGTAGGACCAGACATTATGTTCGTTTAAACCTATCTGAAGATCTTCTAGCAAGGCAGACAAGAGTTGATAAGTGTTGACTAATGGTTTTATTACTGATCGATAAGTAACTGTCTTGGATTAATAATTAATAAAGCTCCACACCTAGCTTAAACTTTGCACTTTCCTCGTGTAAATGCTACTACTCTCAACTCTCGGTAGCCTATACAATCTAAATCAGTATTACAGTAATAGCTACACAGTGGTCTCTTGCAGCTTGAATGCTTTTTTGCTTAACAACTAAATGCTATTGTAGCCACAGGGAAATATTGTCCAAATGTCATAAACATTTTAATTTCAATGTAGAAATCCTCTTAACATCAAGAGTTGATAAGATATAGTGAAGGATGCCAAAGGAACAATAACTAATGATAGTAAGTAACTTTGTATCAGGAACCCACAATGCCTGCATTCACCTCAGTTAGAAGTAGCAACCATAGTACCAGTAGTACTAGTAACTGCATCATGAGAGACTATATGTTCTATGTATTAAATTAATGAAAAGCTGGTGGTCACACCCTCTCATGCCTGACAGCAGGAAGTCAGACCACTTCTTACCAGACTTAAGTACAATACAAAATATTTATACAACATACACTGTTATGCAGATGAGACTCAGTTTTACCTACCAGTAGCACCTGATAGCAACAGTTGGAACGAGCCCAGTGGCTATGAAGCAAATGAGATGACTGACATGATGGCAGGAAAGCAGTGGACACATGTATGTGGACATTCTGTCTCATCGCTTTGTGAAAAGCGTGTTTTTTCCCCCCAACCCATGGCGTCGAACTACTCTCCAAGGTATCGCTAAAGTTTCTATGAATCTGTCCTTAGAGGTCACTGCTGCTCCGCCCGCGCTGTCCTCTCTCTGACCTACATATCAATAAGTCAGAAGTCTCGTCTGAGGAAGTGAGGGCCACCGGTGTGGGCGAGGCCTCCGCTGCACGAGCTGTTTACATCCGTCAGCCAATCAGCCGCGGCGGCGGCGGCGGCGGCCATGTTGGCTCCGGGACGGGCGGCCGCGCGGCTCACACTCGCCCTCGGCCACCGTCGGAGCAGCCGGGACTCCCTGCCGAGCGTCGACAAACTAAACACAGACCTCCGGGGGGGTTTTACGAGTCCGTCCGCGGCCGCGCACTCCCGAAACATGAGCCTGAGCAGCCTGGCGGCGGCTCTGAGCAGAGGGGGAGGATGCGTGCAGACCTTGAGACGACCCCAGCTCCTCCAGGCTGCCGCCTCTCCTAACACGGTGAGTGAGTCCATCCAACATCCGCCTTATTAAAAGAAATAAACAAACCTTGTTCATGAAAGGCCTTTAGTGACTTGGTTACTGCTTGAGTCCCGTGAGTGACGCCAGGTAACAGCAGAGGTAGAGTGCTGAGTCACAGCTATAGACTGCTATGCATCGCCTTTTTATTTATTTTTTTTACTTCTTTATGCAAACACAAAAGCTGACACGCCCTCCCTCATTCACCTTTGGCTGAGATGTCTTCAGGTGATACATGCCTGCAGGTGAGTTAGAGGACACTGGGAGGCCCGGCCTCTTCCATTGAGTATTCTGCCTGTTCACAAGGGAAACCTGCCCGAAGGTGTCTGTCCACTCTTTAACAACTATTTCTATCCTCATCAAGTGTGTTCCAGTATGTCCACTGGCCATGGACTTCTCCGTGTAAAACTGCATCATGATAAGCTTTATTTATAGTGCACTTGTCAAATCTGCCATCGCAGAATACTTTTACAGCATGCACAGAAAAGATAATCTATCAAGAGACTGGTATTGAAGGAGGAGTTAGAGTGTGTAATTAACACTTAGAAAAGACTATAGATACATAGATACTATACGATGGTGAGTGCAGTGAAGTCAAAGTGAAGGATGAAACTGGCAACATGCGTGACAACATTCACAATATACAGATCTGCAGGGAGTGTAAGAAATGAGAGCTGCTCGGGCAGCAGTTAACAAGTAAGTAAACGGATGATCGAGGATTCAGATTGCAGGTTGCAGATGTGAATCTGTAAAAACAGTGATTGTAGTAAAAACAGTAGATTGCATATTGTTAGATTTAAATATCAGGAGCTCAGTTCTTGAATGGCACTATAAAAAAGCCATAGTGATAGTGAAATAACCATTTCTCACACGAGTCGTGCTCCTTTGGCAAGGATAAGAGGGTCTGTGAGCGGCATATTCTGGAGCGAGGCCAAAAAGGGCTTTTCAAAGTAATAACTTAAGCCATTCCGGTCCAAACCCAAACGGCACCTATTAGAGCGAAGGTGAGACCTGTCTGCATGTGAACAGCTGGTTTTGTGTGCAGGTGCCGCGCTGCCTGCAGTCCACAGAGAGGGTCCCTGCGGCCCGGATACCTTACAGAGTCAAAGTGACCGCTGGGAAGCGCTACGCCTGGTGTGCCTGCGGACACAGCAAGAAGCAGGTGAGTGTGTGGGCCGAGCTGTGGTCCTCAGCTGTCAGCGACACCGGGGTGAGGGTCACTCCGAGTCACAGCATATTCCGTGGAGAGTTTACTTTTTTCACCAACTGAGAGCTGCTATTGGAGACACGGTTGAAGAAAAGGGTCGTTTCCTTCTGTAACTGCGAAAAGAAAAGAACACGAACAATGCCAGGTTTTTATGTTTTATGTGTGCCGAGATCCACGGTGCTGAAAAGCAGAGGGCCAAAGTGGATTAACACTGCACATATACACAGCAGATGTTCATAAGAAATCCTTAAGTGACTAAACGTAATGCATTTGTCTGTTAAAGTTATCTTAAACAAACATCAATAGAAGAAATCAGACGTTAAACAGTTCTTTAATTGCGCGAAATTTAGTTTCGCTCTTTAATTGCGTTCAAAGCAGCGATTGATTTAAAAACCAGCAATGTGAGCGCAGGCCTAATCTCCCCTGCTGCAGAGCTCAGTGGCCCTGTGTGTGTCAATACGACAGGATCGGCCCCGTCAGTGTGTTTGCATCACGATACCTGTTTGAAGTTGCCATGGCAACACACGGGTAGGGTAGGGTGTAACCAGTCAAGCCGTATCCAGATCTCTCTTTCTATTGTAAGGTTGCAGGTTAATTCAAGTCAGTTTACACATGGGGAAATTCTTCTCAACAGACTGCTCTCTATATATATATATACTGTTGACTTAAAAAGGATTAGATAAGAGCACGTTAAGAAGCAGTAGATTAAAACGTATATATGTGTTGTGAATTAAAAACAGGGTACAATACACCAGACTACAAATTGACTAATAAAATGATATACAATTGGTCTTAATTGATACTTGATTTAGTCATCTCTCATTTGAAGAGTTTATTTTAGCCTCTTTGAAACAATTGACACAGTTTTTGAGTCATTCTATAAACCAAAGAATCAATCAATTCATCAAGAAAGTATGTACAAGTACAATGATAGAAATGGGATTTTAAACCTATCAACAGGGGCTTCATTACACTGGGTAGACCATTCCAGAGCAGGGGGCAGCAGCTGAGGATGCACAGTCACCCTTTAGTGTTTGGGCCTCGGTGGGGAACTGAGAGGACTTTTAGTGAAGATGACTGAGGAGATCTGGGGAGTGAGTGTTGAAAGCAGATCAGTGATGTGTGGCAGAGCGAGACCATTTACTGCTCTTCAGACAGGCAATACAGTTTTCAGACTGACTCTGAATTTCACTGGCAACTATTGTAGGTGTGCCAAAACCCGGGCGATATGCTCTGCTAAAAGTCCCGCAGCTGTATTATGGATCATACTGAGTCTGGAAAGAGTGGCTTCACTTACTCCTATCTCAAGGACTTGGAGGAATTGTGACAGTCTAGCCACAAGATGATAAAACCGTGGATGATTGTCACCAGGTCCTTATGAGATCAAAAGGGAAACTTCAGTTTAGCGATGGTCCAAAGCTGATAAAACCTGCTCTTAACAGCATTTGTGACCTGACTGTTAAAACTTAGAGAAAGAGTCAAAGATTCCGGACCACATTGTAAGAATCTTGAGCATCGAATGCATCGCTCAGAACTAAAAGTAATAGATTCACAGCCATTTAGCACAAATTCTGTCTTTTAAAGATGCATAGATAAGATTTAGAGAGTACCACCCTGTGCAAATAAGGTCTTTGCTGTTGTTTTTTCTTGTCATGGACCGTGCTCATCGTTGTCTCTCTCTCTCTCTCTCTCTCTCTCTCTCTCTCTCTCAGCCTTTCTGTGACGGAGCGCACAGGAAGAGCGCCCCGAGCATCGCTCCCCTGCGCTTCACGCCAGAGAAAGACCAGACGCTCATGCTGTGCGCCTGCAAGGAGACCAAAAACGCGCCGTACTGCGACGGCTCGCACTTCAGGGTCATTTTCCAGGACATCGTGAAGTCGGTGAAACGCGTCTTTAAGTAACGCAATGCACGAGAGACGTCTGCACTGGGACGATAAACAGCAATAACTGTAAGGGAAGAGAAACAGCCATCATTGTCTTGTTTTAGTCAGTGTTTCAGCGGACTGAAAGACTCATAAAAACGTGACATTCAAATGCAACTCATGCCTGCCTCAGTAAAATGCCTGATTTTAAAAAATCATACTTGATTGTATACATTCGCGTATATTGTGTGTTTTTGTATCCAGTGTTCATATTCAAATGCATAATGTATTAAATACATATTTTGAGAGCAGTGGCAGCTGTTCCAGTTTTTTCTTTATGTGAAGGGGATTTCCTCTACCTCTCCTAGCTCCTCACAGCTCCCTCCCCTCTGCCCTGTCCTCGCCTGATTACTGACAATCAACCTGTTATTTCATTAATCATGTGATCACATTCAATCACCCTTATATCTTATTTTGTACCTCACGCAAATGCAGATTGTGCATTTCTATCTCCCTATCTCCATTATCTTACCTGCTTTGTGTCTGTCTTCCATGTCTATTCCATCTGGGTGAGTCACTCACAGTGAGACATTTGCACCATTGGGAACAAAGTGGGTAAAATGGATGGATGGAAGGATTGTATGTTATTATCATTGTTCCACTGGAAACTGACCTATCCATGATGCAGCATCCATGTCCAGTCCACCTCATACTGCGATATGCCTATATGTATTGCCTGACATATTACAAAAAATCATATTTTTAAGTGCTTACTCACGACATCGTGGCTGTTTTGTGGTTTGTACACAACTGTTGTATGTGCCTTTGAATAAAGTCTTTTTGAACTGAATTGAATGTTTACTTGCTTACTTGTGTTGCGGTCATGTCATATTAGCTTCACCATTTTATGCCATTTTCACAGCTCCACATGTTATGTATCTATGTTTGTATGTATGTTGTCCTCCTATGTATACACACCACGCCAAAACTTTTTTGTAGCCTCGGCAGTTTCAGAATAATTTCGAGTTTGGTGCTGAACGGTCTCCCACTTCCACTAATTCATTGTATGGTCCTTGAACGTTACACGCAGCCATCCGCCTCCTGATTGGTGGCGCTCGTGGCACGTGACGCCCCGACTTGATTTGCATAAATCCCTCTGTCAACTGGTATATTGTGAAACATTGCAGCACGTTTTCTCCCCAGACTCTCGCTTCTTTTCTCCCTCCGTTTCATTTCGACTCCTAAATTTTTTTCTGTGGTTTTGAGGTCACTGGGAAGTCGTCATCGTCGGCGGTCGCGTCATGACCAGCTAGCGTAGCAGAGCTAGCATCTGGAGTCAAACTGGGAATGGAAACATGAACGCCATGCTGACCAAATTAGACCACAAATGGATCAGCTGCACCTTGAGACAACCTTGGATAACCGCTATGGCAGCTTCCAGGGTAAACCCAGCACTCCAGCCTTCCCACAACTCTGGTGTCTTCTTAACTAGCCTCTGCGTCACTGCAATAGGTTATTTTCTGTTGTCTTATCGCTGTTCTTACAATACCTGATGCAATGTTATCCTCAAAAATAGTTGCACGTAGTTGCAGTTTTGGTGCTCCGCTTCTGTCACAATACAACTCTAATTTCTGAAAATAGAAAAGCTGCGCAGCTCGTTAGAAACTAGTAACGGTGGTGCCACCTGCTGTACAACATCAGAGCTCCATGTCCTGTTAATCATGACCATGGAAATCTTCACTCATTTATAACTATATATGTATATATATATCATATCATACACCCCTTTTCAATGTGTTGTATATTTCCGATTTTATCTATTTATTCCTATTTCTATTGCAAGTGTTTTTCCAACTTTAACCAATGCAGATCTCCCTTGATACACGTGTTATAACGAAGTCGACTGCCAACTGTGGATGGATTTAAGAGAGGTTACATGAAGACATTTTGTAAATCCTGGAGGTTGCAAAATCATTAAGAAATCCACAAATAACACAGGGGTATGAATTCGAAATACGGTGCATTGGGCTGTTCTGATCTCTGCAGGGGTTAGATCTCCCGCTCGTTCTAATGTACCTTCAGACTGAGACTTTCCTGGAAAGTGCCGTTTCAAACTCCATTTCTCAAACAAGATTTAATGCATATGTACAGCTGCAGCAAGAGCTTGCACGCCCACACCGGTGTGTTTCACTGAGTCAGTGACAGTGTTAAGAAGCAAAGCTTTCCATATTGACTGGTACAGTACAACAGCCCAGGCAGCAGAGATGTCACAGTCTGCCCACACTGTCAGCTTCAAGAGGTCTGATAGGGGCAATGCTGTAAATCCCTCTGAGGGTGCACAATGATAATGGAGGGATTTAGTAAAAGCACTAATATCAGCCTTGTTAACTCTACTTCACCTGCAGGCTTGATTATGGAGGATGTTTTAAAGTCCAGGTATTAGCTTGACCTCACCTTAACAGTGCAGGTATGGTAACTCACAGCAGTGTACATTTCGCTGCTTCCTCTGTCACAGGCGCAGCTCTCCTCCCTTCCTCCAGAGCCTGTCATCCCCTCCAAGAAGCCTTTCAAAGTGGAGCTGGTGGGTGGAAAGCGTTACTCCTGGTGCACCTGTGGGTACAGTAAGAAGCAGGTAAGACGGCGGCGATGCCATCTCGCCTGAACTCCCCGTCCCGTGCTGTTCCCTGATCACTTCTCCATCCCTCAGCCCTTCTGCGACGGAGCCCACAAGACCAAATCTCTCCTGCGCCCTCTGCGCTTTTTCCCAGAGAAGGACACCACAGTCTGGCTGTGTGGCTGCAAGCACACAAACAGTCCGCCCTACTGTGATGGCACGCACAAGCAGGACTTCATCGTAGCCGCCCCGCTGCATGAAGAGGGCGACACTTGAAAAGCAGGACAGCGAGGTCTGTGGACGGAGCTGCGGGCTCGCTGTTGGATCCATCTCTCTGGGAAACAACAAGCTGATGAAAGCAGCACAAGTGGACTGATTTCAAGGGGTTTCGCATCTTCAGTATTTCTCAAATGTTTGTATTTTGCCCGGACGAGGGCTGAGTGAAATCATGATTTATCATCAGAGATGTGCGTGTAAACACTGCAGATTTGAACCCAGTTTTTGCTTTTGGGTTCCTGAAATATTTGCAGTTGTGCTGCAACAAATATGTCTCTGGAATTTAATGACATATGGATTTTGAAGATGTATAGAATAGGTCTATGCTGTTGATCTCTAAATCATACTTGCAGTAAAGTGTGTCCATTATGTGGTGAATCATTTAATCCAATGAGTCAACACTGAATCTTCTCTCTCCACTGCACTGTGAACCTTTACTCCGCACAAAATTTTTACCTTTGCACTTTAGGAGATGTTGTACTTATAGGATGAACTTACAGTAATGTCGTCATTAAAAAGGTCAGACTCAACAAACTGATATATCTGTTTCATTTTGTCCTATATGATGATACAGGTCCAAGCCACAGTCTTATGTACAGTAATGTTTGGTATATTCTCTGTGTCGAATAGATTCAGAGACTTCAGTCCTTGATAAACTAGTGTGTTCTTGGCTCCTGAGGATATTACAGAACAAGGTTCAAGCGGCTGCTTTGGAACAAATTCCCCAAATCTAGGATTTGTGTTTGGGCTGTATAGACAGGAAAAATAAATGAGTGGATTTTGTTTCACGTTGTAACAGGCTGTCTGAGTAAACACGTTTACACAGCAGCAGTGCTGATGGTTGAAGACGGATTCTTCATGTTTTCCATTTGATTTTGGTGCCAGTTCTGAACTGTGTCACGCTCCTCCTGATAAAGTGAAAGGTTGGGGAGTCCAGCTTGTTAACTTGTATAGGTCACATTAGTAGTACCAGATCTATCACAAGAGACAACTGTGCGCGATATTCACGTCACGTCTCATTCAAATGACAATGCAACACAGATTTCTTTAATTGAAAACTGGTATTATACAAATGTCAAAGTACAAATCTGCATTTGGAAGTTATTTTGGTGTTTAAATGGAGAAAAACAACCCCTCCATCGACCCCCCCCTCACCAGCACCAACTCTCTGAGAGCAACAGAAAGGCAGGAAACAAACAAAAAAAGGAAATCAAATAAATGAGTCACAAAAGTAAATAAAGCAGGGACGCATTGTGAGGGAGATTCTTGGCGCACTCACATCAGAAAAGAGGCGCACAGATGAAGTTTGGGGTAGATTAAGAGTATTTACACGAGAGCAAATTTCATAGAAGACAGTTTATATAGGCAGGTAAATCAAATTTCACCTGTTTTTTGAGGTGGATCTGCACCTTTGCAAAGTAAAGGAACAGTTGTTCAAGCAGTGAGGGGAGCAAAAATAAACTAGATGGATGTGGCTGTCAAGGACAGGGTCCCACTCCAATGAAAGTACTTTACATGTTATAAAAGCCTTCAGCTGATGTATAACATGGGTGTGATTCACCAGTAAAGGTCAATGTCTGAAACACTGTAACCTGGAGAAACCAAGACAGCTGTAAACTGACTTTACAGCAGGGTCTTTAACCTGGATTCACCCTCCTCCCATCCGGTCGAGCTCCAACTCCCTCCCAATCACCCATAATCCCCTCTAAAGAGCCTGCAGCCTTCCCGATGAGGGAAAACCAGAGAGCAAGGAGTGGAGTCAGATGGGAACCAGTGTTGTGGGACAGACCATGTGCCCTCTCCTTCTCAGAGCTGCGGCAGTCAGATAAATCCATAAGTACTGCTATTTTGATAGCTGATATTTCAGAGTGACCTTGGGATGTTGACAAAACAAGACTCTGGAGGTCATTTGCTCTGCATATTTCATTGTCATCTGATATTTTACAGACCAAACAACTGTTAAATGGAGTGTGAATATAATTAACAGAGGAATCAACACTGGAAAATAAGCATCAGCTGTGGCCACACGAGAATATGGTTTCGGTTTCCTCCTCAAAAGCCTATGCTTATATATGGTGATGGATTAGATTCTAGAGTTACTTGTT
The DNA here is from genome assembly GCA_029224185.1 of Karalla daura. Lineage (NCBI taxonomy): Eukaryota > Metazoa > Chordata > Actinopteri > Chaetodontiformes > Leiognathidae > Karalla > Karalla daura. The sequence continues at coordinate 15,533,839 of CM055189.1, forward strand.
TTGCACCCGGGAGGCTGGTTCTCTGTGAGAACAGCCGTTCACACATCGTAATGTACCGTTAATCACGTCACGGCAACCTGCGAGCGCTGCCTGGTTCCTGTGCGTCAGTCAGCACGCGACACAGGGGCGGCGTTTTGATTTTCACGCTGCTCAAGTTCAGGGAATCATTGACGGGACACTCGGGTCAGAAGAGCCTAGTAAGTAAACATTTTATTGACCTAAAACATGCACATATGGCTGATAAAAAAAAAAACCCAAAACAAAACAAAAAAACAAAATAAAATGAAACGTCGTCAGTCATTGTTTGTTGAAAAGAAAACAAAAGGAATGTGGAAATTCATGGGACTACAACATACATGGCCGAATGCTCAAATCCCTTTCCAGTCCCCGGACTCACGGCCTGTCTGCCAACGTGGTAGTGCTTGCACTTGTGTTTATGAGTGTGTGTGTGTGTGTGTGAATACACTGGAGAAAAAAAACAAAAAAAAAAAAAAAAAAGCTTTTCCTGCCAGGGGAAAATACTTGTCGGCTTGGATCGTGGGACTTGACAAAAGTGCATGGACAGTTATATGTGATGTACCTGTGTTACCTGACGAGCCATTGCCTATACTGGACACTTTTACAGCAGTTATGAACATGACTGTCAAAAAAACGGAAGACGAGGAAGACGAGGCTCTTCCTCTTCCCAGCAGCTCCTCGGGCCGCCGCCCCCCCGGGGTTTTTGCTTTTCTTTTTTTCTTTTCGTCGTCGTTGTCCCGGAGTGGCGTGGAAAAAGCTTGACGGAGCTAGAGTAATAAAACAGACCCACTGCATATACAATACAAAAACGATTACAATATCTTGTATAAAAGATAAGTTTATACATATGTTATGCACACATGCTCACATTTGATACATACTGTACAGTTTGTATGTGTGCACCGTTCTAGTCTAACACACACAAACACACACACGCACGCACACACACACGCACGCACATACATACATACATACATACATACAAGTGTCTATTTGGCTGCACGCTTTCAGTCTTTTCTTGCTGAAGGAGCCAGGGCAGCGCTGGGCCCTCCCCGGGCGTGACTCAGTCCGTCTTTTTTTTTTGTGTGTTTTCTTTTTCCTCTTTCCCCCGTCTTCCCCCGCGTCTGTCCTCCCCCGCCGCCGGCCGTGCGCGTTAGGTCGTCGGGGGCAGGCCGCTCTTGGCGCCGTCCTCCTTGGCTCCGGCGCCGGCGGAGCCCGTGCCGTTGACAGTCACCTTGCGGGCGGCCTGTTTGGAGGCCGCCGCCGCCGCCGCCACAGCGTGCCGCTGGCCCCCGCCGCCCGCCCCCGCCCCCGCCGCCGTACCGTTGGAGCTCTGCAGGCCGGAGGGGAGGTCGTGGGAGGCGGGGCCGGACTGGGAGGAGGCCCGGGGGGGCGGGGCAGAGGCGGAGGTGGCGGCCGGGGCCGGGGCCGGCGCCGCCCCCGCCCCCGCCGGGCTGTGCACCTTGTCGCTCTGCGAGTCGCTCTCCGACGTGGGGCTGGTGTTGACGCCGTCCGAGTGGCCCTGCGCCGCCGACTGGGACGGCCGCCGCCGCTTGCGCGTGGGCTTGACCAGGTACTGCAGCGGGATGGGGCCGGTCTGCGCACACACAGGGTGACAGCCCGTCAGGACCGGAGCCGTCCTCGTTCACGCCCCCCGTGGAGGGAACGAACAGGCTCGTAAAGGCATGATAAGAGACGGTATTGAAGACGGTCGATAAAGCAATTCACCCTCTCAACTTGATGGTCGGCTGCTTTTAGATTTCAGTCATTTCTGCGATTTACTCCCTGATAGTGTGCAGGGAGGGATAAGCTGGGAGCCTTGACACCAAACTCTGAACATGAATTGTTCTCGACGTGAAATGAGGCCGTGAAGAGACCCAGCCCATCTCTGAACCAGTCTGACCAACCAGAACTCAGCATCTGAGGAACTGTGTAATGTTTCTGCGTCTACGAACTGACATGTGGCTACAATCCCACAGCGATATCACCCAAAATGATTCAGTTATCGACATATTGACATTGACTGGTACTTTCCAATTGTTTACGCATGTCTGTGCAGTACCTCGGTTTGTGCCTTCAGCTCTGTTTGTCTACGACCAACTCAAAAACACATCCGTGAGACGAGCCATTCCTACTGTGAGTCATTCCAAAAGAATACCAGCGGCCTCCTTAAAATATCAAAACATGTCAAAGTATCAGCGTGGCCTCGGGATACATGGCAAGATGCTGAAACATCTGACTATAAACTGCTCCAGAACATCACACCCAGCCAGATCGCACTGTTGTTTGCACCATGGCAGCGGCAACATGTGCGGGAAACAAGCGACTCAGACCAACGTAAACAGCCAGAATGGAAGAATACCAGTTGAGAAGTAGTGCGGTGATTAGACCAACGCTCTCAACAGGGTCAGCGCGATCAAAGCCCGCTCGCCGCCTTTCATCCCATTAATGCAAGCTGCACTTCAGAGGAACTCCATCCGAAACAATCGCAGAGCGTTGGGGGGGCGGCCTCTGGTCTTCGTTTACGCCACAGTGGCTTAGCTCGTGCTGGAAACTCTGAGTCTGCTCCCTCTCTGGTTCTTTTTAGACGGAGAACGCCTCAATGTCCCGGTGCCGTGTGGACGAGAGCGGAGCCTGCTCTGAAACAGCTTTCACAAGTTACCGAGCTACTGAGGTGCGCTTTCCTACAAAAGCCCAACATGATAGCTGGGAGTCACCTCCTAACAATCAGGCAGCCGGCCACCCAGATGCTGCCTTCACATCTAAGACTCTTTCAGAAACACTTAAGCCGCCCCCCCCCACGTCAGGGGCAAGTGGAGCCACAAAACTGCGGACTCGCCATCGATAAAGGAAAAGGCGCGAGGGCGCACGTTGCCCCGTTCAGCTTCAGCGCGCGCCCGCCACACTCACCCGTCTCCACTCGTAGAAGTAGGCGATGTCCATTAGTGTGTAGTAGTCCTTCAGGGGCTCGTCTCCGTACAGCACCTCCACCTGCAACACACGGAGGACGCACTTGAGTTCGGCTCGCATCGCAAACAAAAAACAGTCCGCAGCCCGTGACGTGGGTTTCTAGGACGCTGAGAGCATTTCTGGACAGACGCTTCAGACAGTGATGAGTATATGAAAGCGATATGAAAGCACAGCAATTAGAGCTCCTAGAGCTATTACAGCTGCCACTGCCGAACATTTCTCAACCACGGAGGAGATAATCCTGTCAGTATGCTGTCCATATATCCCTGCTGTTCAACAGCAGCAAATAGACAAACCAGAAACACTACGTTGTTGTTGGCTATTGTTGCCATCAGTAGCAGCTTCATTAAAAGTGGCACTGTTTTGTTCTATTGTCCTGGAAAACTACGGGAATGTGTGAATGCTTCCGAATGGGAAAAAATGGAGGATTTCCCCTTCTGCTAACACGGTATGAACGCTGACTGACACATGGGAAGTGCACTAACAACAAGTCAAGTCACGGAGTCAAGCACATGAGGGATATCAGAAACATGGTGGATGATCTGGCCCCATTCGGAGCGGGTGGGGGACCCTCTGTTGGACGACTGCTACATCTGCGTGGATCCCACGGTCTCGCTGGCTATTAGAGAGCCAGCTAATTACTGAAGAGGCGGCCTTTCGCACGACAGCCATTTTGACCCATTATGGCGGTGAACAGATGCGGCCGGAGACTCTCCTTTCCGAATGTAGGTGAACCACTTCCAGCCTCCCACCACTGCGGAGGCCGGCGCGCTGGGACACTTAATGGGAGGCAGCCATTGTTAAAGGGATTAGTCAACACCTGGGCTTCTCCCACCAAACCTCAGCTGCGGGAGGGGGGCTTTTCAGGCCGCCCGCCTTTATGTGCACAGACTGGAGACTATGTTCCTTAATGGCCTCAGGATAACAGACGAGAGCGCTGCCGAGCGCTTCCTCCACACTTTCACATCCCACGGATCCTCGCCGTCGGCCCGGGACCAGGCGACTAGACGCGGGTTCGGGTCAAGTCGCCTTACGCCGACAAACGGCGTCAACGCGTCCCGGGCCCCGCGGCGCGCTCCGCAGTCGATGCGGGAGGAGGCGGCGTAATTACCCGGTAGTTGTTGGGGATGTCCATCTTGCTCCGTAGGAACTTTGCTAAGTGCATGACGGACATGGCTGCCGGGCACTGCAGGAAGCGTTTACCGTTGGACTGGGAACAAAGGAGAGCGGGAGAGGGAATCCATAAATCCAGAGAGAAGGCTCAGCAGAGAGCATGGCATGCGTGATGCAAGGAGGAGGAGGAGGAGGAGGAGGAGGAGGAGGAGGGGGAGGAGGAGGAGGAGGAGGAGGAGGAGGAGGAGGAGGAGGAGGGGGCGGCCGGTGGCTTTACCTTGTCTCCTTCCAACTCCGAGCGCTGCCTCTCGTTATTCCTGCGGGCCAGAGTTAAACAACAGTGAGAACATGAGGAACAATAACAAGCAATTCTTTCCATCCATACACACACGCACACACACACGAAAAAAAAACAAGTTCGGGGAGACTTCCTGCAATGCAAGTGGAACCTTTCTGCTCTATTCCCCGCTAATTTCTCAGCAATTTCTGTTTAATATGGGCTTTACTTGCACATGCAAGCAATTCCCCTGGACTGCTCGCTCTCGGCACAATCTGATCATTTGTCTTTAATTGCATTATTTACCCCCGTTGCAGCAGCGAACCCACCCGACAGTGCCCTGGCGCTACGATCTACCAGAGATGACACACTCACTTGTTCCTCTCGTAGAACTGTATGGACAGGCTGATGATTTCGTCCTCCGCTATGTTGAACGTCTCCACCACTTCCCCCGGTTCCAGCACACGATTCTCCGCGTAGAAGTCCCGCCTCCGCTTCATCTCGTCTGAGGGGCCACAACGACGACAACAACGACAACAAAAAGATGCATCAGAAAACTGGAAGCTGTGGGGGAAAAAAACTAGGACCACGTTCACATCTGGATCCAAACGCGATGCTAGGATTCAGAAAAGGCTGGTTAATGCATGGTGTAAACAGCAAATCCACCTTAACTGGACATCTGCCTTCATCGGTTCACAGCGGACAGCCTTCAGGCTGGTGTACGCGCACTACACGCGACGTGTGGGTATCTCTAGGCCACATACATGCCTTCCTTTTCCTCCCTCGGCTGTTGGAGGGCTAAAAAAAGACTTGGAGGCTCCAAGTTTCTGGTGACGCGTCTCTTCTGTGCCATGGAAGTGTGAAACCAAAAACGTGTGAAACAGGAGAGAGACACGGGTGGAAACGAATGGTTCGCGGCACGAATTCATCCGTCCAGGGATCTGCCGCTAACACACTCGGGACTGAGGTTTTCTCTTAAAATCGAACACGGATCTAACTTCAATGAGGTAAATCCAGAACGTGGAGTTACGGCTCACGTCTAAGCACCAGTTCAGAGCGTCTTACCTTTGAATAACCCCGGAACGAGCTTATAGACAATATCTTGTAGAGTTTTGTCCGCTCTGGAAAAGAAAGCAGAGTTAACGTCCGTGAGCGGGACACACGCCGTGTTGAGAGCCGCACCAAAGCCCCCTGATGAACAAAGCTGGAGACCGACCTGATGCTGAGCTGCGGACACGTCTTGTGGACCTGGACGTCACATCGCGGGCAGAACTTATTTGTTTCCAGGAAGGCGACGATGCAGGTTTTACAGACTGCAAGGCGGGAGAGGACAGAGCCGGGTAAAGCCGGGTAAACAGGATGCGCACACACACCACGGTTTGATTTGCCTGATGCAGATACGGCAGTGCACGCCTCGGTTCCCATAGTTACGGCATAACGCACATATTAGACGATTATTATCATGCACCGCACACACACACACACACACAGCTGTTCCCTGGCACAATCTAATAATGCCGTGTTAGCAAACCAACCCGATTATGATGGCCGAGGACCGTCACCCAACTGCCACCCTGACAGTGATCTGAGAACGCTGCCAGAGTGCAACTAATGTTATCCACCTTTGTCATTCACTGTAAGCAATCTCCAACGCTGTTACCATGCAGCTGTATAACTGGGGATGTTTACAAACAAATTGATAAACCTAACGCTTACACACGGTGAACTAAGTGTGAAGAACACATCGACATCTCACAGTACGCTTTGGACGAGAGCGTTGCCACTTTCTGCTTAGTTATCACTGCTGGTCCCGGGACCAGCTGTGATCATCTGGATGATGATGATGATGATGATCGATGATGTTGCATCAACACACACATCACACAAACCTGAGCGTGCATCCTCAGAAAGCAAACGAGACGTACAGGAGGGAGGGAAATCAGAGCCCCTGACTCAGGACCGTGATTAGACAGTGTCAGACCGGACAACGCGGAGCATGCATGCAGGTGTGCGTGCATGAGGGCAACTCACAGGAGTGCAGACACTCTACGATGGTGGTGGCGTCCACCAAGTAGCCGGCGCACAGAGGACATGTGAGGTGCGGGTTCAGGTCTGTGATCTTAATCCGGTTGGGCTGCATTTTCTCCATCTGGACAGATCTGCGGGACAAGGAGGAGCATACAAGACAAGAGCATGAGGAGGAGAGAAGGGGGGGTGGATGGGTAGTAGTAACAAGCCCGTGTGGATGTGCATGCTCTGGCTGCTCTGTGATAAGGTCTGCAGCCTTGTAGACAATGTCTGCAGCTCGTCCTTGAGGAGGTGCCGGTGAGGAGGGGTTGGGGGGGGGGTTGCACAGAGCAGCCAGGGAGAGCAGAGCAGCCCTGCTTGTTGTAGTAGTAGTAGTAGTGAATGGCCCCTGCGTGGCCTCATCCTGAGCACCAGCAGCTCCAGCTCCGGAGCAACAAAGAGCTTCACCCCCCCGGGGCCGAGCTCCGCCACCGGCCCCGGCCGCACGGGGGGCGGCGTGGAGAGGGAGGGGGGGCACGGCAGCGCACCCAGGTGACGGAGGTGGAGGTAGAGGCGCTGCGAGGGTGTGCAGAGGCACACAAAAATCACCCCTGGTACACAAAGCAGCCATCTTAAATCCACTGACAGGGCTGCATCGGGAGGCGAACAAGAGACAGGCTCGAAATGTGACACCGTGCTCCGTGCGTGAGAGGACCCGGCCGATAAAAACACATCTCCCCCGCTCGCTTTTTCCTACCTGAAAGGACATTAAAAGCGGGCCCTGCTCCTGCCGACCACGATCCCGGGAAATTGTTTGGACTTGGGCAGAATTTGCAGCAGAGCCAGAAAATGGCTTTTTTTTTCAGCACCGTCAGAGCTCCGCCCATTTTGTATCACGTGATATTATTTTGTCGCCTCGCGCTCGCTCCGGGTTGTGCAGGGTTTCCTCTGCAGGCCCAGGACCTCGTCCCGCACACGGGGAGATTCCCGCAGGACACGCGTACACATTTCAGCTTTTCTCACACGTCGTATTTGTGTCATAATTTGTGTTATTTTATAGGACGGCACGGGACAGGCCTCCGCCACGCCCTCTCTCAGAGTGACTAATGAATGGACAGACAGAGGCCCCTACAGGCCTCAGGTCCTGGGGCCCAAAACCAGGGAGGCCCACAAACAAAGTGTGTGCACTTTCACTGCTATTTCTCTCTCCAATCAAATAAAATTTATAAAATTAAAATGGATAGATAGATGGAAGCTCGGGTTATTATGCCATAAACTGGAAAAAACCTTTTTTACATATATTTTAATTATTATTATTAATGATATTTATTTATTGTTTTTACAATAAAATAACCATTAGTGTATGTAACACTGCCTGTCCACCCATTATCTCCATCCATCAACTTACCTACTTTATATTCAGGTTCTCCAGCTCACATAGGGTGAAGGCAGGGAAAAGGAAATACACCCTGGACAGGTCACCATCCCATTGCGGTGCACGCACACACTGTTAAAACTGACTTATCACCCCACTGCATTCCAAAAACGTGTTTTTTTTACTTAATAATTCCTCTTTTTTTAATATTTGTCATGTCCTGGGCAGGACTGGCCTTTGCCACACCCTGTTGGTGTGGTGGACAGAGGCCCCTGCAGGCCTCAGGTCCCATGGCTCAAACCTAGGGAGGCCCCAAAGAAAATGTGTGCAAACACTTTTCTCTTTTCATCCGTCTCCCTTTTACAAGGGACTGTACAGTCTGATGTAACATCCATCCATTCATCCATTATCTTTGTGCTATTCTCAGTGTGCAACTTTTGGAAAACTTTTTTTTTCGCATTATTAATTGACGAATTATAAAAAGTTTATGACAGGTCAAAGGCCAGGACAGTATTCTGTCAATGTCTTTTGTTTGTGTGAAAAATGAAGGGACAGACAGGGCCCCTGCAGGCCACGGGTACTAGGACCTAAACCCAGAGAGATGGTGTGTGTTACCTTTCCTTTCATCCAAGCATATAGATGCATAAACAAACATAATTTTGGTGTGTCTTCTTTCGCAGAAATAAAATGTATTAAGAGCTTCACAGAATACAGTTAGAAGAAATAAAGCAATAATCAAAGATGCATATAAAATAATGATTTATATTTACCATATATTTATATTAACAGAGTCACAGAAGCAGAGCAGATTCTTCAGCACACATGGGGCAAGAGAAAAAAATATACCCTGGACAGGTCACCTGTTCATCACAGGGTTCACACACACTTAAGGGCAATTTAGATTCTCCAATTGACCTAAACATACATGTTTTTGGACTGTGGGAGGAAATCAGAGGACCCGGAGAAAACATATGCAGACACAGAAGTGAACTTTGCACAGAAATCAGACTTTAACCCAGGAGTCAGATCCAGATCCTTCCATATGTGAGGCACCCCTTAAGCTAATGTGAGACCCAATTTAAGACCATCCGACTGCATAGTTACTGACCACCCCAAAGTCCTGATTACCTTTTGTTTTCAGGTGGGAGTGAGCAAGCTGGCAGACCTAAGTGCTCAGCTGGGTATGAGGAGGTCATACAAGAATTCAGGTGTACGATCACCATGACAAACTTACCGTAAAAGGTCCTCTGAACCTTTGTAGAGAACGTAGAGAATGTAAATAAAGTGAGTGTGTTGTCTGACCTCCGGCTGGACCTGGTTTACAGTGGTATTCTGGTGGTATTCTGGACAAACTGTAGACAGTCCAGAGATGACTGGCTGAGACCAGTTAAGAGGGCATCTCAGTCTTTGAGACTGAGCAACAGGACGAGAAGAATACATTTGAGGTCTGGCTTTTGTCCGAATTTGTAATTAATTTGATGAAATTGCTACTTTTTACTTTAATTACTACTTAATTATTCATTTTTTAAAAACAGTTCTTATCTTAGACTATATAACGATAGACATTTTGGAGAAACTTTGGACAAATCAACAAATTAAGGAATGAAATAGGAGGATTTACCAGTATTTACACAGCTGAAGAAACATTATCTGTTGCCTGAGGCAAAGTCATTAAATATGTTATTCTTATTTTAGGCCTGGTGAATAAAGTAGTCTTACAATACTCACTTGAATCAGAATTAGAAAGTTTTGTTTTCATTGTATGAACATGCAATAAGATTTTCTGTGCAACACCTAAAAGAGGCACTGTACATCCATACTGTATGTCCAAACATGATAAAACAGACGAGTGGGAAGACAAGGGAGAGGGCAGAGGAAGACCAGGAGGGTGTTTCCGTGCTGAGAGGAAATAAAAACACTACCAGTCTCCAAAAACTGTCAGCAGCCTCTTATGGTACCAGACAGAGGTCATAAAAACACCTCCAACCCTTGCGAGAGCCATGGGGGACAGTTTACAAAATGGAATACTGAAGGTGGTGTTTTCTCTAAATGACAGACTCACAAAACGGAGCGTTTTTCTGAGTATTTATTCAGAGCAGCTGCAAGTGGGCCAACGACCAGTATCATCGAGTGTCACAGGCTGAGGCCGACTCCCTGTAAGTGCGGCCTAGTTTCCCACTCAGTCCAGCGAGCGACGCGTGTGTCTCGTCATGTTCTGCCCTGACAGCACTGCCCGTGATGATCTCAACTTATATGCAAGATGAAGGAAAAACAAGACCAATTTGTATCTAAGGAAGAAATTTCTCGGACCTGATTTCTTAACTCCTTAATAACAGTGTTAGTAAGGAGTTAGGAACTCAGTCGCTGATTTTTTTCAGATTGTATTTTTCATTCAGTTTTCATTTTTGACTACACAATAGATAAATGGCAAGAAATAACTGACAATGTAAAGAACCAATCGTTCCAGACTTCAGAAAGTCAGAAAGTCCTTAGTTCTACTTTTACTGCGGTGTGTACTGTACTATCTCTGTGTACTGCTAACTATCATCACATGTAATCACTTTTGAAATTGTTGTATTTCTTGCAGAATAATCTGAAAATGATGATGCACTGTGATGTCTGTGCAGTGCTATCAGACTGAAATTTACAGTGGGTTTCATTTAATCCTATTGAGGGGACATATTTGACTGAAATATAAATGATCACTCACACTTGACCAGTCAAACTCCGGGTGCACCTTTGGCCTTTTCCTTTCATGGTTGAATAATTAGAATGATAAATGAAGCAGAATCTGCAACAGCTGTTACAACAACAACTTTTTTTGGGAGCAGGGGGGGGGTCTCGGGGGGATAAAATCTGAGAGGAGTTTATGAAAGGAAAAATCAACATCTGGAGGCTTGCACAGAAAGACTCAACAGTTCCCTGAGTCTGTATATTTACAGATAATAATTACTCCCTGGGAATGTATTCATAGTGGCGTGCACAGGGCTCTCATGCAGCATTCAAAGAAAATAAATACAGTTAGAGAAATAAATAAAACCTGGAAAACTTTGCTAAATAAAAAGATTTAACAAAGGAGTCTGAGGCACAGTTGGCCACAGTTTTGTTTTACTAGATTTTTTGTGTTTAACCTTATCCATGCGTCCATCCATCATCTTACACTCTGAGTACCCAGTGGTGTTGTGGGTGTCTGATGGTGCTTATCTCCAGTGCACATGGGGCAAAAGCCGGGAGTCCATTCACCAGTCCTCTTATATTAAACATTCTATTCATTGCATTTATATTTTAGTTTACCATGCTATTATTATTATACCTAGACCAAGCTGTTTTGCAGGCATTTTTGCAGAGTTTGAGCAGTTGAAATAGCAGTGGGAGAAGAGCAAGGAGAAGTCAGAGTAAAAGCCATGTTAGTTAAATACAGGTTAGGGGAGGAGATCTTATTATTATTGTCTTTTTATCAGCCACTTATCCAGGTCTGGTTTGCAGAGGCAGCAGTTTCAGGCCAGACACTCCTCTCCCCCGGCCACTTCCATCGACTCTTCCAGGAGGATCCTGAGGCTTTACCAAGTCAGCTGAGGGATATAATCTCTCCAGTATGTCCCCAGTCTGCTTCTGCCCCGTCCCAGGGAAACAGACCTCCTCCCCATGGTGCGGTCCATAGTGCATCCTGGTGCTCAGGTCCCTGAACCTCTTCATCTGGCTCCTATCAATGCAATCAATGCAGCAACTCTACTTTGAGCCTCTCCCAGACATCTGTGCTCCCAGCCACCCTGGTCCCACAACATAAGTTCAAAGTAGGACACGGCAGTTAATTTAGGGTTCACCCTTCATCTTCTTCTCATTATGACTGTTAGTGGTAGCAGTGGAAGTATTAGTAGTGGTTGCGGTGGTGGTAGTTACCACGGTGTTGGTAATAGTAGTAGTGATATGACATGAGAGATGACATAAGATGACATTTATTGATGGTAGGGAAATTTCGGGATGAAGGGAAACGTTGCTGCTGGTGATGTCCAGCAGCAAGTTCCACAGAAAAGAGCACATTCACAATCCACAGTTCACAGTAAATAATAATAAGAATTAATATGGTAAATAAGTATATGTGTGTGTGTAATATATAGTAAGCAAAAAATAGCAAGTAATGACAGCAACAACAACAACAATTGTAATGATAATAATGAATAGCTGAGACCAGTTCAACGGTAATAATTGCTACAAAACTGTAATTTAATCTTTAAAGGAAATAAATAAGTAGCATAAATTAGAATTTAAAAAGTATATATACTATCCCAGATCATTTGGTATTGCATTGGAATGCTTTGCTGGCCGGCTCTTCGCCTTGCCCTCGTCTGAAGCAGCATGAGCACATCTTTGTTGTCCTCACCGTCACCACCGTCTAGCCCCGGTGCGTTAGCAGCACAGCGGCAGTACCGCCGCTGAGCGGTGGGAACCCCTGCACTCCCCCGGGCGTCCTGCGGGGGGCGCTGCCGCCCGCGGGACGCGCCACGGACGCCATCTTGAGGAGACCCCGAACGCAGCGCTTGTTGCTGGCGATTGACGACAGCGTTGGGCCGCATCACGATGGGATTACTCACCAGCAAGTGAGACGAGGGAGCCGTCGGGACGACTTTTGAGGCCGCCGTTCGCACCACCACCCCCCCCGGACGGAGAGCGAGGCCGATGGCCGGCTAGCTGCTCCCCCCCTGGCTCGGTCGCGGCCTGCTCGGGAGGAGGAAGGGTGGTGACGGCGCAAAATGCTCCACCGCTGACTCCCCCCCGGCAAAGACTCCTCTCTCCTTCCCAGAGACTCTCTACGAGCTGGACGGCCCGAGCACGATGCACTTATAGTCTCCTTTTTTCTTTTTTTTCTTTTTAAAAACAAAAAACGCTCTTAACTTTCCAGTTTTTCCTCTGTGTGTGTGTGTGTGTGTGTGTGCGCGCGTTTCAACCCCCGAAACGACAGCGAGTCTCGCCTCGTCTGCGCAGCCCCCGAAACATGTCATCCAACTGCACCAGCGCAGCGCCCGTCAGCGCCAGCAAAACCAAGACGAAAAAGAAGCATTTCATAGGACAGAAAGTGAAACTGTTCCGTGCGAGCGAGCCCATCCTCAGCGTGTTGATGTGGGGGGTCAACCACACGGTAAGCGCGTCTCCCGACGCCTCCTCGCCGGCCGCCGACGGCTCTGTTTACGCCGCTGTTTTGATTTAGCCTCGGCTGCTAACTTGTTGTTAGCCGAGCCGCTCTCATCTGTCAGGAGCGACCTGGCGTGTCCGGCATGCGATCGGACCCCGCTGCCTGGCACACGGTGATCGGCAAACTTCTCCGACGCGCTAAATCTCCCCGGTTTCGTGTTGTTTGCAGGCGGCTGCCGGTCTGCAGCTGGGAAGAGAGAGAGAGGGGTGGGGGGGGGGGGGGGTGTAAGCGTGGTGCTTCCTGCAGGAGCCGCATTAATCTGTAGCTTAATCAACGTTGTGTAAGACGCCTGTAATCTGCCATCATAAATCGCGTGGGGTTTTGTGATCGCGGTGGCGATGGAGTTGTGCGTGTGTTTATTAATGTGCGTGTGTGTGTGTGTGTTCGGGAGCTAAGTCGTGAGCGGCGAGTTGCCTGTGTGGACGCAGGCATGGAGTGTGGGAGGGGTGTGACAGGCAGCCCGAGCAGAGCAGGCAGCTTCACTCTGATTCCTGGCCCCACAGCTGCACGCAGGCAGCGCTGCCTCCATTGTCTAAACAAACCCGCTCTGTGGCAGCCCCGCCGCCCGCCTCTAAACTGCACGCTCTTCTGTTTTTTCTTCTCCTCCTCCTCCTCCTCCTTCTTCTTCTTTCCATCACATCATTTCGCCTATAAATAGAGCAGAAGAATATATCGCGTTCGCTTTTGGCCCAGGCTGCCCTGTGGCTATGAAAAGCACACGGTCGGAGGGAGAAGGGGCAGGTGGGACGCGCCGAGTGGAGTGGCCTCGCTCCTAAGCCCGATGGTCCCACTGACAGCCGCCCCTGCGCTGGCTCTCATTGGCCTGCCTGGGTGGCTGTGGCGACACAGACCTCTGTGCTTGTCGATTTTGCTCTGAAAGGGGGGGGGGGGTGATGGAGTGAGAGGGGGGGTGTTATCTGCAGTGTGGGTTCATTGCCACGGCCCACTGAAATTTGTTTTCAGGTTGACTTTTGGCTCCCCCGGCACCGTTGTGATCCCCCGGCCAGGGCTGGCTGTGAAGTTCGCAGCTAGTGCCGCTTTGTTTTGACATTTCAGCCCAGGCTCTAAAATCTGAGCACATTTTCGGAAAGGAACGTGCCTGGCTCAATCACAAAATCATCGCACCTTTGCGGATGTGATCCAGGGCTCAGGGGTGCCACTAAATTGAGGAAGCGGCTGACTGAGATTGAAACCGATCTGTGCCTTTGCTGCCCTGACGATGACAACAGATGCCACGCATCTGACACAGTCACAGTAGAAATCAATGGTGTAGCCACCAAACCTTGATTCCAACTCTGCTCTCTGCAAAACTGTCCGATTCGAGTGACTCCAAGGTGAAAACCAACTGCTGTATTGTTTAAACTGAACGTCTCTGGGTTGTGGGACCGAAACGGGACGTATGTGGACGACAACCTTAACGCCGTGAGAAATGTTTTATCACCACTTTGGAACATTTTCTGAGGCAAAACGCCGCCTGCTCTAGAGCAGAGTCTGGATCCTTGCCTACCAGGGAGCACAGGCGGTGCTCGCCGGCCCAGCGGCGACACGGTCACAGCAGAGATGTTCCGTTTCCATCCAACGCCTCCGCCGTCTGTGAGAGCAACAGTGGCCGGCCTGTTCACCCGGGGCGAGCCATCGGCCGAGGAATCGGGGAGGCAGCTAACGATACGGCTGCGGCATCTCCAGCGCTCGGTGGGTGAACTTTGGCGGTGGGCGTGTGGGTGCAGCGCACGGGCCGGGCTGCTTTCGACTGGTGGGTGGGAAGCCGATTCAAGACATCAAACAGACTTCTCATCAAAGTGCCCCCCCCTCCCCCTCCCTCCATCCAGCTCAGAAGTTGAATGCATTTTTCATGGCGCCCCAGCTGTGGTGCTGGTGCCAGGCGGCGTTTAGACGACAGGTTGCACCACCTGTTCGATGCGGCGTCGAAGAGGAAGTTTAGTCAATGATTGCTCAGCCGGGTCGAGCCGTGCATCATGTTTATGGATTCTGCTCATCCGGCTTCGTTGATTATCTCCAGATGAGATGTTAATGATGACATGGAGTGATTACAACGTTGCCTCGTTATGCGTGTTGAGACGTTTAAAAGTTACTTTTTGCGTGTGTGTGTTGTTCCATTGGTAGGACGGCATCGAGATAACTCATCAGGACCTTGGGTGGAGCGAACCTACAGTGTATTGCCAAACAGCACTGCGTGGACTCTGCTTCCTGTTTGCTGACGTTTTCAGTTTCTCGGTCCGCTGCCCCGTGGCGCGCTCCGCAGCTCCTCAGAGGACCGCTGAAGCCTCCCCGGGGTGGTGCCGAGGCCTCGGTCGCTCCTCCGGCCCGTCCGCCGGCTGCGACTCCACAGCCAACGCGGCGCACCCGTGCGATCTTTCGCCCTGGATGCGTGTCAGCAGAGCAGATCAGAGTCTGGGGGCTTAGCCGCAGTGGCCTCTCCGCCGTGCCACGGCTAACCATCGGCGCGCGCAGAGCTCTTGGCACACCCTCTTGTTTTTGAAGTCCGAGGTGCAGCACGGCCCTTGAGGGAAAAGCGAGGCGCCCGGGGGGATGTGCGTCTCGCGTCCCTCCTCCCCAGGATGTTGCATTCGCCTCTTGTTTTGCTTGGCCTGGAACGGCAACAGAAAAGCACGTCGCGTGGGAGTTTGTTTAGAGCCTCGCTTCAGTCCCTGCCCATGAGTGCCACGGCACAAAAGTCAGGACTGCTTCCCCGGGCTTGTTTTAATTATAGAAAGTTAAGTGTGCACTTGAGCCGTTTTGTCTCTTCTTTAAGCCGTCGTCTGATGCCCCTCCGTCTTTCTCACTTTTGTCCTTCAGGTTAACGAGTTAAGTAATGTGCCTGTACCAGTAATGCTGATGCCAGATGACTTTAAAGCCTACAGTAAGATCAAAGTGGACAACCACCTATTTAACAAGTAAGTACATCACAGCTTATGCACAGTCAGCGCAGTCTGCCCGAGGCCCGATCTGTAATCCACGTGTCACTGGTCAGTCTGACCCCAAAGTCCAGGGCGCCTGCTGCCACTGCACAACTCTGGATCTGTGTGCATGCGTCTGAAAAACAAGTGTTAGATGTGATGAACATGTATCAGTCCCGCAGCCCGGTAGTTGGCATCTCAACATGCTTTAACGTGATGCGAGTCAAAAATGCAAGTTTGTGAGACTTGTACATGTTGTTTAAGTAGTGGATGAAAATGGCTGCCCCCACCTCCGACTGAGAGACCGATCTTCTTCTTACTGGTATGGCGCGGAAAGCAGCAAATGAAGAATCCAAAAGATGCGCACGCAAAAAAACAGGAACTGAGCCAAAAATAGAAGGAAACGTACGTTATGCACATGCGGCAGGGTCGGGGGGTAAGTGTACGGTCGAGAGCTTGTCTGCCGTTTAGCAACACACACACACGTCAGGACGGTCAAAAGAAGAAAAGGCCGTGTGCGCCGGAGCGTTTCCTTCTGAAACGTCGTGCCGGTGCGTGCTGCGTAGCTTAAACTCTCACATAGTCCCAGTCGCCGTAGCCTAATCTCCCGCCACAGCTGCTCCCTTCCTCAGGCCTGGCACGAGCAGGCGTGGAGGGTCGATACGCAGCACATCAGTCCCGCCGCCCCCAGCTGGGGAGCGGCGGCACAGGCCAGCACATGCGAGAAGCCACCCGCGGGACAGAGCCAAACGCAGGGCCAAAGCCCACGCTGCTCGGTCAGCGCGCTGTAAACTTTGAATAACTGCGCGTAATTTGCATGTCCCTCACGCTGGCCTGCAACAAAGGCTGAGCTCTGCTCTCTGAAGCCTCCATCGCCCCGCACAGCAGAGCTGCAGCGTCCTGGCTTGTTTAGGTTGCGTTTTGGGACAGGGAGTCCGTCCAAAGCTATTAGTGTAAACTCTGAGCTGTGTGTCTGTCTGTCCTGTCTGCGCAGCATCCCCACAGTAGCAGAAATAAATCCAAGCATCAGCAAACAAGCTTCAGCACCAGATAGCCTTCTTCCTCATTTTCAGTTCAGGGGAGTCTCTGACTTCTCCTTTTCACAGCGCTGCTGACTGCATGTGACCCTCTCTGCCTCTCTCTCTCTCTCTCCCTTTCTCTCTCTCTCTCTCTTCAGAGAAAACCTGCCTAGTCGCTTTAAGTTCAAAGAGTACTGTCCCATGGTGTTCCGAAACCTGCGGGAG
This sequence comes from Karalla daura, assembly GCA_029224185.1. Lineage (NCBI taxonomy): Eukaryota > Metazoa > Chordata > Actinopteri > Chaetodontiformes > Leiognathidae > Karalla > Karalla daura. The sequence goes on from CM055189.1 coordinate 15,550,952, forward strand.
AGGTTCTGCATCGATGACCAGGACTACCAGGTAAGGCAGGCGCAGGAGCAAAGCCTCCCGGGGTGGATAGAGTACGTCTTGAGAATGAGACCTAACCCCGGAGGTGTTCCCCCCCCCTCCTCCCAGAACTCGCTGACGCGGAGCGCCCCGCTCAACAGCGACACCCAGGGTCGCTTCGGCAACCGCTTCCTGTCCAGCTACGACCACCGCTTCGTCATCAAAACCGTGTCCAGCGAGGACATCGCCGAGATGCACAACATCCTTAAGAAATATCACCAGGTGAACAGGCACACCGATCTCCGAAGCCCTGTGAATAAGCCCACGTAGCAGCCCGTGGCCAGCGCCGAACGCTTCTCGTTCTGCGTTTCGACTGTGTCACTCCCACACTTCCCCGTCTGACCGAGCGCTCTCCTCCCTCTGACTGTCTGCAGTTCATAGTGGAGTGTCATGGCAACACGCTGCTCCCGCAGTTCCTGGGCATGTACAGGCTAACGGTGGACGGGGTGGAGACGTACATGGTGGTCACCCGGAATGTATTCAGCCATCGGCTGACCGTACACCGCAAGTACGACCTGAAGGTAGGCCCGCCGACGGCCAGGGGAACGTGAGCCGCACACACATGGGAAGGCAGAAACATTCACTCAGCACCTCTCAGCATTTAAGTGAATGTACTGTCCGTGTGTCTGAATTAGCCCGACAGCTCTACCTGAAGATAAATGAGCGAACGCTGTTCTAAGTCTGTTTCCTATAGTTTTTCTCTGGATGAGTTTGTGGAGGTAAAGGTCCCTACAAGTGTCGTGTCAGTGCCGAATGTTGCGATGCGTGCTCTGCACCGGCGGTATTGAACCCGAGCAGCGCCCGGGGACAAAATTCCTGCATAGCACGCGCTCCTCTGCTCCTGCCGAGTGTTCCCGGAAGGATGAACAATCTCACCTTTCCAGTATCGACGGTTCAAAAAAGACACACGGCAGGTCAAAGTGGACGACGCGCTCCCGGTGCCTCTAATGGAGCCGCTTTCGATTCGCTCTATTTTTACCCTTGTTTTCCTTCATTTCCAGGGTTCTACGGTCTCGAGGGAAGCCAGCGACAAGGAAAAGGTTTGTTTCATCTCTGGGCTGTGACGGCTGCTGCCGAGGCGGGACAGAAATAAACACCCTCGGCTCACCCCAGAGGCAAACTTGTCAGATTACAGCTAAATTAAGTCGTCCTGAGGAAGAGGATGAGTTCCAGTGGTGCCCCTTGCTGTCACTCAGTGATGTCTCTCTCTGCTTCATGTGACAGTGGCAAGTTATTCGGAACGGGACTCGATCTGTTCAGGGAGTCCAGAAATCATCACTTGTGCCCTTTGTCTTAATGCGACTTTAATGTGAATGCTGTGGCTTGTCATCAGTCCGTTTACCGTCCCGCCCCCCTCCCCAGTCAATAGTGCAGGTGTGACCATGTGTCACCCAGCTACCAGGCACAGGCAGGACTGTAGAGTGTGTGAAGTTTGTGTCCAGGTGTGAAACTGACCCCGTCTGGCTGCGTCCCCCCTCTCACCAGGCTAAAGAGCTCCCCACCTTCAAAGACAACGACTTCCTGAATGAAGGCCAGAAGCTACAGATAGGCGACGACAACAAGAAGTACTTTCTGGAGAAGCTAAAACGGGACGTCGAGGTAAGGAGCTCGGGCTTTCACCAGGACCGCGGCAGAATCGATCAGCCTCAAAGGCCAATCTGGCCCCGAGTTCTGTCTTGAACTCCTCTCGCTCAGCCGCAGAATGAGGGCTGTGGACGTGCTTTCTGAGGAGTCCATTTGTCGAATGTCTGCACCCACGGTGCCCTCTCTGCTCAATGTGGTGTCTCAAGTTCACCCAAAAGTCCCCTTGGACGCAAAAATGATCAGAACAGCGCTGTACGTAAAAAGAAATAACAATAAGAGCACAAGACTGAACCTGAGCTGAAAGAAATGTCCCGGAGGCCCGTTCTCTAACGGAGCGTCCGCTCTATTTCAGTTCCTGGCCACCCTGAAGATCATGGACTACAGCCTCCTGGTGGGCATCCACGACGTGGAGCGGGCCGAGCAGGAGGAGATGGACGTGGAGGGCACGGGCGAGGAGGAGGAGTACGAGAACGACGGCATGGGCGGCGGCGTGCTGACGGGCTCCTTCGGCACGCCCCCGGACAGCCCCGGGAACCCCCTCAACTGCGGGGGCTTCTTCGGCCCCGGGGAGTTCGACCCCTCCGTGGACGTTTACGCAATCAAGAGCCACGACAGTGAGGGTTCGCCACACTCGCTCACCTCAGCTCAGCTCAGCTCGGCTCGGCTCAGCTCCCAGCCGGCGCTACCAGTCGCAGCTCCCGGCGGCTGGGAGACCGTAGGGGGGAAAAATGGAAAAAACCAAAAAGATGCAAATGATTTGTTGTGAGCAGAATGACGGAGCGGAGCAGCTTCTAGCCCTGGCGCAGTAGAGGCGCCACGCGGCCGCCCCGTCTCGGTCACACGCAGTCAAGTTTGCATGTGCTGTGTTGTTCTCTCGCCAGGCGCTGTGAAGAAGGAGGTGTACTTCATGGCCATCATCGACATCCTCACGCACTACGATGCTAAGAAAAAAGCTGCACATGCTGCCAAAACTGTGAAACACGGGGTGAGTGGCAAGAGCCGGGCCTCGTCGCCGCCGCCGTTCACGAGCCCAGAGCAGCAGGCCAGGGGCCCCAAGTGGCCCGCTTTACATAAATGCATAAACAAGATGTTATGAAAGGAGTACAGGTGTGACTACACCGTGCGCTGTTGATGGGAAAGAGCCAGCTCAAGCGCATGCCGTTATGTGGAGAGAGGCTTTATTTCTTTGATTTGCTGGATAACTAAATAGATTTAGATGACTTGCTTGTTTTGATGTAAGGCAGACCGCTTCGCCTCGGTGGCCAGCCTGCTGAACAGCCTGGCAGAGATTTTCCTTCCTACTGATTTCATAAGATCGTAAATTGAATGTCCGTCGGGGGTGTTTGGACTGATTGGGTGCAACCATGTATGTCACAACAAACGGGGTCTTTTCAAGTAGCATGTGGACTCCTCGGTCCTTTTAGTAATCCATGGCACACAGGAAAACAAAGGGAATCACAAATGTCGTGTTGCAGACATGTTGCTCCATCTTACTCGTTTTCTCCCCTTTTTCTTTCCTCTCTCGCTCTCTCGCTCTCTCCCTCTCTCTCTCTCTCTCTCTCCCTCTCTTTCCCTCAGGCGGGGGCCGAAATCTCGACGGTGAACCCGGAGCAGTACTCCAAACGATTCTACGAGTTCATGTCCAACATCTTATCATAGACTCATCTCCCAGTCCTGTCATAGATCTGTCAAATGCCATGCACTTATTTCTCTTCCTCCTCCACCCCACCCGCCCATCCAACCCATCCAACCCACCCCCCCCCCAGCCAGCCAGCCAGCCAGCCAACCAGCCAGCCAACCAGCCAACCAACCACTTCGGAGTAGGTCAGTCTTCCCTCCCTGCCTTTCATCCCCTCTGAAAGAAAGAAAGAAAGAAAGAAACAAAGCACCTACCAGTATCCTCCCACAGCCAGCACCAGTCTGGCAGCAAGAACACACCGAGCCTGTTACACTGTCCCACACACCAACGCCCTGCAGCCTCCACCACCACCACCACCACCTCCACCGCCGCCATCTCCCCGGCTCCTCCATCCAACGCAAAGACAACTCGTGAAACCCCCACCCCGGCTGAATTCAGGCCCACATCCCCCCGTTCTCCATAATCCCCCAGTTCTTTTCTCCGAAAAAGGTTCTTCTGCCTCCCGGTCCTCACGCCAGCACGGAAACTGTCTCACTAATGCCTTGAACGAGTGTGTCAGCTTCAGCAGTTAACAGTCCGTTAGTACAGTCTCTTCGGTTTCTGTTCCTGTCGATGTTGTTCTTATGATTTCTATTAGACACACATAAACACACACACACACACACACACACAGATGTAAACAACTTGCACAGTTGCTGAATGGTCAGATTGCATGACAAACTCTTTGACAGTCACCATCCGGCTTCTCTCTCTCTCTCTGTCTCTCTCTCTCTCTCTCCGAAAACAACAGACGAATGGGAAAAGTACTGCTGATCGATTTGGAACAACAGGGGTCAACACATTACTATATATTGGTGTATTAAGTAACTGAATGCAATATCAAAAATGCATGGCTGACGTGTACATGAGACTCCACCAGTAAGTTGAAACATCAAACCACTGAAACTTAGCATCTGAGTGTTTAACCACGACTAAAAACGGCAAAAAAAAACAAACGAAAAAAGAGGAAAAAAAAACTCGGTGTTTGAATGTTATGTTGCCATATTGTTTTTCAATATTTTTGAAAATTTTAACCGTGAGCTTGGTGGAGATTGGTCTAAGATAAAAAAAAAAAATTCACATAAAAAGGGGAATTCTGCAGCAAATACTTGTTTTATTACCATAAGGATCATTTTTATATCTTGTTTACATTAATGTAGCAATTTTGTGTTTGTATACAGTATTGTTTTGTTACCGACAGACATTAGAAAAAAAAAAAGGTTACTTGAAAATAATTCATTGCATATTAAAGGGAGTTTTATCTTGTTTTTGTTGTTGGGCTGTGTTTCTTTCTACACAGAGAGTCCCACAAATGTGTCAGCCCCGACGTTGGGCTTAAATGTTATGGAAATCCTTCAGACTTGTGGCAGATCTGGAAGCACACACTATTTGACACTTATTCAACTGTAGTCAAGGGCTACTCAAACCTGTTTTTAAGTTCAGATTTTTGTTTTTGTCCACTTGTTCGAGGTGAATATGAAGTTTACCCCAGATTGCTTGTGTATTTTGGGAAAAAAAAAATCTCTCAATCTGAAATTTGATGAAAACTACAGCAATGTATGTTTGGGGCTGTTGTACTAAATAAGCTAATCTCCATGGCAACTGACCAAGCTCCGCCTATGAAGGTGTTCTACCAGATGCTGCTGAAAGTTTCACAAAAGCTAGAAGGTGGATGCCCTGTAGGTTTTTGTCTTAAAAGTGAAACTAACTCTTGACGAGATGGACTTAACGAGTGTGGTATGAGTATTGCTCTTCCATGGTGTTTTGGGACTAATGAACTGTTCAGGAGCATGAACAAAGCTCAAGCAGCTGTGGCTACAACTCATCAAAAAAAGAAAAAAAAAATCCTCTTTTCATAATGCAGTCTTGTCAACCTAGTTTTGTTACACCATCCCTGCCTGGTCTAATGAGACGAATAAAAATACTGAAAGCATTTTGATCCCATCCACTCTCTGGATTTTGTCGGTGTCGTCGAGTTGCGTTGATGCAATGTTGAGAAACAGATCTAGTGGGTAGTTATTCTCCATTCAATGACACCAGTCACTGTTTAAACCTGTGGTCATTTATTGAACAATATCGATAGGAAAAAACAAAGTACGGGCATTGCTTATTATTTGTATACAAAACATCTGGGTTGCTGACGTGTGGGGAGAAACAGGAGTTCTAGTCCATCCTGGCCTTCAGGGTCCGTGTGGTGATCTTGTCCTTCTCACTGAGGAGGAGAGCAAAGACAGCGACCGTCAGCTGTGAACCCTCCTCCAGCCTGGGCTGTACACACCCCTCTGCCCGTCCCCGTACTTACATGACGTGTACGACGACTCCCATACCAGAAATTGCATCTCTATCGACTGCGTTCAGCATGGCCTGGGAGATGGTCTCAAACAGGTCCTCCGGCTCCTGCGCAATCAAGCAGAGTTCAGAGCATTCGTTTCCACTTAGAGCGAAACGAGAGGAGGCGTGTCTCTTAATAAGCAGTCTCAGTGGCACCGATGCCACAAACAAAGCTGTAAGAGTTTACACCCTCGCTGCTGAACAGTGTCCACTGTTAGCCATCACATGCTAATTGTCCCACTATGACAATCCCTCGTCATCTGAGGGCCTTCATGTAAGGCTGATATGGATGTGCGAACAATCATGCTAATACCTCGTGTTAAGTCGCCTTTAAGTGTCAAGGCTCCACACGACTCACCATGTCTGGCTCCCACAAAGATTCGCACATGCCGTACATCTGCTCCGAACAGGTGCCGCTCACAACAAAGTCCTCCGTCACCATGGGGCAGCCGATCAAGTCCAGGGAGCAGATGAACGGCTCAAAGGTTTTAGGATCTAGGCCGGCGATCACAGGCTCGATGTAGTAGGGCCCGAACCTGACAGAGAGGGTCACAAATGAGACATCGCACTGTAGCAGTAGCTGGACACGCGTCTTGGTCACAAACTAGGGTGAAATTAACTTCGCTCACCTCCTCTCGTACAGCAGGTTGGACACCATGCTCATGAAGGTCTTGGGCTTGATCTGACGACCTTCCTTCAGCTCATACAGGTTCAATCTGAATTTAAGTCTCTGGGCTCTGCATATGAGACAGACATTCAGTTACTATCAATGCCAGTTATCACTCTCTAGATGGAGCACCGATTCATCCCTAGAGATGTAAAGAATGTGCACTGTGAAGTGACACACTCACACTGTCTGAACGTCAGTTGCCAGGCCAGCCAGGCCGATGTACAGTCTCTCCCCCATGGGGAAGATCTTCTGGAAGTCTGTGGTGACCATCTGAGCCTGAATACCAAACCTGCGATCTGAGGCGATGGCCACACAGTTCTTCCCCCGCATGGCCATGACGGCCCCGCCATTATAGGACATAATAGACTGGATGAGGGAGAGAGGAGAAGTTAGTCAGACAATTAAGCCCTAAACAACTGGCAGATCACATTTTACCCAGGTCAGAATGTACATGGTGGACAGCTAAGAAATCTCATTTATGGTGTGATGACTTTTACTAAAACAAAACAAACAAACCAAAAACAAATTTATTCAACAAATTAAAACAAATTTGTTATTTCCCTGAAAAGGCAGGGAAAACTGACCAAAGGTTCAACCACAGCACTAACCCATCATAATCACTACGTCTGGTCCATTATGGATGGGTGGGAACTTATAGCTTTTAGGGAGGATGCCTTGGTGAAAATCAAGATCCAGTGTACAACATCACAGGTTAGAAAAAGGGCACATCTAGCAGAGACGTAATAAAATAATATCTATAAGGGAGGTTAAATAGTGAGTGCATAAGTGCAAAGTAGCAAAATAACAGGTGATTTCAGTGCCAAGTGTGCAGAATCACACATTAATACGTGTATGAAGCAGCAGCAGTAATTGTGTAATTTAATATATAATTTAAATTAAAAAATAAATATAAATAAAATGAATCGTGTAGCTATGGAGCATTGGAACTTGAGATGTATGAAATCTGTAGGGTTTTTCATTACCGTGAATAGTGACAGTTTTTCTTATAGCTAACTGCTATTAGCAATGTTAGCATTATGTGCTGTGGCTCATTGTTAACTGTTGGAACGTTACGGCTGCATGTAACCACACCTTAGCGCATACTGACAAACTGATCATTCATGGTGTAATGACAATTTAAGAGTAAAATCATGTGAGTAGACTCTGAATATGAATCTATTGAGAAGGATAGCTCGTGTGTAGCTACAATGGGTGCGCTAACTATCCACTTTTCCTGCTATTGTCCTGCGATGATCCAACTCCTTAAATCTGAATCGTTCACTACAACAATAATTTTTCTGTTGTGACACTGTAGATCAATCATGGCGAGGATCTCAGTTCATTCTAAATTCAGTTTTAGCGAGTTAGCTGGAGATGTCAGTAGGCTACCAACTCCCATGCTAGCTTAGCCACACGCTGGTGATTCTGAGCCTCTTTCATAGCTTAAAACACACGTTTACAAAACAAACTATTCGCATATAATCTTATATGTGTTGCTCTCACCATGGTGACGGTCTTGTGGTGTTTTCTTTCTTCCTATAACTTATAAACTCCCAGCACTGTTGACAAGCAGTTAGCTGCCCGGAGTGACTACACGATTTAGAAACACAGAGATCACTCTAGTCCGCTTCAGTTACGTCATCGCCTACTCCACACGTGATTGGTCGTCCGGACGGGGCTTAGAGAGATACGCTACAGTCATTGGACGATGTTGCAGCGCAGGGGCGGTGAGCGGTGAGGTAGTTTGTCTGAGGCGTGTTAAAGTGAAATCAAAACCGGCAGGTTTCAGAGGAAAAGTAGAGTCACTGTCACTTGCTGAACCCCACAAGGGTTCTCATGTAAATCACATTTGTTCTATCCCGTTATGTACTAAATTTAATTGGACAATCAGTTTTTGGACAGAAGGAGACAAAATCTCCTCATTTGGTTCTTTGATCTCAGTCCATGTTTGCCTCATCATCTTTGATGATTGCTTGAGAGAACAGGCAAGGTACATGACATACTGTAGGTCTGTAGTACAACACAAGCAAATGCATGATCCACATCATGGAGCGGATGTCATATTGTCCAAAATAACCTAAAGCTTGCTTCTGCCACAGCATGGAACAGCAAGAGAAGAGCACTGGCCATCATAGGACTCATGGGACATCCTCTGCATCTTCCAGCAGATGCTGAATGGCCTCAGCCTCCTCAGAAAATGGGGGCAGGCTGTGGCCCTTCTTTTCAATGTTCTTAGCCCAGTACACTTTATGCCTATGTTGACTCCCTGGTACTTGTAGTGATCCACAGTGTTCATGACAAGGATGTTGGAATGTCCCCTACGTTATCAATGAAGGTGTGTTCAATCTAGTAACATTTAAGCACGACTATGCTGTAACAACACTGGTCATTAATAAAATAGCAGGTGATGCTCTGGAAATATTTTTATTCCATTTACTACTAACAGTTGTGCACTAATTAACAAACATATTACAAAAAAACCTCAGCGACAAAAGCAGGTCCTTTTATCATGTAAAAACAAAAATTGCATACTGTACAAAGGTCAGATCACATGAGCTTTACATGGGTATTGGCTGTCACGATGATAAATATCAGAACAGTCCAGCAATGACAGGCCTCTAAAAATTTGTCTGAAAAATAAAATGTGGCTTTTCAAAATAAAGGTCTTGGGTAGGCCATTTGGTCCCAGGTTTGACCCACCACCCTATCAATTCTCAAAACATTATTACATCAACGAATCTGCCTCCAAATATAAACAAGAGCCAGATACAGGTTGGTTGCCTTTTTTGCACTGTTCAGTCTGTCTGTAAAATAAAAGCATCGGGTCTTCATCGCTTCATGAAGTTCTCCAGGGATGCCGGCGTTCTCTGGATGGAGTGGATATTCCTCTTCACTCTGTCCTCTAAGGAAGAGCTCGCAGCACTCTCCAGCTTCATGTCACTGCGAGAGGAACAGGTTGGTTTTACTGGATGCTAGAGAGCTTAAAAACAGCACTTGAACATCACTAGAAACTTACTGGATGAAGCCCGTGTGGTGGTCGCGCTTGACATTTTTCTCCCGCAGCTTTTCCTGCTCGTCTTGCTTCTTGTATCTCTTCACATTGTTCTCCCGGTCCTCTTCCCTCTGCTTGGCCTGGTTCATCATCTCCTGCCTCTTACGCTCCAGTTCCTCTGCAGAGAGCTTCCTGTATCGGACAGAAACTAGAATTACCAGCTACCCGCAAACACTCAAGTTACAGTCCACATCCATATCCACTCAGGCTCGTGGTGTTGGATATGTAGTGGAGACTGTGAAGGAATTTCCCAGAACGTAAGCGTATTTTAGGGCACTGAGGAGTGATTTCAAGTGAGACACCTGCATACTTGGTATGACAATTAGTTTTTTGTCATTATTTTAAGGATCACACATTTAATCTATAACCAAATCATGCACCGTTCATCCTATCGTATGTGGTCATTTGAGCAGAATTCGAAGAAAATATTGCATTGATTGTATTAGAGGTATCACATTAATTTGGTGGGGTTTTTTTGTTGTACCAACACTGAGACAGTATTCTGACCGTTTAAATGCATTTTCTGAAACAGCTATAAAAGCAACTATGAAGGAATTATTCACCACTACATGTGTAAAAAAGATGACAGAAGGCTTTAAGACTGGCTGAGTTAAGCAGTAAGATGACTGACAGACCTCTATAAGCACGTAATGAATCTTTGACACAGCCTAAATTAAAACGCCGTAGAGCAGCATGTAGCCTTCGTGGGGCTCTTACTTGGACACATGGTGCCTCTGTCTCTGGTAACGCTCTTTCGGTGGGCTGGCCGCTCTGGGCTCGACCTTCCTGTCACTTCTGTGTGAGACAGAGGAGTGGGAATGACTTTCCCGGTGGCTCCTGTGGGGTGACCGTGAGCGGCTCCTCTCGCGGCGCCCTGTGTGGTTGGAAGAGGCCGAGGACTGGTGATGTCTGCCTGCGGGGAGCTGAGGGACAGGGTTCTGCAGTTAGCAGCGAATAATGTGACATTGTAGAAGAGATCAAATGTGCTGTACGTCTGAGCAAAATGAGCATCTTCCGGGAAAAAGAAATACCATTTTGCTGTTTACCAACCTGCAGGCCGTAGCCCGGCACATGATGAGAGCGAGACTTGGTGTCTGCTGCAAAGTCATCTCGTGATTGTGACCTAAAAATAGTGTGGAGAGATAATTACAGCAGTTCACATAATTGAACCATCTGATTGAACACCCTCTGTGTGGAGGGTAAGTGTGAACACCACAATAGACTTCACGGGATTTTTTTTTTGTTACAGACCTGTGTTTCTTCTCATCTTCCTCATCTGAGCTTGAACTTGAACTCCGTCTCTTGTGCTTCTTGTCCTTTCTTCTCTCTTTGTCTCCTTTCTTCTCCTTTTTGTCCTTCTTCCTCTTCTTCTTCTTGTCTTTCCTGTCGAGATTCTGGCGCAGCTGTAAGAGAGCACATAACTGATAAAACTGTTCTAACACATCATCACTGGCAGGCCCCAAGAGGGATGATACGTGCAGCAGAAAGACATGAGGGAGTTGCTTCAGCATTGTAGTACAGAAGGGTTGAATGTCAAAACATCACTTCTTGAGGTTGTAGCAAAGATGGATACACAGCAGATGATGTTCGGTTACTGTTATGGTAACTGACCATTTCTTTAATTTTCTTCATTTTCACAGGATTTGTCAGGACTTCTCTCTTCTTTTCCTCTTCACGTTTCCTACAGGAATCAAATAAAACCAAAATGACATTGTTACATACTATTCATAACTTAAAGCTTTTTTTGAGAGCAAATAACTTCAGAGATGGGACTTCCAAACCTGATTTCAAACAGGGGATCTTCCCTGATCTTGGCTGCCAGGTCGAGGTTGGAGGCAGGAGTGGTGGGGTTGAAAATGGACCCAGGCAGGAGTCCAGTTTCGGCTGATGGACCACTCTCGGGCTCTTCGTATTGGTCTGTGATCTGCTTGTCGATGGAACGTCCAAGAAGGTACTCATCCCTGGACACCTGGCCAGCAGGGCCCTGGTACATCCAGTCCAGGCGATCATCCTTTTTTCTGCCATCACAAAAACATGTAAGATGAGTTTTTCTGACTCAACACACAAAGAACATCATCTTTACAGAGGACTGACTTGATAGCACCAGATTCTTCTGCATATCTCGTCATTTCTTCTCGAGCTCGTTCCTCTTTCAGCTCTTTCTGGAGCTCCTCGATCTTCTTGCATTCCGCTTCATGTTTCTGTTCAGCTTTCCAGACGCGCTCTATGTTTCTCATAGTCTGGGGATGCCAGCTCTTTTTTAAGTTCTGTCAAATAATAGGGGAATACAGTTAGTAACAACACTGTTAAAAACAGGTACAGGTACATGCTTCAGTAATGACATACATTCAAATACAAATACTTAAAATGAGTGACATATTCTACTCTGTTTGGAACATAAATGATCTCACCTTCTTTTACAATCCAAATCCAAACACAATCCTGCTACAATGCTCTATAGATTCTTAAATGATTAGCTGTTGTTGAGCTGCTTCCCCATTGTTCTATATGATGTGCTTTCCCCAAGCTGATGTAAACCCATTCCTCAATTTAGGGTAATGTTTGATTCTGAAGCATTTATAATGGACTTCATTAAGAAAATTAAGTTCCTAGTTAAGCCAAATATCTAGTCAAGAGTTGACAGCTTTCCCAGCTCTTCATGTTGATTGAGAAGTTCTTAGAATTGTTTTCTCAGCTTGTTTGCCCAGCAGCTGTCTAGCAATACTTATGACCCCTTAACAACGCACAATGTTATCATGTCAACTAATATCAGCTATTACGAGCCAGAAACAAATGCCGAATCAATATAAGTAATGCCTGACTGGCACGTGTCCAATCACAACTCCAAAAAGATGTTTAATTGTGTTGTAACAGCTCTATGAACGAATTGACCTCTTAAATCAAACACTCTGTGAATGTAATTTGGTCGTAAACACTTTTAAACATCGGAGAAAGAGACAACGCTGGATGAGGGAGCTCAAACTCACCAAATCACCGCCCCCCATCTTGAAAAATCCCTCTAATCCAACAAAAGAAAAAGAACAACTAAGTCTTAAAAGGTGATCGACCAAAAGGTGCTAGAAAACTAGCTAGAAAATGGACCCAGCGACGTTTGTGTGCGACGAGGCTTGTGTTTTCCTGTTGTGAGTGCGTCACGTCCGGTGGCATCTCATGGTGCGTTCAGGTACTCGAGGTAGAGTCGGTAAATTACCGTTTTATCTCGGAGAAACAAATACGACTTCACAAGCATTCGTACTGGTAAATCTTTGCACCTCGGTCGGCTGAAATTACCTTCACAAATTGTGATTATGTTCAAATACATATCTGTCTTCTCTTTGTTGAGATTTGCTCTTCACACATGTGTTGGCCCTTAGCAACTTTTGCACCATTGTTTGCAACAGTTCTGTAAAACAGGATTTCAGACATTTTTTATTTTTCACGTGTGCCTTGTAAATGCAAGATGCATGTGGACTTTGTATTCAGAGTATAGTACTTTATGCTGTTATGTGTACATTTTCAAAGCTAGACATATAACCCTGAGCTACCAAACAAGACAGAGATCTCAATTTACTGGTCTGACTACTTCCAGTTCTCACCTATGGTTATGAGCTGTGGTCTGGGACCTAAAGAGCGACATTGTGAATACAGAAGTCTGAAATTAGCTAGAAAAATTAGATAGGGTGAGGAAACATAGAGGAGGGGCTCAAGGTAGAGGTGCTGCTACACCACATTGAGAGGAGTATGCTCAATGGTTCAGGAATCTGGCTGGGAAACTATCTGGATGCCTCTCAGGGGAGGTTTTTCAGGTGTGCCCATCCAAGCAAGGACCCAGAAGCAGACCCAGGACCCACTGGAGAGGCTTCACATATATCACACATATGGGATCTTCCCAAAGGAGTTGGTGGAAGTTGTCGAGAGAAGTGACTAGGCTTCCCTGTTGAAACTGCTGCCATAGTGACCAAAACCTTGATAAGCAGTTGATAACGAGACACGTCTTATACGACCTGGTACCTGGTAAGTGCAGGTTTGTCTCCGGGGCATCTTCCACAGCCTGTGTCTTAGGTTATGCCTATACCATGTCGTATTGATGGTTTGCTTTGTAGAAGCATGATCCCACAAGGATTCATTCATAGAAGCTATTTGGTAAAGAGCAGAGACTTTTGAAATATACCTGGCAATGGTCTATTGCCACTAAACAGTCTAGTTTTAGTGGCGATAACTATGGTAAGTTTTAGGAAGGTTTATGGGGTTAGTCTTTGCTTTCAATGGAGGAAAAAAGAGTGTGCAAATAGGAAAATGTATATTTTAATGTCATTTCTGTATATTATAGTGAAGTGAGTCAATGTCATGCTCGATCCTGAGTTGTCCTCTTGTGTTGGTCCATACTTGATGCTTCTGTCTTCTGGTCCACACACACACACACACACACACACACACACACACACACACACACACACACACACACACACACACATATACTGAATTGGTGTTGAATCCTTATAGAGGTTCATCTGCTCTAATAAACAATGATCAGGCCTGTAAGCAAAAGTTCGACATGGACACAGAGGCCACAGAATATATTTTTTATTTAATAAAGGACAATGACAGATTAAATACAAGTTATTACATCATGATACTTAACTTATTAAGAGTTTTAGAACTTATTTCATTGCAGTCAACTACAACATTTACTACAGCAATCTATCTTTAAAAAGTTGTCCATCTTTGAACTACTGACCAACATAAAAGACTATCTATAATAACATCAACATGAAATAATAATAATAATAATAGTCAATACACAATAATTGACTAATGTTTAAGCAATGTCTTCCATCTCTTATCTTCTATACATAAATACAGCAATTGTGAGCCTGCAATAAAGTAAGCTCCCTATATATAGAAATCTCAGCCTATGTCTGTGATGGTTTACATACATCCTAATAGTGTTTTAAACTGTAAAGCCGCTCACTCTGCTTGCTACAGAAGTATTGATCACCTAATATTGATTATGAAAATTAACTATTCAAAACAAGTTACTGGAGCAAATTCTGCTGTGCGAATTGTATGTTAGTTCTTGCCAACAGTCCTTCTCTGCATGCTAATTCAGAGTCAGATGGTTGTGATGCTTTATAAGGAGTTTTTGTTAAACAATGCTGAGTGTCAGATGATGAGGAAGAAGTGCAAACACACCAACAGCTGTTAATAAAACGTGTCGAGAGACGAGGCCCTCGCACATTCTTTGTTGATAGTTGGGGCAACAGCTTGATATGGAATGCAAATGGTGATCGAGTTGATGATATTTCAAAGAAATGTATACATCCACTTAACAGGTTACAGCTGGATGGCTCTGATAAGTCGACTTTCCAGGTTCTCTCCATAACTGTTTAGGCTGACTGCTCTCTGCTGGATTTATGTGTAACACAAAGCAGTAGTACTGTAATCCATGTTTTCTGGCCACCGACAGAACACGCCCTAAAATGTAATTGTAATTTCACACTGTGAAAAACATCACGGTGAACATGATCATCATCTGTGGCCATATTACACATCTAATCGAGCATTCGTTCATTCATTTGGTGCTGAGTTTCCGGCCACTTGGCTAACATGCGTCTTGTCATCTTCGTTTTTTGAGCTGCACCAAATGTCAACACAAGGGTGGAGCCAGAAAGAATCTGTTTGGCTACGCTCCTGTCCTGAATGAACCGGGCTCAGGCCCTGTGGAACTGGTGTAGCTTGCCATTGACAAGCTACCACGCTGTGATAACTTGTCAATCACCAGGCAACCACACTCTAAAGCTTACAAATATTTGTATTGTTTTTGTTTCCTTTTTTTTTAAACTGTAAATTGAAGCGCAATTCATAAAATAAACACCATGCTTTATTGCAGAAAGCTTTAAACTCACCTGAAAAAAAACCTCACTTAATGATTAAATCATTAAAGTAGTGTCACTCTATCTCAACCTCATAAAATCTTCCGTTTGCAGACAGTGGAGTAGGGTAGCTCCCTGCTGGCCATTAGCAATAATGCAAGTTAAGGCCCCTTTGCATCAGCTGCACTTTTCAGGCCCGGAGGCTGTGCTCGCTTATAAAAAAAAAAGTCTATGGCTCAAATACGCTAAAACCTCATATTTGTAGTGGTGCGGATGGCAACTGCATAGCTGAGAGATAATTCTGTGTACCAACACATTCACCACGATTAGTTTCTGCCGTTGTGAAATTGAAAAAATAGATTAGTGCAGCTTTAAATCTTGGGTCCAGGTCACTGGATTTAATAAACATACTGAGAGTTGAAATCATCACCAACACCCTGTCGTGTTGACATTGCTGAGTTTGTAAAAAGTATGTGATCTGTGAGTTTTTCCTTCTCACAGAATTGTCACACAGTTCACAGTCTCCTACAGTATGACCATCCTTATTATAAAAGTGTGTTGAGATTTAAACTATTGCTGTAAAAGAAACACACAGGATTTTGTAACTAGTAGTCTTTGTAGTTCAATATTATTATATATCATATTATTTTATAATATATAATTATATAATATATATAATATTATTATAATTTATGGACTTTTCAGTGTAAGAAATAATACAGCATGCTGCCTTGAATATGTATTAATATCTGCTGTATTTTCATTGTGTTATTATATCCTTTTAATTACTTACAACTACACCAACACTCAGCCATCCAAATGGCTTCTGACATTTAAGATTAAAAAGTATGCTGTATCTTATTCCAGTGTCTTATCACACACAGCTACCACAGTCTGAGAGAAGAATAAATCTTCCTGTTTTCTCTGTTCAAAGGCGTCTCTGCCTTTAGAATCTGGTAAAGTAAAATGTTTTGGAGACAAACACTTCTCCAGCGCTTCCAGTTACACATTTCATTAATTTCACTGTAAACAAGTTAACAAACCATCTTCGGATGATCTCATGCCGGTATCTTTGTCGTCTGATGGTCGTGGCTCTAGCAGCAATGGAAGTCCAGCAACAGGCTGCAGCTCCAGCTCGGTTGCCTTTGTAGCCACTTGTCGCTATTCTTACACAGAGGAGAGAGTTCTGTCCACGGTTTTTCTTTTTTGCTTTTTCTACGTGCATGTGAGTTAGCCCCATTGAGGGGATTTCTACGACCATCTTCACCCCACTCTCATAAAAGTTTGTCAAATCCTCTACTTCTCCTTGCATCCATTCTATCAAGAAACTACTGTCCCTCTCTGACAGAGAGGGAAACAAATGGCAAACCCTTGACAGCAACGGCTCTCCTGAACGTGGCGGAATTAGCCGGACTGGCCCGTCATGCCAGAGACCGAGGGGTCTGTCTCACATTTCAGCTTCAGCGGCGGCTCGGCGGCGTCGGACGCCGACACGTTGGAGGACGACTGGGGGGGCGTCGGTGCATCGAAACCCTTCTCCATCCTCCCGTCTCCGTTCACCCTCTCCTCCCCGTGTCCCGGGGGCGACTCGTGCGTGCGCATGTGCTTGGCGAGGTGGTCGTTGCGCATGAACACCCTGGGACACAGGGCGCAGCTGAACTTCTTGGCGCCGGTGTGCGTTTGGAGGTGGCGTTGCAGTTCATCGGATCGCGTGAATCTCTTGCCGCAGAAGAGCCAGTTGCAGACGAAGGGCCGGTCTCCGCTGTGCCACCTCAGGTGGGCCTTCAGGTGCGAGGTCTTGGCGTACGCTTTGCCGCAGCCGGGGATGTGGCAGTTGTGCATGTGCTTCCTCCGGCTGTCGTCGGTGCCCTGGCCCAGCTGCTCGGCATGGACGCAGTTGGGGCAGCGGCACACGGCCTGGCCGACACCCCGGGACGAGGAGCGGCGCTGAGGCTTGGGCCGGGCCGAGACGACGCTCTCCTGAGGTTCCTCCAGGGAGAAGGGCTCTTGCTGCAGCATTTCGGTCGCCAGGGGCTCCATCTTGAAGCCGTCCTGCGGGAAGAGGTGGGATGAGTGTGAGGCCTGTGCGTGCGGAGCCGGGGGCAGGGTGCACAGCTGTGGGTCTGAGGGGTAGGGGCCTAAAGAGGACTGCAGCCCCATTGAGCTGCCTGGGCTCACTGAAGGCAGGCCCACACCCTGGCCTGGTTGCAGGTCGATCCAGCTCCCAGGCTGGACATCCCTGTGCAGGTCCCACCAGGAGGGGATGTTCATGTCTTCTGAGCTGCCGCTGGGTGGTGCAGTCCGTAACCAGGGCTCGTAGGGGTGGGCCATGTGAGCAGCTGGTGCAGGTGCAAGACTGTGGATCAGGTCAGCCACTCAAAGTGTTCTTCACTATCGTCTGGGTCGGCGTTGACGAGGTTACCACATGTTTGGAAGCCGATATGTGGGAAAAACCTGCAGAGAGAAAAAACATATGAGTATCTCTTCAAATTTGGTATCAACTCCACCTTCCTGACTCCTGTCACACTTTCTAAATGACTTCTCTAAACCTCAGGCAACGACTTTGAAGTCCTGAGGTCATTTTTTTCCTTCTTTTCAGGCTTTGAAATTACTCAGCTTCTGCTGATCTAACATTTCTGAACATCAAGAAGTGCAGACACTCGGGGCTTAAATCCTCCTGTCTACAACATTTAAAAAACCAACCCCTAGCACACCTCCTCCATCGCCATGGATACCGCAGTTCTCACGCTGCGTGGCCGTGGAGACAAGAGAGAGAGGAGGAGGGGGGACAGACGTGTCCAGACAGAAGCCTGCCACATGCATCCGCTGCCAGGTACTTCCCATGGAGGACAGTCAAAGACAAGCGCAAAGAAAACAACATCACCGGCCCTGTGCAGAGGCAGCGGCGGGGGGAGGGATGAGAGTGAAGGGGAGTGTTGACAGGAGAGCATTTGGGTAAAGGAAGAAGTTCCAGGGAGGTATGGCTGCAGGCCAGAGTCTATTTGTGCGTCTCTGAGGTTTGCGGAGATGAAGCCTGGCAGACGGGAGAACCTGTTTTTTATAAATCACACATGATTTACAACAACAGCCCTCCAGGCTAGTCACAAAAGGAGCCCCGTAAAACACTCCGCCTCTTACACACTGGCGGCAGAAACCATCAACAGTTGCAGACCGGCATTGCGTTCAGGAGCCTGAGAATGGGAGTCCAACAATAACACGAGAACAATTACTCGATGTGTATAATTACGGGCGCACGCTCCGAAACGGCATCCTGTCTCCAACACACTCCATGTATGTACACTTGTGCATGCCTCAGCGGTGTCAGTCAGCAGGGGGAGGTGCTCCGATTTCCTACGGTGACATGAAGCTTGTTAAAGTTGGACAAGTCTGATGAAATGTATGACAAGGAGCCAGCAAGCAGCCTACGAGACTTGCGCTTGGCTCCAAACATGTCCAAGCCCCAAACAATCTTGTTGACTTCCACCACACCCCCATCCTGGAACATCTACAATTATCTTTACAGCAGGAAACAGTAAAGTAGTCTGAAGCTTTAGAGGACGGTATCTCAGGCCTGAAATCACTTGTGATAACATATCTGACATGGCAAACTGTCCGAGGTCGCGCGGGAACCACGGGTCAGGCTGCCGATGGCTAAAATGGAGGTCCGTCCGAGGCAGGTGGAGCTCCCGCTCTGCTCAGCACGCAGGTGGCGTCACCCTGACTGACAGTGGAGAATCCTTTAAGTAGATCTCAATTTGTTGAGTCAATACAGCCAAACCAAGAGTGTGACACGTCCTTCCCTGGGATTCAGCCAAAAGCCACTCAAAGATGCTTTCCAGTTGCAATGAAATTGTAAAGCAATTAGTTTGGAATTCTCTAATGAAAGGTCTGGTCTTAAAGGTCAAGCTGATTTATGTCATCTCGGCCTGGAGCCAGGGCTGCTCTGTAATTTTTAGGGAATGCGACTCAGACGCAAAGGCTTGAACGGTCCCCCCTTGCTACCACCCCTCAAACAAAAAAAAAAAACTTGTTCTGTGACAGGACCGTAAACAAACGAAGACAGCAGCATCCTCCTCCGTTCCCAAAGTGCTGGGAGCGAGCGGCGCTCCTCGGGGAAACAGCTGGCACCGGGGGGCCCGCAGGGGGGACAGCAGCCGGTGGAGGAGGAGGAGGAGAGCGGCGCGGAGCAATGACAGAGCTATGGTCATAAAACCTGCCCGACCAAGACCCAGCACGGCCCCCGCTTTACAAGTCTGCCACGACGAAGAGGCACAGAGAGGGAGCAAAGTGTACTCGCCTGGGGATTTTCAAGGGAAAACACGGTCACATCAGAAAAAAAATCTCTTCTTTTGCTGCAACAAATGTCAGTCGTAAACCAGTCTCTCTGATTTCATAGCCCGATGATTCCACTTCTCCGCCCAGGCTAAGCCCTCGGGTCTTCCCGTCGACGCCGCAGATTGTACATTTTGAAGTCCAGTGCGACACCCTCGCTGCTGGGCGATGCCGACTTGTCTGCGGACTCCCCCCCAGCAAACCAGTTTGGGTCACAAGGAAGTTGCCGGTAGTTTGTTTTAAGCTGCTGATGCGTGAAGAGGAACACATCAATTAGGTGGGGGTCAGACCTGTTGTCAGAGGAGCACACACACAGCAAGGTTCAAACACTTCCCCGTTAAAAACCTAAATCTGCCGTTTCCCCATACGCGGGCACCAAGCACGCACTAACAAGGCACGAAACTCAGTTGTCAAAGTCATTCAGCTCGGTCGTTTGTCAAACTACACAACTAAACCTCGTCTGAGTGAAGGATTTCAAGCTATTCTGACGCTGGGCTCGGGACTGATGGTTGATCTCATCTAATCAGTTCCTCTGAGCCATGTGTGTGATTGAGTGCAGCGATAGGGGTGACAGCTTGACATCCTCTGTGATTTAGGAGAGTCTGCGAGACACTGATTCATAACTACGTTAGAGGGCTGTCTCCGCTGCATATTTGTCTATCACGTAGATCATAGTTTTCCTGACAGTAAATTTTTTAATAGAGTTTTTTTCCTCTGAGCAGACACCGTACAACTGTTTCTCATTTATTTCACAGACACTATCGGGTACAGGTACAATGAACCTTTTCACCAAGCAGCAGCATTTTCATGAACAAACTGTCAAAAAAGTTTTTTTTTAATAATTTCCTTGATTTTTTTTTATTATTATTCACTTTGTTTTCCTGGACAAAAAGATTTAATGACATTTTGTTTGAAAAGTTCAAGATGTGACACCTGTGGTGCTGGTTGGATTTTACCATTTGGTTTAATATCAAAACAATCAGAACACATACTGAAGTATTTTATTCCAGTTGTGTTTTGAGGTACTAGTAAATCATCCAAAGGTTTCCTCCTATTCACAGGAATTAGATTTGGACCTACAGTGTATATCTGATCGGTTTCAATCAAGTTAAAATTGACTTCACTTAGTTGCACCATTGAAATAGTAATTAAAAGATAATAACTTCAACTTTTGCACATTCTAAATATCGTCTTTGGTTCCCATGGAGTTTGTCGCTTGCTGCTCCTTCAGTTTGAATGAATGGCCAGTCATTTCTGAACGTATTAAGGCTTCTTTCACTATACTAAACGTCCACTCTTTCTCCTTTACTGCATTTACATCTTACTGAGACTTGCATTTGAAATCCAGATTTTTGTCACAGGTGAATATTGGAAGTTGTTGGGAGTAAAACCCTTTCTATAGATAATGACATAACAAATATAAACTTAATTTAGATGCATTTAAACGTGTGCACTTCCACTTCAACAACAACTTTCCATAAATAATGAATACTGAATGATACCAAATATTCCTACATACTACTCTCTTGAAGTTAGTGTAGAATACTTATTTGTGCTTAAATATGGACTTTCTCATTATTAGCCAGTTTTGACTACAAGGAACATTAAATAATTGTAGATGACAACTTTAAATCATAGAAATACTTTCAGAAGTGAAAAAAGACGATTAGGGTGAATTTAGGATGAATAAAAAATGCTTGCAATAAGCTGGACTCAACAGTAGTAAAACACAGATGTGAACCCTCTCCCATGAAAATATACATATAGTGGAGTGATTCACCGTCATGTGTTAATTGCTTGTTTGTGAAACAGTATTTAATGTAAGACCTCTAAGACTTTAAGAGGGAGAATCTGCATGATTATATCTATGTGCGTACTTGACACTGTGGGCCACATCCTGTTGAAACTGACCCTCCACACCTACAGGTCAGCCTTCTGAAAGCTCAGTACACAACACTGCAGTAGTGGGTGGCTGGTTAGGAACTTTTCTACTTTTTTACGCTCTCATACTTTTAAACAATCTAACCCTACTTGCTCTAGTAGTTCTAATCTGAGTTGCAGCTTTCATGGCCTCTAGTGGAGAATGGACATACTTCAAAGCTTCATTTGCTGAAGCTTTGTTGAGATTTCAATATGGAATTTGAATTATTTCCCATCAATGGACTTTTAATTCCTATAGAGGCTCTTGAATGGTCAGTAAAGCCTGGCAATCTCTACCCGTAGTGTTCAGATAGATCAATTCATTGATAATCCAGACTACACAGACACACGCAGACAGATGACATGTAAGCGAGTCTTACATGAGACCAGAGTGGTTCCTGAGTTACCTGTCGGGCTGCTACTGCCTCTTATTTGCTCTCAGGGATAAACTGCTCCTTGGGCTGGAGAAACTTTGCCTCAGCTCCTCAGCTACTCCGCTCCTGCTGCTGCTCTTGCTGCTCCTGCTGCTGCTGCTGCTCCTGCTGCTGCTGCTTCCCTTCGTCGAAAAGAGTGGCCGGAATTAAAGGTATCCTCGTCATATCTCACGGGCTTTTCTCCATCGCGGACGCTCCAGGTGAGGCGGTCTCGCGCACAGGTAAGCAGCGTTCCCAGGAGTGACCGTGCGCGCGATAGGCTGCGCGTCTTGACTCCCCGCAGGCTCCGCCCCCCTGCAGGCTCCCGAGATGCGCCCTCGGCTGGAGGTGAGGGCTCTGCTCGGTCAGGAGGGACGGCCTGGGATGGAAGCCTCTCCAGAAGAGGCCCTGCCCGTCGGAGAGTATAAGTGATTCAGCGCAGAGCAGATGATGACGGTGTGAAGTGCCACCACACCTACATTTCCGTGGAAAGTCAAGCATCCTTAACGCAAAATAAGTATATGTATGTACTTATAAAGTTATGCAGTCACCTCAGGTTTGAGGAAGCTAGCGTAAAAATTACATTCTTTGTGCTTATAATAGACAGTATTGTTGACTTGGATTCCATTCAAGGTAAAAAACTGTAGCCATACAAACTTGGGGACTGCCACACCAAAATCAAAACTGAAGCTGCCTTTTAATCGAGAGGTGAAACATGTTGAAGAACCGAGCAAACGCCCTGTTTTCTTTGTTTTTATTGCTTCAAGACCACCATGACCTGGAAGACTGAGAGACTCCTCACACAACTTAACTATACTCTTATGAGGAATTTGCTTTGTTGATTGATACGAAAAAACACACATGAGGTTAGTAACAGTACACAAAATACGCCTTAAATACTTGACATAGACATAAAGGACCATTCATGATACCACATGGCTATGGGAATTGCCATCTTGTTCCAATATTTTGGGAATATACCCTGCTTACACCTTGTAGGCCTATTAGCTTATGGTTTGTATTGTATCTTGACAATCATGTGCACTGGTACAATTCTATCTATCTATCTATCTATCTATCTATCTATCTATCTATCTATCTATCTATCTATCTATCTATCTATCTATCTATCTATCTATCTATCTATCTATCTATCTATCTATCTATCTATCTATCTATCTATCTATCTATCTATCTATCTATTTGAATACAGATTTTACTTTTGAATCTTTGTTAGTTGGTGGACTTGAACTTTTACTTTAAAAAATAAATCAGTGCAGGACTTTTGCCTGATGAGGATATTTTACACTGTGAGGTGGTTACTAGAGAGTTTCAGAACTGGTCGAGGCAGATGAGTTTGGTTCTCCTCGAGGTTTCTGCCTATGAAAAGGAGGTTTTTTCCTCTCCACTGCTGCCATGACCTTCTTATTTGAGTTGTTTATTTATGTTTAATAAAGAGCTGTGTGCGGACCAGCTCTCATGTAAAGTGTCCTGAGATTATGTCCTTATGAATTGGCACCTTAAATGCAGGTAACTTGAATTGAATACAGTTGTAATTGACCAAAAAATAGATAACAATAGAGAAACTTAAGCAGTCATTTGATGGACTGCTAAAAAATGCCAAAAGTGTATAAATGAAAGTTCAAACCTAAATTTCTAAATTAAGTGGTGTTTGAGTAAATGTAAGTCAAATTTGTTCTGTGTTCTGTGGAAATAAAAATGTGAGTGTAAATTACCATTTCATCATTGAACTGACCTTTTACATACTTACTTATACGACTTACTTACATACAGTACTTTGACAAAGATGTTCATCAGCTTTTTCCACCTGAATTATAATTTGTTTCCAACTTTTCTATTTATTTTTTTTAATTACTGACATCAGGAGACATTTGTCTATGGCATTTAAGAAGTATTCTACATTTTCCTTCAAGAACTACTTCCTGTTACAATTTCCAGACATATCTAAAATAAATATAGCTTAAACGCTGTGATGCCTCCTGTCACAGTTTGTCATGGTTATGGCGATGAACCAGAAATCAAGATTGTCTCTTTTCCCCTGCACGGGACTGAGCAGCAGCCTGGTCAGTGCAGTGATTGCAGCCTGTGAATCAGATAGTTGAGACCTGGAAATCCTTTGATTGCGGACACTCCTGAGAGGTGGTTTGGCCCGGGCCAAAACACAGGCACAATACACAAATCATGAGATCTTACTTTGCAGAAAACAGACACCAGGCTTGTCTATCGCAGGAACACTCAAAGCCCAAGTCCTTCTCCCACCTTATGACTCTTATCATATATCAGAGAGTAGTGGACGACTGTGGCTTTGAACGTGCATCACACATTTAATAGTTTTTCACATCGTCCTCCTTTGAGGCCCTTTTTCTTTTATTTTGTCTCCTCGCTGAGTTAATTCCTTTCCTGTTGCAGCATGTCGGTGGAGCGGCTTCAAATCAACTGACAAACACAGACCACAGACAAGCCGGCGGGAAATCACTTCCTACCCCCTCTGCTCTCCCTTCTTTCTCTGAAGCAGCACTTTACAAATGCTGAGTTTGGACCGATTACGTGGCGGTTGCATAATGGAACCACATAGGCTTATTGGCAAATATTAAAGTCTTGATTTAAAAAAAAACAAGCCTCGATAGATTTCTACAAAATACGAAATAGTGTTTCCTTGCGCACATTATTCAACCTCTGCCTGGATTTTGGCAAATGAAAGCGCCCTGAGACCATTTTGAAAATTACATTAAAACATGCTCAAAAAGCCTAAACTGAAAGACTTTGCTGCAGACACATTTAAAACTCGGTAGCGAGGCTCCAGTATCTCAAGTGTCAGTACGATGCACTTGTACACGTAGAGGAGATCAGGCCACTGAACTGAAGACCACACACCACGTCTAAATGTTGTTTACTGATGTCTTTAAATAGTCAAGCATATTTCCTCGTGAGTACAATGCAGCACAATCAGAAAAAAGACCGCTTAATAGCATTTAATTACAGTGCAATTCCAGGCAGGGGTTTACAAATTCTCCCTAATGATTTAAACGTGTTTAGATAGCTTGTTTGACAGTTTTTAAGTCTGTTATTGCTTACATATTTTTTTGCATAATAAGTTATGCTGTGTGTACATGAAATTGTTTGTGGTTCCTTAAACACCCCGACAAGGCTTTTCCTAGAGCACCAACATTTACTTTTGTCATCGATCCAGTAAAATACCTGTGAAATTTGATCCCGTGAAGTCACGTCTATTTATATGAGTTCAGCACCTTCGACCTTTGCGTGTTGTTGCCGTTCAGACCAACCCTATCCACAAGGCCAGGACACTACTCTCTAATCAGAGTGGAGAGCACACAATGTGTTTGTGTCAACAACTTATCGCCGTGGCTTTCAATAAAAAAATCTTGAATGCTTTATACAGCATTGTACTAAGTCAAAAACAAAACAGGGTGTGCATGCCTACTGATGTCAATCAAGTGGATCTTCTGGATCAGAGAGCCAAATCAAGCTCTGAGGACGTCAGAAAGCTGAATGGAAATATCTTTCTTGCCAAGAATTCACATATTATGCTCACGCTCTGTGACCTCTCCCATGTGAATTACACATAGGCGCAGGCGGAACAAAGAATAACAAACAAGACCATGCAATATGTGTTTTTTTTGGGTCAATCCCCAAAACATATTCACGGAAGGACACTCTTTTATTTTTTATTTGGTCATTTGCTTTTCCTGCTTTGCAACTTAGATGTGAAAATAACTCCCACGCCTGTCAGTTACATTCAGCCTATTATTGAATACCATAGTAACAGCCAATGCATTTTTCAGTCATGAATATATACTATAGCATTCTTCCCCTTTTTCCTCCTCCTTCCTCCATCCTGGTCTTCACAATGATGATGAACACTAAATCTGAAACAAAAACCAAGGTTCAGAACAGGTTAGTCACACACAAATGACACAGGGGGAAAACCTTAGGCTGCAAACTGTTAATTAACATTTCACGCCTTGTTGGTTTTAATCAGTAAATCGAGGGAGAAAAACTTTAAACAGGCACAGCTCCTTCACTGTGTACATTTTCTTAGACGTAGATAGTCTCAAACGTGCTCGTACTGTGGGTAGGTTTTCTTCCCTTTTGACACAGCCAGGTTAGCTGTTCTCCCATTCCTCTTTTTCTGACACGTGATTAGTAAGAATCATCAGGCACCCCAGCTAATGACTGTCTTTCCAAATCTAAAATTTCTCATTCAGAATGGCAGCAAATGCTTGGCTTGTGAAGGGATTTTTGACATTTCATTGTAGGATGCATTTGTATATTTGCCGTCACACCCATAACATATTGCACCCGTGCCTGCTACCCTCTATTGTACTTTTTAATTACTGTAATTATCAGCAACAAGTTTTTGAGGCTTCAAAGTTAAGGTCAAGATGGTGTAGTTGTCGCAGTGGAGCTTTCAGTGTGTTTGACTGTATTTCTCTGTGTGTATAACTTGGGACTTTCCTTAAAGGATATGTGTTTAGTATACAAGATTCCCAGTGCCTAAAGCTGGTTCTGATTCTGATTCACCGTCCTCGGGCTGACTTGACGTGCCTCTAGTCCCACGGGAACCACAGCAGTGTCCCAGACAAATCCTCCTGCCAACACGCCAGCCTCCAGAGAGCTAGGCCGGCTAAAGCCTCACTTCCCCTCCACAGGCAGAAAAAATCCAAACAAAGTAAACAGTAAGCACCTAGTAGTCAACTTCCTTATCCTTGTTAATTATTCAAAATCCCGGAGGAGAGACCGGCCCACAGTTGTCTTCTGAGTCACTTTTTTTTTTCTCCCTCACCCAGGCACTCACTCACCACCAACAGCCCCCCCTCTGCTGCTGCCTCCCCTTTCAACTTCAAACCCAGTCATTTCTGCAAGCTGCGCTTTGATTGTACCAAACACCTGTATTTTTCGTGGAGAGACTTCCTTGTGAGCCCCCGCCTCCTATCTTTGATTGTTAAACAGCAGTGGCGCCGTCATTACTGTCTGTGCGACTGATGCCGCCCAGCTTCCCCTCCCATCTTCCACCTCTGCCTTTTAACCGGAACTTTAATTGCTTGCAGAAAAATTTGGATTGCTTTATTTTATCTAATTTTCAGAAAAAAAACACACACATGTATATATATTTTGTGTGTGTGAGGGATGTAATGTAAAACTTGAAACGTGGTATTGCTGTTAACTGGAGTTGAACACATATAAATGTGGGACTCCAGCCAGAAATATCCCCAGATTTGTACTAAAGATGAGTACACTTTTTACATTTCAAGTGTAAGAGTTGGTGGAAGCCAGGTGGACACAGACACCTTTCCTTCCAGCTCAGTAGTAATCCTCCAGGAAGACAGACAGACACACACACACACACACACACACACATAGGAACCTGTGCAGCAGTAATACCATGCTTTATTAGACGGCCTCTCCTGCCATCCTGTCTCCCCCTCAGATTAATATCCTCTGGGCTTCTCACCAGCTGTTTCCGTTCCTTAACACCCCTCATCTTCCTCCGGCCGGCCCTCTGCTTCACATCGCAGGGCTTACAGCCTGGGCCACGACGCCCGCGTGGCTCGAAGTCGAGGCCCTTCCTGGGTTTGAGTGTGTGTGTGTGTGTGTGTTTGTACGAGACCACAAAGAAAGTAGCAGATCTCTTGTCCACAAAACTGAAAATACACCACACTGAGTGGAGACACATGGTATAACCATCCTGCCACAGTGGAAGTGATGTTTTATGTGTAAATATGATGTTTTTACAGGACAAACAAAGGCCCAAAAAAAACCCTGTAATCACTCAACACAACTCTCTCAGCTTGATTGAGTGAATTTGACTTATTGGTGCAGGCTATTTACAAGCTTTGTTTTTCATTCATCCATTTAGTTTTTCTCTGTCTGTGCTTGTTTCCCTCTCCCCTGCATGTGTGTGTGTGTGTGTGGTGTGTGTGTGTGTGTGCTGTACATGTGTGCAAGTTCTCGCTTGGGTGTGTCTGCCTTTGGCTCAGGTGGGTGTTTACCTCTCTTGGTGTTTTTACTGTTTGTGTGTAAGGGCAGACAGGATGTGCAGTGCTTGTCAGCACGCTCCCGGGAGATGAAAGGCCGGACAGGGTGTGGAAGTAGCCAAGTGCTGTTCAGGTAACAGATTGTCTTCTTAAAAATCACTCAAGAAGTCAGTTTTGTTGCCTTCGGCATTCCTGCTGAACCGCAAGCGAGCCCGAGCCGCCCGAGCCGCTTCAGGAAAACAACTCAGCACCTCCTCCAAAATCTGAGCATAACTGAACGCTGATGGGGTCCAGGTGCCCAGACCCAAAACACAACCATTAGTGGGACATTCAGAGCAACCACGTCCTCAACATGTATGAGTTTACTTGGAAATCGTGTGGAAACACATTTCTGGTTTATGACCAAAGAGGATAAGTTGCACTGACCACAGGGAGGCATAGGACTCAAACCATGAACTTTTTTTGGAAGTTCTTCCAAAACTTTCCTTGAAACCCACTGACCCACTAAGCCGAGTGTAAAACACTTCAAAACTTTGATCAAAATAGAGGACAGATTTACACTGCTGACTCCTGAACAATAACTCTTTTACTCTGGCTCTTTGGAAGAAAGTTCTTGACATTGCGAGGTGGATTTTCAGCGTTTGCAAATCTAAATCAACAACTGTAATTTAATTGTCTCCTCACTTGTCCTGACACATTGCTGTAGGCAGTTTACATTTTTCATGTCAAAAACGCACAAGGTATCAAGTTATCTTAATAAGATCATTCCTTTGGGCATTTTCAATTTAGCCATAACAAATAACTAAAGCCTATCGGTTATAAGATACTCTTAATATTTTAAGTGAGCCTAAAAGTCGTGTACCTATAAGTTACTATTTAGAAGTTTAAAAACAACGTCATGGGTGAGGGTGTAAGCTGCTGCTGCTCCTCTCAGGTGTGCGTGTGAAGTGTTTTCGAACCATCGCCATAAAAACTGACTGAATCACCAAAACTTGACAGATGCGGCGTGTGAGTCACTCGTGAAGAATGGACGTCTGCTGACACACATATTGATGAGCAGGATAACATGACAGTAGTATGGTCGGGACGTTGGGAATGTCTTGCAAAGTATGTTTGTCAGTCAGTGCAATGCAGTCGGGCAGGTTATGCTGTGGAAGCTAGAACTAGCCTACAGCAACCACATCCTCCTCTCCATTGTTGGCACAGGGGAACTCATTAGTTTGACTCCATGTTGACAACTCGGTGTTCAGTCTGTGGAATTGTTTTCGACATTAAACTGTCTATCCAGACGTCCTCCCGTCTGATTATTTATGACGTGCTAACCATGCAGCCAGACTGGCTCAGATCTAATCAGACTACTTGTTCTCCCTCATTATTCCGTCTGCCACTGCGTTCGCCTGAGCTCCACCTGGATGTGTTTCTGAATTAAATGATTTGGGATTGATTTGTTTTGGCCACCTGTAGACTATGCAACAAGCTGGAAACACAACACTACCACAATACTATTACCTTATGAATGTAGCGCCATTTATATGGGTTTTGTTTTGTGCCCCTTTTTCAACTTGGTTTATACTGCTGCATTTTATATTTCATTTCATTCTAGAGTCTCGCAGGACACCTCCTTATTCACATACATTTCCATCAACCACATATATGATGAAATGTTTTACATGTCTTTATATTATTCAGCCCCACATTGTAACCGTGTTTATAGGAATTGGGTTATGATTACGATAAATCATCTTCAAGCTTGAAATACTAGTTCTATTGCTACAAACATTCCTGAAAGATAAGACCTTTGTTTGTGAACCTAAACGACATTTCTTCGATGCCCAAAATAGATTAGACATCCAATATATAACAAACCCTTATTTTGCAGGTGTGGCAATGCCAGTATTTCCCTTTCCAGAAAACTGAGCCATGTTTATAGTATTGTTGCAACAAACACCTGTCACCTTACCTGTAATTGTTTGATTAATTCCTGGCGCAAAAAATGCATTATTATGTGTTGCGTGTTGTTATTTCCGTCACTGGATGACAAACAGCTTGTATGTGTCAGTCTTATGTCACCGCTTTCTCTGTCTGCAACTCAGACATGGTGACATAATCAGTCTTGTGTGTTAATACAAGTAGGGATCATAATATCAGAATTATTTTAATTTCTCCAGATTAATGCAGTTTGCATTAAGACAGACATCCCATATTCTGGACATACAAATTGAAAATGTAGAGGCTGGCTGATGATAAAAGCAGAGGTTATCTTTAGACATTTTACCTTATAATCTGAGAGACCCAGTCCTTTAAAATGACTGCAGGATGAAAAGCAGTGAAGTTTACCAAGCAGTTTGAAGGTATTGAGAAGTATGTATGTCTGCAGAGACTGAGCCCACAGACAGGAAGAGTCAGAGACATAATTCAGTGAGTTTATTGAGACGCCCACTCAATAAACCCACTGACAAACAGGAATTCACCCAACTTTAATTACACTGATTAGCCAACATGTGATCCAGAGCGCTGGTGAAGAAGTGGTGCCGTGGTTTTCACTGTGCCTAAAAGCAGTTTTTAGACAGCAAAGGAATCATGCACAACATGTAAACTGCATCTATTTGATGAAGACATTTTTAACCAAAATGTACAATCTCAATGTAAAATGTGGTGTAATGTCATACTTTCACTAGCCAACAGCATGACAACAACTACTAGATTAAATACTGCATACATGTGTAATAATAAGACATCAGGGACATAAGTAACAAAGGGTTTTGACTAAGCCTTTGTAGGTCACTTACATGAGCACTTATTCCCTTGTCAGGGAGTGAAAAATCTGTTGTTTGCCTGCCTCCAGGCACAAACCTAGCCTCATTTTTGCTCTTTATTTAATTGTGAGTATTCACTACAGCACTGTTCCTGCTGCTACTTCATCTAAACTAAAGGGTAAAAATATACCACAATCTAATTGAGTTTTTAAAAACAGCAAATATGATTCAGTAACACACAAAAAGGGGTTTACATGAGCTGGAAAAGATACACACCGACAGCAAATACACAGGAGTCTACAAACACACATTTGGGGGAATTAAATAAATAGAAAACAGAGGAAGTTACCGGCCCCCTCCAGGATGGATTTAGTGTGGCTGAAGCTTTGTTGTCTGAGTGAAGATTGGCTGCTGAAACCATGCCACTGAAGCGTCACTCTTTTTCACACCCTTTATTGTGCATATCTTTAAAGCTCAGTGTTGTTATATTGAGAGTTCATTAATATATAGTCATGTTTACTTTGATAAGGGTTACTTTGAAAGCTTTTCCCCTTACATGCCCAAAAATACGTGTCCCAAAATGTTACTGGTAATGTATTGGGTAAAGTTGCTAAATGTATATCACTTAAAGTCTGTCTCACATTTCACCATTTGAAACTATGCAGAAACTATGCACGAGATCATTTCAAGTTAAAGTTGGGTTGTAATGATGGTACTAAAAGCAAGGTAAAGCATCTAAACGGCTCAGACTTTCAGAAATGATCACTCCCAAAAGACAACACCCCTTCATCCATGCAGAATAATAATCATGTAAAATAGATCAGTTCCTTCTCACAATCAATTAAAACAATCTTACGATAACCACCTTTCAGTCGTATCTCCACTGAAGTGCAGCCACTATTTTGTTTTCTAAATATGTGACTCCAAGCGTTACATCACTCCCCAGTGCTGCTCATAACCCAGATTAAAGCTTCATGAAGTTAGCCTTGCCAAATCCAGCATTTAAACCCACTACAGGCCACAGTCATACTCTGTCTGTCCGTAGAGTCAGCCGAACCCGATGGGTGAAATGGGTGGAGTGGGTCCTGCAACCAGAGCAGTGAGCAGCCTTTCCTATGAAAATGTCAATTTGTTGACTTTAGTGAATGCAAGGCAAGACTTTTGTCCAGCTCATCATTTTGAGTCATGCAGACATGAACTCATGAGTTTAGGCGAAGCTGATAATCATAAACCATGGTGAAACAAATACTTTGCATGTAATTACAGTTTTATGTGCTCTCATTTTGATATGCAATGGATGTGGCGAAAGGGCAGGAATAATATTAACCTCTTAGCAGCGACACTGGATTGTGAAAACTTGCTGAATCTCAGAAGGGATTGATTGTGTTTGGCTGTGTTTGGCAAACAGTGAAAAAAATGGAAGGCAGACTGGTGATGAAGAGGCCCATCATTATACTAGTCATCTGATCTACCTCACATCCCAATTCACACCTTTTGTAAACACTGCCAGGACATTTGATTTTATTTTATCTTATCTCTACCAGTCTCCGTTTCTAAAGGTCTTGCACTGAGCGTGCTGCATTCACACTCCCTTCACTTTAGCCCTAATGCAAATGTGTTCCTTGTGTATTATCAACATCTTATTTAACTTTAATTTTATTCTTATCGTTGTGTCGATGTACAACTTCATGCTCAGAGCTGTCTGAAGTTTCCAGCTGAATCAAGATTGTGTTACTTTCTTCCTATTTCATCTTCTATTGAACACGTTTTCCTTGTGTTTCTGTGTTTCCTATGAGCATGTATGCCTTTTTTTTGGACAGTATTACAGTCTGGGTCAATAAAGTCTGTCTGCCACTGAATTTAATTTACATACAAAATTAATTGACAGAGACCTTATGGGGTTACACCCATACAGTGCAAACTGATGACTCTCTAATGGACTGTGTCTACTACTGATTACTTAGTAAAAAAAAAAAAAAGTAAAACTTATTGCATAGAGTTAAGAGTAAAAATATTAGATCCAGATATACTGGGGATGTCCTAACTTTTTCCATTAGGGGGCAGATTCAAAAGGCATCTGTGGCCCTTTGATAAAAATGAATTTTCCTAAATTATATCAAAATTGTACGTGTTGATAATAGATAATATCTGCTATTAAATCGCATATATATTGCAAATAAATATAACGTGGGTGGATAAAACGGGAAAATGATGAGCTATGCAACAGCGTGAGTAACTATGAAATAAAGTACTGAACTGCGGCCATGAGAACGTGGGCATTTGTGACATGGTTACATCGAGGAATAGCCTCTAAGTCTTCCCCCTCCTCGTCCTCTTCATCCTCCTCCTCCCCCTCGTCCTCCTCCTCGGTGGGGCCTGCCTGCTGTGCAGCCTGTGCACAGGTGTGCGGACGGTGCGGACAGCGTGCGCAGCCCCGGTCCTCGCGTCCAGCACCTTTAAGTTCACACCTTGTGGATTTCTGCACCACGTGACCGCCGCCGTCTCTCGGCCACCTGCCTGCCTGCCTCTCCGCCTGCCTCCCTCCCTGCCCGCCTGCCTGCCTGCCTGCCTGCAGCCGGCGTCGCCGCTCCGCTCCCTCCCGCTGCACACACACTGAAAATAACCAGGTAAACACCCCGGCTCTCCGCAGCCTCCGCACGCCGGCCAGGCTAACTTTGCGAGCGGCGCCAAGTTGAGGCGTTTATTCGGCGACGCGCTAGCGCCGTGTGTGTGTGTGTGCGTGTCCGCTCGGTCGGGGCCTTTATCTCCGGAACAAAAACAGCCTCCCAGACCCCGCTCCTCCCGGACCGAGCTCCGGTACACGCTGCGTCCGCCACCGAGCGCACTCCCCCCGGACAGCGTTTTTAATCAGAGAGCGGAGAGGAGAGCAGAGCAGGGGAGAGGAGAGGTGCAGGGAGAGTTGGCAATGGAGTAAAACGTAGAGGTCGGATTTGCGAAGATTACAGGCAATAAAGTGCTGTGCACAAGGCTGCCTCCTAATCCCTGAGCGAGAGGGATGGGCAGTGCAGGCGGCTGAAGCAGCTGAGGCTGACTTTCTGTGTGTGTGTGTGTGTGTGGGGGGGGGGGGGGGGGGGGGGGGGGGGTTAAAAAAAGAAAAAAAAGCTGGGTGGGGAATGAATGGACTCCACACATGCACATTATGGTCAACAACATGGGTGGAGGCTCTCTCGGATGTCAAACACGCCATCAGTCTCTTTGCTAGTTGCAAATCTTGATTGTTTACATCACAGCACGTTACTTTTTCATGCCGTACTGTTCACCTAGTTGTCTGTCCATTTGCTTACCTAATAGGGTGGTTCCTTTCTGGTCTTCTTGACCAATCAAAGTGCTTTTCCAGACATGTTCACACAGTAATACACTGGTGACTGGGGCTACTGGGCACAGTTGGTCTTCTCAGCCAGCAGCTTTGACCGGTCTCACACTGATGACACAGCATCAGGTCGAGTGTCTGGCCTCACCCTTCAGTGGTGTGGCAGGGGTCTGCTGGCTCTTATCTCCAGTGTGTTTAGGGCAAAGGCAGGGAAGACATCCTGGACAGGCCTCCAGTCCATCACACACTCCATCCGCTCTCTCAGTCACACCCAGGGGCAATTTAGAGTCTCCAGTTCACCTCACAATGCATGGTGGAGCACATGCAGACTGCACAGACTGCATGTCTGGCACTGGGATACAAATCAGCAACCCTGACCCTCCTGTCATAGATATGTCTACCTGTTGTTACTAACTTTGCTGGGTGTCCATATTGCAGGATGGCAGAGGCTCCCATGTCCTGTGACTGTTTTGTTTCCTTGCCCCCTGGCTCTCGAGATGACCACGTGATTTTTGGGAAGAACTCGGACCGCCCCCGGGACGAGGTGCAGGAAGTGGCCCACTACCCCGCAGCATCCCACCCCCCAGGCTCCATGCTGGAGGTAAAGCCGCCCTGCCTTCCTAGAAGCCCCTGTGTCTGATGCTCAACATCTAGGGCTGGTCCAGCTGAACTCTCTATTAAATAAACAAATGGAGATACAATCATTGAAATACATAAAATAACGTGCTACACTTACGTGATCTGATCCTATACAGAATAATCTTGTATGTACTATGTACCAAGATCTCCACATCACAAAACATGAAATGAATAGAATAGAATAGAACGATGAGGATTGGAAGTTTATGTACTACTTTTAAAATATTCTGGATTACAAACAAGAATATGTATTATTTGAGTGTTTCATATGATAATCCTTGCAATCTGTGAGTACTCATCGTATTTTATAGTAGTAGTCCAGACTGTGCCTGTTGTAGAGTGAAAATGCCTGAACTAGATAAAAGCCTCTATTAAATTTCTCTTAAATCACTGTAACTTGTATTTTAAACTGTAACTGTAGGAGAATAATAAAATGAGGAAAAATGCTAGAATCAGAAAGACCAGTGACATGTGGCATCGTAAATGAGTGCATGATGGGGAGCGTGCATATGTTCCCACAGCCCAGCTTTCCCACATTTGTCTGTTTTTTTTGTTTTTTTTTTCCAAAATCAGGCCCTATGTTCCCATATTTCCATTTCATATTTGTACTTATGTGGTTTTGTTTGTCTGATTTGAGGGAGTGAAAACAGGGATTCGGGGCCTATAAGCTCTGCTTCAGCCACAACTCTTTTCATTCAGCCCGTTTTATTTTTCTCGTAATAATTGCGATTGTGATCATTTCTGCTGCAACTGATCAAAATCAAATCACTTAATTATTCATTCATTTGCTATAAGATGCCTCCACAAGACCTTGTGGGTGGATAGGGCTCATATCGAAGGGAAATGTAGGAGCACAAGACTTCATTTTGAAACTGTCCTGGAAATGTGGACCCATACGGCTGACCTCAGTCCCTGTGCTTTGAGTTCAGGAGTTTCAGGTCTGCATCAAGATTAGGATCATATTTCAATTTCAGATTTTTACAAAATGTTCAGTGAGCTGGTTCCCATCGATAGCCGCAGGTAGGTTTAGAAAGAGGAAAGAAATGAAATGTTTCTTGTCTTTTTTTTTTATTCTGACTATTCTGTATAACTGTGTCTGAGAAGACGCAGAGGAGAATCAGAGTAGTGGAGCGTTTGTGTGGCTTCATTATGCAAACACATTCTTTCCTGTTAATGTTCCACTGAACGCAGGGGAAAGTTTTAACCTCAAGATCCCCTCTCGCTCTGATCGCCTCTCAGGCGAGCAGCTTTCCCTCGTCCAGGTTTTGACTTGTCTGTTTCTGAGATCTGTGCCTCAGCCAAACTGCAGGGGAAGTGAATGATTTTATGTGTGTGCTGCCGTCTGGGTAACAAAAAAAAATCATAAAACCAGTAGCGGCCTTTCTTTTTAGAAACGGCGGTGGCTAGTCTCGGTGTAGCTCCTTCTTGCGCTTGAAACGGCCTGTGAACCCTGCTCACAGCCAAGTCTGTTAATCTGACAGTTTGCAAAGGTAAAATATTAACATTGCCACCATCCCCACTAATAAACTGCATTTGTGCCAGTAGATGCTGCAAATGTATCATTTCTGATGTCTGCTTTACTCGCTGTTATTACAGTATCTGGTGCTTTTTGCATTCCCTGAGTAAAACAAAAAGCAGCTGCTTTTATATGCGTTCATTTGTTCATTCAGTGCATTTAGCAGATTAAAAAAGATAATGGTTCAACCAGTCAAAATATAATAGATTGGCTCCATACAAGCAGAGTATAACGCTTACATACTTAATTCTGCTGAATCAGTACATGCCTCCAAAAATAAGATTCATAGATAAAAAAAAAAGTACAGTATCAGTCATCATGTTAATGCTGTTTCATATATATATATATATATACCACATATCGTGGTGGTGAATGGAGTTCTGTATTGCGTGTTAACCTCTCTCCCCTCTTTCTCTGTGTTTCCCCTGCAGTGCACATACATCCAGATCCCTCAGGTGGAGCAGACTCACGCCGTCGTCCTCAGCAAACCTGCCTGGATGTGGGGCGCTGAGATGGGGGCCAACGACCAGGGCGTCTGCGTGGGCAACGAGGCCGTCTGGACCCGGGAGCCCGTGGCACCCGGGGAGGCTCTGCTGGGCATGGACCTGGTCCGGTGAGCTGCCGGGAGGAGAAAAAACCACACACAAACCACAAGGCAAAACCAGAAAGCAAACAGCTTAGTTTTAACAACAAAGCCGCATTAATCTCCAGAGCAACTATTGCGCCTGCATTAAGCGCAGTGTGAATATCAGATATTGCCTGGAAGTATTAAGCTAATCCCGCGCGGCTTTGATCGGCAGGGCGTGTAGATTGGCAGCAGCGTGTCGTGACAGGTGGAAGGAGAGCTGGTGAAGCGGAGCGCCCTGACAATGGCGTTTCCTTTTCAGCCCACAGCAGAGGATTGAGTAAATGATACCGACACACTCAGCCGGTCCCGGTGGACAGTGGGAAAGGCAAACAGGTCGATTGGGGTTGACGGTGGTGTTTTTCTGTGTGGTGTGGCGGCCAGGCTGGGCTTGGAGCGCGCCGACAGCGCCTGGGCGGCCCTGACGGTCATCACCGGCCTCCTGGAGCAGTTCGGACAGGGGGGGCAGTGCAGGGAGGACCCTGCCCCCTTCTGCTACCACAACACCTTCCTCCTGGTCGACCGCAACGAGGCCTGGGTCCTGGAGACGGCCGGGAAACTGTGGGCGGCGCAGAGGGTGGCAGGTGAGCTGGCGGGAAGCGGAGCTGAGCTCTTCAAGGGGAGCCGGGGCGGCGGAATGAACTGTCTACCCTGTTTTCCACTTTGGTTTCAGCAGAAACGCCTCGTATGCTGGTTTACAAACCCCGATAAAGACTTATGGGCCGACCTGGCGCCCTTTCATGCTCCTCTGGTGACCACACGTAGGCTTTTAACCGAACTGGAGTGATACAATAATCCCATGTACAGTATAGCGTGTGTACACATTGAAGGATGAATCACATATCACATCTGGTCTGAAAGTTCATCACGCGGGTGTGCGCATTCATTCACTTGCCCACTTGACGCACTCAGAAACAAAACTAGTTTGGAGGCGTGGAGCGGTATCGCTTGCGTCACACTCGGTTTGTACATCACATCCTGCGTCTGTTATTTAGCTGCGTTTCGAAATCTATAGAGGAACGATGGTTCGATTCGACCTGCCGGAGAGCCATGTACATCTCTGACTGGAACTAGACCGTGAAGTGAAAACGTTTTTTTAAATCTAGGTCTGAAGTCCCTTTTATCGTGATAGCAAACTTCATGTATAGTTGCTTTAATATCCATCATCACATATCCCAAACGGAAATATGCTGAAGCACCATCAGCTTGCTTAACATCCATCATTTAAACTTCTCGGGCAAAATAGCAAAGAATTTGAGGTCAGGGAAGGTTTCTCGCCTGTTTTGTTTTCTGTTGTCACATCCGTGACAAGGGTGCAGCAGCTGGTGCTTTTTGATCCAGCGCACCCACGCTTGAACAAAACAGAGCGCGGTGGAAGAGCCAGATTAGCCCGAACATGTGCAACGGTTCTCTAGAATATTGTTTTATTTGCTGGCTGCGAGTCTTCAAGTCCAGCACGAGCGAGTAAGAGGATCCGATCACAAGCGGTCGGGTGGAAAACGGCAGAGGAGAACGTCGAACGGCGATGTGTGTCCGCTGTGAGCAGACGGGACCGGTGACTGAGACGGCTCCGGGTGATGAGGCGAAAAATGTTTGTTTGTTTTCACTATCGGAGCAGGAAAGAATGAGTCAACGTGGGAGTGGTTCCAGGGAGCAGTCTGAGCCCATCTCCCGGCTCTGTGAAGCGCCATCGTAGACGTTTCAGTTTAAAATGTTAACTTGCAACTCTGTGAAATGACCCTCGACTAATATTACAGCCGAGAGTGCAAATTGCGCTTGGGGGAAGTTACATTCACATCAACGTCACTGGGGATGAAATCTCCGGTCTCCAAATGTCACGTTGAACTCTGGGAGAGCCTCTTCCAGCCAGCGTTAAAGGCGTTCTTGAGGTTCCTGGGAATGTGGGATTTTCAGCTATCTCGGTGAATCACTGGCCTCATTGAAATGCGGATCTCGTGACGGCGCCAAGATGAGAAGTTGGCTTTCAACCTGCAGTTTAATTCAGTGACTGCATGGGTGAAAGTGAGAGGCTGAGGCCACTTCAGCCCCAAGTTATGCGCCGAGCGCTCGGCTTCTTAATCAGCCTTAAAAAAAGCAAATAAACACCAAACCACACAAGAGTGTTGAAAATCCATACGAAATACTGAAATGCTTGCGTGACTCATATTTGCTCTTTATTGTGGGCCGCTTAACCACTAAGTAAATAAAGCCCGTTCAGATCTCCGATTCAGATCTTTGTTCGTTCTTCATTCTCCAACATGAGACCACAGCTTATAGAGATGTGTCATATAATTCAGGGAATCCTGAAATTGTGGTGAGGAGACGCTCATTCGTCAGATTCGGATCACTCTGTCAAGTGGAGATAAACTTTGCAAACTGCTCCTCTCGGCGCCTCTGAAAATACAGCACAAAGGAGCCTTACATAAAGGCGGCCCGGTGGAGCAGTGGGTGGCACTGTGGCCTCGAGAAGCGTCTTCCTCTGGGTAGTCTGACTCGTATTAGTCTCCAGGTGTTTGACTGTAGATCAAAGCCGTGCTTTTGATCACCGCCGCCTTCTGCTCTCTCTCCTCAGAAGGCGTAAAGAACATCTCCAACCAGCTGACCATCGGGGCGGAGGTGTCGGCAGAGCACCCGGAGCTGCGCAGCGTGGCCCAGGCTCAGGGCTGGTGGGACGGAGAGGGAGAGTTTAACTTCTCTCAGGTGTTCAGCCCCGAGAACCCGCCGGCCAGGATGGAGCTGGCGAAGCAGCGCTACAAGGGAGGCACACAGCTGCTCCAGCAGCACGATGGTGAGGGGGCCGCTCTCCTGTGTTGCTGCTCCCGAGGGGAAAGACTGTGACACTTGTCATTTGCAATAACACCAGCAATGGTGGAATGATGCTCCTGAGCACGACCACCTCTAGGACGTCCCCCTCTCTATGTTCTAGAAACTCTTAAAGACCCAACCTACCTTTCTCCTACTCGCATAGCCTTTCTTCTTCCTCCTGCTTTCAATTCCTCTACAACTCTCTCCTCTCAACCAGTGCTTACACTATTGCACTCTAAGCCCTTGTCAGTCTGTAGAATATAGATAAATATATATGTTTCCTACAGGTCGGGACAAGGTTTTAACATCACTTCTCCCCTTTAAGTCACTTTGGATAAGAGCATCTGCTCAATGACCAAATGTCATGTGTCATCTCAGGCTCAGTGACAGCAGAGGTGATGATGTCCATCCTCCGGGACAAGTCCAGTGGAATCTGCATGGACTCTGGAGGCTTCTGCACCACAGGCAGCATGGTGTCTGTCCTGCCCAGAGATAGCAGCCTGCCCTGCATCCACTTCTTCACTGCCACCCCAGACCCATCCAGGTGAGCAGACTCGAGTCGACTCTAGACTGGAGTCATCACTGAGGACTATGATAAGCCATTTATAGCATGGCATATTCAAATGTATATACAGAGATGCAATTCCTTTACATAATCAGGTTTAAATATTCTGTTAAATTAGTAAATTTCTTGTTTTCATGGGTTGTAAGCCCTTCAATAACCTCCAGGTGAATTCACATATCTCCACCAAAGTGCAGCAGAACTGAAAAAAGTTTCTTGGAAGTCCACAACCCTGTGATTTGGATCTGCTTCAAATTGTAGTGGCTTCTTCACCGGGCCATGTTACACCCTTCTACCAAATTAGATGGAAATGGGTTGAGTAGTTTTTGTAATCTCACCAACTGTCAGACTGGCTGATAAAGGGCGGCGATAACAAAACCCACTTGGAAGAACTCAAGAGTTGAAACGGAGGTAGAGGTAGTTTGTGTTTCACATCATGACTGTGTCCGATATTCTGGAGCTGCAGTGACTGATTAATTGTTTAGCTGGTCTGAATATTGAAACATTTCTGAGTATATTTTTAAGACATTTCAAGATATTCCAGTACTGTCAGTAGTCGTCTTTGAAAGCAAACTGAATATGTTTTATGTGTAGACAAAACAAGGCATATTCATATTCTAACAACTGATTGACCCCACAACTACTACACAAATAACCCTCTGCTGCAGTCCTACGATACTCCTTCCCTCTTGAGCTTTGTGTCTCCTGTACTCTGCCTCCACTCTGGGTTGATGG
Source organism: Karalla daura (assembly GCA_029224185.1). Taxonomy (NCBI): domain Eukaryota; kingdom Metazoa; phylum Chordata; class Actinopteri; order Chaetodontiformes; family Leiognathidae; genus Karalla; species Karalla daura. The sequence continues at coordinate 15,591,848 of CM055189.1, forward strand.
GAGTTTCTGAGTCTTGGTTTCTCTCTTTCCTGCTCCTGTCCCTGTCAACCCACCCCGCCTGCGCCCTGGCAGGTCTATTTTCAAGCCTTTTATCTTCTCGGACTGTTCCACCCCAGTGCCGAGGGTGGTCTCCCCACAGTTTGGCCCCGAGGACCCTGTCAGGAAGCAGCCCCGCTTTCAGAGCCAGGTGGACCGCAGACATGACCTGTACAAGGCCCACCAGGTGGCACTCAGCAACATGGAGAACAACCCGGTGGGCACCTAGATCCATTAAAAAAAAAGAAGAAAAAAAGTCACGGTTAAATTCTAACATAGCCAGGAGTTCACATTCGCCCCAAAATGATTCGCATTGAGAGTTAAACTTGCTCGTTGGTTGCTGATAAGTGGCACATCCAGGCACTGCAGAGCGGAGCCCCGCAGGACCTCACAGTTAGAGCAGACAAGACACACGGTGTGAGTGCAGACTAAACATAAACACAACCAAGTACACATCCAAAGCCAAAGAGCAGGGTTTCAGTCGAGACTGCACCATGCAACCAACAGCCGGGATGAGCCTGCGGAGAGGTATGAGTGCGTTAAAAAAGGTTTAGCTGGTTATCCAGCCTGAGACGACTATCAGGACTCTTTACACTCCCTGATTCACAGCTAAATATAAGGCCTGTGACTTTTGGTTTTTTGTCAATTGTGCGATATGTTACATAGAATCTAAAATGAATTTAGTTCTGAAATGATCCATGGCGCAGTGTAATAAATACAGAAAAATAAAAGATAGTAAAAAAATTGGGTAGACGAGTACTAAAATGTGGCTTGTGCAACAGCAAAGAAGTACTTTGTCTGAATAGAAACCAGCAAAGTGAGTTGTTGGTGTGTGTGATGGTTAATGCTAAATTATAGTGCATGTAGTGAAGTCAATGTCAGTTATACGGCAACATATGCCTACTTTTCTCACATTGTTAGTGTTAATAATTAACTTGAAGAGGACATCCAATATGTCAACAACAGCTCACCGCCCCAAGGCTTTTTCTTAGATTTCTGTCACTTCACATTTACTGATTGATTGACACTGAAGCAGCAGCGTTTTATAGTCACAGTCGGCCTGCCGCATGCATTGCATCATATCCTGTTTGTAAAGCTCGGTTTTGTAGATGTTTCGCCAACTAACTAAAAGCGGTGCACCCTGGGAATTAGCGTATACACAACGTAAGGCACATTTAAGATTATCCGCGTGGTTGGAACGGCTTTGGCTGCCGTCTCGGTGAGCAGATAGAGTACGCTGAAACCCAGATTAGCCTGCAGAGGAAATGGAGGAGTGTGATAGCAGGTGTGCTCACTGCTGTCATTAAACCCTGCCTCAGACGTCTGGCTGAATCAGACGTTCAAAAGGCCGACGGTGGGAGCTTGATCCTCGTAAATGTACACACAGTGCCTATGTTACGTGCAGGGGCTTGACCACAGTTTAGGACTCAATCGAGTGACTGCGCCGCTTAGGCGGGTTTAAACACACAATGTGCCGGCGCTCTCCGGCCGAGGTGTTTGCTGTCGTTTTGACGTCTCCCTTTTTTCTGCTCTGCGTCAGGACGAGGGGGGAGCGATCCATGAGATCCTGCGGGAGCTGGAGTCGCAGTGTCTGAGCGAGATTTCAGCCATGCTGAGCGGAGAGATATCGGGAGAGGAGCTGGGGGACTTGTTTTTCGACTGCGTGGACACAGAGATTAAGTTCTACCAGTGAGGAGGTGGGAGGCTTTGGGAGCTGTGTCTGTTCCTCTGTTGTGCATGAATGCGGTCCTTTTTGGTAAAGGGGGACTGCAATGTGGGAGCTCAGAGAAACAAACCCTGATCAAATTATTCCGATACAATAGTGCTGAAAATCCGTAATAATCGTGTAACAGTTTGCAGAAGCACTACATTAAAATGAAAAATGTTTAATGTATAAGTTCGGTGCATAAATATGTATATGATTGTGTGAAATGCATCTTAAAATGATGGCAAGCACATTTCTTAAACTCATCTAAGATGTTCCCAATATTATGATGATTTTCAAGCTCCAAATTAACAGATTTAGTACATTTTTCAAGAGTAGACCGCATGAAAACCAGCAAAAGGAAGTGACAGATGTGCACATACACACAGTTGAATATCAGTAACATTAGTTGTGATTCTTATGACTTCCTCGTGTCTTAATCCTCTCCAAATTTCCACGTGAAAGTCTGGAAATATCTGAAACGCCATATGTGCTGTGTCTGTCCTCTGTTACAGCGCCCCCAGGTGGACATTGCCGGGGCTGGCACGGTTTGCAGGAAAAGGCCTTGGGACTGATAAAAAAAGACTCTGTGATCCTCTCCGGATGGGCCTCCGCCTCGCTCCTACAACACACATCCCTGACACCATTCCATCAGTAACACAGAGTAAATGTCTAAAACCACACACGTGATTGGAGCATATTAACCATCTGTATCACCCAGGGAGCAAAGGCTGCACCTCGTTAGTGAGTGTAAAGATGTAGAATACACAGGCGCCTATGTAGAACTGTGTTAAGTTGCACAAATACTGTGAGTATGGCATTCAATTATCTTCTTTTTTTTGTTTGTTTGTTTGTTCTTGCAGATGTAAAGGTTGTCATTTGAAGGCAGCCATAGGGAAGGATCCAATAAAAGAGTGTGTGTGTGTAGTCTGTCCTGAGTGTGTCGTGAGCTTTCTGGGCACCGGGACGGTGCGGCTGCAGGTTATTGGTAATGTTAGAGTGCGTCACCACGTCACATTAAGCTTGGTCACTTGTGCACCTCTCCATGTCAGCGTACGGGGTTAAACAGCTTTGATGATGTAACCCGGCCCGTTTGGTTTGGTGCCATGCGTCGGTAAAGTTGAGAAAACAGCCTTTAATTATCTTGAACTTTCTCTGTGGTTGCTTAACTTCAATGCCAATAAAGCTGAGCGGTTGTGATTAATCTGTGCTTGTCTTGAGCCACGTGATGCCCTGTGGGATTTGTTTTTTACCTTTGCAGTTTCTGATCTTCTAACACTGACTCTTTCTTCTCTCAGTCTTTTAAATACATATTAAATATAATCCGTACATGTTTCTGAACATATCCTTTTGTTCTAATGATGTGCCAGTTAACAGTCGTGATTAAATGCACATGATTCAGTGACCAAATAAATTTACCAAAGGTCATCACAAAAACACAGATGCCTAATCAATCACATCACTATCATCAATTCCTGTCTTCATCTGACAACTTATTCACATCATCGCTCTCGTCTTGCTTGGATATGAACAATAAAAGAACTGAAAGTATCCTTCATTTTGGATTCTGTTTGACAATTCAATGATTTGTTCACATACCTCACTGATGATAAATGCAAGGTAATGAGCAGCATTTTAGTAAAAGCTTATGTTTTACTATTTTTATAAAATGAGTACCACCTGCTACCTTAAAGTAATCCTAAAAGTTGATATTGGGTAATGCAAAAATTGACAATTAATCCAAATTTCAAAATCAAATTCTTTATCTGTTGCTCTATGAGGACATAGGACATATGACATTTCTGCAATAATGCACAGGTTATCACAGGTTACAAAGGTGAGACTTATGAATTGAAACGCCTGTGCTTGCAGGATTCAATGAAATAGCTAGCTGGATGGGTGGATGGCTAAAAATGTAGCCAAAATAGTAGAGAAAATAGACACTTTTTTAAAGTGCAAGCTGCACATAGGCACATTCAATGATGTGCAAGGAGTCTAGCAAGGTCTACAGCTATCAGTCAACTGAAAGTGTTATAGTAAAAGAGTAAGGACATAAACTGCTGTAGGAGTGACAGAGCACATTACAAGAATATGGACATGAGATTACAGGAACACGTGTTAATACAGGACATTATCATTACAATAAATTACTGGATGGGTGGATATAAACTTAATTGTTGATATGGAAAAATTCCGGCCATATTATCAACATAATCCAGTTGTGGAACTTGGAGTCACTGTAGTTTATGGAAGACATTTCACTTCTCATCTCGCCTCTTCAGCTCTGGATGAGATGTGAAATATCTGAAAGAATTCAAACAATTAGTCCTGTGTTTTCTATTAATTAAACTATTGTTTGGTCATATATAATCATAATCTGTGTACTCTATTAATCCTGAAGGGAAATGTGTGATCGCAGTTACTCCATGCTAGTGTAAAATGCATAATAAAAGAGACTACGAAATATATATATATTTTTAAAACAGCTGTACAATATAAAAACAATAAAGTAAGTATAAGTAAAATGGCCTTGACTCACCTTGTTTCTACTGGTGAAACTTAAAACAATGCGTACCAGATATCTGTGGCTGTGTCTGTGCACATGCCATACATTTTGGCAAGATTTGATCTTGTAGCTTCTGAATTTGCATGAAAGTCAGTGTTGCCGCCAGTCCCTGTCATACTCAGGCTCTAAGTCAAACAAAGAAAAGTTACCTCGAAAGTAATATTTATGAAATGAAAAACATGGTGACGTCACAGTAACATTGCATTTAAAGGATTAAGATTTTAAAAAGTTGAACATTTGATGTAAATAGTTTGGCATCATAATATTAATGTATAGAACTGTTTATGGCAACGTTGTGAAACGTGCTCTGTACGCGTCAATAAATGTAACAAGTATTGGAGAAGTTTTCATCGTTCATTTTTCAAAACACACATATCGAACCGCCGCCATTGTCGGACTGGCCACCAGGGGGCGGTAATTAGCCTCGGAGCTGCTGCTCTAACCACCTATCCACGCCGGTGCAGAAGAAGAAGAGGAGGAGCCAAACAAGCCATTAGCCTGAAGGGGGTCGCCTACCTGAACTGAAAACCTGCGCTCACAATTCAGCCAAGACAGTTGTTGTCCCTCACCTCCGCGCGTCGCCGGACAATGTCGCAGCATCTCACGCCCGTCCCCAAGTGAAGACAGCGGAGAAGGTAAATGAAGTGGGAGGGTTTCATGCTTCCCTGTGCTGCCCTGTGCCGCTACTACAGCAACCCAGAAAAGTGCAGTTCGTCCTCCTCTGTGGCCAGTCCAGACCAACAGCGGACTGAGGAGAGGCGTCAATTGGTGAACGATAACGCGATCTTGAGATTGCAGTGCTCACGGGAGGTCGATAGGAGCGTGCACCGTTGTTGCCCTGAGGCTAGTTAGCATATTAGCTGCTGGCAGAGGTCCCTAACAGGCAGCCAGAGGAAGCACAATCTTATCTCTGATTGAAGTCAAGACCCTGCAGCCATCCCGCCAAGTATCAGTCCAACAGGAGGAGATCGCGTTGAACGGGCTGCCCGCTGCGGAGCAGTGGGTGTCCGTGACGTGTGCGGTGAAAATGACCACGTTTTCTGCACAGCGACTCCTGTCATGTGGGTACAAAACCACAGCAACCGAGAGGGCACTCGTCATATGTGCACAGACGCACCACAGATCATGACGACTGCTGTCTGGGTAGATCTTCACTGAGAGCATCTCCTTAAGAGGTGGTCTCACTTCACGTAGTGGCTCGCGACCAGTTCACTGAGAAAACTCCATCTGTTTTGGTGTCCGAAAACTCACACTTTTGACTTATTTCCAAGCCTGTATGTGATCTAAATGGAGTAAAGCGAATAGTTTGAGTTCAAGCATTGCTTCACATTACATTTAAACATCTAAGCATGGAAAGCCAAAAAAAAGATAATTACAGAAAACTATGTACCATCTAGGGGTTGTTTTGCTTCAGAACTGTTGTCAGAATCGCAGTTAATTTGTGATAATTACATCTGGTCAATGTTTTGGATAGCTCCTCTTCTTTGTCTTTTCAACAGGATACATTTACAGCTTTAGTGTTATTCATTGAAGGGGGCCTAGCATTGTTTTCATACATGTCATTTATGTTATATGAGACTGGTTTTATCAAACAGACCTCAGACTGTTTTACAGTACTATTTTTAGGTGTGGGAATATTACAGTCTGTTTGCATAGATTTGTTTCCCCCTGGCAACCACACATTGGCTGTTTACGCTGATGGGTTGTCTTGCCTGCCATGAATGATCACAGAACTTTGCATTCCTCACCTAACAATGGAGCGTTGCAGTTTTTTTCTCCTAAATGGGAACTGGAGGCATAAAGCTATTGTTCTTGTACACGTCCAGCCTTAACGTGTGTGAACCAGAGAAGGAATCAGATATCAAGGACGAGCCAGGAGCATGTGCAATGACATTACGCTAGGAAACTTAAAAAAACAAACTGCTTCCTCCCAGCTGTCTTCATTTACGCGTACTCATATTGTACTTCTACTCTGATTTTTAGCTGCCGTCTCAGTGTTCCAAATTATCTTTGGAGTGAGGACATGACGGTGTTTTTTGACCTGCCATCTTGGGAATAGACTGTCGCTAAAGCCAATGTAATTTTGTTTTTGCACTTGTGTGAGTGGCTTTGGCTACAAGAGTCCACTAAATGAATAAATGTGAACATGAGAGAGGTGTTTAGATCTTAAATCTGGAACCCATTTACCTGAAGTCCACGATATCTTACATTGAAGGATAGGAAAAGAAGAAGAGGCAGACATCTGCTCCTTCAAGGCTTCACGGGGTCTCTCTGCTAAGACAAAGTCACAATGACTTAAAGGCTGAGCAAGTTGAAATATCCTCGACAAGCGGTCTGTTATTCTAGGTCCCCTTAGGTTGGTTTGAGGTAGGTCGTTTTTGTGACATCTCTGGAGTTGTTTTGTACCTCGGCATGCTTCACAACCTGGTTTGTAAAACCCTCTCTCCCTTTTTGCCGCAGCGTTCGGCGTCCGCCCCCTGCGCCGTCATGTCCTCGAACCGGCCGGAGAAGAGCTGGCAGTACGCCGACAGGGCGTCAAGGCCGTGGGACGGCTACGACGACCGACGGGACGACTGGCGCAACCCCCCGAGGAGCGCTCACCGGGATGCCCACCATAAATACGGCGGGGACAGGCACGGCAGCACCGAGCGGCTCGGCAGGAGGAGGGAGCACGGCAGAGACTCGCTCGGCAGAGACTGGGGCCGCAAGAGCCCGGCCAAGAGACACCCGTCCCCACCCGAAAAGAGGCACCGCAGGTTCACGGAGCGGGACGCCGACGCCGATTACAGATACAAGCGTGCGGCGGAGGACGAGCCCAGCCGACACTTGCCGGACCCCTTTGCACCACGTGGACACACCACCAAGGACTTGAAGCGCTCGTTGTCACAGGAAGACGATTCCAAGTACAGGGAAACTGCACAGGACTTCAGACAGAGGTACCCCGAGGTGAGCCACGAGGAGCCCGGCGCCAGGCAGCAGCACGACGACGGCGCTTCCAGACGGTTCGTAGGGAGCAGGGACAGAAACGGTTACGGACTCAGCTGGGACCACTCGGGAGAGGGTGCTCAGTCACCAGAGGGTCTTGCCAAGTCCAGAGAGATGAGGGACAGCGCCGTCATGGAGCCTGTCGACCATTCTCCAAGAGGACTTCCACTGAGGCCGTCCCCTGGACGGGTGGGTCTTTTTCACATGAGAGAATTTCAGGGAGAAATCAAGATCCATAGAACAAATAGTGTAGTGTGTTTACTGAAGTTGAACATAAGAGGTCTCAGTGTTAAGATAATAGGTGACTGTGACTGTGCATCATGTTAAATTTGTAATAAAAGTAGCTTGAGTGTCCCTGCTTACCAGCCCCTCTCAGCCACTGAACAGCTTTAACCTTCTCCACATTCACCTTGTAATTATTCTAATGTCCAACACTGCCTTACTGCCTACTGTACTTGGTAGTCTCAATTACAATCCTGTGTTTTTTCCCCACCAGTCTTTTCAGGTTGATGCTGCCCACCAGAGGACTGCTGCTGCTGCTGCTGCTGCTGCTACTGACCAGACAAAGTCTACCATGGGATTCCAGCGTTTTCTTGAAGTGCTCAACAAAGGTGTGAACGTGGCGGCGCTTAACCAGATCGTGACTCAGAGCCCGGCCGAGCTGAGCGATCAACCGCTTGCAAAGACGCCGGCTCCCAAAGACGAGCAGTGGGCCGTGAGCCGCGAGGCGGAGCGACACGAAAGCCGCCTCGAGGCTGACCTGTGGAGTGAGATGAGGGAGCCTCAGGAGCTGGACTCCCCTCCGCGTAAGGAGGGTCCTCTGCCCGACCAAGCGGCTGTGCAAAAGGGCGAGAGGGAACGAGGCCTCGGCGAGACGAGCGCGCCCGCGACCCCCTCTGCGGCGGCGGCGGCGGAGGCGTCTCACGGAGAGAACAAGCAAAAGCACGAGCAGATGCTGAACATTTTGGAGGCCATCGGCGTGAACCTGGGGTCCGAGGAGCTGGACCAAATGTCGCTCCGGATCCAGCAGCGGTTGTACGGAAGGAGGGAAGGCGACGGGGCCCGCGATCGCAAAGGCAGCAGCGAGCCCGACCAGAGGCCTGCCGATTCGCCGCGGCGGAAGAGTGGATCGCCGTCCAGCCGGTCCAGCTTCAGCCCGCCCTCCGAGGAGTATCACTTGACAGCCGAGCTGTACGATGTCAGCAAGAGGGGAGAATGTTTGATCGAGATACAACCGGATCCCCAGTACTGTCAGGGAAGCGGCGGTAGCAGCGCGGCGCAGGGCAACGAGGACTCCCAGGGAATGACTGATAAGTTCTCTCAAAATCCCCTGTACACCTTGCCCAAGCCAGCGCCTCCGCCTGTGCTGCCGGCCTTCCCGAACTGTTTACCTCCGCCTTTGCCGCCTCCACATTTGCCAGGGGCTTTACCGCCACCTCTGTCACTGCCGTACCCTCCTCCTCCTCCAGGGCTGCCCCTTGCAAGGAGCCCTGTCTTCCCGCACATGCACCCCTTCCTACCTCGCCCCCCTGCCCCACCGATGTTCCCAGAATACCTCGGGCCAATGATGCAGCCGCACCCAGGACCTTTTGGCAACCCTCCGCCGCCTATGAATCCGCCCTATGAGCCTTTCAGCTCCATACAGCAGTCAAAAGGGCCGGCGAGGCCCCGCTGTTTGCAGGTCGTTCAAGTCGAAAAAGCCTTGAAGAAAACGCCTGCAACGGGTGACCTTTGAACCGAGAAACAGAAAATCTGTGGAAACTTTTTGTACTTTGGAAGAAGTAGAATCAAATTTCATCACCTTGAACAACCAGCATCAGAAATCAGTCAGGATAAAGTCATAGTCTTAGGTAAAACACTCCAGGAAAGCCTTGAAAGTGTCCTACCTTTTTGCTCAAAATATTTAAACATTTGACAAACAATTTGACTAAATTTCAATATTGTTAACATTACACTTGTTGAGATTCAGTTCCTATTGGGACCTAATGCCACAGCATCATAATCCAGTGTTTGGTTAGAGAACTTTGCTAACCTTTATCTGAAAAATGAGCTAGATGTTTGCATCTGTGTCAGGCCTACGTGGTTTCATTTTTTATGTACATACACAGGAACCACATGTTTATATTTGGACTGTGTAATATTAAAGTGATTCATACTTAACGGGCTAAACAGTGGTTAAGTGCAATTATTTTTCTTGGATGCAATGTTGAGGAAATATGCAGTACAGATGTCATAATATACTAAAGTTTTGTTTAACATGAGAACAAGACTGAGACAACACAGTGCCTCTATGAATATATCACTGTTTGACGAAGGGTTCAAATCCCATTCATTTGCATATTCTCATTGTGTCTGCATGGTTTTTGAAAGTACTTTATCCCAGTTGGAGAAAAAATCACACAAAAGTACAAAAAATACACAAGCAATCCACACATACAATAATCCACATAGAAAATGATGGCACAGCAAATAAGTATGAATATTGTAAAATAAATGAAGCAAAATAAGAAGGAATAATTTATTTTACAAAAATAATAAAATGATAAGAGTCGAGAAATGTACATTTGTACCAGGACTAAAAGAGGCAGGCTCCAGCAGATCCCTGCGACACCATTATGCTACAACACTGGTAAGACAATGGATGGAGGTGGACGCCTTGTGTACGGCCATCCTGTGTGTTAATAACAGAGACCAGCAGGGGGCACCACACAAGGCATTTATTTTATATTTAGCATTTATGATATATAGTAACTATTAAAAACATATTGTTATTATATTATATATATTATAACATTGCTGACTTATATTTCCCCCATTTATTTCATTCCCCCCCTTCATTTCACATAAACCATAAGAAGCCAGTGTATTTACACAGACGTTTGTAACTTTTAAAGCTCTCAGTCTTTTGGCTTTTACTCTTTGCAGTGACATTTGTCATTAAATAAGTGGAATAATAGTGGAATTGGTATCGTTTTATTATGATTATTCATCTCAACGCACCTTTCAGTCATCAGATCTGCGGCAGTGCGGTGACCCGCTATTTGAATAGATTCTACTACAGTATACCATTTTTATCACAATACTGTAAACAGTTGCGAAATTAAGATCAGGCAAATTCAAGTCAAATCTATAGTGAATGGGATTACTATCAGAATATAGATAATACGTCCGGAAAGTCCACTCTATTAAATAAGGTCCGCAAGTTAAAGCGAATCTTTTTAACGTTTCAATGCGGGTGTCTATTGTAAGTGCGGCAATGTGTCAACATAAGTGATGATAACTTATAAAAGCCGTCTTGTGAGTTTAACCGCATTGTTTACGTTATTCCAAACGCAGGGAAAGCGTCGTTGTCCCGCGACGTGACGCCACGCCCCCAATGATGACGTAGCACCGACTGCATATGGCCGATCCACCTCGATCCTCTGCTGTATTTTCCCCTTTTTTTCCCTATTTTCGAGCTCTCCATCACCACCATCGAACCGGGTCTCCCGGCTTTTGCATCTGGCAATCCAACCATTTCTGTTAACTTTGACGCATCGGCCTCAAAGTACCACTTTCGCCCTGGTATGCATCTAACGAAGAGGTCGTTTGAGCAGCGATAGCAGGTAAACAGTGTGCTAGCCGCTAAGCTAGCTCATCATTTAGCAGCTGCAGAGACAATTATTTTCAGACCTCGTTTGGCTGCGTGTTTGATCGCTAATATCGGCACCTTGCACCTCGATGTCGTGCTATTGTGCTTCCGTTACTACACGCAAGGCCGTCTGTTTCTACGCATGCATGAAATTAAGCTAAAGTTAATGTGAAATTGAAATTTTCGCTAGCTTGACGGCTTGTCTGAGGTCCAAGAGGAAATCTGTGAAGCCTAACCCTCACCATCTCCATTCCACAGAGGCTGTGCTGACTTCACCATCTGTAAACCGAAGGATGAATCCACATGACCGGGAACATGCTCCTCAAAGACTACAGAGGAATCCAGATCACCCACCCTGGACAGTGTTCAATATCAGCACCCCTAGAATTAACAGGGACTGGGAAACCTGCAGCCAATACTCAGTCTGTCCTCATAATGATTTACAAGACAGCATAGCAGATAATTTGGGGTCTAAGGGACTTGGTCCTCCCTTAAATGACAGTGATTCAGAAGACAGACCAGACGGAGAACCCCTTGATGTGCAGAGCGCTGAGGACCCCGAGCTGAAAAGAAAACTAAAAGAGCTTGAAGAGATAGAGCAGAGGATACAACGGAAGAAATTTGACATCGCGCTGAAAAAAGTTGAGCCGTTTGTGAAGGAGACATTGGCCCAAGGCTTTCCTTGCAATAAGCCGTTGAGTACCAGCAACGGTGCAACACTCAAAGACAGGGTGAATGTCATTTTGCAGCAGCGACATTCTGCCAGTTTTCTGTCAAAGGTGAGTCAAAGACTGATGAAGACCAACATGTGACCGCGGGTGTTTACCATACGAAGGCCAAAATGCTTCACACACAACATTCTGCCTCATGCGGCCCACTCCTGTGTTGTTCAGGTCCAGTCCCATGCAGACAGGCTGAAAGCAGACCGACTGAGAGCAGAGGGTTTGCGGCAGGACCACCATCCTCTGAAACTCAGAGTGAGGGCCCTGATGAAGCAGAGAAGTCGAGATCCTGCTGCATTTGCAAGACACTTGGAGGTTTGGAAATTTACACCTGCTGGCATTGTATCACTGTATTTTATGACTTGATGAACAAACACGTCCAGTCCATTTACCATCTTGTGCGTCTGTTTTGCAGGTTTCCGATGTCACATTGTCACCTCCCAGCCAAAGAACTTCTTCACCAGACAAGGGGGAGAACAACAACCAGGGTTTCCAGCGCTTCGTCAGCCTGCTCAACAAAGGAGTGGACATAGACTCGCTGAGCCGGATTGTAAACAATGATCATGAGGTTCCTCCTGTTGATGAGGAGCTCCTGAATGTCCCCTCAGCTGCTGTGGAGAACAAGTCAGAACTGCCTTTCACACAGAAGAGCCCACGACTGAGCAGTGGGAGTCAGAGAGGGAGCATGGGCTCCAGTCAAGAGAGATGCAGGAGTGAGAGGCTCTCTCTTCTCGCTGATAATGAGCAGAGGAATGGCAGACGTGACCATAGTTTTCACTCCGGTCGATCTAGGTCCCCCTCAGAACGGAAGAAGATAAAAGAGGAAAAACAACCACATGTGGAAGAGCAGCAGGCACAGCTCCAGAACGTGCTGCAGAGTCTGGGGATGAGCTTGGAGGAGCAAGAGATAAATAAATTAGCAGACCGGACTCAGGAGAGGTTGTATGGGAGGAAGCACAAAGGTATGGAGAATAACTCCATAGATGAGCAGAAGAGTCGGCAGCACAGGAGCTCCTCTTCATCTTCAACAGCTTCCTCCTCCCATTCCTCCTCCTCCTCCTCCTCCTCAAGTTCGACCTCTAGGAGCGGTAGCCGCAGCCCCTCTCGCCATCGGCGCTCCCACAGCAGAGACTGGAAGCGGAGGAGAAAGTCCAAACACAAGCACTCCAGAGAGAGAAGCAGAGACAGTCTGACACACCAGGACGGCAGAAATGACATCTCCACGTATCAACATTCGTATCCACAAAACCCAGGATATCCAGTCCCTAACCCTGCTGCCTTTTCTGCATTCCCTGAATATGGTTTGTCCCATAACTCCCAGTATAATGTCCACCCCAGTGGCTCTTCCTCATGGATGTGCACCAATCCGCTTGCTTTTTATCCCAGTGGGCATCCCTATCCACAGAACGCCTTTTATCACTTTCCCGGCATTGCCGCACCCTCTAACATGGCCTACCCTTCTCAGAGTCATCCTGAAGATGGGGTGCTACCTGCAAACTCAGATCAGCCCGAAAGCGAAGGCCAGGCTCATTGCCTGCAGCCGCTGACCAACCAGAGCGGTCTGAAGAAACAGACAAAAAGCCACAGGAGTAAATCACTGGATGAATCGCGAAGGAAGAACAAAAATTCCCAGAAAAAAACAAATTTGACGGTAAAGCAGGAAGCTGTTTTGCTGGTGAATCCAGAGAGTACACAGATCTGTGACGATCAGGCTGAAGAGGAGAAGCTGCAGAACAACGTAATTTCCTCATTTGAGGAAGAGGTTTGTGTGCTGGTTTTTATTCAGCTTCTCAGTCAAAGTCATCGTTATACTTAGTCAAGCTGCAACAACTAACTGATTTATTGACTATGAAAATAACTGGCAACTATTTTAATAATCCAATAGTGGATTTAAACAATTTTCAATTATAAATGATTTTAAGAAATCAAGTCAATATTCTGTGATCACAGTCTCTTAAAAGTGAATATTCTGTTGTTTCATTAGTTCACACACAGAAAATTGAATGTTTTTGAGATGAGGTAAAAATAAGAACGTATCTAGAACTTGTTAATGTCATTTCCTAAACCAAACAACTCGACCTGAAAAAAATTGCATGTTCTGGCCCTAGTTATCTGTATGGTAGTCAGTTGGTCGTAGCAAAACATGGATTTCAATTCCAAAATCAAACACTTTTCATTTTGCAGGTTCCTGTTGTTGTTGCAACGTCTCCTTCCAGCCAAGGAGCTTCTTCACCAAACAAGAGGGAGAACAATGTCAACCAGGGTTTCCAGCGCTTCGTCAGCCTGCTCAACAAAGGAGTGGACATAGACTCGCTGAGTAGGATTGTCAATGATGACAGTCAGGCTCCTCCTGTTGACGAGGAGCTCCTGAAAGTCCCTTCAGCTGCTGCGGAGAACAAGTCAGAACTGCCGTTCACGCAACTGAGCAGTGGAAGTGAGAGGAAGAGCATTGGATCTAGTCAAGAGAAATGCAAGAGTGAGAGGCTCTCTCAGTCTGCTGAAAACGAGAAGAGGAATGGCAGACGTGACCATAGTTTTACCTCCAATAGTCGATCTAGGTCTCCCTCGGAGCGGAAGAAGAAAAGACAGGAGGAAAAACCACATGTGGAAGAGCAGCAGGCACAGCTCCAGAATGTGCTGCAGAGTCTGGGGATGAGCTTGGAGGAGCAAGAGATGAATAAATTAGCAGACCGGACTCAGGAGAGGTTGTATGGGAGGAAGCACAAAGGTATGGAGAATAACTCCATAGATGAGCAGGAGAATGTGCTGCACGGGAGCTCCTCTTCATCCTCCTCCTCCTCCTCCACCTCCTCCTCAAGATCAACCTCTAGGAGCGGTAGCCGCAGCCCCTCTCGCCATCGGCGCTCCCGCAGCAGAGACTGGAAGCGGAGGAGAAAGTCCAAACACAAGCACTCCAGGAACAAAAGCAGAGATGGGCCGACGCAACAGGACAGCCGAAACGAAATCTCCACGTATCAACATTCATATCCTCAGTACCAAATGTATCCCTATCCAAACCCTGCTGCCTTTTTTGCTTTTCCGGAATATGGTTTGTCCCAGAACTCTCAGTACAATGTCCACCCCGGTGGTTTTTCCTCATGGACATCCACCCAGAGCACTAATCCTCCCGCTTTTTATCCCAGTGGGCTCTCCTACCCACCAAATGCCTTTTATCACTTTCCTGGCCTGGGAGCAGCCTCTAACATGGTCTACTCTGCTCCCACTCAACCTGAAGAGGTGAACTTACCCGTGAATCCAGATTTGGCTGAAAGCGAAGGCCAGGGGTCAGTGGCCTCTGGCACTCGCTGCCTTCATGTTGTGCAGACAAAAAGGCTGATGAGCCAGAAGCAGTTTGCAGAAAACCATAGGAGGAAAGCACAGGTAGAATCTCAAGAGAAGAATAAGAAACAAGAAATAGAATCTAAGGAGAAAGCAAAGACTCCACACAGCTTTGTAGTTAAGTCAGAACCCAAGGAGTCAAAAGAGGAAAAGCAGCCACCAACAGAGGAGGAAATAAAGGCCAACTTAAGGAAAAAGGTTTGTGGGTTGGTTTCTCCATCTTCATAACCTGGGTTATGTTTTTATCTTTTTCATTTCTGTCAGCACATGATGGCAGGACAGATTGAAGCTCCTCTGAAGCGTTTAGAAGCTGGAGTCAAAGAATTTAATTATTGTTCTTTGGCTATTGTAGCACAGTCAGAAGTACAGAGGCTTCCCCCAGCAAGTGTCATTGGACTGCAACCAATTTTCTAGCCAGTGTGGAGCTCCATCCAGAAGCTGGTATGCACTGTCTTGTGCTCTGTCGGTGTCAGCTCCCCTGCCTTGTGTGTCCTCCCAAGCAGGCACCCTGCTGAGCTATAAGAAGTGTCAGTTAGCCTACTCACCCTAGCTGAGCTGATGAACCCACCTGGTGCTGCTGCCTCTCTCTCTTACAGCTAACTGCTCAACTCACGGCCACCCCCACACATCCCCACAACCCACCTGAGGCTGGGTAGGGGGTCACCCCAGCCTATGGATCACCTCAAACTTAAATGGCTCCAATGCCATATGCTAAAAGGTGATCCAGGTGTTGGCATCCTTTACATGATGGTGCCACTAGAGGGGAGTGTGGTCAAAATAGAGGGATCCCAGCAGTAGTCACCAGGTACTCCTGAGTTGTGCTTTACTGTGACATCTCTCGGACAGCTCCCTGCTGATGTAAAGCACAGGGTGATCTTCACCCTGTAGCTACTGAGACAAAATGCCCCCCAGCTCCCTCTTCAGGGGCATCGGGCTGCAGGTTGAGAGGGAGAGACACATATAATGCAAGAGCAGCTCACAAGGTCCGTTTCTTGAGGGCTCGATAGCACCACTCTGTCCACTGGGTCAGAGGCACCTTTATGGATGAGGTCAGTCAGAGGGCTGGTCAGGCCTGTGAAGATTAAGATGAACTTCCAATAATAACCCTGCCAGCCCCAAGAACCGCCTCACCTCTATTTTGGTCTTGGGCCTCAGGCAGTCTCATCTGCCTATATCTGCACCTGCCGCAGCAGAGGTGGTACTTCAGATACTGTACCTCCATCGACCCAACTGCAGACTCCTGTGGGTTGGTCGTGAGCTCTGCATGTCTTAGCTACTCCAGCATTGCTTATCAGTCTAACCCATAGACTATATAAAAGAGTCCATACATCAGGTGCGTGTGTGCAAGCTTAGTTTATTCCTCCCTGTAACCAGCTGTGCCACAGCTTCCCTGCTCTTGGTTGCCATTTATACTTAAGTGTATCAATGGAAAGTGGGGATGTCTGTGCTGTGTCAGGATGCGCCAGATGATGTAAGGGTGTCATCCTGAGACTATTACAGAGATCTTGTACCTGAAATGTGTTTTGGGGAGGCACCACTGGTCCCTCCCTCCCCCTCTGCAGTGTTGGATGACCCTACATTCTCACTGTGCGTAGCACATATAACCAATGTCCTTACTGGTTGTGAACACACCCAAACATATTCCCCTGGTAGCCCATTAAGCCGAGGCCAAACCCAAACCCCAGAATTATGGTGTCCATCATGCTAGTGCTCAGCGCAGTCTGGATGCTATTCTTTTTCCCCCTATATCAAATTTCCACGAGCAGTATTGTAAATCTTTGAATGTCCCCATCCTTTAAGCCCCAGGATCAAACAGGTTTTGGTGGATTATATGCAGCCATGGACTGTATTCAGCCAGAATCCACCTTTGCCTGATACATAACCCCCAAGAGCCTTACCAGAACACTGCATGTTCGGGTGATGAAGTCAGAGGGCCAGCAACCTCTATTAGGGGACACTCAATGGAAGTGTCCCCATCCAACAGCCCTGCCTTGGTGCAAGAGGATCTCCTGTCAATCAGGAGCAGTGCCTGCACTGGCCCAGTCTTGAGCAAGAGAGAAGAGAGGAGGGTTAGAGCTAGCTGTCCAGATGTAGTCTGGATGGCTAGGTTGGAGAGTGATCCTGGTGGGAGAGCTGACCCCGTCATACCCAGGCAATCAGTCTTTCCAGAAGGGCAGTTTGCTTCTCTCCCTAGGCCTGGAGAGTGATCAGGCTTTGCCAGTTGAACGAGTCAACTCGCCTGCTGCTCCTCTACCAGAGCCGGCCCTGCCATGCCTCCCTCTCCTACAGCTGACCGGCCAAAACACCTCCTTCACCCACACACAAAACGATATACATGTGCACATGTGGTGAAATGGCCTGATGAGGTCCTTACCACTCTGCTCAAAAAGGAACCGCCATAAGTGGCAGTGGACCAGAAAGGCTGGTATTAGAGATGCACACCTGCACTGCCAGGCCAGTAGAATCAGCCTCTGCACAGTGTCGGCACTTCTCCCGACAGGTGCATAAGTGGACTCATGGGATTGTGGTGACCTCAAACAAATACAGGAAGCACTGGGGAGTCATCTGCTGCTGCCATCCCCTGGATGATTAGGTAGCAGAGTTAAGCCAGGTGAGCTGGCCCTGGTGCACCTGTCTGGGCAGTCTCTCCAGGAGGGCAGTTTGTCTGGGCCTGTGAAGTGAACAGATATTGCCAGTTGACTGCTGGCAATTTTGCCTGCTCCCTAATCCTGGTGTATTCCTGTTATTTGCCTTCAGATCTGGCTAAGGGTGATCATTGGCCAGACTGGCGTCTGCTCCATCCTGTCCACTGGGCCTCACGTTGTGCCGATGTAGCACAGTCAGAGCTGCGAGGGTGTAGCCCAGGCAGTCCCACAGGACAGCAAGCGTTTTGTTCAGCTGTTTATTCAGAAACACCCGTGTGGAACTCCTTCTGGTGCCTCGGCGGTGGTTCCTTTTCACTGCCTCTAGTTTCACCTTGATATCGGCAAGGTCATCACAGCACAGCCACCATGATGTCGTCTTATATGTGACAGAGACAGTGGAGTCTGAGAGTGGTGGCCGAAAGGGGTTCTTGAACAAAAAGTGCACACACAAGTAAAACAAGATTGAAAACAAGATTCGCTCTAGCCTGGTTCATCAGATGTACAAAGGCAGTGTTTACATGTTGACTTAAGGTTTTGTTGTCAGAAGTTTTAGGCAGAGCAGAGAGTGAGCACTGGTTGCTAACTAGCTTGTGGCTGAACAACAGATTAGTAACGGTAAACGTCTAGCAACGTATAACCAGAACTAGGGATGAAATGATTACACAAATGATTCAAATCAAATCATTGATTTTCATGAACTGAAGCTTTGTTTACTCATTCCTTGCAATATACGACCTGTTCCATTTGTTCAGCCGTATTTGACCTGCTCTATTTTATGCTGACCTTAAGGGTTGACGCACAATAATACAAGCCAGCACAAGCTGCTTAGCCGGCTCAAAGAAAAGCAGCACATAACGTAACACACGTGTTTGTTACATGTAATTGCTTATCAAGATGGACGCTAGTAAGAACCGTGGTTATTAGTAACAGTGAGTTCAGAATATTGGTTGGCAACATTGAGTAGTTACGATGCTATTGCTAATAGTAACTGACTCGAGGAGACGAATTGAAGCGCTGCTACATTACTTTTAATGCGTGTTTAGTTGTGAGTCAGCAGAAATGATAAACGAACATACTCAAGTACATATGCCTCGTCCACACACACACACACACACACACACACACACACACACACACACACACACACACACACACACACACACACAGTTGCTCCTCAGTGATGTCATTAAAAAGGCCACTGGATGTATAAAATATCTGGTGGCCTTCTCAGTGGTGAGTCTTTTACGAGGGGCGTTCAGGTACCATAGGAAATATGAAGGACATTTATCTTCAACCTCAGTCTTACAAAGGAAATTTTATGATGGCGCATTTAATGTTCCAATCTTTCAGCAGTCCAGTCAGTTACAGGCCTGTGCATTATTCATGAGTTGGTTGAAGTTAAACAGTTTATTTTTATATTGTGCATTGTTGGAATGTCAGTATTTTCATAATGTAAATATTTTCATAGTGCTGTAATTGATTTATTGTTTAAAACATGACTATTAATCATGCTGTTACAATGCCTTGATTTCAGTGAGGTTAGTATATGGTCATACCCAGAAATTTAATGGCATTAATGACTGGCATAATCATTTGTTTTGGTTTTCTGTTTTCCGCCTTAGTTTCCACATTTTTGGTTTTTGGCTTCAGCCAAGAATTTTCATTTCAGTCCACGCCTAGTTGCAACTAACATATCTGATATATAAACTGAACCTCAGAACTGAAGAAGCCTCACAGATGAGAAGTGAAACATTGGCAAGAATGCACAAGTCTTGAAGACACGATCTACAACCTTGGATTTCTTGGATTACTACACAAATGAGTTTCTGCACAGACATTCTTTGATCATGCTGAGCTGATTGTGTTTTCCCTTGCAAAGGGACACTAAAGAAAGCCCTGGCAACCTCTTCACAAGGAACACTGAGCACTGCTATTTGTCAGCCATCAATTTAGACATTTCTGCAACAAGCCGCACATATTTACATATTTTTCCGGAAGACATTTTAGTAATCCATCTCAGTATTTCTGCAAATGTATCAGAAATAATTGTTAGTTGGTATGAGATGAGACCAAATATTTGCAGTGACATTTCAAATTGATCAGTTTCCCTGCCTTGAAGGATAGGCTATGTATGCTAGAAGGAAATCGTTAAGATGGCTTGAATCAGCAAAAATCACTCCGAATGATCCTCTTCTTAAAATCCTCTTGTTTTCTAGCTTGAAGCATTCAACCAGATGGTGAAGCAGAAATTCACACAACCAGCAACCTCTTTGAGCTCGCAGACTAGTTGAAGTAAGTGAACTGAACCAAGGGGGGGTTGTCTTCCTGACACACACACACACACACACTCGACCATCTTATGCACACAATGTATGAATATTATCAGATGTCAGTGTTTTTTGTTGCTTTTCTAACCTTCATTTTAAGTGTAATTGTTGAAAGAAAACCTTTTTTGGTCAAGCATTAGCTTAGTTTGCTTATGCCCCAGTCATCTCTGATGAGTGGATATGCAAAATGGATAAAGGATGGTAAAACGAGGAAAACGAGGATGGTTTGTACGCATATTTTTCCGACAATGATGGACTGGTGAGCCTCTGACTCTGAATCTGCTGGATTGGCTTCTGTGTGGTTGGTGAGGGTATTGCAACACCTTCAGTTTTCTGGTCCTAGTGCCACAAAGATGCCACTACTCATGATGAAATTTTCTTTTTGTTTTGTTTTGTTTTTCTCTTCTCACCTTTTTTAAGCAGTTTCTTTTTCTTGATCTCTCCCTCAGCTTTTATTTCACACAAACTTTAATTTGCTCTTGTTTCTGTTAGGAATGGTCTTCCCCTCCTCGTCTCCTGCTTTCTGTTGCTTGGCGTGTCAGATGTTTGGTCATTCCTCTGCCTCTTTGTAGTCGACTGGTTAAGTTGGAGTGAAGGCTCAGTGGTCTCGATGCTAGGCTCCTCACCATGTCCGTACCTGCAGCTGTTATGGTTACCAAGGCCTTCACAGCTGGTGCTGAGCAGCCTTGTTTCCTCTTAGCTTCCCCGTCCTGAACAACTGGAACCCAGGGATGCTGGGTGACCTTTCAAAGGAAGGATAGATGCAAACCAAAGCTCATGGTTGACCACAAACACTCCCCAATCAGTGACATACAGCCCAAGAGCAAACCCTGGTTATTGATGACTCATGTTTTGTGAAATGTGAAGTTGCTATTGTGAATTGTTGCAATGGCTCTAGTCTGCATCTTAGGGGGCTGCCGGGTGCCACATTGAGTCAAATTTGAAGCTATTAGCAAAGGGTAAGCAAAATATTAGAAGATTGGTTTTCTTGATTTGTATTTGAGGTCCAAACCCTTGACAACTTAGAGGTGGCACCAGGCAGCAGACCTGTGGTCTTGGACTCAGATTTGTGGTATGGTTTGTGGGAGTTCTAACCGGCTCCCAGTGATGTGAAGAAAAGCAAACAGGCCTAGAGAGACATGAGAAGTGCTCATAGTGAGGGGAGTAAACTTGACTTGGAAAAACTCAGACTTGATCTGAAAATGTTTTTGGGTTTTTTATGGCTTTAAACATTTCTTTTGTAAAAATGGTCATGACGTTGAGTGGAGCAGTAGAGTCGCATCTAGGAGTTGGTTACAGTTATTTATATCTATCAGTAAAGCCAACTTAGAACAATCAGTTACAACAATCTCAACCTTGGATTGGTGATATTAAGACCTGGATGACCAGTGACCTTCTTTCTCTTGAATTTAAGGGAAAATACAACTACTTGGACCAAAACATTGTAGAGATTGGGTTGCCGATCTTATATCTCAAACTAGCATTGCGTCTGCCTTTCAAAGGAATGTTCTTCTCTGAGATGCTGCAGTTGATGCTCTTGGTATCTCTAGGCTGGACTACTAATGCCTTGTTAGCAGGATGCTCTTATAGGTCTCTCAGAACTCTGCAGTTCATCCAGAAAACTGCAGCTCATGTTCTTTCAAACTAAGAAGAGGGCTTATATCTCTCTTGTTCGGGCCTCTGTCCCCCAACGATCAAGTCCAGAGAATTAAAATGTGGATTTTTTTCTCTGCCTTTCATTACCATATCAACAGCTGTGCTTTTTTTGGCCCCTGTTGTCTTTCTTTTGCTTCTTACGCTGCTAATTCATCCCATCTGCAGCTTCTCATACATAGCAATAAAGACAGACTTTTCTTTTTGGTCTCAGTACCCACGCCCCCAGCCTCTGATGTCACTTGTCCTTACTCCTGGCCCAGCAAAGAGCTGGTGCTACTCTGGAAACAGGACTGTTCCAAGCACTGTAACCCTGCGTGTGAATAAGGATCTCTGATGTTGTATTCCTTAAATGCAGGCTCATCTTTGGTTTTAAGTCTCGTCAGTTTTCAAGTCTCTCTTGCAGAACCATGTACCAGCTTCAGTCTGCGAGGCGGACATCCTTGCTACCTTAAAGAGTTGGTTGCAAAAACTCCATTTTAAAAAAGCTTGTACTTTACCCCAGGCTGTATCTGGACTAGTCCCGAGTCATGCTGCTATAGGTCTAGACTGTTGGAGAGTGGAGTGCTCTAAGCACAATGTGCTCTCTCCTTGGTGATCTCAGAGTCCCAGAACCGCACTGTACTAACTTGGCTTCTTCCCAGGAGTCTTCTCCCCTTCTCTCCTCTCAGAAGCACCTGGACGCTGTGCTGGATCCAGGACCATGTCATGCCCCCCTCCCCCTCCTGCCTACTGCTACTGTCGTCTTTACTGCATTGAACACTGCCGGATATCGTCTCCATCTGCTCTGTCTCTCCATGTTTCTCCCTTTGTGCCTCATCCCCACCCCACCCTCCATTCCCCTCCACCAACCCCTTTCCAAACAGTGAAGGAAGATGGCCGCCCGCCCTAAGCTTGCTTCCACTCGAAGTCTCTGACGGTCAAAGGAAGTTTTTCATCGTCACCGTCCATGGCGTCCTGTCTCTTCTGGAAATTTCCCCGCTGTGGGATGAATAAAGAAATATTGTCTTTTTGGTGTTTGTTTATGTTAAGCGCCTAATAGCATTGTCATGAATCGACACGTAAAATAAAGTTTAACTGAACTGAAAAACATCCTGTTCTGCTGCAAAGTCCCCGAAAGCAGAATTCTGAAATTCCTGCAATGTGAACACACACACAAAAGGTTCAGGTACTGTGGAAATGTCCTGTCAGTGAGAAAGTGGTTTATGTTAGGTGAGAGCTGTTCCAGCCATCTCACATTATTTTGTTCACACTCACACACCTGGAGAAAAGCACTCCATCTATGCATGTGCATCCAGTATTTACATTTATGATATGAGTAGGGGGTTGAAGTTTTCATTGAATGCGATCAGTTAATTGGGATCTTTTAAGCAAGTCCTGAGCACCTGTCCCTGTATGTTTACCTGCTTCCCTCTGTTTCCACAGATCTCCAGAGTGTCGCGAGTGCCTTCTAACATGAAACTGCTGTGAGCCCTGACAGACCAATGCACACTCCATGTGTGAGCATCGTTATTTATACATGCAGTACATTCTGCAGCAGGACCCGGATTTGCCAGTTTGTTGTCCCTATTTGTTTTGAATTGCACCCCTGGACCAAGAGAATGATTATTATTATTTTTTGCTTTTAATTCCCCTTTACTCTCTCTACTGTATGAATTTGATTGAGAAACATTTGTTTTGTTGCCTCTGTTTAGACATCAGTAGTTTCATCTTGTAAAAGCTAGTCTGGAAGAGTGAATAACAATATGCAAATGACAAATTATTTGTTTTTCTTAGAATCATAAATCATCTTTCATCCCCACATCCATCCACCTATTACCATGGGGCACATAGAATTTGGTGTCTGAGATATTAGACCTGTTTTTAGGTAGATTCTGGTCACTGATATGGCATCATATATACACCAAGGTATATATTTATGACATGTATATAATTATATCCAAAAGCAGTGCTGCTAGAAAGAAATGGTCATATTCAGTGGGTTGAATATACCTAGAAAAAGGTCCAAAATCAGAGGCACCAAAATTATTTTTTTTTTAGTCATTTGCCCTGTAGTGTTATTTAGTACCTCACCAGTGTCACAGCGGTGTTACACATCAGTGTGCTTACTGGTCTCAGGAAGTAGTTGTGCATATGAACTACTGTTCCAAGTGTTTGGACCCGAGGCTGACAAATGAGAGCGGAGCTAGCAGATGTGAAACTTAACATTGATGAATTGAGTCGGAGTATTCATTTATTTATGATTGATGATTTCTCTGTGTTAGGGCTGTTGGTCTGACTTGAACAAAGTTTTTTTTTTCTCTTTGTTAAAATAAATGTATTGTAATTTTCAAAAGTGGAATCAATGTTTGTACCGTCACTAATAAGTGGCCTGTCAAATGAAACATGTTGTGAAAGCTGGTGGAAGTCAAACTGTGGGATCCATGTGTGTCAAAGTTGTATAGGACAAAGAAAAGAGACTCACATCAAGTTTTCATTTTCCAAACTCATTTCACATTGCCTACTGTATTACACCACTAGTGAGGGCTCCCAACACAGCATGCCATTCAACTTTTAACAAGAACATCCTTTTTTTGTTAAGTAAAATTACACAAAACAAATAGAAGAACCTCTAAAATAAATTACTTGGGCAGACATACTGCAGTCCTTGCATCACCATAAGCTCAGAGCAGCAAACTCGGCTGGAGTTGATGTTTTTAGGTGGGAGGTGGGCTCAGTGTCTCAGTTTTAAAGTTCATCTTTCTCCTCTCCCTGACAGAAGCATGCTGCCCTCTGGCTGTTCATGTAGGGTCGGCAGCCCAGGGTCCACACCGTGTTGAACAAGGTGTCCGCTACTGTTTCACATGCTGAGGGGAGAAAACAGCAGTCAGGAGTAGCAGATTGTACAAAGGAAGATAATGGCAATAAACAGATATGTTTTAAATAGATTTTATTGGGCTGAGTTTGTCTCATCAGACATTTTCCCCTTACCTTCAACTTTTGAGACAAAGCCAAGGCTCTTCTTGAGGTCAGAGCAGATGCTGTGGAGACACCAGCGGAACTTGGAGTCACAGCGATACTTGTTGGAGCCGCAGGTGTCGTAGCACATGTCCAGCTGGTTGCAGCACTTGGTCATGGCAGGGATACCCACGTCCATCTGGCACACAGGGAAAAATCATTTTAAAAATCATATTGAAAACAGTCGATTGGAGACTTTTCTGGACTTTCTGGGACTGTGTTAAAATGAGGGATCAAGCTTAAAGTTCCTAAGTTGAGTAGCTCTCCACTCAGGACATGAAGTGCTGACACTTAGCTGTAACACTGTGTGTTCAGCCTCAACAACCACAGGTGCATGACAGTGACATGCATGGATGATGAGACAAGTAAAGGATCCCAACCCATGTTTTAGTTTCCAACCCTGACTAACTGGGACTATTTTGACAGTGTTATGACGAGCTTGGAGAGTTTTGAACGCTACTGTGTCTCAAACAGACCAAAGTGGAGCTGCTGTCTTTGTGCATAAGCGTGTGTTGTGTCAAGGCCTTGGTCTTTTATTTTGGTTGAATTCAAAGTGAATAAGATTGGTTTGTTATTTTTCTTTATTTTGTCAATAGTTCTCAAACTGTTGTATCATTTACATGTTGGAGTAGTATCAAAGCTGGAGTATTGTCAGGGTGGAGTGTCAAGTGGAGTTTCAATAAGTTGAAAACAACTTATGTATGTCCGTCTGTGTTGCATTTGTAATTTTTGTATAGTGCCTTATAAAATGCATCTACATCAGTTGAGGTGACACTTGGTAGTGATGTAAATCTCAACATACCCCATCTGGAATAGGAATACCAAGGAAGTAGGAGCTGCATCCATCGGGTTCTGGCATCTGGTAGCCAGGACGAGGAATGGGAGCTTTGCCTGAGAGAGGAAGTGGGAGGTGTGGGTCATGAGTCACACATGTGCCAGATTCTGTTTGACAACTGTGTGAGTGTGAAAGTGGGTCTGTGCTTGCACATCCAGACACAAAGCTCAGTCGCTCAGTTGACACAGTTTCACATGATACTGACAGTCGCTGCACGAAACCTCTCCCATCGTGCTGGGGTCACAGTCCATTTGCAGACACTCATCCAAATGATAACAAATGATGATAAGGACGAGAAGTGGAGCCCATTAGCTTTTACTTATCAGAGTTTTGTTATACTTATTTTTAAACCATTGCCTTGTCCTACCATACAAGCATTTACCAGCCTCTTTTTGATAGAAATATATAAAAGTGGCACTTCTGATGCAAGATTTTACTTTCTCCACTTATATTAGACAAAAGTTCATTTGAATTCAGCTTTATTTAAAGTGCTGATTCACAACCATGTTATCTCAGAACGCGAAACATTCAGAGCTGGTCTGCACAAAACTCTTTATTTAATTGAACAAACAGCTTGTAGCTTGAAGCCTGCTATACAAGTTGCTTTTGATAAAAGCTTGTGCTAAAATACATGTTAATGTAAACCAAGCCTATCGAATCCAACAAAGGAGCAAGTAGTTGTTTGAAACTGCTATATGCAAATGATGATTTGAACATACTCTTGCATTGCACTCTTCTATTTACCACACTCACCGTAACGACAGCGGTGTTGGCACACCCCATCACGTCCACCCATGAACTCCAGCATGGAGTCAAAGTAGCCGCCGACTGACTCAAAGCTGTTCCTGATGGAGTTCAATCCCCACTCCCCGTCTTCATCCTCTGCATTTTCTGCATTTGGGTCATTGGAAGCCTGGCCTGGCGGTGGTGGTGACGGGTCCTCAGCCTCCTGACTCACAGCACCGTGGATCACCAGGCCGAGCAGGAGGGAAGCAAGTAGGGCCCCGCGGATCATCCTGACGCTCGGTGTGAGCAAAATCCAGAGAGTGAAGGGGAAACACTGACACACTCCCAGAGGCTGCTGTGGAACCAACTGCGTGACCTGAACTTTGAGCCAGATGCAAGGACGGTCTCATATGTGGAAGACCAAAGTCCAGCTTCTATCTCATCACTGCGACCTGTATGGGCTTTTATCAGTCCTGCTCACTGATGAGAGTGTGATTGTTCAGCACCCACTCAAAGTGATTCAATTACCCTTTAATCCCACTGACTTGTCCTTCCCTCTGACAAAAACAGATCAACTATGAGTCCTGTTGTCTCTGTTTTCAAGTCATATCCTGTCAATATCCAGACAGAAAAATCAATGAAAACCATACAAGATGTTGGCATTTTGGATAAACAAACTTTCTTTTCATTTGGAAAAACAAACAAACTTTTCTCACCATTCCCACCTCAGCAAAACTTTAAGTTGAAACTGAGTAATGACTAGATGTAGGAGAACCGAATGAAAATATTTTACCTGTTTTTCTCACTACCTCTCTGTGAACCCCACAGATGCATATGTAAAAGTCTGGAAAGGGTCTGAACTGTAACATATAATGGAACTGTTGAATAGGGTTGGAGTATCACACAGCTTCCCCACATGAATTCAAGCACTAATGCAATGTGTTACTTAGACGGTTTCTTCAGAAATGGCTTTTTCTAGCCATCTATTTCAGATTGTCGCTGTAATTCTTTACTGTTCTGCATAATGTTCACCATCAGATATTCATCTCAATTCAAGTTCCAGTTCACAAAGGTGTTATCACAAGAAACTTAACATAAACAGACAACATAACAGAACATACAGAGCCCAACAAATGCCACATAAGTGACAGTGGTGGGGGGGAAATGTCCTTTAACCGCCTGAGAATAGAGGCATTGAGAACAAAACATAGCGAAAAACAAAAAAAAACAGACCAAAAGATAAAAAGAGAGGTAAAGAAAAAAGATGAAGAGGAATAAGGCCAGCAGGTGTCGGGCAGGGCCATGCATGCAGAAAGTCCTGGAAGGTGAAACAAGACGATATAAACTTTCACCACTTGGTGGAATCGAAGCGTCGGAAGAGTCAGCGGATGTGACGTAGCTCTGACGTAGGCCTCTAACACGGAAGTGAGGTTTATCTCGTGGGTCTGTCAGACTGCGGGTGCAACATGGCACAACAAACAGACAGAGGCAGAGAAAACTATTTGCGTACAGCGCGGTAAAGGATTTCTCTGTACCTCTCTGGTCCCTCATGGCCTTCAGCAGCCTGTTCACCGGCCTCTCTGCCATTAAAGAGGACGAGAAGGAGCCTGAGCAGCCGCTACATACGCGGAGGTATTCAACTACAGACTTATGTCGTGGTGCCTTTAGAGGAGCTCGTCTTTTCCATCTTCTGTAACGGTCTCTTTTTTTGTATTTGGCAGAAAGAGACAGAGGCAGGGCCAGCAAAGCGGCCCTCGGAACAAGGTGGGTTGAACCTGAACCTAATGTTCACACTGCCTAGGTGTTAAGTTCACAACAGTGCACGTCCATTTGAGACCCTTGAAAGTTGTCAGATATGATTTCATACCCCGAAAAGGTGTTTCCTGGTGGACAAAACAAAATAGACATTCATTGATCCATCCATAAGGAAACTTGCCATCCATCCATTGTCTATTATACAAAACATAATATAACGGATGCATCAGGTTCCAGTCCCTTAATCTCCATGTGCCTGTGACTTTGGTGTCATTTAAGAGAGTTAGGAATACTATACCTTGCAAATCTCTTTATTTCTGCATACCCCTTGATATTTCGGTCGGCTGCATTTCCTTTCCACAGAAGCAACGCAATCACGACCAGTTTACCAGACTCTTTAAAGCTCCCGCAGACGGGGGCAAGGCCGCACACTCCAATGTGCCCAGTACAGAAAGCTGTCGTGCCGGTGTTGGCTTCAACAGAGAACGACAACATCACCGCAACGATACAGCTGCCCAAAACAAAACTGCAAATGTCAAGAATGGGAACAAGCAACATGAGTGGAAAGAGAAGAAGCAGTGGCAGAAAAATCCATATCCTCAGAGGGGCAGAGGAAGGCCTGTGGGTAGAGGTGGAAGACAAGTGGGTAGACCTGGTCCAAGACAAGGCCCAGGGGAATGGAAACGTACGAATGATAGAAAAGTAAGTAAGGCATCATGTTCACACCCATGCATCCACTTGTCCACAAGTGGAGAGCACCAGATAGATGAGTACCGAGCTAATTGGTCACACATTCATGACGTTGCTTGTGTGAATCCTCATGTAATGCTCAGCTTCGTTTTCAGGACTTCCAAGTAAAAAGGACACGGTCGATGACAGCAGAGTTCAAGGAGCAGAATGTCTTGAGTGTGGACGGGCGACTGATTTGTAAACATTTCATCTGGGGGAGGTGCTTCAAGGCAAGTTGAAAGAATAATGTGTACTGAAAAACCAGGCTGCTCCAGTGGGTCTGCAGTCTCCTGACGTCGCTGTGTTCCTCTGCCTGAGTTCAGGGCGACGACTGCCAGCTGGAGCACGTTGAGGGCTGCAACGATTTCATCAAGCAAGTTTGCAAATACTACGTTCAGGGGCTGTGCTCGAAAGGGGCGAGCTGCCCATATATGCACCATATCCTTTGATTCTAGTTTAGATGAAGCCTCTCCTGGTTGATTCTAGCAACCTTGAGAGGACAACTGTACTGCCTGTACTGTTCTCTGATGGTTCCTTGACTGAACCGTACAGTCATTCCCCTGCAAGTACTTCCATGTCAAAGGGCGATGTTTGAAAGAAGCCGACTGCCTGTTCTCCCACGAGCCGCTCAATGACACCACCAAGGAGCTTTTGGATAAAGTGTGTATTCACACGTCCACATAATAAGTGAATGTTCCTTAATCGTTTCCGGCTCTGTGTGTTTGTGAGCCCGTTTGCCTTTTGCTTCTTCTCCCCGCAGTTTTTATTACGGGAGCAGGAGATGAGGGAACTTGCAAAAAAAGCAGAGCAGAAGTCGTTAGGACTGCCGGGGAGCTCAGATGAATGTGAAGCGACAGAAGCCGATAAACAGCCTGACATCCTCCTCCTGCCAGTCAGGTGCGCGCGCACACGCACACACACACACACACACACACACACACACACTAAATATTACCTGATAAATATTACCAGATGATGATTTCTTTAACAAATGCAGTACTTTCATCTTCTTCTTTTCTTCTGCTGTTCACAATAGAGACTGTAATGCCTATTTTTCAGGCCCGACTTTTACAAGAGTTCAGACACGAACACTGAGGAAGCGGAGGAGACTGAGGTGTCGAGCGACAACAAGTTGGAGGCAGCGACATCCAGCCCATCGGCCTCTGCCCCAGTCTGCTGCGAACCGTCCGCTAGCCCTCAGCGCCAGGAGCCAGTGTGTTACTCAGTTGAGGCAGTGCTCGGGACTCAGCTATGCAAGCCTTTCGCCAACTACTTCACTCCAAGAAGTCAAGAATCTGGCACTCCTTCTTCTCCTGGTTACACAGCAGGCTCCTCCTCCGTCAGCACTCCCCTCACTGCTTGTAAATCGGTGGGAAATTCAACTCTCAATCAACCGCCTCCTTCTCCTGCAGCACAAAGTGCACCCTACGTCCCCATATCCCACTCATATCTTCCGCTGAACTCGGGAATCCAGAATCAGAAGGCCTCAGCCTCTGTAAACGTAGTGAGCAGATCTCAAGAACTGACCCCTGGCCTGGATTCACAGATCTGCCCCAGTCTCACTTCAGCCTCTGGACAGAAGAAGAAGCAAGGTGGGAATGTGCCAGACTCTCTGGGGACTGCTCCAAGAGCTCCTCATGAAGTCTCTGTGTCCATACCCAGGGACACTTCACTTCTTGGTAAAAGGGAAAGTCTGACTCCTTCAGAACTCCCGGACCACAGAAACACTTTTTCGAGGCCTCGAAATGAGACATTTTCTTCCAAGCATCTCCCCTTTCTGATCCCTGCCTCAAAAGCCCCTTGGAAGCCTGTTGTTCCCTCTTCGGGTTCCCCAGAGGTTAGACACAAAGCTGCTGCTGATCCCGTTTCCGGACCCCTCTGTCACCCCTCTGTCGGTCAGCCGACCGACATTAGAAAGACGCTTTCTGGCTCTGAAGGTGACTCGAAACAACATTGCTCTTCTGATGCTGTGGCTGAGAGCAGCAGTAATGAGACTCATTGTGGGGAATCGGCAGGTGTCGGTCAAAAGCCCCCAGAAATACCATTTCGTAGCCTCTTCGCAGCCACCATCACGCCCACCCCGCAGCCCTTGGTCAGCTCTGCGACATGTTCCTCCCCTGCCTCTCAGTCTGCAGACTCCAGGAGAGCTCCTCCCAAAGCTGCCCCAGACAAAGCCCCCACCAGGCCGTTCCTCAGCCTTTTTTCTGCCCCGCTGGCTGCTGCTGCTGCTGCTGCTCCCCCGCATTCACAGTCCGGGCCGGACAACACGACGCCTGCCTCCCGCTCTCAGCAGCCAGCTGGAAAGGAAACTCACCTTTCAGACTCGAAACACAACGCTGACTCAGGCACAGCTCTCCCACCCCAGGCTGCCTCTGAGGTTCTGCAAACCTCTCATGAGCCTGAAGCCACCCTCCCTCCTAATCCTGATGGATCTGCAGCGGAGGCTAATTCAGTCCTGAAGACTCTGTTTCTGTGCCTGAGCCCGTTCAGGGAAGACCGGATCAGTGGTGCCTCAGGTATGCTCCCACCAGAGACTCTCAACATCGAGGTATGTTGTGTGAAGTTAATTTGTCATTGTTTTGACTCAGAAGGAGAACAGATGCGACATCAGGAAAAGAAGCAGAAGGGAAAGAAGAAACCCAAGGTGAGGATTCTACTGAGTGGCAAACATGTATTATTTAATCTTTAAAATGTTTTTACAGTCACTCATGATGCCCACGAATTTGACTTACCTTTATTTAAAACAGTAGCACAAAATTTACACTCGTCCTATGAAATATATAAGCTCGAGTCAGATTCACACGCACTGTCCACTGCCAACACTGTGCCTTTGTCCGCTGTCTTTTGTTGCCCTTCAAAATCTTTCCCTCAGGATCGCAGTTCACACAAACCAGCCCCCTGCAGCCCGGGCACTAAAGGACCTCAGGTGAAAGGCCCTGGCTCCCACAACGTGCCTCTCCAGCCTGGACTGAAGCTCACCTCACAGGAAGGACAACGGGTGAATGGCAGCGGCGCAGGCTTGTCGCTCAAGGACCTCTTTAAGAATCTAGACTCCTCCGTTTCCCCCTTTCAGCGTTAGCATCCTGCAGATGCACACTAATAATCTGCTTTGTCTTGCTCCGACTTAGTCCTAATCACCATGTGATGAAAGAGAATTCAACACATTGTTTTAATGTATAGATTATGGAGACTCTTTTTTGCCTTTTTGCGAAGAATTTTTGGTCAATGGACGATAATTTGTAAATAAAAAAAAAAAGAAATAAAATATTTCAAGCTCAGTTCATGCTTTAGAGAGAGGTAAGCTCTGTTACCTATAAACAGTGTACCATGGGGGAGGGTGTAGCTTGAACCAAGATAGGCTCCGACCTGAACGTGATCTAAATCACAGGGCTGCTGCAGTGCTCTTGCGCAGGTTGAGCTTTGCACTACTTTGAGGACTGAGGCTACCTGGGTGGAGGACTGTGTGCTCTCCAAGAGCAGCTCTAGTTCTCCATCTGTTGTTTTGTTGTACCTTGTCTTCAGCTAGTTGAGGACTGAGACAAAGAGTGCTTCTTTCACAAGCGGAGAGCCGGGACATTACAAAATGTAGAGGTCCAGGCATGTCCAGGCTTTCATGGGTTGACAGGACAGAGACTGTACTACCTGGTCGCGGCTGATCATCCCTGGGTGCATCTTGAATGGTGTGTGTGCATGCGTGTGGATGTGTGTGTGTGTGTGTGTATCCAGGGTTGTCAGCTGGTGGTTAATGCTGCAGGTGTTAAAGCTGTTTGACCCATGTGTTTGTAACACCCCAGTCATTTATGGGAAGTGAGCAGTTTGTGCCCTGTATAAAGGAATGTTGCAACAGGTGCCTTTATAAATAAATCAGAATATCAACAACATACGCTCTGTTTTCACTTCAGTTTTTATGCACTGGTTCATTTAGTGTCATTTCCATCCCTCTGAATTCAATCATGTAAACTTTAATGTTAGTTGTGCAAAGTTACAATCTGTCAACAGCTCTAGTGTCATTTTCCAATCACTGATCTTTAATCAACATCTAGTCAGAAATGAAGAGACTACTGAAAAGCAGACGATACAGGTATACGTTTAACACCTGCTTGCATGACAGTTAGTGGAGTCCTCTTCATCAGTGACCCAGAGAGCTCTCAACACATCAGATTTATCAGAACGGATAATGTACATGTTAGCAAATCTCCTCTATCAGAGTTTTCACAATTTTGGTTTGAGGCTAGATGTGATGGACATAACTTGTCTGAATTGTAGTTTTTGTTACAAATCAGTTACAAGTTAGCCAGCATGAACACAAGGCTAATAATTCAATATTGCTAACCATTGTGTCGTCTTCACACAGTCCCTTCTTTTGTTGGACCGTGTCCGCACCTGCTGTTGTTTCTCCCATTTAAAAGCAGACTTATTTTTATCTGCTCTTCCCAGGCATGTCACGAAAGGAAGGAGTCACACCTGGAAGACAATGATACAAATTGTGTGATACAGACACAGAATGACAGAATAGCAAAGCATTGGGAAATAATGAGCAAGACTCACAACAGCAGCCTGGGACTTTGCTGCTTTAATTTGACTGTGTTGCAAAGCCGTGACTTAACAAGCCTGAGACAGATTTTTATAACTTCATACCTTAAGAGTACAGTCAGATTTTCTGACCCAATCACAAGATCCCGGAATCCATATACTCTGTGATCGGTGTCCTCATCAATGGCCAGTCCAAAGAATCTGAGCCCAGGATCCACTTGCCGTCCTGTGATTCTCTGGAATAACAGAGATTGACATGTCATTCGTTCCTGTGCTGCTTCAGACTTTTGCCTTAAAGACAAATGGAGTCTGATGCATTCAAGAACATAGCCTGGTATAGTGTGAGGAATGATATGTCCATCCAGAGGGACATATTTACAAAAACAGTTGAGTGTGAGTGTGAGATTGTCTCTGTTTACCTGACTGAAAGTGCTGCGCATCCCCATTCTGATGTCACCAAGAAAAATGTAAACGGCCCCTCTGACATCATCCTCAAGAGGCGCTCCAACTGCAACTTCTCTGAGCCCATCTCCACTTATATCTGCGAGACTGGATATGGTGGTGCCGAATCTGCCCATGTATGGACCACTCACATTCAGTACACTGGTCAGCTGCATCTGAGGAAATTAAAACATGATGAACGAGAAGATCTCTTAATGTATCTGTTTTTTTAAATCAACCTAATGGTTCTTTTTCTTAGTCCTAATCACTTTTATTTCCTAGTGTTTGTGTTATCCAGAGATGCTGGATTTTAGCTTTATGCACTTGAACATCAGCAGTTTTTGGACTGAGTTTATTTTCCTGCCCGATGAAACTTTTTGTTTGGACTTTTTGTTGCCTCATGATCCTGGACATCTTTGAGCAGTCTGATTTCATTCAAAAAAGGAAAGAAAAAAGAAAAAGAGTTATGAACTGCATCAGTTTTGCTCTGTTTTCTTGCTTCCTGTATGTACAAACAAGACAACATTGATTATTGGATTTTTAATCATATAGATCTGGTTTCCTCCTAGACCAAACACCAGTCATCCACATTAAAATATTTCAACAGTGCGACACACATTCACGGGACTACTGGAGCTTTTTGGACTGTGTGAGGAATCGAGAGTTCAATGCCAGACAGAACTGGTTCTGGCACCTGTGCATCTAGCCTGACTCTGACTCTCTGAGACAGTTACTTGCATGTTGTGCAGTGTGCCCATGTGCAGCTTGTTCATTTTTGGCTCGTTGATTGCGGACGTGGTAGAAACACTAGCACACTTGCATGAGAAAATGGAGAAATTTCAGTTTTGAAAAATACAGCCATCTGTCAAACAAGAACCTCCTACCCACTCAGTATGAGGATCATCCACATTATATATATGTATATATATATATATATATATATATATATATATATATATATATATATATATTTATATACACACACACACACACACACACACACACACATATATATATCTCGTCCGCACATGACGGCCATCTTGGGATGGGCAGCTCGCTCACCCATTTCATTGTGTTGGTACTGGTTCATGTACTTTTTCGATACATAACTTGCTGAAATTCCAACCGATTTCCAATGGGTTTGGCTTGTTATAAACATCAAATATGTATCTGTGATACTGCATAGTTGTGTAGAATGTCATGTCCTAATTGTCCTATAATGTTTTAGTTACACTGGTGTCATGTTCCACTGTTTTATGTGACATCAACAGAAAAAAGCACCAGAGCCCAATGCTTTCTTTAAACTGTCACAACCTGCATTGAACCTTGAACCTAGGTCTTTTATTTAGGTTTAGCACCCTTCATTGCAAAAAATATATTCAAAAATGACATAGAATTCATCTAAGACTAAAAAACAAAACAAAAAAAACTAAGATATGTGAAATAGACATTTGTTGAGAGAGTACAATTCAGGGCACATTTCACATATATAAAAGCACATGAATGACCAGTGTGCTGCAGCTGAGGACATTAAAATCCTGCCTGTAGCTTTGACTCAAAATGTCATCCAGTATATAACTCAAAGATACAAACCAGTACAACTTCAGCTCTGCATTTCATGCAAAAAGATAATATTTGTCCTGATTGACTTCAGAGAGAAAGCCAACTAAACATTTTTTAATTTTCATTTTTTCCCTCCGCCTCAGGACCACACTGTCATTCATAGGGAGATGTGATTTTAAGTCTTACCAACAGCCATGGTGAACCAAACTGTGTGACGCATCGTTGCCAGTGGCTTTCTCCGCACCAGAAGACTGGATGAGTGTAATTTATGATCCAAGAGGAAGGCAGGGCCAGAGAAGGGGGAGGGCATTATTATTTTGTTTGTGCAGTTATAGGGAAAAGAGAAACAGGGAAAAGGCAGCAATGTTTTCCTGTGACAGTGATAATAACAACCGAGACTCATGAGGTGAATGTGCAGCTGATACTTTTCATTGGCTAATAGCATACATCTTACAGACCCACAGTCTGACCAACAGTATTGATTTTGAAAAAAAAACACAAGGTTACAAGGTCTGACAGTGACAAAACTTTTCTGAACTGAACTGACATAATGTATATCCCTCATTTGGATTTAGTCTCATTGTAGACCTGCTGGCTATCTCTGCCCTGCAGGACATGTTGGATTTGTTTGCCTGTTTGCATTGACTTCAACATCCAGAACTGTTTTTGACCCCTGAACTAGCCTTCAGCCTGCTCTGATATGTGTCACCTCCTCTCTTTGCTGCTAAAACCGAGCTGAACTTCAACGTAGACAGCAGGTTGCAAAAACAAATGCCTAAAAAAGAGACAAGAGTAAAATAATTTTAATGACTGGAACTTGCATTCACATCACAATGAGCAGGCAGCCTGTTTGAATCAGGATCTGGGATCTTTGTGTGTGCAGATGACAGTATCTTGTATTTAGTATTTAGTATTTATGTAGTACTCTTATGTATGCTTGTGATGTACTGTAATCTAATGTAGGATAAGATAAGATAAGATAAGATAAGATAGGATAGGATTATACTTAGATTTATTTGATTTGGGCTGTTAAGTATAACAGACCAAAACTATACAAAAGAATATCACATTCACAATATAACAATTTAATGTGCAATATGCACTTCACATTCAAAATATGAAGCAATCAGTGTGTGTATCTGTGTGCGTGTGTGTGTCACTGCAAATGCATCTGTTGTTTGGCAAAATACATTAAAATAGTCCAAAATGCTTCATGTCAGCCATGCAATATATGTGAATGTTTTTATTGATAAGTATAAAACATGTTTTAATATAATGACATGGGACATGCCCACACAATTCCACCATTTCTGCCATCCCCTTCTTCTTCTCTCATTCTAATACCAATATTAACAACGGCAGCAATTGTTGCCAAATCATGCACGTCTTATGGTACAATACAGTATATCACAACACAAATAATACAAGCAGTAATTACAAAAATGAATAAGAATAAGCTAAAAGCCAAACTAGGGACAAGAGTTTGGCAATTTGTATTACTCTCTATACAGCACATCAGTTACATTATTTGTCTTAAAGCTATGTTCAACTTTGTCGACCCTCTTTATTTAAATTTCAGTAATAATAATAATAATAATAATAATAATAATGATAATAACAATGCAGTTAAGAACAATTGAATTCTGTACACACTCAACTCTGCAGCGTTTGCAGCATTTTGATATATAAATAAAACTAATACAGCCTGAAGATGCTTCGGATACAGTCCAACATATAACCTACTGGGCAAAATCTATGCTTTTTACACTTTGGTTTTAACAAATACAGTGGGACAGTACGGGCGGGTTCGATCTGTTTCAGGTGATCCGGGTAGGTATCCTACTATTTACTTTCTTTCATCTCTGGGCCACAGGCTGCATATTGAATGGGTAATCAATGTTTCTTGTGGGACTTTTCGCGGTAGAGCAATAATGATAGAAAAACATTTTTGAAAGTGTTGGACCTGTGCTTTTACCATGTTGTCATGGCATGTCACGGGCGATAGATTGACTATCACGTATCAGGACGTTCTAGTGGTGGTGAATTCACTCTTTAATCCTCTTTCTAGTCGGCAACAGCTGCGTCAACCAGTCCTTCCACTTTAGAGTAGCCATTCGTACCATCAACTGATTTAAGGCTATCTTCATCAGCTGCACCTCCATCGTCAACCAGTCCTTCCTCCTCCAAGGGTTGGTCATGTGTAGCATCACTCTTGGACTGGCCACCTGCCTTACTGTCGGGGTCATCTCCCACCTGAGAGTAGCCATTCGTACCCTCAGCTGACTGAAGGCCTACATAATCCTCAATGGTTTTCCTCTTGAAACAGCCCATCTTGCAAACAAACAAAGAACAAAAAGAACAACATCACACTAAATGCCATAGAGGTCCGTTTTGCACAGGTTCAATTCCATTACTTTATCAGCATATGATGTTAAACCTGTTTCTCCTGAACTTGTATTTTATGTGGTGGGATTTTGTCTGGAGATGAAACACTGGGATTTGGAGTCTCACCTTACACATGATGATTACGATTATGATCAGAAGCAAGAATCCCAAAACACATCCGGTCAGAATGATCAGCCATTTTTCCTGGTGTATTATGAAATCCACCTGAGTTTGAGCCTGTTTGCAGAGTGAAACAAAGTTTAGAGGGACTTCTAAATATGGAGGCGTGTTTGAAGTTCTGCCATTGAAATAGTTCCTGTCAATCATATGCAGACTGGCCATACCCATTGTGGTGCTAGGTCATCGTCCTTTGCTGGGCCAGGTTTCTGTTTAAAACAGACTGAATTAGGTGAAAGCAGTTCATGCGCCGTCTTTGAAAAAGGATCTCTGTGCTCAAATCTCAGCGTACCTCGTGTGTATGATAATCCATCACATATCGATTCTTGTCATAGCTGACGTGTAGAAAGCTTTTAAATTTAACCTGTCCGGTCTCTCCAGTGTATCGCTTAAGGAAGGCCAAATTCTGCAAAGCAAGAGTGCAATCACACCATCACTGATGAGCTTGTGTGTGTTTGTTTGTTGTTTGTTTTCTGTTTGTGTGTGTTGTCGCTACATACTGTACCTCTGCACGCTGCTTGAGATTCTCAAAGTGAACGTCTGCCGACAACGTAAACTCAGTGGCTGACAGTTTGTCCAGCATGAAAGTGTCACATACTATGATTTTGCAGAATTTTTCTGCTGAGCAGAACTGTAATACAGCAGCAAAAGTCAGTCAAAGTGGTCTTTCAATTTGCAAACCTTTCAGTATGGCTATTTTGACACAAAACTTTGGTTGCTTACCTCAGACTGCTTGTCAGACACGTCTGTGCATTGGGTTTTGTTCTTCAAACAGAAGAAAAAAGTAATTTGTCGGTTGTTAAGAAACGTAATGGTATAAGTGAACAGAGCCGTTTCAATCGTAGGCCAACTTACGTCCTGAACAGAGACTGTGTAGTTCTGCACCACAAAGTCATGCTCGAGCCTTGTAGGGAAGATCAGGGACGCATTCACAGGAAAAGTCTTCCAACCAAGATTTTCTATCTGTGAATAATGAGAGAACATCCTGTTCATTATTGAAAAAAAGGAGATGCTGGGATACATTTTGGGATGTACAACTATTCACTCGCCTTCTGAAAGTTAGATACACAGGACTGACACCAATCTTTTTGTATAGTATAACGCTATACACAGCAATAGCTCAACTTAACTTTGACCCACACTTGAAACTGGGGAAAATGGCAGTATCTACCACCCAGTACCCTCTAAAGCCCAGGAAGTGTAAAAACCTTGCTGAAATCTCCAATTTCCTTACCATGTATACAGTCTCCACTTTTTGGGGGGCCGTATCATTTGATGTGAAATTCAGGTAGTCTGTGGTTTGCCTCCTGAAAAGAAAAGTATTTCAATACGCAGACAGTTTAAGGATGAGGTGAAGATCCCATGCAGACATTTCTAAAACTCTTGCAAACTCTAATATTCGTGCTACTTACATTATTGGTACCATTTTGATTTCAAATTGTACGGGGATGGTTTTGGTCATGGAACTGGTCTTGTTGGTGAGGCTATTGTCACTGAAGATGTAAAAAAAAATCATGTGAGTATATGAAATAAATGAAAGATGTTTAAATTGACATCAAAATGTTTTTGTATGAGGCGGTCTGTACCTTTTCCCAAAAATGGTCATGGATAGTGTATCATTCCATTCATAATCAGGCGCGATGTGGAAAGAATTTTTAAATGTTGCCTTCACAAAGTGACAAAACAAATATATTAGTTTTAATTCAAATGGAAGTTTGCCACATAAACCTGCTTGATACTGTTGTAAAAGTCAAAGGTTCAAACTGCAGATACAGTACAGACATTTTTTTAATCTACTCACGGTTGACTTGCTGCGATACACAGGATGACTGATGCGACAGATGGTTTTGTCTTCATCCATATAATCGCAGTTGTGGACCGTTGGTCTCTTTGCCTGGAAACAAACATGTTAAGCAACAAGGTAAGTTCTGTGTGTGTGCACGTGTGCGTGTGTGTGTATGTGGCGTACATTTCTGCAAGTGCAAATTCCCACTGTAACATCAATTAATTCGACAGGCTTGACATCAAAGGTCGTAGCAAAGGCAATCATCATAAGACGAGAGCGGACTTACAGTGCCGTAACTGCAGATTCGATTCTGCTTTATAGCATTTGTTATTGAGTGTTATTAGTGTTTGTATAAAGTGTTGGTTCTTGTTATATGCAATACGAAAAGGGTGAATCCCATTGCTCAGTGCAGACAGCATTATTGTAGTGTAGTTTCAAAACAAAGTCACTTGCCTAACTGTGCAATCATACATTGATGTCTTAACTCTGGAGTGATACTTTGACAAGTCGCACATTATAGAAGTTTTATCACCTTTGTTAGAGTCATCTGAGAGAAGGAAAGGCCTGGAGGATAGAACACGAAGAGGCTGGTGTTGTATGAGTCATCTCCATGGTTGGACAGTGTTATCGACAGGTTTACGTAGGCCCCTTCTGCCACCAATAATGTTGGGGTCCTGAGAGAACGAGCGTCTTTTACATTTGATGTCGTTCCATGTTAATATTACAGTCACAGTGCTGTGTTGGTGTTTTATACTCACAGGTAATCAAAATCGACCTCAAGCTCAGCAATACAGATGTCATTTGCCCTGCAGTTTTTTTCAAATGGAATCTGTAACATAAGAAAGTAGAGATAAATAGAGGCTGTTTATTACTAAGTGAGTTTAAATATGTGAAACTGTACATGAAATCTTAAACTGATGCTTTTGACCCCATGTAACTTTTTTAAGGAGCTTTTCATTGAGTCCCAACCTAATCCAAATTTCTCTTTTATTTTTAGTACATTATGTTGTTGTTATTCTTAGTTTGAAACCACACCAATTCAAAAATGTATACCTAAATACAGCCTTAGAGAGCTGCTATCCAGCATCTAGACTCAGGCCCAACACTTAATGAATACAGACTGTACATAACTGTTAACTGTTATACAGTTAATGGTCACAAAAGGCAAAGTAACAAGAATCATCAACACATTCTTAAACAGCCTCTCATTTCTCATCCTGATCTTATTGCATAGTAGCTCCTATAGTGTTTATCCTTTTTCTTTCTGAAAGACACATCTTGGAAAGTGCTATGTGCACCATGAGAACTGAGAAAAGCAGCATGGAGGTTTCTGTGGCTGTCCTTGCTGTACATACCTCAACGCCAGCCTGCCTTCTGCTGTCCACATTCAGGACTGCAATTGCATGCTCGCTGTCTTTTTGAGTAAAGTTTAGTTTCACAGAGACGGGCGATAATGTGTCTCTCACACATGTCTGCAAGAAAAAGAGGAATCATCTGTGTATTGTGAAAGACATTGAAAATGTAAGGTAGAGATTACTTAAAGTTAAGTTGTGTTGTATTGTCATTGTTCCTATTGTTAAGCAAGGACTGAATGTTAGAGACAGTTAGAGATTCATAATGATCACCTTAAATCTCATCTCCCTCTACAACATCTACATGAGTTTAACTCATCAACACACACACTACTACTACATTACTGGTAGTATACTGCACCATTATGTCATATGCCCAAATTTTAACTATGGCTGCTTAGATATATGTTCTTCCTACTGGCATGTAGATAGCGTAGTTGAAGCACGTCTTCCCATTCCAGAGCTCCTCGGTAACAGTGTGATTCCTGGCTTTCTTGTCGGTTGGACTGAAGAAACCTCGATAGGTTTGTCTCTGTGGATCCACGTCAAGCGTCCATGTGAGGTTTAGCCCCAAGCGCTCCCCAGAGTCTGCACAGCAGGATTAAGATAACAGTATTAGGCTGTGTAGTATCACCAACTGCTAACCCATTAAATGTTCAGAACCATACCTTTTTTGCTCTTTGTCATTTCTACCATTTCAAAACAAGCTGTTACGTTAATCATCTGTGAATTTTTATCTGGCATGCCTGCACATTGCATTTTCTCAGTGCTGATCTCCTTAGGTTGGAAAGACAGATGTGCTATCACATTAAAGACCGGCCTGGACCTGAAAGACATTTTTTGCAGTAATTAAGAATGGATGATTAGTCTTTACACATGATTCTGCTGTTGATCGGAGAAGATGATTCTTTTCTAATGCATGGAGATAAACCACTCCTTTCCACTCCACTTCCACTGGCAAAGCCACAAATTTATTCGTTGACATTGAAAGCGTTAAAGCGAGTTGTAGTCTGGGCAGGAATAAGCCAAAGTAAAAAAAAAAAGCAGTATCTGTACCGTAAGACAACTGCCATGCCCTCTGAGCCAACAACAATATCTGGGAGTCTATCTTCTCCCAGGTCGATTTCTCCTTCAATGGCCTGTCCGAAGAATCTGAAGTTGGGTATTATTTTTTGCCCTGCAACTCTCTAGAACAGGAGAGAATTAAAAACAGAAGTTAGTTTCTTGTAGAGAGGTGGATAAATGTTTTTGGAAATAGACACCAGAAACAATAACTGATGTTAAATGATCAGCTAAGATGTATCCACATGAGGGAGAATTTTACACCCCATCTGAAGACCAGCTTTACTTCGATACATCAGCAAATTAACAGATTTTTATGTCCTTGTGATTGTGACTCTTTAAACAATCTAAAATTATTTTGGGGGGAATGTCATCCTATTGGTCTTGTCTTTCCTCTTTCAGAACAAGCTTCCAATCTGGGTCAGACCAGAGTTTATTTTGTGTATGAAGGGGTTAACTCAGTTTGGCTGAACCAGGGTTTGACCAGGGTGGATTGCAGTGTGAATGGTAACATCCTGGGTTGCTCAATGCTGGGCTATAAGAGCTAATGGCTATAAAAGATATACAATTATGGACATCTGGCATTTTTCTGGTATCTGCCATTACCAAAAACTGGGTCCTGTCTGATGGACCAGGGTTGATCATGGCATGAACTGACCACAGAATGGTTGAACCCCAGTCCAAGCCTGCTTGTTGGTTTGAAAGTGGTATTGCACTGTTCAAAGTGGGTTATAAAATACTGTATGTAAACCCAGGTAGGGCTGGGTTAAGGTAAAGGAAATGAGGATGTAACAGTAAAGCTGCATGAAATGTCCCCCAGCTAGTGGTGTTTGTGGTTCATGGTCAACCCATAAGCCACAGCAGTAATATCCTGTTGAATTTCTTTCTGCAGTTTTCTCAATATAGAAAACGGGGCCAGCCATGCTTGTTTATTTTTGTTTTAAAAAAAGGCTTTTCTCTGTTTTACCTGACTGTATTTGCTGCGTATGCCGCTTTTTTCATCACCAAGAAAAATGTACAGAGTCCCTCTGTTATCATCCTCAAGGGGGGCGCCAACAGCAACATCTCTGAGCCCATCTCCACTTATATCTGCAAGACTGGATATGGTGGTGCCGAATCTGCCCATGTATGGACCACTCACATTCAGTACACTGGTCAGCTGCATCTGTGGAAATTAAAACACGATGAAAGAGAAGATGAATGTCTAAATGGTCTCCCTGTTACCTGAGTAGAGAGCGAGGAGTCTGATCCTACCTCATCACTGAGCTTGTAGACATATATTTGACCTTCTCTGTTCTCCTGAGCCTGGTAAAACAGTGGAGCTCCCACCAGCAGGAAATCAGTGTGACTGTCCGAGTTGATGTCTACTGAGCAGAGCTCAGCGCCAAAGTAGGACCCAATCTGAAAAGAGATATTAATGAAATTAGGGAACTGGGAAAAAAACTATTGCTATACAACTATATATATATATATATATATATATATATAGAGAGAGAGAGAGAGAGAGAGAGAGAGAGATATAGATAGATATTCAAATATTCTCTACATATATAATTGTATATGTATATAACAAATATACATATAGAAAAATAAACAATAACCAACTGTACAGTGTAAACATAGACATCTAAGAAATTAGTTTTGGAGGTCAGTAAATCTGCTCTTATTCAGATACAAACTAGTGTGAGAAATGTTCTAAAAATCCCATATTAAATGCTAATTCCATTTGTGGCTGAACAAAGGCTCTAACCAACCTGTTGTCCTCTTATTCTCTGGCCGACAGTCCAATTGTTGCCATTTTTTCTGAAAAGTATGACCTGTCCTGTGTGCTCATAGCGTGGCGCGCCCACAAAGTACAGAGGAGAGTCAGCCTTCTCACCAACAGATGACGAGTATCCTGCAATAATGTCACAATCTGTTGAAGAAATCTTTAGATTCCACGATTTTGTTTAATGAATGAAACCCAGAGCTAGTGGGTCTTACAATGAAGTGGTGTAGATAAACATTAGATATATAATGCATCATTCCGGTATCCTTTCATTTACCAGACAAAATAACATAATATATCAATATAATCTGAAAACCAATGAGGAACTTGTCTGATACCCATGTAGGACTCGTTTGTCATCTGTGGATCAAAGACTTGTGTAATATTATCTCCATGAAGCTCTTGAAGAGATCCTTGCCACATGTCTGATCCCACTGCACCCAGAACCAAAGTATCCTGGTGACAGAAATATGACAAACAGTCTCACTATGTCTAAACTAAAAGCATATGATATAGTAGAAAATAGGATTGTGAAAACTAGAAAACAGTTGAGGATAGCACTCAACCACTGCTTCGCAAATCTTTCTGTTTCATACTGTCACAACATGGAAAAAGAGAAGAAATCTGAATACAGTTTATCAAGGAATATCACTGACAAATTTATTTGAAAGTGTAAGTAAAACTTACTGTATGTGATTAAGTTTGCAAGGTAATATTACACTACATTATCGTGTATGCATATTATATTATTTAATATTGGTTATGTCTAAATGGTCTAATATAGTCTAATTGGTCCTAGTTATTTTGTAAATTTGCCACACATAGTAAGGATTAAAGTTAAGTAGCATTGTTTACTAATCAAACTAATCACAATGGTTTTATCTTCAGTCTTCCAGAGAGAACCAAAGAAAGTTATTTACTGTTAATTAAGTTTGTTCTGTGCCATTAATTTGATCCAAGCACTATATTATTCAACAGAGCGTT
This sequence comes from Karalla daura, assembly GCA_029224185.1. Lineage (NCBI taxonomy): Eukaryota > Metazoa > Chordata > Actinopteri > Chaetodontiformes > Leiognathidae > Karalla > Karalla daura. The sequence continues at coordinate 15,636,550 of CM055189.1, forward strand.
ATATTCATAATGTGAAATTGATCCTTAAGAAGCAGACCTTATTTTCCTTTCTTCTAAGGTTTGACATCACATCCAGATTTTGCCTTTTTGCTTTTACTCACCTTGTAGAAAACAGCACTGAATCCACTTTGCGACATTTCATTAGTCAACAGTCCTCCATGAGCCCTGCTGGAGTCTATAGAAACATACAGACAATTTCGACATAGCGAAAAGGACATTTGTTCTCGCCAACACTATTGTATAGTCTGGGGAGAGAGAGAAGAAAGACTTTCGATTCACCTTCGATTGAAAAGATCTTCTCTTGGAAACTTTCCAGCATTCCTGTGAGACCTTCGTATTGCTCAATTTTGTAGGCATTTTTTTCTTTTGGTTCTGAAGCAATGGCTCTGAATTTCTCCATTTTTGCCTCTTTGACCTGAAACCAGAGACCAGAATGCACTTGTAGCTATGTGTACCTTTAGGTCTTGGGATAACAAGATGGAGAAGAAGCTTTCTTTCAATATTTGGACTCTAAATTACTATCAACATCAATTGATTTGAGTTAAAATCAATCAATGTGTTTTTATTTCAAAGTTTAAATGTTCCCTTAAAATGCCTCTGAATACATATTTTAGTTTGTAGGTATAATCAACTCATCGTAGTATCATCATCATATTTAGGATGGATGGATAAAGTGATCAACAGTGGCATGAAATAATTGGACATAACAGACAGCTTACCCCAATGACAAAGCGAATTATGTTTTTATCATCGTAACGTTTAATAATGCCATTTCTGTCTCTATCACTCGGATCTCCATCTGTGATTAGCACCACAGCTTTGATTGCATCAGGAGTGGCTCCTGCATCCGGGTTTTCAAGGATTTCATCACTGAAACAAATACAAAAAAGGATCAAAATTGACCTTGCTCGTTTCACACTTAACACAAAAACACATTTTTTCTACTGTAACTGAATTGAACATGATTCTATTTTAATGTAACTCCATTAAGTAAATGAGATAATCTTGACACTGTGTGTGGGCTTATCAAATACACAATGAAACTGAACTTACAGCACAAATGTGAGTGCTTTGTATGTGTTGGTAAGACGCTTCATGTGGGGTTCGGCCTTGAGTTTTTGGAGAGCAGTGCCAGCCTCATAGTCAGTGAAGTCAAACACTTTCTTGTAATTTGATGAGAACTGAACGGCTGCAAACTGAAAAAAGAGGAGGATGTGGTGTTCATGCAACTGTCCATAAACATCATTAATAATTAAAAAAAACGTGTGGAAAGCTTGAATGTTGCAGTAATGCAGTCACCTTGATCGATGTGTTTGCAAGGCTCTCCATTATAACCACTATGAAGTCTTTGTTTTTCTCAAACTCCGCATTGTTCATACTTCCTGATCCATCAAATAGAAAGACTAGCTCCACCGTCTTCTTTGTGCAGACTGAAAAAAAATGTGCAAAGATATTTTAATAACATCATTTCGTGGGGACAAATTCATTGAAAATGATATCACAGAATAACAGAACATAACACTGCTTTTTTACTTTCGAAAGAGGGTGTGAATTTGGAGAGTTGCTTGAGATCATTTGTCATCCTGTGACAGAAACCGTTCAAATAGGAGTTCTCGCTGCATTCATGGGCTACATGTGGACTGCAGACCTAAATTATAAAATATGAGGACAAAGAAAATTTGATCAATTCTATTGTTCCACATAAATGAGAGTCTTTCACTCGATTTATCTTTGCTTTGTGATGTTCTTACAGTGAGGTCGCCGCTCCCGGGGTGTTTAGCCACTGACAGGCCAAAGTTCTTGACGGTTAAATTTCCGCCTGTTTGAGAAAATTTCAGATTAATGAGAAAAAAGCTAAGCCGGAATCGTGAACAATCAGGCAAGAAAGCAGCATGGTGCCACTGCATTGCTGTACCTGCAGGGCTGAAGCAGCGGGGGTTGCTGACTTGTACTTGATTGGGTTTGCATATTGCTCCAGTTGCATTTCCATGTAGAGGTGCGCTGACAAGTATCCTGAGGATGGGGTTGAGAACAAAATCAAAATCACCATCACAAAGTCAGGCACCAGACACAAGCAGTGCTTCTTCAGCTAAGGGAAAACTGTTGCTGAGTGTTAGAGGGATCGCTTCATGACAGGATGCGAAGAACACAAAGTGATAAACCGTAAGCTGCTACTTCGGAAATGATCTGTCATCTGCATTATGCTTACATGCAAAAACAAAACTCTGTGAAGAACTCATGAGCAATTATTGAGTCTCCACAGGTCTAATGGATTTTGTCAGTTGCAACAGTGCTCAATAAGAAGTACAGTAAAACTTTGAAGTAAACCGCCAGCGTGCAGATACATACTTACCCTTTATCTGTGCCAGACTGGAACTGAAACACTTTGTACCCAAAGAAATCTCCCTTGTTACCAGCATAGATTTGTGGTCTTGTTGTGTCAATATTGAAAGCCAAAGACACATGGAAGGCTGCAATTGATGGGGAAGAAAAGACCATTATTTTTACCCGTAACAGCCTGACCCAACCTTCTATCAGACAGTACAGACAGTCTGTAAGAGTCTGGTGCACATGTAAGGAGACAACATTCGGGAGGTCGATTAGTGTTCTCTGTGAGTCAGTGAGGGCTGTCCCCAAAGAGATTTTGCTTGCTTATTAATTTCCCATAGGTACTGTAACTCACAAGGAATAAACAGACAGTAGTTATTGAAGAAAGAAAAAAATAAGACAGCAGCTAGATGTGATTGTGGGTGGTGCTGGTGGCATTTGACATGTGTGACACAACCCTGCTGATAAGTGGAAAAATGTCCACCATGAACAGGAAGTATCATAGATATTCATATCCTGTCTAATGAATTCATCATTTAAGAATATAGATGTGTTGATATGATTAGAGCATACCTACAGCCTATGGATACAACGGTGTAGATATAATATAGAAATGATACAAATGGTACAAAATTAAACAGTTTAATAAGAAATGCACAAATCCACTAACGTTGATTTACTTGCAGTATATTTGTGAATTTTTTCTTGAATAGCTTCTTTTTTTTCTTTTTTCATTATGGCTGCCCTCTATACTAGATTACAACTGCTTTTTTGATGAGCATACACGCAAGGAGCTTCTGAAATAGGATTTAGTTTTTTCTAAGCATAACACATATGACACTGTAAACTATAGTAAACATCTGCAGCCGAGTGGAAAGCTGAGAGAAAATCACTGTTATGTGACTATAGGATGTCTTTGTTCTCCAACATTGGCGACACACACATACTACTACTACAACTGAGGCCACATTTTATGCTGCCTGAAGAATAATAAGATTTAAAAAAAACCCAACGACAACACTCAGGAAACGTATTTCTTTCAGAAGCTGTCATGGTTACTCCTCAGAGCGCCGTCTTAACGGATCTGGCAGAAAGTTTCAGACTGTGTCAAGAGAATTTGTGGTCAAACTGTCATCTTAGTTTCCTGACTTTTGGCACGCTGAGAATAAGAGACAGAGATACATGTACATGATGTACATTTACATAAATCTTTGGGTAATTAGGTTTGATTTGACAATCCAGATTAAGCAGGTTAAACTGAAGAATTCAGATAAAGACACATGCAGTACATTTTTATGATATACTGTATTTTGATTCAGGCAATTGTGCGTTAAACTCTCGATCTCAAATCTCAAATATTTTTCTCTTGACATATGTAGCATCCCTACCTTTCCCATGGAGGATGAATATTGTCTCATGAAAGTCTTACAAGAGAACAATAAATAAATGAATAAATAAATCTTACCAACAGTCACCGTGTAGGTGAACAGGAAGCTGTGACGGTGCCAAAGCATCCTTCATGTCACTCTTCTCCGCACAGAAGTGGCAATGCACAGCTTGTGAAGTGTGTAGATGTGCATGTGACACACTTTCTTCACAGTGCCTCTTCCTGCTTCGAATAGGAAGCAGCTGGTCTTAACTCTTCTGTTCTCATGGCCATGCATAAAAGAAATTGTCACTTTCCCTCTGTCTTTCCCTCTTTTGACCTCTCTCCCTTGCTAAATTATATCCAAACTCTGCACTCTTCTCTTTAAAAAGACATCACTTTTTTCTTCTTTTCATGAATAGTTGCATTGCAGATGCAAATATACACAGAAAAGAAGCGGCCACACCCAATTTTCAGAGCTGAGCTGTATCAGTCGCAGTTTCTTTTTATACAATGAGAAGTAGATATTGTTGTGGTTGTACGATCTGAGTCAACAGAAAGAAAATCAGGAAACCAACACATGAAGGAGCAAACAACAACAGCCATAAAACCTGAACAGCAATGTTTCTAAAGGAAATGATGCATAATGGTAATGATAGGATGCTAATCTTTAAGTATTGAACTCGTTACATGTCTGTGACAGCTTACTGTGATCTTGGACAACATTTTCCCTCTTGAATGAACAGCATCTGAATCCCAAATGCCTCTGAGAGTCTCATTCCAGTACAGCTTGAACACAAACTGATTGTACCGGGCGGTATGTGACTGAACCTAATAAAGCATCCACAGTGGGTGATAGACCATTTATTGAGCTGGATATTTCGGAGGCTGTTAAAAAAAAACTCAGGCAACTGCTTTCATGTGGAAAACATTTATCGGGTGGCTGTAAACACGAATCAGCCCTTGTTGATCTGTGTCTGGTGGACGTTTAAATAGCTCAATATATAAAATGTAAATACAGGCCATAAGTCATAAAATGCTTGCTGATACCTTTGCTACCGAACAGTCTGTCTATATTCTCTATTCAGTGTTCAGTTTCACACTCTGACTACAGTTCCTCAATAGCTACTTTTTTTTTTCTCAAGGTTGATCAACATCGACAGAAACAGACTGCAAACAGGATGTGAAATAGGTCTCAGTTCATTTCACTTTCTCAGGGCAAGAAAGCTAATACACTGCACTCCTCTCCCCATCACTGATATTCTTTTAGCTGTGGTAATCATTTTTGAGATCTCGGCTCAGGAACAGACTTCTGAACCTTGAGAGAGAAGTCGACAACGGGGCAGCCTTGTGTTATGCAACCCAGGGAAATGACATCCACATGCGGCGAGAAAAACATGGCCATGTTCTGTGGGATCACCCCTCCGCTGGCTTCTATCAGCGTGGCCGGGAACTCCTCCTTCAGAGCTCGAGCTGCGACGTGGAGCGCCTGCAGACGAGACCAGGGTGGAGTGTGGGCGTGTGTTTCACAAATAAGATGATGAGAAGCAGCGAAAATTAAAAACCGCCCAGGTTTGAGAGCGTTTAGCATTACTTACCTGAGGCTGGAAGTTGTCCAACATGACAATGTCTGCTCCTGCCTGGGCCGCCTCTCGGCCCTGCTCCACAGAGTTGCACTCCACCTCGATCTTGCTGCTGAAGCCACAAACTGAGCGGGCAGCTTTCACGGCCTGGGAGTGACAGAGCGACAGTTGTTATTTCAAGTCTTTGGCGGCTTGTTGACAGCACTGTGAGCAACCCCAAAACCAGTGTCTGCTACAACAAAGACACAGGCTGCCGTATAGCTGCACATATAGCTGAAGTGAGAATGTCACTTCAGGTCCCTCCTTACCTCGAGACGTCTCCTTTTCCAGGATTTTCAGTGCTGTTCCCACTAACTACCACCCATAAATTATTATTATTATTTTCTTCAGTGACTTGTGGTTAGGGTTGCACTGTGGAGCCTGGTTCAATATAAAAAAAAAAACTAACAAAAAACCTCTTGCAGGCTTTCTGTGGACCTTTCTACTGGTTTTTTGGACTGTCCCTTTTGCCCCAGTTCCAGTGCATGACGACTGCATATGACTGATCTCAGCTCAGCGATTTGCATTTGTGTTGTTGCTGTTTTCCTGTTCCTCTACTTGAGCGTCTTTCATGTCAGAAGAATCTTTGCATAAAATGGTTTCATACAAAGATTATTCTAAGATAAATTAAATAACTAAATAAGACTTTATCAGTCAGTTGGGGATTTTGCCTCATGGCATCACAGCTGTGTGGGGTGCTTAGAGCAGGGAGCCTTGTCATTTCTAGATTTTTGATCAATAGGCTACGACTAGGCCCAAAAACAAATATCAGCTTTTTTTTGTTACTTCACATTAATGGTTTTGATCACTTTCCTTTCCTCATTCTTTTTCAGCTTCTGAAGGAAAGAAGAGCTACTTACGCTTGAGACATTTGTAGACATTAACACCCTCTTAATAAACTATAATAAACTATAAACTATAACTATAGATAAACTATAAACTATCATTCTACTATAATCTGCATTTGACCAGAGTTTGAGGGATTTTCTCCATATATGCCTCACTTAAATTTTTGCTAGATTTTAGATTTGTGAAGTTGAATAATTATTCCATGACGGCAGTATGTGACTATCTTTCGATTTGATCTTTTTTATTTGCACAACCAGCTGCTTGACAATGGAGCCTTTCAGTGAAACATCTCAACCACTATTAAATGTGTGGAAATATGAGTCAAAAAGCAAATGTTACTGAAGGGGTTTGAAAACACGTCGACTAGCCTGTTTGCATTTTGAAGTTCACACTTATCTGAAACACTGGCGTGTCTAGACGCCTAGTCCTACGTGTGCTAAGTCCTACATAATGTAAAACTGGACTTTCCCTCTGTATTTGAGACTAAAAACAAAACTAAGCAAAAAAACAGAACCAAAAATTACCAATTGCCTTAACCCTTTCAGAACAAATTTTTGGACTGGTGGTCACAAATAAGGAAAGTGAAACACAGATTGTCTCAAATATTAAAAATAATATGCCGAGAAAATGACAGCATTTCAGAAGAAATTTTCTACACTGTATTTCACGTTCTGTTACAGCGCTTGAACCTTTCTCATCTTTTTTCCAATGCTGCTTGATTCCCAGAAATTTCCTCGGAAATGTTCATGCTGCTTCACTATTCACTGAACTGTGCAGCTGCTGCCCACCTGGGTGATACTTCCCGATGCCCAGACGTGATTGTCCTTCAGCATGACCATGCCGCTCAGGTCCTGTCTGTGCGTGGACGCGCCACCGACCAGCATGGCGTACTTCTCCACCAGACGGAAGCCTGGCGTGGTTTTACGCGTTCCAGCCACTTCTCCGCGCCACCCGGCTGCTGCCGCCGCCTCTCGGAGCTGAGAGCAGCGGGTGGCGATTCCCGAGGCCCGGGCCAGGCAGTTGAGAGCCGGTCTTTCGCCCAGGAGGAGGCACCTTGCCGGGCCTCTTACCACAGCAGTCACCGTGATGGCATCCGGACCTGAGGAGGTGGGAGCGGACGGGAGCTTTCAGAGGAGTTGAATGAAGTATTTATCCTTGTTCTCTGGTGTTAGCATAGAAGCAATGGAACCCTGGTTTCATCGGAAATGCTCAGATGCTACTCACAAGCCCTTTTTTAGAACCCTTTTTTGGGGGTTAAATGATAGATACAGTTCATGCATGAAGGATTATGTGACTTTACGTTCAACAGCTTTACGTTGGTGAGCTCTGACAGGAAAACTCACCAACTTTTTCCTGAATTCGGTGGGAACTATGGAGCATATATAGGAAGTATGGAGCAGTACAGCTGCTGTATGGAGCAGGTATACATCCAGCCTTATATGTTGGAGCCAGAAATGGAGGAGGAAAATGTACTGCATGGTGAACGTATGAATGAGGATGTGACCTGCAGTACATATTTAGTTTGGAATTGACCATATTCATTTGACTAGTTGACTAGATAAACTGTGACATGTGTCCAGATAAAGTTGTAAAATATGGGACACTCAATGTTTAAAGCAAAGGTTGTATAAAATACTTGATCCTGGCTGGAACATCACATGTAGGAAATCAAGTCCTCTCAGCGTCTTGCTCACTGTGACAGGATGTGGTCACATAGAATCTTGTGAAATAAGCCATTTAACTGCCTGGACATAGCAACCCAGCAGCCAACCCTATAGGCTGGAGGGTAGAACCAATCAGACCCTGACAAATATAGCCTAGTATGTTAAGAATTGGGTGGGTTGTTGATTAATGTGAGTGATACATTATCTTGGGGGAGATGTGAGCGACCCTCACCGATTTTGGCTCCCTCCTGGTAAACCCAGTCCACAGTGCAGCCGACCTCAGTGAACACGGCTGTGAAGAAGGGGCTGCCTGCCAGAACGCTGTGCGGGGTTTTACACAGCAGCCTGGCCTCGACGGTCTGTGTCCCGACACACACTCCCGCTGGGTCAAAGTTTGGTGTGTCCTCTTCCAGCCACTGCCTCGCGAGCCGGGCCAGAGTGTGAGGTGGGATCGAGTGTTCTGCTGTGTGTGAGCCCGGAGACATCCTGGCAAGTGTCGAAAAAGGGAACTTGAAATTTGTTGTTCAGGGTAGAGTACAAATGGAGGAGTAATAAAAACACCTCGATCTGTGAAAGTTAAAAAAAGACGGAAAAGAGTGGAGTAGAAAGTTTTTATTTATGTGTCGATGAACAAAATAGATGCTACATGTGCAGTGAAACTGCATGGGCTGCTTCTATGGTGTAGACAGGTACAGACAATTGCCGTTTGCATGGAAAACGACTAATGTAGCAAGATTGACACAAGAACCTTGCTGAGAGATACATACAGTAATACATTAAGTAAAAGGTTTGGTGTGGACCAGCTGTTCGAGAAAACCGTGTTACTGTACTTGAAATGAGGGTGAACTGAACTGAGGTCATCCTCCTGCCCTGTTTTTGATGTTTTGCAAGTGTTTTATTGTATATTTTTGTGAGTAAAATTCTTATGAGCCAGACAGTGACTGAATGGTTGGTATTGTCCCCTCACAGCAAGAAGGTACCAGGTTGAACCCAGGAGCTGTCATTGTGTGTGGGTTTTAAAAAAAAACAACCCAAAAAACAACTTTCTGAAATTCTGATTCATATCTGTCCCAAAGTCAAACTGAATGTTCACATAGATCAAAATTAGCCGAAATCACTTGTGTAACTTTTGCGTAACCCTGCCAACTAACAACAGGAAAACTGTGATGAAAACATAACTTCCTCAAGAGAGACGATCCGAGAGGTCCTTTACTGTACTCCACACATCGACACTTCCTAGTGTGTCACAAGAGCTCAGCCATATTACCAAATAGATACATGGGAACTACTATTATGATTACTATTTCTTTGTATTCTGTCCCACATTAATGTTAATGAATACAAATGTGATATTTACTTACTTCCCTCAGTGGCTCTTGCAGCTCTGCAGCTCACAGCTTGCAGTGTTGTAATGCTGAGTGCTCAGGGGATATATTCTATGGAATTTGACCCTGTGTGCATGTTGGACTGTTGACAAGGCATCAGGGTTGCATTCTGGGCTTAACATTGATTGTTTCCACCGAGGCTGATTGACAGCCTCATTGCTTTTTTGGAAAAGGAACTGAGGTAAGGACTAGGATATAAAGCTCCAGTTGAAAGCAAACTACAATAAATAAAGTGTTTTTGCATTAGAGAACTGCATCTGATTTATGGCTTAAATGTGTCTTTACACAAGCGATCACAACTACATGTAGAAGTCTGCATGTCTTGTTATTACACACCCTGGCCTCCCCATGGGTGTGGTAACAAGTAGTAGTGTGGTTATAGGGAAGTTGTTACAACACCCTGAATGACAAAATCTAATGAAAAATGTTTGACTTGTAACAAACACCAAATATGCATTCATGGTAACACTGATATTTCTAAATGTTGTGCTGAATTCATGAATGGCTATTATCATAGCCCCGAGCTAGCTGTCGTTTTAAAAGTTAAGCATTGCTAAATGGAAACTTTCTCAGGGAAGTGAGAGGAGTTGTAACACTGTCTGTAACTTTGCACCTTACAGTTTCTCACAGCTGTTCTGAAAGAAAGGGCAGTAGAATTACTGCCCTTTTTTCATAACTGTAAGCACAAAAGTTTCTTCTAAAACTATGTTCACTAAAGCTCCGATTCCTTTTACAAAATCAAACTATCATTTCAGAATAGTTTTACCTGTGTTCAAAGTCAAGCAGTGTTCTCAGATCTTGCACCAAGTGGTCAAAGAAGAAACACTGATTGTCATTACTCACTACACTCACAGTGTGCAGGTTACATGCTTGTTAATTAGTTGCATGCGTTTTGCATCTCCCAGAGTAGAGAAGAAAAAAAACAGCATTTCACTACTTAGTGGATTCAGCAGTTACCTGCATTCATCAAACAAAAACTATAGTAACAGGTCCCGCTCCTCAACTTGGTAACTTCAAATTGAAGTCTGCAGCCTCCAACGAACTGCAAGGGGCAAAAAAACAAACAAACAAAAACAAAAACAAATGAGCTGTTGCTAGGTCAGGCCATATCACTTCATCAACACAACAAGATATATTTGTCCTTGCCAGGCAACAGGGGAAAAACCCTGATGTATTTTATCCAGCTCAGACACATCTCGCCTACTTCACCACAGGCTAGTTCCATGGTCTCAATGAGACTAGCTCTGGTGCAGGGCCATCTCTCAGACACCTTCCACTAGGTGGAGAACACCTCCATTGCTCTGAGGAAACGGGAACAAGTAAAGGGTAATGAAATTCTGACTGATACTGAAATTGAATCATTCTTCAAACATATGTGTCCTCCCACCCCTGTATGACACTGACAGAGCAATAGAAGGTCTTCTGAAGCAGTGTCCTCTTTGCTCAAGCTGTGCACAGTAATCGTTGACAAGATCATACGTTATGACAGAGGAGCTCCTAAAATTCTGTCTCCCTCTCTCCTCTTCCTCTTTCAAACACTGGTCTTGTGCCTGTGCTTGTGTCTCTCTGTTGTTGATATGAGCTTGCAGGAACAACCTGCCTGCCCTCTGAACAAGCTTGTATTGGTTGCCACATGATGACAAACAGGTGTGATGAGTTTTGAGTCCTTGTGTCTAACGGATGACACAAGTTTTATTTGTGCTCGTTTTGCCATTCGTGGCGTTTGTGGATCACAAGTGCATCAGTGAATGCACTGTTCCATTGCATGAGAATGTGTGTCAGGAATGACTGAGATCTGGAAATAGTGTTAAACAAGGGGAAAGTTTTTTATTCTGAAAAAGTGGAACACAAAATTAACAAGAGGCCTAGGAAAGTAATGTTACTGGTCATGTGAAAAGGAGAAAGAGGAAGGAAGTCAGTGACATAATCTGTAAACTAATTTGACAGCAAAAAGTGCAATCTGCAAATGTAAAAAGCCAAAAAAGTGCAGATGTAGGAGTTTTGCCCCAAAAATAAATCAATCAATTAAGTTTTCTGAATCTGAAAAAGAGTACATGTACATGAGAAGAAAATACCAAAATCAATCTATACCAAAGGCACAAAACACATAAAATTGTAGTCTCTGCAATTGTATCAGATTTACAACAGTAGATTTAAAATCAGCTAGGATGACAATGTGTGACCACTTCTCAGCTAGTTTTTTGGCTAAAATTGAATGTGGGTATGGGCAATGTCCTAGTTGAGTCTGCCTTTGTCAAGGCAGGAAATGTTAAATATAATGGCTACAATTACCCGACCTGCATCTGCTGAGCTCCATATGAACTAATGGGCAAATGTCACACAAAGGGTGTGTGTAGAAAACACATTGACTAACACTGTGAGCCTGTTTGCCTATTGACCTTAACATTTAGTTCAAATAGTGTCAAAGCATGACTACAGACTGTAGGACCCATGCCATTGTCCTGCTTATCAGAGTGTGTATGGTGAGGACTGCTGTCTCAGGAGAGAAGGTCCAGTCTGTCCAGCATGCTCTGGGTCGTCCTTGGGGTCTCAGGAGTGAGCACTCCATCCTTTCCTGACTGAGAGCTGCGGCCTCAGATTTAGAGGGACTGATTCTCATCCTGTCGACCCAGAGATTGTGTCCATACAATCATGAACAGAACAGGTGACAAAGTGGGGGATTCTGAGCCCAATGGGAATTTGGTTGAAATTGATCGACTGGTCCAACTTTGTCTGTCACTGTCACTGCTGTTGTGTAATGTAGTACTGGATTGCTGGAGCATCATGGTGAGCTGCAATTGATACACTGACTTACAGTATAAGTCTGATTCATTTCTGTAGACATCTACTCAGTGGCTAAAATTAAGCACGTCAGTTAGTTTCTCATCTAGCAACCACACAGTACGTGGCTTAGCGTCTATATTTGTAAAACACTTTCTCCATTCTCTAGATGAAGTTGACAGCAGCCAATTTTTTTTTATTTTAATGTTTCAATTCATTGCTTGCAAACCAAAAGCAACATGAGCAGATATAGAGCCGAAGCCAAGTCACAATATTTCTGCACCTAAGCAAAAAGCTTAACATCCAGTTGAAATGCAAAACATCATAGTCTTCTTTTACAGCTTTTAGGTCATAGCCTGCTTGAGCTGGTAGGTCAAGGGTGACACATTTACTAACATCAGAACTTCATAAATATTAAATTATGCTAGTAAAAGTTCAAATACACATCTGTACATTTTGCCACATTCATTGCTTGATATACATGTAAAGACATAACAGTGGAGCTGAATATAAACATGGTAGGTGAAATGAATCTTTTTTGCTGTTTATGCTCTCTACCGTGTTTACGTTATTGAGAAGGGAAACCCAGACACCCTTCACCCCAGGAACAGCGTCCAGCTTCTCCTGATGGATCCAGAAAATACAAAAACATTTAATATTAACCTTTTGAGTCTCATATAGCTTTTCTTGAAGGTGTATGTTGCATTATCAAAAGACAATACAGCATCACTTCACTATGGAACTATGGAACGAGGCAGCTTTTGTGCATTCCCAGTGTTACGCAACTAAATTATGCATATTTCTCTGTGCAATATATCTGCTGCTCTTAACACTGTGCAATAGTATCACAACTGTGTTACCCTGTACATACTCATCTCCCCCATCTGTTTTTGGATTGTTTTGTGGTTTGTGCTCTCTCTTTGCTCTTTTGTACACAACACTTGGTCCTTTGTACTTCATCATTTTAATCTTGCACCTTAGTTGCCTTGCTGCTCTAATTGCATTGTACAGGCAACTGTTCAATGACAATAAAAGTCTTAAATGTTGATAAAGCCAGTATTTCATGCATTTGCTCATAATGTGAAAATGGCAATGCGTGCAGGTAAACGTGACACACACAATCAACACAAAATATATAAGCACACGTATGCACAATAATACATTGAAATAGTGACAAACATCACAATTTTACAAATTGGGCTTGCTACCTCTGTGGGTATAAAGCAGGTAAGATCATGTATGGATGATTGTTTAAAATAGGATTTTTCTGACACTTGAGCCACAGGTGGGTTCATCCTGGACAAGTATTCGGTGCACTTAAGGACCAATATATGTGCTCCTTAACCCTGCTCTAATGGATAAATGGATGAACAGAGGGACTTATCTTGGTACTTTGACTCAAGAGTGGCCAGAAGACCTCTGAACTGGCACAATAGCGGGAAATGAAGAGGTCACCGTGTGCGTGTGTGCGCATGCGTCTGTATACAATGCCGGGCTATTTCAGCGCTTCCTGAGAGTGACGTCACGCGGACGTGCCCGAGCAAGAACCTTTCTTTCTGCCGCGCGGACCCGACGCGCCGCGGGCACGAGCCTCCGCAAGTTTCCTCCACATCTCGAGCAAAGAACCAGGAAGTGAAAGTACACACATGGAGGGTGTGTCTTGCTCTGCCAGTCCAATGTTTTATTTTTAAATCCACGGTCCTCCTCGGATTAATAATGGGGGACTCGGCGAAGGCCAAGCGCCGGGAGCAGCTGAAGCGCTGGGATGGCTCCTACACCGACAAAGCTCCGGCCGTGGCCCGGCGGAGGTGGAGGGACGATGCCGAGAACGGAGCAGGGGAGCCCGGGGAGGCCGGGCTCGGGATCCCGCCGAGCGAGAGGGATCAGCCGGGCTCAGCTGAAACCAGCCCCCTCCTCAAACGACGGTAAGAGAAACGTCAAAACAGCCGCACAAGCTAGCAGCTAGCTGGAGCTATGCTAAAGGAGGCGTAAAGCTGTGAGAGTGGGTGGACAACATCCAAGAAACCTCAGAGGACACTGCTTTAGCCTCCGAGCTGCTAAACACTGTTACATCAAGCCCAAAACGTCCAGTTTTGTTCAGATTGTCGCTGTTCTGCAAGGCCTTACCCTCTCTATTATTTTGGTCAGCGTCTGCTCGTCCAACAATGCAACCAGTGATGCCCCTTTGTTTATGAAGGGCAGGGGGGCCAGACGTCTAAATGTGTAAACAACATAGGCCAAAACCAAGATCAAAACCATCAACCCGCAGATAACACATACCGCACGCCATCTATGCCACTCTGGACTGACGCTTCGCTCTTTGCCCCAATTTGATTCAAATATCTTGTTTTTTTTTATTGAATCTGTGTAAGATTTCAGCTCTCACTCTCCTCTTGATTAGTACTTAAACTCTGAAGCTAGTGCTTACGCCTGTGCACTCCCATCCCACGGTAGCTGGGGGGGAAAAAGGTAGAGCAGTATTTATTGCTACACAATGGCCTCTATCGTGATGCACCTGAATGCTTTTATTTCTGCTCTAATTGTACACTAATACTGTAATGCATACCTTGATCGATTAACTTTATTGATATCTTGCAAAGGTTCCCTACAGGAAATTCAGGTTGCAGGGAAAAAAAACACATTTCTTTAGCCTTTGTTGTCATCGTATGTTATTGCAGTTAAATTAGCTTAACCCTGAGATGATGTATTAAAATGTAAAACATTAATGGAGCGTGAGGTAGGGGAAAAAGCCAAATCATTTAAAAGCCATAATTAAAAATAAAAAAAGCGCATCATATGGTGGTAACATAATGTAGTTTCTTGTTTTTTCTGGCTGGCGGGAAGAAGCTGTTTCTGCATCTCATCATGCATCCACCCTTTATCTAACCTGTGTGGTACCTTAATAATGTCACTGGGATACACACACACACACACACTTTCATGCTCACGCTCACACCTACTGTGGGAGTCTCCAGTTGACCTAAAAATGCGTTTTAGTAGCTTTAATTTAAGGGCATAACTGTGGCAGCAGAATGAGTATTGGTGAATGCAGGTTGACTGTTGTGGCACAGCGATAGTAAAGGCCGGTCACAGGTAGACACTGGAAGACAACGAAAGGCACCAGGAGCAAGTGGTTTTTGTATGTATCGGGTGCTCGACCTCTCTTTTCATGGACGCATCACAAGTCATCCGCGATCCACAGCGCTGCCCTGGTTTTATTGGCTTCACAAAGCACCACTCCTGAATAAACTCTACACGGACACTGGGTCTGACCAGCATGCATCATTCTGCGGCCTTATGCAATCAGAAATAATGAGTGCACTGCAAGCAACAGTCTCACTGTACTTATCCATTTGTGTTGTGTGTGCAGACACACTTTAGAGTCATTGTTTTGCTATTTTTGAAAAAAACGATGCGTCATGCACCCACACACCACATATAACTGATGAAATCCCTCGTGTTGGACATCCACCCGTAACAACCTATCTACCCGCCTGTGTCCCTCTAGGAAAAGCGTGAGGTTCGACAGGGCGGCGGAGTTCCTGGCTGCCTGTGCCAGCGGGGACACGGAGGAGGCCCAGATGATGCTGCTGGAGGCCAAAGAGACCAGTCAGAGGAACGGGGAGGACACGGCAGAGGTCATCAACTGCTCCAACGCCGACGGCATCACCGCCCTGCACCAGGTGAGGCCTCGTCCTCGTCCCGGCGTTCAGCCCCGACGGTGGATCGGGGCGGCGAGCCGGCGAGAGACCTCAACCCTGCGCCCTTGCTTCGCAGGCCTGCATCGACGGCAGCATGGAGATGGTGTCCTTCCTCCTGGAGCGCAGCGCCAACGTGAACCAGGTGGACAGCGAGGGATGGACGCCGCTGCACGTGGCCGCCTCCTGCGGCTACCCCGACATAGCAGAGTAGGTGTCGCCGGGCTGAAGACGGTACCGTCTGCCTCTCGGAGTGGAGGTGGGGGGTGGGGGGTGGGGGGGTGGCGGTGTGCAGCGTCGGTGCCAGAGTAGTTCTGCCTTCAACAATACTGACATTGTTGTCGTGTTTGGCAAGACAACAAGTCAGCTAAAGCGTGAGTGGGCTTGCCTGGCACACAGACGCATGCCGCTCTAACGGCTCAACCAGTGCAGCGATTCCCACGGAATCAGGGTCGTGGGGGGGGCGTGCGTGTGTGCGCGTGTGTGTGTGTGTGTGTGTGTGTGTGTGTGAAATGAATTATGAAGTAAATGATACAATCCTTCGGTAACTGAGGCTGAATGACAGCTGAACGGCGTGTGCGGGTTCACTGGCTCACACTGTAAACAGCAGGTCTGCACACAGCGCGGCTTATGCAAATCATTGCATTCCGATGATATTTGTCTTTTACGTGGCATCCGGCAGCTCTGGGGTCAGTGTTGTGTATGCAGTGCTGCCTCGCTTGACGTGTCAGCTGGCTCGCGCCTCTCCTTCCACATCGGAGAGGGAGCAGAAGCTGACTGAAATCCAGGCTGCCTATAGTCGTGTCTACGATCAGCTCAGAGAGTAGGGTATTGAATCAAAAAGGAGTGTTGTGATTATACATTCGTTATTCTTTAGTTTTGGACGATTAGTCTTTTTATTTCGTTTTTCACTTTGGATTGACCCACTTTCACCCGCTCCTCCAGCTCTCTTCTCTGTGGGGAAGTCCTCCGTTCCCCGTTTGTGAAACGATGCCTCTTGGTTTTGGTCCTAGCACGTACGAGCACCCCATCCCCAGATAATGTGATGGGATATGGTCCTCCCCATTAACAGGAAACCACTGTGAGGCTTTCTGCTGGTGAGCGGCGTGTTCACCCTGTCCCCTTTTTTGTCTCTGCCAGGTTCCTCTTGCAGAGCGGCGCGTCTCTCTCTGCTGTGAACTGTGATGGCGACGTTCCCCTGGACATCGCTCTGGATGAGACCACCGAGTCTCTTCTGCAGGACTACACCCAGAGACAGGGTGAGCGCAGCCCTCTGACAACCAAAAACCATGTTGGTCTGTTGCTTTCAGTTGTGACGTCACAAAAGGAAAATTAGCTGCTAGCTCAGTACCACACCATCTCAAGTTGGCCAATATAAAAGCCTGTATTTCAACATAAAAGTGTAGGGCATCATCAACATCTGGTAATTTCTTATATTCTGAGATAAGAATCTCAGAATATAAGATATTCCTTTATTAGTTGCACAACAGGGAAATTCACAGCAGGGTCTTACTTAGAACTTCTATTAAGTGTATCTAATGCTTCAATTACTGTAAAAATGCACATTTTCCAAATGATTTCTGGAAACATTGATTAAATGGTCATTTCATGCTGGTGTTTTGAATGTGTCTGCACCAATGACTTTATTTGATTGTTCATATTTGGCAGAACTAAGTGCAGCTTATTTGTCTTGCTTTTCAAAAGCACGCACACACACACACGTGCCTCAATCCTGTAATTTACCTGATGATGTCACATATTAATGAAGATTAACGTTGAAAAGTGTCCGTGGGGGTGTCTCCATTTTCCCTTTGATTGCGTAACCCTGTCGCTATGGGAGCGTGTTTGATGAAAGTTGCCTGGAAGTTCAGGGACTGGAGGTCAGAGGATTTAAGGCAAAGTTATTCTTGAGCTGACTTAGTCATCGCGTCGTGTCGGATCATGTTGGAAGGCCAAAATGTTTATATCGGTTCCAACTGTTGTGGCTGGGAGGCAGGATTAAAAAAAGGCCCTCATAGACAGGTTTGCTTGCTCCTGTGACATAGTCCACTGGAAGGCACTTTTATTCTCGGGACTCATGCGTGCACAAAGCAGTTGTAAGGGACATGAAACGGAGCTTAAAACACTCGAGATGAGATGGTCCTTTACAAGTCTCAGCATGGGAACATTTCATGTCATCAGGAGTACACATGCAATATAAACTGGAAAAGGACAGAAAAGTATTAACATTTGTGCAGGAAGTATTCAATCTATTCAGTCAATCTAGACAGTGTGTTGCACATTTGGTTCTAAGAAGAGTCAACTTCTGTTGCATCGGCATTGCTCAATGGCAAAGTGAAACGGCTAGAGGGAAGTTCAAGGTGTCTGACTGTCATGTTATCCTCGTGATTGATCGTCGGTCTTCTCAGAGAGACGTTTGCGACCATATCTCACATGTGATCGGACGCAAGTTGGACAGTGTCTTTGAAATCTTCCATACGACTTGCCGCTACTTGCTGGTGTCGAGGCTCCGAAACCATAGGCGTCAACAGCGCGCAGCGTGCACGAGTACACACGCCGCCTTGGCCATTACTGTCACAGGGAGACCGTTAGTGTAACTGCAGTAGGATCACTGGGGCTTGACACCGTGTCTCCGCCTCCAGGTGTGGACCTGGACGCGGCCAAGCGTCTGGAGGAGGAGCAGATCATGGCGGACGCCCGCGTCTGGCTGGCCGAGGGCGTCCCCGCCGACGTGCGACACCCGCGGACCGGGGCGTCCCCGCTGCACGTGGCCGCTGCCAAAGGCTACCTGGAGGCCCTCAAGTAACCGCCTCCCGCTGCCCCTCACGCTGAAGCGCTGGCCGCACAGAGGCGCATGTGGTCGGGTGATGATGATGATAACATGGCTGCCGTGTGCCGCAGGATCCTGTGCCAGTGTGGGATGGACGTGTCGGCCGTGGACTTTGACGGCTGGACGCCGCTCCACGCTGCGTCTCACTGGGGCCAGGGAGAGGCCTGTCGCATCCTGGCCGAGCACCTGTGCAACATGGAGGCCCGCAGCAATGCGGTGAGGCCCAGGGATCAGGGAACAGCCCGGCCACTAATGCCCGCCTCTCTTTCACGCGCAGGACACAAGGTGGCCACGTTTGTCTTGTCCGTTCACGGCTGTTATATGTTTGTTTTTCTTTTTCAGGGTCAGACGCCGTTCGACGTGGCCGACGAAAGCGTGGAGGAGCTCCTGGAGGAGCTGTCACACCAACAAGCCAACGTGAGAACATGTTTCTATCCGCTGTGTTTTCTTGGTGTGATTAAGAAGGCAGTGAGATCACTTTCTCCTACCCTCTCTCTCTCTCTCCCTGCCTCCTTCCTTCTCTCTCTCTCTCCATCTCAGTGGCGTAATGAACAGTCCATATTGGATCGGCTAAACCAACAGGGCTCCACCGCCGCGATTGCACAAAGCAAACGCCGAAGGTTAGTGTCCGCCTCGTCCGGAGGTTGTAAATTGTGCTTGATTAAAGCATCAGAATTGTTCCATCTTGGGGCAGGACAGGCAACAACTGAAAGCAGATTTTGAGGACTTTGACAGAAACGCTGCTCGACTCCCACACCTGTTACCTAAACGAACTCATTCTAACCCGTCTGTGGTTTGGCTGCGCTGCACTGCCCCATATCCAGGAGCTCAGTGTGCCGGATGAGCAGCAGGGACAAGATGAACGTGCAGGACCAGTCTAAGGAGAGGGGAGTGTCGGGAGACCTGGAGCTGAGCGAGGAGAAGGAGAGCAGCCCCGGTAAGGCAGCCGCCGCCACCGCAGGGCCACTGAAGCTACTAGTCTGTCAAAGCTGGAGATCATGCTGGTTCTTCTCTCTTGAACACAGAGAGCTCCGCCGTGTCCACTCCAGACAGTGAAAGTGTGACCACATCCACAGTGAGCCCCGCTGCTGAGAAGGTACATATGCCCTGAGAGCAGTCAGGGAGTAATGGAATAATCAGATGGTCGTTATTTCCTTATGAGAAGTTTCATTTGAACAGGACTCTTGACATGATATGAATGTGAATGGGCAACGGCTACTTATGGCTGTCTTTGTCTTGTTCGGGCGGTCCAGTCGCCGGAGGAGAAGGAGGACGAGGAGAGAGAGCAGGACAAGGCGAACCGCACCGCCCGAGTCCAGCCCACAGTTCAGAACAGGGAGGCCAACGCCGAGAGCCCCAACACCCCCAACGCTGACCGCCGCAAGTAAGAGGGACCGCCCCGCACACCCACACAGTTTCCCTCCCATGCACAGTGATGGTGATGCGGCTGCTGCCTGTGTGTCCAGGTTCCAGGTCCCAGTCCGAGACGAGGAGTCCGAGTCCCAGAGGAAAGCTCGCTCTCGGCTGATGCGCCAGTCCCGCCGCTCCACACAGGTCATCCATCTTCTCTTTTGGGATGGCTGTTGTTTGTTAGGATGTTATGGGCCCAAAGCCTTTAACGACAGTCTTCACTGTTCTTTTATTTTGGGGCAGCTTGTCAGCCGTAGACAAGCTTGAAGCTGTTTTGTTTAGCACACTCGTATCGACTCCCTAATGGCCCAGGGAAGGAGCCCAATCATATCGCTGATGGAGGTGGAGATGGAGATGTGCAGATAGAAAACATTTTTAAACCAGCGAATTACTTTGATTGGCTTGCAACCTCCAAGGTTTTTATTGAACAGCAAAGTTAGTATCCTCCTCTCCACACCACAGCTTCTGCTCCACTGTCTCCATCCCTCTGTGTGTTTGAGTGTATGTGTGTTAGGAGGGACACATGCTCCTACGTCCATGCCTCCTGCATCTGAAAATCAACTGTGCTTAGCTTTTTCTTTTATGATTGGAATAGAAAGTCTTCAAAAGAAGATGCTACTAGATGATCAGATCAGACTCTCACACAGCCAACCCTCCTGGACTGTGTTTGTTATGCTGGAGCAGTTCTAGTTCAGGACTGGGTTTTAGGGGGCATCCATAACACAAACAGGAGCCTCTACTTGTCTATCTATTGATTGATTGTGGGATCTTTCAGTAGCTCTCATATCAGTCATTGGGTCTTTAATTGCGCCTGGTCATCAGAAACTACATTAGCTTCCCAAAGTGGCAAATGAGTGTAAGAGCTACAGATACCGTGGACTTTAAACCACCTGGGTAAACAGATTAAGATTAAGATTATGGAGGACTACTATGGGCGACTGTGGCTCAGGGGCAGTGCGGTCATCCACCACCGGATTGGGAAGTTGGTCATTTGATCCCAGGCTAGCGCCGCAGACGTGTCGAAGCGTCCTGGGAAGTATCCCGAACCCCAAACCGATGCCACGCACGAATGTGAGCTCATGGTTCAAGGTGTCCAGATGGGCGTGAACGAGACCCGTGTCTTTCAAGGCGCTCCGAGGGGTCACGGAGACTAGCAAAGCACTGCGTAGGCGGCAGCCCAGTACAACCAGTCCGTACTGGCCTCCGCTCTGCAAGCGCAGCTGCGTCTGCCGGGCGTAGAGCGTTACATCAGCGTGTTTTGTGGTGCACCGAGGCGCGAGGCATCTGACTGGTTCTGCCCCCGCTCTGCGACGACAGGGTGTGACTCTGACAGACCTGAAGGAGGCCGAGAAGACCGTGGCCAAGGCCGCGGACCCGCCGCCCCGCACCATCCAGCCGGTCAGCCCCATAGTTTCTGTCACGCCTGCCGAGAGGGGTGAGTCACAGCCACACGATGGGCTCGGCCCAAAGCTCACTCCTGGTTTCTTTCCTTTGTTTTGTTTTGTTTCTTGTCTTAACCGTCTCACAGTGATGGTCAACGGTGAGGCAGGGCCAAGTTTCAGGAGTCAGAAATCGAGCATCCTCCTCATAAAGATTAGGTTCTTGTTCCTGTTTACCCGTCACGCTGTGTGCCGTGCGAGTTGCTTCTCTTGATAACAGGACAGAGAGAGAAAAAAAAAACAAGATATAGATTTTGGGTGGGGTGCTCCTCAGCCTCGTTTGGGGAGGAAATAATGTGTTCTCGGTTGTGCACCGAGGGGCCACTGCTGGTAAGTGAGGCGCTGTGGCTGTGGTCTGAGTGGCAGGGTGCCTCCCAAGGAGTCATCATGCAGAGGGAACTGAGCGTTATCATGTTCTGGTAAATATGTGAAGCGAGCGAGCAACCACATCGCACCGCATCGCTCCTCACTATTAACTGCCGCAACGTAAGCTCAGCCATCCAAAAATAGCCTTCAGCTCAATCCACCTAGCTCACCAGGCTCAAGAGTCGAGGGGGGGGGGGGTGAAGCCAACAGGCTTCCTTTCCAGAAACTTGCATTTGGAAACGGGTATTAGAGGGGACCTAAAATGAAAACTTGTACCTTGGGAAGTGTCTATTCTTGTGTGTGTGGAAGCAATAAAGCCAAATGTCGCACAGCCTCCAGTTATCAGTGTTCTAAACATTTCAAGCCAGGTCCAGGTCCCCTCTGAATGAACGCTCGCACCTCTCTCCTCCGCTGTGGCTTGGATTGCTGACTGTGCTCCTGGGGTCTTTTCCATCCACCCTTTTGCCTTTCAGACACAGACCCGGTGAAGCAGGAGGAGCTGGAGGGGGAGAAGCGCCTCTGTGTGAAGGACAGGAGGAGAGGGAGGAGGGAGAGACGCTCCACGGGCATCGTTCAGCTGGAGGGAGAGGTGAGAGACAGAGAGAGTGGGCTCACCACCAGGCAGCCAGAGGGATACAGGTTTGCTTTACGACTGCAGTTTTGTGACAGTATGTACCAAAAGTAGGGCAAAGGACTGGCAAACCACTTCCTCTCCATCAAAAGTGTACAACTTTGCAGAAATGGCAGCGAAGAGTTTGTGGCATTGCGCAACGGCGGATGATGTGTGGGTATCATTCAGCTGACATAGTCAGTGGTGTGCTTAGTGTGTGAACGAACAGGACATATATACAAACATGAGGCTTTAGTTACATGTGCCTGTGGGATGAGTGCGTTTGTGTTGTGCACTGACACTGTGAACTGAACTTCACTCTGTTGTCTTCAGAATGAAGACGAGGAAGGTCATCTGGATGACACCGACAGGAACAATGCATCCCTGTGAGTCGTTTGACTGCGCTGTGTCTGTCCCTAGTCCCTTTGCTGTCCTCCACTAACCAGTTTGCTAGTTTGGCCGAAGCGTGTGTGTGTGTGTGTGTGCGCGCGTTTCCTCCCTTTTTGCTATGAGGAGAAGTGTTTTTTTCCTTTTTTTTGGTGTTCGATCGTGTCGTGAGCTCTGTTCGTGTGCTCCCGGGCTGCGCCGCCGTGAAGTCCTCCTCAAAGACCGTGTTGGATGAGGAGAAGACGCGCCTCACATAAACGCCGCAGCCCTGCGTCTGTCTCTAAACGCCTCCCCTGTCTCTCTCTCTGCAGCGAGAGCCAGCCGAGGGACCCGTCGGGCGACTACAGGACGGTACGTGTCTCCTCCTCACATTCTCTCCCCGAGAGGCTCGCACATTCCTGAAAAAGAAAAAAAAAAAAAAACACAACACCCGAGGGCCTGAGAGTGAGTTCGAGCTGAGAAGCGGGCAAACCGGGGCGAGAATGATACCGAGCAGGCTCTGGAGAGGAATGAACAGAGCCTGCGCTGTAGCATCACCCACGCTCTCCCCCGCTCGCACAAGAGGCTTTTATATCCACGCTCTGATGCTATGCGTGTGTGTGTGTGTGTGTGTCCCTGTCCCTCTAGCTGTACTTCAAGGTCCTGCAGGAGAACGTGCAGCTGAAGGAAAAGCTGGAGGAGATGCAGCTGCTGCTCAACCAAAACAAAGTGGAGCTGGAGCGACTCCGACAGGTTGGACAGGTTTTCCGTCTGTCTGACCTTTCTAAGCACATGCGTGTGTGTGTGTGTGTGTGTGTGTGTGTGTGTGTGTGTGTGTGTGTGTGTGTGTGTGTGTGTGTGTGTGTGTGTGTGTGTGTGTGTGTGCGTGTGTGTGCGTGTGTGTGCGTGTGTGTGCGTGTGTGTGCGTGTGTGTGTGTGTGTGTGTGTGTGTGTGGCGTACGTGGGCGCTGACCTGTGTCTGAGTCATATCAGGCACAGTGTCTTGAATGTGGTTTGCAGCACAAATCGTTTTTTTTTTAATAAACCGTCCAACACGCACAGCAGTGAAATTCGTTTCCAGGCTAGTGTTGATGTCACATGTGAAGCTGTGGTCGTCTGGCGTAGCTCTCCGCTGTGTGTCATCGGCCTCTGTTTGTCACGGCAGATGCAGGAGAGCAGCACGGACAGACCGGCCCTGCTGGAGCTGGACAGATACGTGAGTTTTTTTTTTTTTTTTGTTGTTCCTCACCAAGCCCGTCCCTGACGTGTGCGGCCCTCACTGTGTCTCGCTGTGCCGAGCCGTCAAAGGCCGGGGCTCCGTTTCGCACGGTGGTTTAGCGAGGTGTGAAAACGCAGGGCGGCATGGCAGCGGGAGGGCTCGGCCTCTGTGCGTGGCAGTGTGTGTGTGTGGTAATGTCGTGTCAGCAGACATAACCAGCATCTACACTGTTCACAGGAGAAGGCTGCCCTCCAGAGGAAAGCCGTGGACCTGGAAGATGAGCTGAAGGTAGAGACGTCTGTCTGTCTGTCTGTCTGTCTGTCTGTCTGTCTGTCTGTCTGTCTGTCTGTCTGTCTGTCTGTCTGTCTGTCTGTCTGTCTGTCTGTCTGTCTGTCTATCTGTCTGTCCGTCTATCTATCTGTCCGTCTATCTATCTGTCCGTCTATCTATCTGTCCGTCTATCTATCTGTCCGTCTATCTATCTGTCCGTCTATCTATCTGTCCGTCTATCTATCTGTCCGTCTATCTATCTATCTATCTATCTTCCTCTCAATGATCCAGTTTCAAGTTATACAAACACAAATACACACACAGTAAAAATAGTTGAATGGGTGTTAGAAGTGTATAAAGAGTATAAAGAGTAAGACTATAAAAGCTGAATACCATTGTTTTGTTGTGTGTGTGATGTGCGTGTGTGATGCGTGTGTGTGATGTGTGTGTGTGTGTGCGTGTGTGTGTGTTGCGTGTGTGATGTGTGCAGGCTCTGGGCGACCTCAAGACCGACAACCAGAGGCTGAAGGACGAGAACGCGGCCCTGATCAGAGTCATCAGCAAGCTGTCGAGATGAACCCTGCGTGACAGCAGAGACGCCCGCCCCCACAGGGGGACAGAAAGTATTACATTCTTGTTCGGGGCCGACTCGGCCGGCGGCCGGCCGGCGGGACGGAGCGCAGACGGCAGCGCCGCGCGGCCTGCACAGCACACTCAGCAGCAACTGGACGCCTGGCACAGATTTCAGGGCCATCAGCCTGTGTCTGGGCCTCGACGTTTTTTTTTGGCAGACCTACTGTATAACAAGCTGAACTGCACCTCCACGTGGACCGACGGGGCCTCTCCTGCTCGCCTCCACTTTACTTTTATATTCCGTTTTTATTGTCCTATTTTTTTAACTGTCCAGATTTTAAATGTGCTTCGCTCCTCTTTGTATGAAAAAACGAAAACCTGCGTGGAGAGACGCGAGGCTGCGCGCGGCTCCCGGCCATGTTTGGGACGCGGCCGGGCACGGCCGCCAGATCAACGACTAACAGCCACAACGAAACAGACTCCAACGTGCCAAACAAGCCGGCCCAGGGTTGCATGTCCTGTGGGGGGGGAGGGGTGGGGGTGGGGGAGGGGGTGGGGGGGAGACTCTGGGTGGTCAGTGTTCTCAGGATGACTGGGTCGATGCTTTCTGTCGTGGCCGACTGCTGTACAGGTGGACCAAATCTGCATGCACCTCTGAATGTATATTTAATGTGTGTATTTATGTACAGGGGCCGTCCGGCCGGACGCCGGCCCAACGCCGCAGCCGCGCGCACGGACCGCCTCCAGAGGGGCTCCGCTTTCGCTTCTTTTTGTCCTTCCCCCCCCCCCCTCCCCCGTAAAAGTCTTTGTTACAAAGGTCCCTCGAGAGGTTTAGGAGAACGCATGCTCTGTCATTAGTACTGTACGTGGATAGAAAATCAACCTTGCCATCTTTGACTGGAAGCTCCGGAAAGCAACGACCTGTAAGCTAAGTGTTGGCCCCGTGACGGACGGCCAGATGGGTCAGCCTCTGAATGTTTACTCCGCGGTTAGAGAGGAAAAGAAACAACCCTGCATGTCACGTTGTATTTTAATGCTGTGCCTTTCAATATACATTTCTAAGTGATATTTCTATTTTGCTTCGGTAAATGTACACTGAGTATAAAATACAGTATGGGCATAAATTATTGCGGCTCTGTTGGCATGGTATTTATTTGCTGGATTTCTGTGCGGTGTAAGCAAGACTGTGGTACAGGTTTCTCTCCATCGACTGGGCTCATCTCTAGAAACAGAAATGAAAACAACATGGACCGATCTCCAAACCACCTTGCAACCGTTCACAACAGAATGGTGTTTGGCATCATCCAACTGCAAACGCTTAGGACATGTCTCAAGTGTCTCAAACGGTTATGTACGAGTAGCCTACAGTTAGCACGATGAGCCAGCATTTAGCACATTTTGCTAATAAATAGATCTGGCTGATCTAAACCCATTAGTTGATTCTCAGCCTAATGGTTGTTCTCTCCAAAACGTGTCAATTCAGCTTTATCTGACCACAGCATTTTGGCTAAAACCTGCAACGGAAAGCTGTCTTCAGTATTTCTCCCTCTGTGTGACAAATACCTGCATCCCGGGCCAGCGAGGGAGCAATAAAACATTGTGTGCTGCCATATCTGAGAATAGTGTGGCCACACACATTACCTGTTTAGGCCCATACAGCACTCAAAAGCTCCTCATTTTCTTGGACCTCCTGTACTGATCTGGTCCCAGAAAACCAGGCTCATTCGGGTCTGGTTCACTGCCTAGGATGATCACGGAGTTCCTGCCACCATACTCCCCTTTCCTCAGTCCGTCTGAGGTGTTTTTCTTTCACTTGGGGGTGCTGGATGCTGGAGAGAGTTGAAGTTCAATGCAAATCAGAGTTTATCCTTAGGCAAGAAATAAACCCGAGTCTGCCCCGCAATCAGATTGAATTCTGGGTCAGGACCCTGGGTGGTTATACAGTTTGAGAGAGTGAAGCCCTCCTTCCTAATTCTTTCATTGGCTGAGACTGGCTCGGCCCATATTCTCTTTATTCATCTTCATCTGATTTTAGACTTTACTGTGATATCATTGTACCTTGCTCAGCATTTTTAGTGGTGCCTGGTTCTGCCTTTTACGAATTCTACAAAAATGCTTTGGTTATAGTTGATATCTCCGGCACTCTGCCACACAACATCTCTCACAGAGGTCCAGTCCCACGCCACATTACCTCAGCTGCAAAAACAGGTTTTAAACTAAAAGTATTGAAAAGTCACAACAAATCAACCATACTTACTATGGTTGCTTATGCAGCCTTCACCACAATGAAGCCAGAAGTCCTGAAGAAACCTCTTCACTTAAACCTATTGCAGATTATGAAGCGACAGTGTGTGTATGTGTGCAGGTGGTTTTGATTTTAAACATCTTCATATAAGTGTGATAGAAACACAGCCTGACTGAATTTCTCACTAAATAATTCCTTTAATTAAATCTAATGTAATTCAAATCATCACAACACAGCCTTTTTCCTTGACGGAATGTTGGTGCGTGCATGTGTCTGCGTGAGTGATGCCGTGTGTGACATCATGGATTTTAGAATGGAATACACTGTCATACGTTCTAGAAGATGACACGCTAGGCAGCAGTATATGAGAGAGACTGACAACGTCACATCGCAAAGGAAGAGCCAGCCCGGAGAGTTCCACATTCAGAAGAGCTCAGATGGACTAAACTTAACAAACATGAGGTAAGATTGAAATTATTGCTTGTATTTTGATTCTTTCTTTTCCCCCGTCACCTTCTTCCTTTTCTTCTCCTTTGATGAGGATGTGGCAGGTGAATCTGGTGAGTCAGAGCTAAATGATGCGTAATAGTGCTTAATAGATGCTTAGTAAGTTGGAGTTTTACTACCAAAATTTTGCAGCACATGTGGTATGGACGTGAGCTCAAACCTCCCAGGCTTCTTCAAAGTGGCTCTAACTCCATGGAAAAAAGAGAATATTGTTTAAAACAAAAGGAGTTGTTTATGGTGGCATTTCCTGGACTAACTCCGTGGACATGAAGAACAAAAGGTTTGGATAAGATCAGTCAAATATCCCCTATGTCAATACCGAGGCAAATCCAGACGGATATCCTCTCTTGAACGCCCATGTCTTTCAAACCCTACCTCTCCAGTCTGTGGCGAGCGGTGCTTGTTACCCGTAAAACACTGCAGTGTCGGGAGGCCAAGTTGAGCAAAATCTTTATTGACCGAGAAGAGCAATCACAAATGATGATAGAATATACAACCCCACCAGCATGCCAGCATTTTCATAGAAACTGTACAATGTGAAGGAATGTATGGAGCAGGAATACATGGTTATCATCATCAGAAGAAACAAAACAAACAAAACAAAAAAAAGAACAAAAACAATGTTTACATCCATATGTTCCGGTACAGTACGAGTCGATTTGAATTTGAATGTTTTAAAAACCCTCCTCTTCCTCCTCTCTGGATTAACACTGAGCACGTGACTCTGTTAGTGTCGCCTGTGGTGACCCTGTGGTCTCACTGCTTTCTTTCTCAGAGGGTCACTCTCCGGAGAGAGCTGGACTCTCCGGAGAGAGCTGGACTCTCCAGAGTCGCTGGACTCTGACCAGACACCGCCCAGGTCTCCCACAGCAGCAGCTGACGGTGCCTGGCTCAGCCTTCCTCCTGTGCTCTCTCAGCTCCTCCTCCTCCTCCTCCTCCTCCTCCTCCTCCTCTCCTCACACACCTGGGACCTCCTGACCACAAGCTACCATCTGAATGGGCTTTGTAAAGGGTGTGTGTGTGTGTGTGTGTGAGGGGGCGGGGGGGGGGGGGCAGGGGATGATGTACATTAAGGCAAAGGGGAAACGACAAATAAAAGAGAAATTTCGCTTTTTCTTTCCCCTCACCATGATCACAAGTTAACGCTAAGGCCTCATGGCTAAAAGGAACAGGAGTGCGCTGATCTATTTATTCATTTCTTTCCACTCGGTTTGGTGTCTTTTCTCCTAATTTGCTTTAGAAACATTCAGTCCCCTCTTAATTACGAGCTCGGTTTGCGGCGGGGAGCAGTGAGTGTGTGCAGAGCTGCATCTGTGTAACCTGTATGAACAGTCTCTACTACGGCAGGGCTACGGGTGGTTATTAGTCAGTAGTGAGAAGAAGCCCTTGATATACAGACTACCTGGTAGCAAGCGCTGCTCGTACACACAAGGCATGCTGAAGAGACATTGACTGCTGTGGACTTCAATCCATACATAAGGCAGCTTTTCTTTTCCTTTTTTTCCTTTTTGACCTTCATACTTTTGGACTCCCTTGCTCATGTTGGCCACAGTCCCTGTCTGTACGGGGAGGGGAGCGGGTGAATAGATTTCGGGAAGGGCGGGGAGACGCCCCTAAAAAGCAGATCTTAATGGATTCATTCTAATCCAAGGCAGGTATCGGTAACTATATCAAAAAAGACAGCGATTAAGCAATTAAGTGTGCGAGCAAAGAGGAATGCTGTGGCGAGAGTGGAGGTGATGGATGGGGGTGGGGGGGCAGGCGGGTGGGGGGGTGAGGGGGTGAGGGGGTGAGGGGGTGAGGGGGAGGCTGCCATGGACACAACGGCTGATAAACAGTGGTGTGAGTAGTACAGTACATTACACGACCATTGATACGCTCATATAAAAAAAGGCAAACCAAAGTTGATTGTACAGTTGCTTTTCCACATGTACTTCATACTGAGAGAGGAAGACGCCATTCTGGAGACGGGGTGGGGGTGGGGGGGGCGAGGCGAGGTGGGGTTAATCTCTTCAAGCACAACAAAAAAAAGAGAAATCGAGGACGGCAACATGGAGGTGCGAGGGCGAGTAAGGTGCTACACGGCACAGCTCAGTGGGGTGAACGGAGGTGTGATGGAGGTGATGGACGGACAGGTGGGGGTGACAGTGGTGGGGTGGTGGGGGGGGCTACTGTTACTGCTGATGCTACTGCTGCTGACAGGGGTGGGAGAAGGTGGCGGGGGGGTGGGGGAGTTCAGTTAAGACAGTGAGGCGGCAACTAAGGCGCTGAGAGCATGAAATGCACGAGAACGTTCCAAAAACAAACAAGGCAGACATGGTGATGGCGGGACGTGGGGTGTGGACGGTGTTTGATGGGGGGGAGGGGGGGTGGGGTGGGGTGGGGGGGCACAGGGGTTTGGACTCCCTCGCCTTCCTGACACAAAGGCCTCTTTTAGTCTTTCCAGTCTTTCTTGATGTTGAGGTTCCACTCCCAGGAGAGGTGGTCGTGCTTGTCGTCGTCGGTGAACTTGGACTTGATGACGTAGTTGCCGCGGGCCAGGACGCCCTTGGGGGCCTCCTCCACCGTGGTCAGGAAGTCGTACTCGGGGCCGCGGGGCCCGTAGCTGCCCACCATGTAGTCCGATGTATCAACTGGTGACGAGAGACAGGCAGGGAAGGGTCAGAGAGGAGGAGGAGGAGAAGAAGAAGAAGAGGAGGAGGAGTCTCTGCCTAGCTTTGGGGCATGTGACGAGCAAGACTTCCTCTGGAGCCGGTGATGGGACAGTTCTTCATGCAGGTACGGCTGCCTAATCAGGCTGAACTGATGCTGCGTCTGCAGAGCCTCAGCTGGGCCAGTGTGTGGTGGTCTACACCAATCACACCTGTCATCTCCAAAGATGCACAGGAGCATTTAACTCTGGATGAGCCTCGATATGTGATCTGGGATATTAACTCCATGGAGATTAATACACGCACACATTTCTGGTGCTCCATAAAGAGGAAATGAGTAAGAAAGTTGTTTTGAAGTAAATCTTGCCTATAATATTGGAGACAAATCAGAGAATAGCTTCTAACTTGAGGTCTGGTGTCACCCTGAGCAAACATGTTCTGTAGGGCTGAGAAGTATTAGCATTGTGTTATGGAGCTCTTTGAGCTACAGCTGAACGACCAGGAGTTGAAAGTTCATGTGTTTGGCTGATGGACAGACTGATATCTCTACTCTTTGTTATTGTGGCAAAAAAACATCTAAGAGATGTATGAATTCAGCTCCATTAATATCAAAGTAACGATCCACAGTAATGCACTGCTCAGAAAGATAGCTACATTGTGTATAGAAGAAGGAGAGGTGTGTTTGTGGAAAACGGGTTTGAGACAGAGTGGAAGGAAAGTGTTGACTCACTCCTCATTCCTTTCCTGTATGTCTGCTGGACATACTTCAGACCGGAGACGATCTCCCTGTTCACCTGAGGACACACAAGCGTAGCTTAGGATCAGCCCCAACCTGTGCTGCACTCGTACAGTGTGGTGCAAAAGATGTGCAATCTATGGCTGTAACCTGTCAATGAAGCGATCCCCCACAGGCCTAGAAATCCAGACTTTACATCTACAAACCCTCTAAACCGTCTGCATTTACTCACAGCGCGTAACAAAGCAGACAGAGGAGAAATAATGCCCCAGGACAATCATATTATTCTGGATATTTTACTTAAATCCTGAACAATTCATGCACTGATTAATCTGCGTTGATCCATTTTACAAGAGAACGAAGTCACAATTCATCTTATATGAGAGCACGCTCAGCTTTCTTCAAACCAGACAATACTGAGCTCTGCTTCTCTCTCACCTTGAAGCTGATCTTTATTCTGTACTCGACGCCCTCCTTCAGAACAAAGGCCTGCTTCTTAAAGGCTTCCAGGTCTCCTGTTAACGGACCACAGAGACACAGCACTTGATCTCAGGTTCAGCATCGACACAGTGTGGCTGGACGTGACCATGGGGGGATTGGGGAGTGAGCCGAGCGGCTGCGGTTCTTTACAGACGTGTGTGCTGTGTGTAAAGCCCTCCAGGCGGAGCGCAGAGCGCCTCCTCTCCTGCTGCCTCCCCGCTAAATATTTTCGGTTTCCATCCGTCCGACTGATGAATCTTGAGAGCACAGGGCCTCTCAGAGGAATCCTCTGGCATGGCGTGACATTTCCACTCGATCACGCGTGACGGTGACGTGTGACACATCGCATCACGGTGACACGAGTAACTGGCACAGGCTGGAGAGGTGTGACTCTCCCGCTAGGAAGCACGAGATGCACCCCGACACACAGTCTCACCCCGCTCTGCATCCGCATGAACCAAACGGCTGCCTGCTCCACATTAAAGCTTGTACGTTCCCGTTTATGACTCTTTTGAGTCACATGTCCTCTTCACTCGCGATTTCAATAAACGGAATAGGGATGAACCATTTGCCCGGCTGATATCTGGGACTTGTACTTCTGAGGCCGGTCGACCGGAAGCCTATCTTCGGATCCATCAGAGGGTCAATAATGCATTACGGCCGAATAGATGTTCAGTGAAGGCAGGAACACAGCCACGCTGCTGTGGTTCATTCATTATCCTCCGACTGGGTAATGGTTATAAATGATTGACCGTCTGCTGAGCCATGCTGGGCTGCTGGTAAGGGAATTAAAACGTATCGTATCGCTCGTATCACTTCGCGCAGCCTGCCCATGGACTTACCTGTTTTCAAAACGCCAGAAATGGCTTCGCGCAGGGGAGCTAGAAGAGCTGACTGCAGACCAGACCTGCAGCCAAACCCTCGAGCCTCACTTGCAGTTTTTTTTTTCTCTAGTGCGGCAGTGAGCACCTCTCGCTTTCCCCTTGTGCAGCACGTTCGGGGTCTCGGCTCCGCTTCGGCGCTATCTCCACTCGGAGGAGTGAATGAGCCGTTTTCCCGGGTAGCCTTCTCTGAGTCCGGTACCTGAGCCTCAAGGCCACGATATCCCGACATGGGTGTCGTGCCTGACGTGCAGCATGCTGCATTGATTCCTTTACTGGCAGTGATCTAACTCACGGGCCCGAGTCTGCATGACTCATCCTCTTTCCTGGTATGTCGCAACCGATGCAAAGAGGCATCTAAGAAAACATTGGATTTCCTTCAACTCTGATAAGTCAAGTTACAGAGATGATGTATTGAACTGCATCATAATGAAGGGATGTCAACATTGCGATCTCTGTCAGGTTGATGCGCGAGGACAGACTATATAACCGAAAATGGTGCTTTCAAGTATATGACTGCCAGCCGGGTCTGTGAATCATCTGCAGTGCGGGAACCAGGCCAGAGCTGTGTGCAAAAAGTAAGTGAACTGAGATTTTATTAGTCTTCCACACTTACAGGACAAAACAAGCCATTTTTAGCCACAGGGACGTCTCCGAAGGCGGAGAGAAACATTCTGAGATATCCGGACGCTTTATCTGCACATGGGCTGCAGGAAGCTACCTTCAGGGCTCCTCCTGCGTTATCACTGTCCAGCTGGACGTCTGCTGCTGGAGCTGGAGGCCAAACGGCAGCCTCTGCTAATCATCAGCCACTACGCCACCATCCAGACCACAGACCAGCGGCCCTGAACAATCGTCAGCTTTTGACGTAGCAGAGAGTAATAGACAGTAGCACAGGGGTTGCCGTTCATTAAGAAGGTGCGATATCTGCATTCCCTACCTTCAGGACTTTCCAGGACCGGCTCCTGAGCGAGGCTGCATATCGGCATCAGAGACCGATGGCAGGCGTTTTCAGGACCCCGCAACCTGTCAAACGCTCTCGATTTCATTCACGGGGCGCGCGGCTGTTATTATTTTTAGCCGAGGACGTGGGAGAGCCGAGGAGGATGCAGAGAAAGGCAGAGACGGGACAGAGCGTTCTGGGGCGGATTAAGATCTAGGCCATCCGGGACGTCAGCAGCTACAGAGGCGGGAATCTATAGCGCTAGTCGGACGGCGGGAATTCGAGGCGGATTTCTACAGTCGTAAGTCAAACCGGGGGGAGAAGGAATGCAGTCTGTGTACCTCCTGTGTGCCCCTCTCTACCTCTGCAGGGCAACCAGTGAAATCCATGCTCACTTACAGCAGATGTGAGGAGCTGTGGGCGCTGCTGGGGTGAAAATCAGAACGGGCAAAGTCAGTGCAGCGGTCCACCCAGCCAGTGGGATGCTATATTTGACCGGGACTAACATAGTTAACTAGGAGGAAGATGCATTTCTGTGCTCATGATGGGACTGACATTTCAACCTCGGTCTCTGCTCCATTAGGCAACGGGGCTCACCTTGCAGGTCCAGGACCAGCGGCTGTGGGGCGGCCTCACACACCAGAGCCATCTGGGTCACTTGGACAATGGGAACAGTGGGATCTGAGAAAAGGTCAGAGACACAAATGGTTGAGCGGAGAGGAGCAGAGCTTTTTTCCCGGACACACACACACGCACACACGCGCACACGCTCCCTCAGGTAAAACATGTACAGCTCCACATGTGTTCAGCGATGGACCAGCCTCATGGTGTTTGTGTGGGCTCTGGGGAGCTGAAACCAGGCCGGTTCAGCTGTAGTTGCTGCTGCCGCTGCAGTAATTAGACTGCTCCTCCTGCTCCGGCCATCTGAAGCGGCCTCTTCTCCTAACAGCACCGCACTGAGTGCAAAACACCACGTCTCGGGAAGTGTGTGTGTGTGTGCGCGAGTTCTGGGAATTGGCCAACACTGCAATATCACCAAACGGGATCGATCGTAAATGAACGAAACCAACATGGCTTCCCTCATTAGTTGCCACCAGAAGTTGTGGTTGGTTTTAACTTATTTGATCAGTCAGTACGTTCTAATCACAGGATGTTTGTAAACCGACGCTGGCAATATCGCCCGAGTCCATGATATTGAAATGCATCCGCTTCCAATCCCCAGAAACGACTTCTGGAGTTAAATCTTGAGTCGTTTCACCCCGTGGTTCCTCCTCTGATGGACCGGGCGCCCTGTTTCCCCAATGACACTGTAAAATATGGCTTCATTACAACCTAACAGCCAGCTGTGGACGGATAAAACATGTTTTTTTGTTTTTTCTATAACCCGGAGCAGGGCTGCTAGGTTCGTGCTGAGAGCGGGACGAGTGACAAGGGACTGCTTTTATGTCACTGACATAAATTGGGATGTCAGCCGCCTTACTTATCATTTCACTGTTATTAAAGTAAGGGGGGGAAAAAGAGGGACCCGTACCTGTCTCATAATATGAGAGCAACGCTGCAGAGTCATTTTTACTGGGAATGCATTTCTTGACAGTTAGGCTTGTCTAAGCCCAGACATCTGCGCTGTTTACCTGTAGAATGTACCGAACAGGTGTTTCTGCAGCATTCCACCACCTTCTCAGTCTTTTGTTGCTCCCGTCGACACTCCTTTGAGTCAAACTCTAACTAAGCAGAACATTTTTTAAAAAGTTGGGAAAAAAAGTTGTGTTTGGATGGACCGACACTCCCGAGGACATTTCCAGATGATCTCTCCCAACTAGGACGACATCGCACCCTGTTTTACTTGGCTGTAGCTAATTCATGTTTAAGACATTCTAGGCTGCTAGATAGATAGATAGATAGATAGATAGATAGATAGATAGATAGATAGATAGATAGATAGATAGATAGATAGATAGATAGATAGATAGATAGATAGATAGATAGATAGATAGATAGATAGATAGATAGATAGATAGATAGATAGATAGATAGATAGATAGATAGATAGAGTCTAGGCTGTTATCTGGTTAATATCCTGTCTTGGTGCCAGCCTCTGTACTATTTTTGTCACATCAAGCATCGTTGTGTAACAAACTCATGATTCTTTACTCGCACAGCGTGCACACGAGACATATTTTAGTCTTCAGGTCTCCTTTCTGCTCTGTGTGCATGACTACGGCGCCTGTGTGTGGCTCTGTGTGGCTCACAGATGGCCTACAGTAGCATTTTCCCACCCAGATGGACGGCGGCTGCTGCTTCTGCTGCTCTGGCTGCACGGACGCTGTAGACATTTTGTCAGGGCTGGGAGGCCAGCGCCAGCTCCGCCAGCTCCATCAGCTCCAGCTCAGAGCCGAAACCTGCAGACGACGGTGTAACCCGACACGTGGGCCTCCGTCTATGTCAAATATTATTGCCACTTTACATCGATGCAAATCGCACCCGACGCTTCGTTCTGAATTCCGACGAGTCAGCAATGAGATTTGAAGGGAAATGAATGCGAGCAAGCAATAAACGCCCGAGTGAGATCCCAGTCACCCAGGACGCTTTCTGTTGCTTCCAGACAACTTGTCACATCATACACTAATGTGAATACATCATACAGGTCCTGGTTTGGAGATGTGTCATCTTTCACGGTTGTTCCTCGTGCAAGCCTCAAAGAGGGACTGCATTCACTCACAGGGTGGAAATCAGCAGGCCAGTAAAACCCTGTGACCCCATTCAACTTGGCTTTGACAAGCACCAAATTTCCGTGTCTTTCCTCTCTCCTCCATACATCCTTATGTTTCGACACAAGCCGACCCTTAACCAGTGACCCAGAAATCATCCCTCCACCAGCTGCAGCCACAGCTTGCATCCGCAATTAGACGAGCGATCTCCACTAAACCTGTGTTCGGTCCTAAGTGTTCCCAGAAGTAGGCCATGTTGGAAAACACACTCTCACGTACACACGCAGACACAATGCATTACCAGCCTCAGTGACCTCAGAGCCAAGCAGGGCTTCCTTGTATTTGCGTAGACTCTCATCGTCCTTGTCCAGGTCGTGGATCTCCTTCACCGACTTCTGGGCGGGCGCCTTGTAGTTCACCGACTCCTGCTCCTCGTTCTCGGCGGCGATGGCTGCTAGCTGCTCTGGGGTCACGTCATCCTCAGCCATGTCTGCAGGCGCAGCCGGGCAGAGGAGGTGGGGCGGGGGAGAGAGGAAAAAAGTAGCGAACATTAATGGAAAGCTCGGCGCATAAAAAGATAAATCATGACGGAGAGAGACGTTAAAAAAAAAAAAAAAGAAGACAAGCAAGCGGTCAGTTGCTCCTGTGCTCCTCGCGGACACTCGCCTCTTCTGTAAATCACAGAAACGATGGCGACAGTGAAGCAGAGCCAGGAAGGTCCAGTGGGCTGGATGTGCAGCTGCTCTGGTGTGTGTGGAGAGGGCCAGGCTGTGCTGATAAGGCGGCAGCAGCAGCAGCAGCAGCAGCCAGCTCTCTTTATGCTGCTGCTGCTGCTGCTGATGAAGATGATGACGATGATGATGAAGATGATGATGATAATGATGATGACCTAACTGCGGTTGCTGCGTGACATCATGTGAACGCACTTCTCTGAAATAACATCACTGCCGACAGAGGGAGGAACGAGGCGTCAGACATCACCTGATACAAAGCCTCTCCCTGGGGGTGCGTGCGTGCGTGCGTGCGTGTGTGTGCGTGTGTGTGCGTGTGTGTGTGGCCCCCTCACCGGCACATACATTATTTAGGCCACAGGGAAACACACTGTGTTTTACTGTCTGTGCGAGACAAATATGCGACTGGGGAAAATGGGAAAAAAGTGAAAGGAAAATGGACCAGTTGAGCCACCGGGGCTGTGTCGAAAATCACCCACTATATGGGGAGCGTGCCATTTCCTATGATTATATGTCATTTGCGCAACTATTATAGCGTGTAGCCAATTCAAAAATGCCTGGTGTAAAGTGGCGTACAGTCCGTGGTCAGCCCCAAACAGTATATGATCATGCCTCTGCCCCCAACTGCTAGAAGAAAGTCTTCGGCCTCGATGCTGGAGAAATTAGAGTCACACGGTTACTCAGCAGTTACGGATTCATGGTTCATGTGGAGTTCGCATGTCCTGCAAAGTCCAGTTGCCTCCCACAGTCCCGAAACATGCATGGTTAGACCACTGAGTGTAACAGTGAATGGTATGCATGTCTGTGTGTGTGTGTGTACCTCAGAACTATCAGACCACTGGGTAAAATGGAAAGTAAGATAATAAAGAATATAAAGAACTCCCATAAAGAACTCCCTAGATGGCAAGGAGTGAATGCAGGGAATCATTTCTTATGCGTTTCCAATACGTTGCTTTAAGATGTCTTACTTTCCATCGAGTCACACACTGAAGTCGAAGCATAAGACTGCTTTTGTGCACACAAACCACCGGACGTATGGAGGCGATGCAATTAATATCAGGAAGCCAATACCCCGGAGAGAAATGACGTTGTTAAATCAATACTAAACCAATGGGATTAAGTTCCATTTCCATGCTTGTTTGTTCGCTCTACAGCAGGGTCATCCCTTATAAAGGGAAGAAATCCCTCGGCTGAAACATAAGTCGGCTGACAAAGGCAGGAAGAGCTGTGTTTATGCCAAAAGGCTTGACATTCACATTGAGGCCGTCCCACCCCCGGGCTCTACACAGGCACGGTATGGCCCAGACTCTCTGAAGACCACGGCAGTGTCCACGTCTGAGTCCTCTCTGTTTATCTTACGCTCTCCTCCACCAACTCGGTGTTACTCATCTTAAATCTTCTCAATGAGGCTGTTAATGAAGAGGAGCGTTCGCTCCGTTTCACCAGGAGAGATGGGACGGGCAGCCCCGTGGAAGCCGCAGTGATTTGTGTGACTTGGTAATGTGGAAAGACCAGCTGAGGACATTGACCATGTACACTTCAGCCTCTGTGGACATTTGCAGTCAGTCTGTCACCAGGGCGTCAAATATGCAGCTGCAGATGCGGCCGGCCTGAACCGACAGAGACGCTGCAGACGCTCCAGGTGAGAATGTGCATTGAGCTGGAGCTACAACCATTGCTGGATCAATTTCTCATCATCCTCATATCCTTTATCTAAACAGGTCATCTCACGAGGATTAGGATCTCTTTTTCCAGA
This sequence comes from Karalla daura, assembly GCA_029224185.1. Lineage (NCBI taxonomy): Eukaryota > Metazoa > Chordata > Actinopteri > Chaetodontiformes > Leiognathidae > Karalla > Karalla daura. The sequence continues at coordinate 15,674,964 of CM055189.1, forward strand.
GAGGTGTACAATAAAAATGGATAAAGGCCATCGTACAGACATGAAGCAGATACAGAGAAATCACAGATTTATGATTCACACAAATAGAAGCAAATGTGTTGGGAAATAAGCGAGTTAAAAGGAACATCTTTTTATTATGTTCCAATAAAATGAAGAAATATGAGTTCATGGCTTTGTTACATCTATGTGCCATCTATTTTGCCAAACGCAGTGCGAATGAGAGGTTAGAACATCTCTTGACCCGACCCTGAACACCATAATCAAGCATAGAGAAAGCTGTCATCTGTACAACGCTATTCAGGCATTTTCCCTGTCTATAAAGGAATACAATTTGACCTTAACTGTCCTCGATAGGTGCTCATGACATGACTCAAGGATTTATGAGCAGAGTTCCTTCCTCGAAGCCCTGTAGGGCTTTGATATGGGCAGTATACTGTGTGCATACTCACGAGAATAACATACATTTGAGTTTGCTTGAATTCAGACCGACACACCAAAGCAGCTGCATAAAGAGCTAGTGGCATATAAAATGGTATGTAAATGCATATACAAGTTTGAGTTTATCTATATGGTGAATAAGAGGTGACCAAGAATGGGCCCTTGTGGAACACCTATGTTAAAGCCAAGTGTTAGGCCAAAAATAGACAATTACTACTACAACAAATAATCAACACATTGGTAAATTATCATATATAGTTATAGGTACAGCTAGATGTGCGTTCCAGTGGTTGGGCTACATAACCAAGTGTGTACTGCACATTACATTCTAATTCTTGCTGGATATTGAGTTACTGGAAGTGATCCTTATCCTACAAACCGACTGCGCCGTCTGAGGAGCTGTAGGCTGCAGTCATAAACATGTCTGAGCAGCGTCCAAAAATTCTTTAAGCACTCGCCCTTGCCGTTCCACCGCTATGCATGGTAGAGAAACCGGTGATGACTACATCGGGTTATGTGAAGGAACTGTAAAATCTTCTGCATATTAACTACGAATAAACCCCCATTCATATTTCCTGTTCATAGACACAATTCGATTACAACTCAGTGGAGCCCGATTTCCTGATGCCTTGAGATAGGAATGCGATCCAACGTATCATTCAGTCTTTATAGAAACGTGTGTGTGTGTGAGTGGATCTAGTATGGGATGGACCGTGAAGCAAAGCCTGGCAGCAGACGTCCAGACTCTTGCTACTGAATGATCCCTTGATGTCTGACGTGCACGCCACTGTTTTGCATAAGTAAATTTGATATCCGCAAGAGACGAAATTCGGATTAAGGCTGTTTGTGATGACAGATGAGGTGCTGGTGGGGGAGGGGGCTGCAGACTGGGTGTCTTATATAACTTCTGGCACTACGAGCTCTTAGTCACCGTGGAGAAAAATCAAGAAGTTCATCATCCCTTCGTCTGGGTGGAGAGGGCTCCTGCACATGGCCGCAATAGCACAGAGCTGCTATTCAGGATTTCTCATGTGTTTTATAAGAAATGACAAAAAAAAAAAAAAAGGCTGCATGATTTTTTTTTTTTACCATCCTGTTCTGCTGCAGGATAGACAGTTCAACTAGAGTTCAAAGGCGAATGCTGATTGGATGAAAACTGCTGTTACATATTAATAAAAAGAAATGTAAGGATTGCACTGGACTTGACCCACCCCACCCCATCCCATTCCACCCCACCCAAAGAGCAAGACAAAACGAGGAACCTGAGGTTCATCTCTCCTGTCTGGCTTTGGTTCTCCCTCCTCTAGCACTGAATGATAATTCAGACTGCAGGACAAAGACACTGTGGATCCAGCCTCTTTCTCTGCCTGCTGGCCTGACACTGACAGTACAACAAAGACATGCTACTCAGGTGCAAACGATTTGCATGCATTTCCTCTGGGAACCCGTGGAGAAACAGCATTAAGGGTATCTTTCTGAGACGGAAAATAGCTTTTGTGACTAATATCTCCACCGTGTAGTGTGCACGGGCTGCTGTCAGAGGGTCTGCAGGAGGGATGGCTGCACAGCTGCACCACTGCAGGGAGCCTGGCATCCTCTCAGACCACCAGCACCCACACACACACACACACACACACACACACAGGCAGCAGAAACTACACAAGCCCCAGTGACTAAATTATACCCTACAATAGGGGGCGAGGGAAGACGGCAGGGAACAATCAGCCGAGCCCGGGCTAACATTAGCCTGTCAAGTTCTCATCACTGGAGCAAAAGAAGTGGAGGCGCAGCTACCTGCAGCGCTGAGCGCCGGGGTGAAAGCCGTCCGGAGGACATGTCTCAGGGCTGTCCTCGGAGGCCAGGGCGCTTACCTTGACAGTGAGAGTGCGGTGGTGATTTCAGGTGCCTTCGCAGTAAGTGCGTTGCGTTGCTCTGGGCTGCTGTGTGCGGTTATGGCGAACAAGGGAACGGCCCCGCCCCGCGCTCCACAGTTCCGGGGGGGATGTTTCTTTTCCTAGGATGGCGAAGTCTCCGACCGCCTTCCTCCAACTCCCATTGGCTCAACGTGGGAATTTTGGACCGCGAGTCTAACCAATCACAGCGCACCATTTCTTCCCTCGCAGCCAATCAGATCGAGGAAGCTTTGACAATGTACCTTCACCATCCTAGGAAAACAAAGCGTTTTGCGGGGAAGAGGCCCACGCGAGGCGCTACGCAAATGACGTACCAAAAATCAAGTTTTCTTGCGTGTAATATTAAAAGAGATCATTTAATACAGGACACTGATCGAATGACTTAGTTTGTTTTACCTAAAAGGAATAAGCTGCAAGAGAGCACTATCAGTGGTAGTTTATGAATACATGTTTAATGGTAAAGCCATCTTAGACAAAGCCTTAAAAAGAGTATAAAACAAATTCCAAATAGTACACATCAGAAAAGGTCTGTATCTCTTAACTTCCCCATGGAACCTCCCAAATTGATCGATCAATCACTATCTGTCCATAGATAGATCACACATCCAGACAGACTGAAAAAACCTTGGTTTGGTATGTGGTACATGAACTGGTTATTATTTGTCACTTTAAGTCTTCATATGAGAGGTGCTGCAGTTACCATCCACAGCTTTTATAGGATGTGTTGTCGTTACCCACCCACACTGATGGCAGAGGCTACCTACACAGTCCATCTGCTCAGCCACAATTTCTAACCATTTTAACACACTTACACACTGATAACACTACATTAGGAGCAATTTGGAGCTCAGTATCTGTCCCAAGAGTACCCTGAGAGGTGACCAACTGCACCACCCCTGATCCCATCGCCCCCTGAATGGCAGACTGGCAAACTTAACAAGAAACTGACAGACAGACACTACCCTTCTCCATTTCATTCCCACTGTTCTACCATCTTGTAATTGCCCCCAGTGGATTTCTTCCAGTAGGACCCTACCTGGGCAAAATGTGTACACAGTCACAGCTTTAGCTGCATGGATCACTGTAGCAGACATGTTAGAAATACAGTGCAGAGAGAAAAACGGGGAAAACACGGTATAATTGAACTTTGGTTTTGTGGCATTTGGGTTTCATTGATTTTCAAAATGAAGATACAGCCACACTAGAGCAAGTGCATGTCTGCCTCAAGAACCTCTGAATGAACCAACGCAGTGAAGAGAAGTCAGTATAATTATGTACAGAACTACATACCCAAACTATATCGCAACACATAGCAATTTTAATATTGAATTAAAACAGTCTCTTCAACATTTACATGATTAAAAGAAAATAAAAATCAACTGAGCAGTGTTGTAGGGTTAAAGCAAGTCTCCTTTTAAAAAGTAGCACAGGAGCTCATTATCTAAGAGAAAATTTTCCAAAGCACAGACAGCTTCAGAAAATACGGCTACAAAAATGCTGAAAAATACAAAATTCAACAGAATCCTCTGTACAAAAAATGGCTCCAAAACCTTGTTGGAAAAAACATATTGAACTGATGAGATCACAAAAAAAAAAAAAAAAACACGGGCAGGATCATCTCCGGGGTCTTCTAACTGGTGTCCATCTGAAACAATTGTTAGATACAAGATAAGAATATCAATAAGCGATCACAGGTTGGTCGCAAGAAATGGAAAAACATTCCCACAGGCAGGTGTGAATACACACAACACATACACACCTTGGCATTGTAAGCATCTAACTGGGCATCCAGCTCCTCAGCAGTGAGTTGAGGTCTGCCTCCACCTCTTCCGCCTCTGCCTCTTCCCCTGGGTCTGAAGCCTCCACCACTGCCGCCGCCGCCACCACCACCACCTCCCTGCCTCCTCTCACTCCTCTCAAACACGGGCTGCCCGAGCCTGCTCCGGTCAAAGCCCCTGGGTGAACCAGACATTTTAGACAAGACCGTCAGAATTGTGCTGACTGCCAGGTCGTTGTGCAAGGTTTATGGCTACAAGAAATTTGTTTGGATGTTGGGTACAAAATGAGGACACGGTACCAAGGAGCGTAAGGTACAGTGTCCCTTTACTTATATAGACTGTGTTTCCAGTAACTTAAAACATCTTCAACCACTTATTGTCAGCAATACAAACCCAGTTTAAAAATGTCTGTCCATCACAATTTGAAACAACGATAGTGAAATAATGACAGTGAGTCTTACTGAGACAGGAAGTCAAGCTAAAGCTTTCAGCCTGCTCATGGGGTTCTGTTTTGCTTCGAGTGGTTTGACTCTGTTCTGTCTACGTCTATACGTTTGTTATTTTGTTCGTGTAGTGTCATGAAATAATGGTATGAACTAGCACTTTGAATAAAGTTGAAATGTTTGTCCATAATCTCATTTACAAAACACCATTCTTTCCAAAATCAAGAATTATTAAGCCAAAATTGCCACTTTTAAGCCACTCACCCTTGCGTAGGTTCCCTGCTCTGCAAGCTGGCATCCGATGTCAACTGTATTTTCATGGGCCGGCCTACAAAAAATAAATACAACGAAGTGAATAAATGTGTCGCTTTTCTCAAGAAACAAGGAAAGTACTGTCATATAAGAAGAGGATCCTTACCATCCAGTGGGATACCGTTATAGTGCTTCATGGCTTTAAGTGCATCTGCCTTTTCCTCAAAATGAACATCTGCAGTTCCCTTACTGCGCCCTGACCGGTCATAGTGCACCGCTGCCTTTTTCAACGGTCCAAACTCAGCAAACAGCTCCTGCAGAGAAAGGAAGGAGAAAAATCAGGAAGGTTCACAACACACAGTTTGTTAAGGCACTTTAGCAGGCACTTAAGTCAACTAGTTACCTTGATATCAGAGTCAGAGACACCAAAGTCGAGATTGGAGATCAGCAGCTTGCTGCTACTGTCTACGCTCCTCTCCAGTCTGGCACTCGGAGCTCTGCGTCCCTCGGAGTGCTCCTCGAACATGTCATGCTGCCACTTGTCTGGTAACTCTCTGGGCTGTAAACAACAAGACAAGAAAGGTATTAAGCCTCCATGTTTTCCAGCAAAGACCCACTGTGGGTGAATGAATGAATACAGGGTTCACCTGGAGATTCTTTGAACTTTTACATGCAAAAACCAGAAAGCTTTGGCAGACTTTAATTATGCTTATATTTCAGTTTGTTTACTTGCATTTAAACTTTCACTTTTTCTCCACTCTTCCCGTGGCTGTGTTATTGTATCGTACTAGTGATCCGAGGCATTAAAACAATTCCAATTGTACGGCACACGTTTAGACCACAATCACAAAGGAAGATCTAAAACAGACCCCAACGAGTCCCCTTAAACGAAACAAAAGTATGTCTTAGTAAATAAGTAAAGGAAACGAGGGGGGAAATAGAGAGTAGCTCCAGCGCCACCGTGGGGCTGCTGAGACATGCTGGGTTTGGTGGGGATTAATTGATGTGTTGAGGCCTTCTACCCTCTGCTACACCACGTTTCCCTCGGTTTGTTTTAAGCCCGGGTTAATCAAACGTCGACGTTGAGAAAAAGGCCGAGATCAGCCTCCTCACCTGCCCACTCACAGGACAACTTCTCAAGGAACATCTTCAGACACAAAGCAGCCAATGGAGGGTCACGGGGCATTATTCAACATCTGTTAGCCACACCGAAGTCCACTGTCGCTTAATTACACACCCAACCACCAGGAAGGCCATTATGAAACACCCTGGCGGGAATTCAGCGGCTTCTCGTCCATACCCTGGTGTACGGCGCCGGTCTGTTGTTTCTCTCACGGAAGTTACTTTGTCGACCCCGCGTCGGCCTCGACGATCCTCCGGCCCGACCTGAACTTCCCCCGGACCTGGACGATCCTCCTCCGCGGCCGCCGCCGATCTTGTTCATCTTAATGATGTCATCCAGAGACATGCTCATCTTGTCGGCCATCGTGGCGGCTGAACCTGGAGCTAAGGCCGAGAATAGACAAAGAACTTTCGGCGTAGAGATGTGACTGTGCGGAGGTCTGCTCGGCGGCGCGGTTGTTGAAACAAGCGGAACAAGCGTGGTTAGCGGATGTGACGTCACGGCTATGTCCCGCCCCCTCCGCTAAATTCAGGACAACTTTATTGAACCGGAGCGGCGGAGACAACAACAGTCAACTTGAGGGCCGGCTTCAGAAGTTGACATGAAATACAAAACAAACTCTATCCAAGCCTATTTCCACCTCTTTGATGAGAAAAAGATTGAAAATATCCCGTAATTCGAATGAAAGACATAGCTAATTCAAAATATGACTTAAGTCAAAATTAGTCTTAATCAGCAGTTCCCAAATTTATTAGGCTGGGCACCCCCAATTACTGACACATTAAAAAGGGCAGTCTGTTTATAGTCACATTTAAGGAGTGAAGTTTGAGAAAATAATAACACAAGACTAATGGGCCTATTGAGCTCTCACATTTGAAACTAGGGAGAATTTTAATACATAATAAAATAAAATAAGTGGCTAGAAGCTAGAACTTTTTCAGATAATGCACCAGGTGAGCAACTTCCATAGGAGTGTATGGGCCACCATCTTTGGCCTGTTATCCAGTTTTTAAAACATCCATGTCTGCAGTCCATAGAGTGTGTATGGTGGAGTGAATAAGCCTTTTTCAGAGACTTTTCCATCCTTTGGAAAATTTGCTGACATATATTAAGACCATGACTTCAAAATATACAATACAAAGATTAGTAATTAGCTGTCTTTACAGCTGGAGGTGTGTGCCAACATCTTAACCCGTCTGCAGAGATGTGATGCACAGTAGTGTAGCAGCAGTACTGTGGTTTACAATGGTTTTAAAACCATGCTACTCTATGCATCATGGCTAACCAAAAAAAAAAGAAAAAGAAAACGGGAAACCATGTCTGACCTTAGTTATTTTATTATAGTAAAACTATAGTTTATATTATAGGGATTATACATTTGGTAGGAATTGATGGTGCACAGTTAACGCACCTATTATGTCCCACCCCCGCTTTAATACAGTATAAGGCCATTGCAATGGCACCCTAACCCTAACTCCCCTAGCAGCATCTTACACACCATAATTTGGGAATTTATGGTCTAAATAATGGAGATGTTTTGAGTAGAATGTTAACAAAGTCAAAATAGGCCCTATTGAGAAACTGGTGGTTGAGGCTATGAGGCCTGCCAGTCTTTGATTGTACTGAATTGACTGTGTTGACTTTGCATATATGAATTACGACTTACTATCTCATAATGACTCCAAGGAAAAGATTGCGAGTCAAAATGGAAGAAAATAGTTTTTGGGCAAGCCTGTTTTTGGAAACAAACGTATGTTGAACACAACATCATATCCAGGAAATGTGCCTCCATGGCAAACAAACACTTTAACAAAGACAAAGGAAAAAATTCTTAACCTTGTAGGTTACCCTTAATCAACCTCATTTGGTAGTATTTTATTTTGTCTTGAGTATATATATATATATATATAAATTTTGCTTGTCTTTTTTCTATTCAGGGGTTTGAAGAAAAAGATTTCCCCCTGTGTAAAGTAAATCTGGATATGGAATTTCCACATTTAAAAAAGTTTTAAAATAAAAACTATGTATAATTTATGGTTGTTTTCACACAACACAATCATATATTTATACTTTGTCGCGGTGTGCGTCCTATTCTGTGGGGGGAAAAAGGACGGAAAAGGGTCTAGCACGTTTTGGTGTATAATCCGTTAAGAAACTGTCAACCCCTGTAGGATTAAGAATCCTAAAAGTCTCGCGATGTTCTATATTTAAATAACAGTTGATGTCGGATAAAAACCGTTGGCAACCTGTAACACCGAGAGCAACGCAGAGTGACCGAAGACCTCGCATTTACTCAGCATTACTTCTTCAAGGCTGTTACGGATCTGACAGTGAAAGTGCCTGAGAGTGTGTGAAGGTCCACTTCCAGGTGACTGCACTACATGAACATGGAGGTTCCCAGCACTTCTGAGGAGAACGTCCCTGGCAACCGAGACAGCAGAAACGTGTTCAACAAATGTCTGGGATACGTCCGGGACAATAAATTCCTGGCTTCAAGTCTGATTGCTGTCGCTCTAGGTAAGGGGTAGTTCACATCAACGTCGATAGGGTTGTGATGTTTGAAAGTTAACCGTTACAACCCAGAAGTGAAAAACTCAATAACTTTTGTGTTAGATTACATTTTGCATCTCATAATTACATTAAGTACACTAGTAATGCGAGTCGAGTTTTTTAAATGAACGTTAATTACGTTATTAACGTAAATTAACGTTATTTTACTACCTAATAATTCTTCACTACCACCGTCCGTTGCCTAGGAAACTAAACCGATAGAGACATAGATAGATGGATAGGTGGCTAGATAGCGAATGAGCAACCCAACAACTACACTTTCAGCTCCATCTAGTGGACAATACCAATAATGGCAACAATGTCATAATACCGTTAACTGCAAGTTAACACATTTACTGCGATAAAACTTTTATGTTTAAATGTTTGAATGAAGGACTATAGATCTAAATCAAGACTCTTTATTTCCATGACATTTATATTCCCAGCCCTTTACTACCTTCCTGTACACTAACACTTTATTATTGTCCCGTAGGTATTTCCTTGGGTTGGGTTCTCAAGACGTCTGTCACTTTGAGCGAGCATCAGCAAATCTACCTGGGCTTTCCCGGAGAGCTGCTCCTGAGGATGCTTCAGATGGTGACCGTCCCCCTTATTGTCACAAGCGTGATAATAGGTAAAAACGCAGTGGTGTTCCACAGACTGATGTACTCCGTGGTGGTCTTTATTCAACACATATCCTGCAAATTCATTCTACGTAACCTCTGCTGAACGCATGCTGTTTACCAGGTGTTTCTGGCATGAACGTCCAAACATCCAGAAAGATTGCTCTACGCGCAGTGGCGTACTTTGTCTCCACCACTGTTCTGGCCGTGACCACAGGTGCGATCGTTTAGAGAAGTCTGGTCACTGTCATGAGGACAGTCACACTACAACACATACATATTAATGCAGGAGCCAAGCTGTACATGAAACAACTACATCACACATATCCTTGTTTTCCCCCTCATTTCCAATCCTGGATTATGTGCTTCAGGCTTAATCTTGGTGACATTGCTGGAGCCTGGAGTTTCCTATGCTGTTGAAAAATCAGACTCGGATGACGAAGAGTCCCTCTCCACCGTCGATACCTTGTTGGATCTGATAAGGTGAGTGTGAATTCACACAGCCCTCCCGGTCACCTCTGTGGTTCTGATGCAGGAATGGTTCTACTGTGTGTGTTGAACCATCATTAAGAAGGCGATTACTAGCGCGGCTTTTGTGTTCTTGTTCACAGGAACATGATTCCAACAAACCTGATCCAGGCTTGTTTCCGACAGGTGTGTTTTCCATTAAGCTGTGCTGCACTATACGCTGGACACCTCTTATCAGGTGTTACTGAAGGTGTCAACACTGATCTTTTTTATCGTAGTATAAGACTGAGAGGGTGGTGTTTGAACTGGAAGAGGATGAGTTCGGCATGGAGACGGTAAATATTTTCCCCTCATCACGATGTAGATTGCTCTCAGACCGTAGTCTCACTGAGTTTCCGTGCGCGTCTCAGAACGCGACCGTCCTTCGGCTGGTGGGACACGCCGTTGACGGAGCAAACACCTTGGGCCTGATCATCTGGTCTTTTGTTCTCGGCATGATGCTCAACCTAATGGGAGAGAAGGGGAAATTCCTGACAGAGTTTCTGTCCGTCTTCAACGAGAGCACAAAGTGTGTGGTCAATCTCATTCTGAGGTAAAATGACACACAAACACAAACACACACAGCATTCACGCTCAGACTTGCACACATGCCAGCTTCACATCAGAAGGTCAAACCAGGACTTGAACCAGGGACCTTCATAGTGTAAGGTGACAGTGCTATCCACCAATTTCCCGTGTAACACTTTTTAGTCTTTTTCTTACTTTCCAAAGTCCAATATTTAAGTTTTGTCATCCAGCGAACTGTTTGTCAAAGTTTTTTGTCATGCCAATTGTTGCTCCCACACCTTTGTTCTTTGCAGCTATTTGCCCTTTGGAGTGCTGTTCTTGATTGCGAGCCATGTTGTCGAAGTTTACGAGTGGGAAACCATCACTAAACTTGGAAAGTTCATGCTTGTGGTTCTCATTGGGTATGTTGAAAAGCAATAGTGATGTTGTAGCAACAACATTAACACTGTAAAAGGACTGCGCAAAGAAAACAATGACTCAAACTAGTGAGTAAACTAGGAGAGAATCAGCGAAAATGCTTGGCTTGTTTGTTTGTATGGGCTGAAAATATCTATATATAATGATCAAATTCACCACGTAATTGTCTCTTTCAGTCTGGTGATCCACTCAATACTGTCCCTACCACTGATCTACCTGGTGTGCTCGAGACAAAACCCTCTGGCTCTCGTCAGGGGCGTCGCTCCCGCCTTACTCACTGCTCTCGTCATCTCGTCCAGGTAATCTGACCCAACGGGACGTGGCCAACGGCCAAGCGATAGCTTGTGGGGCGCCCGACAATAACGTGTCGTGTTTGCCTCAGCTCTGCCACGCTGCCGCTCACCCTGCGCTGCTGTGAGGACCAGCTCAAGCTGGACAAGAGAATCACTCGCTTCATGCTCCCCATCGGCACCAACATCAACATGGACGGCAGCGCCCTCTACGAAGTGGTGGCCGTGGTCTTCATCGCTCAGCTCAACCACATCCACCTGGACTTCAGTCAGCTCATCACCATCACGTAAGGCGACAGTCCAACCGCCGCTGTTCTGTAAGAAACCGCGGCAGTCGAGTAAGAAAGGGTTGGTCGAAAGGAGGAGAGGAGAGAGAGGTCTGTTTTGATATCACAACTGACGTGTGTGCGTTGCAGTCTGACGTCGGCCGTGTCCAGCGTGGGCGCGGCAGGGATCCCGGCTACGGGGGCAGTGACCACGCTCTTTGTCCTGACGGCGGTCGGCCTTCCTGCTCGGGATGCGACGGTCCTGGTGGTTGTGGAGTGGATCTTGTACGTTGGACTCATTGTTCCGAAAGCAGAAATGCAGAAAGCTCATTCTTCTCCTTCTGCATTGTAATTGTGTCCCACACCTAAGGGTGGGAGGGTGGGATAATGATAAGTTATCAGGCTCTGGGTAATTGTGAGGCATCACGCTGTTCAACTGGTTTGTATAAACCAACCCACAGTTTGAAGGCAGTGTGGTCACAGGCTCTCTGTCTATGCCTTGCAGGGACCGCTTCAACACAGTCATCAATGTGTTTGGGGACTGCATTGGTGTCTCCCTCATACATCACGTGTCAAGACAAGAATTGGAGAATATGGACAAAAGGTACAAGACTGAATTGCCAAATGTTTTGTTGTTGTCATTTAAGCCTTGAGAAAAAGCAGAAAATACATGAACGCTACAGTTTTCATCAGGGGGAGCAGGGGCTTTGGCAACATAGTTAAGGTTGAGTTTGGCTCTCTATCAAAAACCTTATGTGGTAATGTACTACTGTTACAGAGAGCTGTCAAAGTCCTCTGACACCCTTGATGACCTTGATGACGTTGTGATCGATTTGCCCCAAGACATCGATTGCACCGAGCAAAATTCATCCGAAGAGGAATATGAAGAAACACTGTGAGAGGATGACGATACGCCCAAAGTGTACTTTATGGGCCTGAATATTGGAATGTCATATAGTAGAATATCTACTATATAATAGTATGCAATTGTATAGTATTATATATCGTTAAAAAATGCAGGGTGGATTTTGAAAACAGATTTTTGGGATATCCACAGCTTTGAATGTGTTGCTGTTGTTAATGGTTTGACTTAGTTTATGTCACATGTATTACAATTTTCTAATTGTGATGTGGTGACTTCTTCTGCATGTTTAGTTCAGTAATGGCTATAGTTCTGTTTGACTGAAAAATAATAAATGCTGAAAGGTAGAAATAACATACATTTATATACTTACTTATACGAGACGGGATGTGTACACAATCTTCATTTGATGAACAGTAGAGAACTGACCACCTTCACCTCCATTTTTATCCTGTTTTTCTAGAGGTGAGGCACTCAACTTCTATGTGTTTTAAGCAAATCAGGGTGATTTGTATGTAAGATTTGCTCAAGAGTACTAGTGAATGAGAAGAAGAGGACAAGTTGGATCTATTGTGACTGTTTTAAGGGAACAAATGTTTGGATTTTCCACACCAGGTGAATGCTGTGTAGGAGGGGATTGTCACAATGTTTGACATTTGGTGTATGCAGCAGGAGAGGAGAATGCGTGCAGTGTAAATACTGCGGTGTGATCCATTGTTAACTCTGATTTATTTATTTCATTCTTTTTTCTGTAAGCTTTACCGACAACACACGTGTATGCACCAATAAAGACAATGTATTTTTCTTTTAGCTGTCCAACTTTAAATAAATTGTTAAACACTTATCAAATAGTGCTGTGGGTTTCTTCTCTTATGGACAAAGAAAAAAGCATACATATATACATACTACATACTACATGTAATCCTCATCCTCTACGACTCCTTTCACCATCTTCTCTTAGAATGCAATGAATGCCTTCTTCCCATCTTAACTCAAGGCCTCATAAGTAATACCCAAACCAAAAAAGGATTTACTTGTTATTGACAACTGGCGCCAAATCATTCTACTTTATAATGATTACTGATCTTTTGCTAGCTGTAAAAACTGCTTTGGATCACATAATTGCCTAGACTCGATCTGGCCTCATGAGAAATAAACATTGCCAATAGTATCACACTAATTCTTATGCCACACCATATCTCATCCCTTGATTGCTCCACAGAGATAAATAAAGTTGACTAAATCTGAATCCGAGACCTGTCAGAATCACCTGACTGGACCACGAACCAGTCAGGTGGTCATTCATGGAGTGAAGCAGTCATATGTCAGGTGATTTTTTACCTGCACTGAAGCAAGTTTTGAAGCAGTGGTTCTATGCATTATGTCTATGGTTCTATGGATTTGTAGTACAGGGTTTCGAAACACGTATCGACATTTCAGTGTCGCGCTCGCGCTGTCGTCACCACCGGTCGCGCATGCGCGATCCAGATCAGGTTTCCGGGTACGGAGCGGGTGATACGAACAGCTAGCTGCAAGCTGCTGTTTAATATTCTACGGACGATAGAATAATTTAAAGTGTACCCGTAAGCAGCATAACTCAGTCTGTGCATAAGAGCAGGTAGACACACGAACCGCTTCCAAGTAAGTTAACTGACATTAGACGTGTCATTAGCCTCCAGCTAACTAGCTAATGTTGTTGTTGTTGTGACGGTGTCGCTAAGTGTGTGTTACCTGCCTCAGGATGAAAGTGAAGATCAGACAGTGGACCGGGGTGGCCTCCTGGCTCTGGGTGGCTAACGATGACAACTGTGGGATCTGCAGGGTGGCCTTCAATGGCTGCTGCCCGGACTGTGAGTACACGGGGACAGCCAGCCTCTCACTCTCACCGTGACTAACGACAGAATTACAGTAACAGACAAATGAGCTTGAGTTTGGGTCAGCAATAGTTAGTCTCACGTGTCGCAGATATTGACACGTTTGATGATTAAAAAAAAAAACAAAACTGATTTGTACCTGCAACAGCATTGAGTACAAAGTGGGTAAGATGATGAATGCATGGGTGGATGAAAATGGAACAGGTCAGAAAAAGTAAGCTATCCTGGATAAACACGAGTCCCAGTCATAATCATACCCAGTCTTGAGTCTCTCAGCGGTCTGTTGGAGCCTATCCCAGCAGGTGAAAGCAGAGAATACCAATAGGGGGAGTTGTATTAGTGGTGATGATGGAGCAGCTGTTAATGCTCTGGAAAGTGATTGTATACATTAAGTGGGAACCCTGAACATGCAACAGTCAGAAAGTAAATAATTCAGAATACAAATTTAAAATGGAAGGCAATGCTTTACACTTCACATACTTCAAATAACTCAATGGAATGTGTTAAAGTACTGACTTTTAATGGTCACCTTTTAAAATGAATTGGCCATTTTATAGACATGCGACATGCATTTTAGTAGGAAAGTAGAAAGTAAGGTTGGCTAATTATCAGTCTAGATACAGTGCTCATGACCGGGTAATGTAATTTTAACATTGCTGAGGAATGCTCGGCGACTCTAGGAGCTCTGAACGCATGGACGAGCCACTAGCACATTGTGTGTGTGAGGAAAGAGTTTAGGAGCTCTTTTGAGCTCTTTGCATCAAACATTTGACATGTTGTGACATTTCTAGCGAAGTCGACCACATCAAGGTGGAAGTTGAGCAACTGTGGCAACATTGCCGAAATCAGTCACTACTCTCTGTACAGTAGATGGTGGACTTGTATAGTGAGTATGCCATTTTGTAGTACTGTCTGAATTTATGCTCTATAAAATGGACTCATTGCATCCCATAATGCATTATGAAAAGCTCCACAGCTCCACCAATGGTGACTAGTCATGCAGTATATATATACTGCCATGCAATATTTTTACAGATACATAGTAGTTAGCTGGTTTGGTAACAATGATGGCCACAAACAAACTTACAAGCTGAAAGTAATGAATAAAATATTGCAGTGTTTTTCTGTGGATGAGTGGAGGCAGAAAACATGATAAAACAGGCACTTAATTACATTTATAAACAGTTAGAGAATGGAGAAGGAATGCGAGTTAGAGCACAAAATGTTTTTGATGACAGAGCATGTGCTTTCATATATAAAACCTCTCTTTTCAATACTTGATATAGTGAAGCATGTGAACCAGAATCTGAAAAGGTCGTAAAGGGTGAATTTGCATTCCTGCATTCAGCACTGACAATCTGGTATTAAACTTGCCTTGCAGGTAAAGTTCCAGGGGATGACTGCCCGCTGGTCTGGGGCCAGTGCTCCCACTGTTTCCACATGCACTGCATCCTGAAGTGGCTGAACTCGCAGCAGGTGCAGCAGCAGTGTCCCATGTGCAGACAGGAGTGGAAGTTCAAAGAATGAGAGATGGAGGCGCCCCAACACTGGCCGCGCCTAGATTTCACTTTTATACGAGCTGTAAATAACGTTTTGTATGCTTTCTGACCAGATGCAAAGGACATCGGGAAGTTGTTGTGTTATATTAAGATTTACTCATGAATAAAAAAAGTGATTACCCACTCTTTGCGATGTGCATGTGAGGGTTTTTTTTTTCACCAGCATGCTTGAGTTCCCTTCTGTGGCAGCAGTTTTGAAGCGTGTGACCTGAATTTCAATGTGAAACTGACTGACTCTGACATTAATCCCTCTCAGTGAGATGGACCAGGTTGTTTTGTGTGTCCATTAATAGCTAGTTCATATGACGGGGACGTTTTGCAGTGTAACCAGAGGTTTCATGTATTTGATGGATTTGGCTCATCTGAAAACTGGTGTTGTTAGATTTTAGAGTCACTGTTGCAAGTTGCAAACGCAGCAACTCCAACCTAAAACTAAAAACTTGTTGGCTGTCAGATCCACCTCTGTGTTCATCGCGTTGTGCCAACTGTGCTTTGGCTCTGGAGACTATTCGCTGGCTTTATCCGAGGCTTTTATCGGATCAAATGGTTGACAGTGATAGCAACCTAATGCAGCTTTAAGTTCCTCGTTTCTCTTCTGCTTTAATAGGTGGTTTAGTTACACCTAATGGATCTGACAGTGTTTCTCAAAACAGGATTTGCTCTAAAGAGCTCTCTCAGAATTAGGAAATGACAGAGTGGGGAAACCACTCAGAAGGGGACCTAGAATGAAACCAACCAAAAGCATCATGTTTGATCAGTTTTGTGCTTGTGTTGCTCTGGGACTTACACAAAGAGAGGTACAGTATTGTCTGATGGATTTTTTTATTTCAAACAGTATAAAAGTTGTACAAAAAGCAAGTAGTTAAAACCAGTTAAAAAAAGATCAGACAGCAAGAGCGGATAAAAAACAACAGCAACCGTAACTTCTGATAAGCTGCAGGTAAAGCTGGTTTGGTTTCCCAGAGCGGAGCTTAGAAGCCGAGCAGAAACAACAGTCTCAAGTTTCACGACACTTCACCAGCCCTCCTACTTTCACACACTCTGTTATAATACTATCAACAGCTGCGGTCCAAACCACGTATTAAGTCTGCTGCTGTGTGTAAAGATGCCACTGGAGATCAGAGGCCAGCCCTGTGATGGCGAGGCGTCCGTCGGGCTCCGTCAGCCCTCCACCTCTACTCATCCACGCTCCTCCACCTGCAGAGCTGATGCAGCTCGCACAGAGCGGGATGCTGGACTGGCGTGGCCTTTCCTCTCTCTCTCTCTCTCTCTCTCTCTCTCTCTCTCTCTCTCTCTCTCTCTGTCCACTCCTGCAGACCGGTGCAGGAGGCTGCAGACCTCAGACCTCGGCTCCAGACGACACCAGCTCCTCAGTCGTTGTCAGCCAGGCAGAAGATCTCCAGCAGCTCGTTGTTGTCCGGGTCGATGAGGTCGGCCGGCTTCTCCCCGCACTCGTTCTCCAGCTCGTGGTCGGCACCCAGCGACAGGAGGTACCTGGAGGCGAGCAAACATGTCGAGGTCAAATCCCTGCTGGTTAGCTTTTTTTTTTTTTTGAGTGAAGGCGATGAGAGTTTGTCCCATGATTGGGTGCCAGGAAGGTCAACAGGGTGCAAGAATGCGGCAGGGGCCCGCAGCTTCCCTTACCTCTGTGGTGTAAGAGAGCTGCGTATGTGCGTCTACATGTTGGTATGTGCATGCAAACGTGTAAACATGTAAATGGAGATGCTTCGTCTTTGCTGCGCTTTGAGCAAACTTTGAGCTGTTAAGATCGCCTTTGGCACCAGGGCCTGTGACTGACTTCTCTGCTCTTGAGACAACATGAGATTTTATGTATCCCCTGAGGCGAAATTATTCGCATTCATCAAAATCTTTCTTCTTACCGTGCAATGTGTGGGAAACCATCGCTGCAGGCCATGTGTAGTGGGGTCCAGCCCTCCTCGTCCCTCTGGTGGATGTCTGCTCCGTAGCTGACCAGCAGCTTCACACAGTCCAGGTTCCCAGACAGGACAGCCTCATGGATGGCAGCCATGCCTGCACAGAGAGAGGCGGGGTGAGAAATTCCCCTTTGAGACCCAAAAGAAGCAATCTAGCTGCAGGTGATGTTAAGATATCGGGTCGGACGCTCACCAGAGTGATAGATGGTGTCCAGGCTGACTCGCTTGGCTCGGATGAAGAGTCCGATCCTCTCCAGCTCGCCCTGTCTCACGTAGTCCTGGAAGAGGACGTCGTTGGGGAAGTGCACGCTGCGGATCGGCTTCAGAGAAGCAGACCTCTTGCAGCTGACTGGGACCTCACAGTCCTGGGGGTAGGCAGCCTTGATCCTCATGGCCTGGGACACTGGGCACTGACAGTACTTCATCCTGGGCTTGGGATTAGATTTTCTTTCAGTTCTCGCAGGGGGAAAAAATGGTCAATTCCAGGGGGAAAGTTTGCAAAGATAGGGTGCAATCTTCTTCAGGAGGAGAGAGGAGTGCAGATTCAGGTTCTCTTGCAGAGTGCTCCTCAGTCTGTCTTTCAACAGCGGTGGTCTGTTGCTCTGAAGGCCAGGTCTCCCCGTGGGCCCTTATATACACTCCCCCCGGGCTATTTTAAGAGGCCGACACCTCACACATCCGAGGGAGAGATTTGGAAGATGAGCAGCCCCTGTGGTTGGCTGCCTCCCACCAGGCCTGTCACAAGCCTCCGATCCAGCTCACATCTCCAGACGTGTCAGCCAGTAACCTCCCGCCTCTGTTGTCACCCACCTGTCCCCAGATGCTTCCTCGCTTAAAGATAGTGGTGACATCCCCCCGGGGACCGTCGGGGAAGGTTTCTAGTAAACACTAAGCAGGATAAAAGCAGTTTACTGCTGGGGAGGCTAGGTGCCAACTGCAGGGGCATGTAGGGGTGAGGAGCCGCCTGCGGGTTGTTGACCATTAAACTGCACTGACAGAGACAGTCCAGAAAGGTCTCGAGCCTCAGAGTCATACTCTATATCTTCACCTCTGATGTGAGACACAGGATTGGTAATGGTTATTACCAAATGACAGAATGGCTTGCACCACGCTCATTATTAGTAGAAAATCTGTGTGAACTAAAAATAAAACTATGTTAAAGAAGTTCTGAATGTCCTTTTTCTTATCAGATTTGTGTATTTTAAGAAAGTGTGAGTGTGGCTGTTACTGTTATGTTGGGAGTCTGTGTATGTGTCATTATGGCAAAATGTGGTATTAACATCATCAAATCTATCCAGTGTCAATTTGCGGTCCTGGATCAACATGACAGCTCAGGATCAGCATTAAGACAATCCTGGGTTAACATTACAATGATGGTCCAGGATTAGCGATGAGACTATGGAGCTCTGTAATCCTTCAAAAACTGTTTCATGGACTGTTAATGTGCTCATCAATTGATTAAGTACGCAAAACCTCAAATTGAAGCTCTCAGATCATATTTAGCGCTGACTGTCAGCAAACCCCATCTATGTTTATTGGTCAGCACAAGAATAGCACCATGCCGGCTGAGTGACAGAGTTATTAATAGACAATTGTAAATGGATAGGAATAGGTAGTTATGTTTTGACTATGTCCTGACATGCCGGATCACTGAGGTACTTCCAATGGGTTTTTGACCATTCACGCTATTAAAGTTGCATGTATTTATACTGTATAAAGCCTGGTTCGATATCTAACAAGTCACACAAACATTAAGGATAACTGTATTTTTCCTTTATTATGGATCATTAGTCTATCAATCTCAGGGTGCATGGACAAAGAAGACAACAAAAGGTCGAGTATTTTTTAGAACTTTTCGTTTATTGGCCACCATGTCACGTTTTCCACATCAATTTGGATATGATGGAATGCTTTGTAAAGGTTTCCCCCACCGCTGTCAAACCCATCACCTTGCTCTACTCAAAGTCTCCCCTCCCCGCCAAGCACGCGCTACATTCACTCTCCTGTTCATGGATGACCAGAAAACATCTGGTCATTCGACTCACAGAATTTTTTTTTTTTTTTAAACCCCATTCACGCCTCATGATATACACTCCCAGGCACATGCACGCACACGCATACACACTCTCTCTCTCTCACACACACACACACACACACACACACACACTCACAGAGAACTGTGGCAACAAGGGTGTTGGGTAGAGCCAAGAGGGATGTGGGAGGTACAGTGTGAGTGAAGGGTGGGGCTGTGCAACAGAACGGTTCCCTCCCTGCTTCGGATATCACAGACACGTCTCTCAGACCAACAGACCAATCTCTGTCTGCTTTAGTAACCACATGAAATCTCTGATTAGGCATGAATGCAGTGCGACCCATCAGTACTGGCTCCAGGAAAACGAAACACAAGTGAAACACCAAATACCCCGGGTCTGAGAGTGTGTGTCCGAGGGGCGAACTGTGCCCCCGCAGGGCCAACTTTCTACAGCTGGGCACGATGGTACATCATTAAAAATGACATGTCCTAAGTTTAAAAAAAAAAACAAAACAAAACAAAACAAAAAAGCTTATAGTGAAAGCAATTAAATAAAATAGGTTTTCCCCCCAAAAAACGTTACGTTTGTTCCTTTTAGAAAATAGTCAGTAGCCGCGCTGAAATGAGAAGATTGAACTGGAAAACAAAACTATTGTGGAAATGAAATGAAAACAAAGTAGACCTCCCAACCACCCACCCACTCACCCACCAGAGGAAAGAATTGGTCTCAGCTACAGATGGGAGGGGGGGCTCTTTGTGCTACACTGGACAACTCTGCTCTCTTCTCTTTTAGTGACGCCGCTGCAGTACAAACACATCTACAGGATGGCCCCTTTTCCCCTGAGAGATCAGTCCTTACAAAACCCTGCTCCTCTGGATTTCTCCGCTTTTTTTGTCGTTTTGTTTTTTTAAATCAAGAGGGAAAGTGAACACTGCAGCCCCGCCCCTACCTACGAATACAGGTCACAACACTCATTTAGCTCTTACCCACACTGGACAACGGCATGACATTTCTTTTTCTTGTCTTTTTTTTCTTTTTTTTTTTTTAAGAGGATGGAGCGAATTAAACGTTTAACATTTCTGAAAAAAAAAAACTCGACGTCAATGCCATTTTTTTTTTTCGCCCGTTTTTGACATTTTGGTTTAAAATACACAAGGCAAACAGCTGATGTGGAGCTTTGTAGAGAAGGCATTGAGGTCTCCAAGAGGTGGTGTGCTGTTCCACAGAGTCCCCCCCCAAGGTGGGACAAGACCAGTCGGGCCGGAGGTTGCGAGGTTGAGGATGTGGCCGGCGGGAAGAAAAGGCGCTGCCCTGCGGCGAGCTGGTTAGCAGGCCCACGGACTGACTGACTGACTGACTGACTGACTGAGAGGCAGTTAAAGGGGAAGTATTAATGTTCACAGGACAGGGAAGGTCCACAAAGGACGTGAAGGTGGTGACGGTGACTGGTTGGGAGGGCTGGGGTGGGACTCGTCTCCTCGTTCTCCTTCTCTCCTCCGCCAGCTCTTACAACTCGTCGTGTCCGTCGTCGTCCTCGCCGTCAGAGTCCTCGTCCACGTCGTCCAAGTCCTGGAGAGAGGAGAGGGAGAGGGAGGAGGAGGGGGTCAGAGACTCAGATTTAATGTGTCCAGACCTGCCGTGACAGGCGGGCCTCCAGAGTCTGGAGACTCTCCGGGTCATGGTAACGCGAGGAGCCGGACGTGCTGGGCGTCTGGGCTCGGGGACGTTTCGCCTCTCGGAGACTCTACCACGAGACCGGTTGCCGCCACGTACAACTCCCCGGACGGGTCTCCGGAGGTTTTGTGCGGGAACCGCGAACCTCCGCCAGGGCTCTCAGACACGCGGGGCACCAGCTCCGGTCACAGTCAGGCTTTGGTGGCCGTTTGCGCCACAGCCCTGGTTCGTCTAATTCGCTGTAATTTCATACGGCCTCTCCCTGGCGGCCCGGAGCGATGGACCGGGAGGCATGCTAATGTTGTGGCTGGTCACGTTCTATTGTTGCTGCGTTTCCCAGGGCGTCCGCGCACACGTGTGGATGTCAGTCACTCGCCGCCCCCAGCAGTGAGTGAAGGGATTATTGTTCCCGTTTGCGTGGGAGGTCGGGAGGTCATGTTTTTATTTTTGAGTCAACAAATGACACCGGGTTCACAGCAAACTGCATCCACCTTTGAGCCGATGCGGCCTACGGCTGCCAGCCGCCTGGACAGCAAGTTCATCACTTCAGCGCCGTTCACCCCCTCATGGATTAAGCTCTCATCGCTGTGGACCGCCATCCTGTCACAGATGAAGCTCTAATCTGATCGGGTAGCATTTTACCACCATTGTCACAGATTGGATAGCGACTCTGAACAATCTAAGCCACCCGTCCCTCGGCAGCCTGTGTAAACAGCACTGCTCGGTAAACAGATGACGTCTTGGGCCGCCCCCCCACGTCTGCAGTGGAGAGTTACGGCCTGTGTGAGTGGGTGTCAAAGTGTGGGCTACGGGAAGACCCTGATGCTGCCTGCAGCGCCGCACGTGCTGCTTTCAGCTGGACTCTCCAGGCAGGGCCCGGTGAGGGGTGGCGACAGCTGCACACGGCTTTGGCGGACGGTAATGAGCTGGAATTAGACTTCTGAGAAGGGGGCGTGGTGGGTGGAGAGGTGTGAGGGAGGACGGCCCCCAACACTAATATGCGCTGGATGTGGCCGAGCTGCAGCTCTCGAAAAAAACAAACAAACAAAAAAAAAAGCCAAGTGGGTCAGTCCTGCAGTCTCAGACTGTAGACTTCCTCCCAGGCAGGAACTCCTGATCAGCTAAGACTCCCAGTTGTTTGGGATAGAAGTGTCTGCTAATGACTAATTGTGAATGTGAGTGACTGGACTGCTACCTTGAAGTGGAGCAAGTGCAGTCAGATGAGGACGAGCAGGATCATTAGTCGAGCGATATGAAGGGAACCGCTCTTGAAAAACCGTGTCTGGGAGAGTTTGTCTTTGTCTGGGCGGCGTTACCTCTGCGTCCAGGTCGTCCTCGTCGTCTCCTGCGGGGGCGCCGCCCTCTTTACCTCCGCTCTCCAGGAACTTTGTGAATCCTTCCAGCGTCCTCTCTCCGTTGTAATCGATCACCTGTTGGGAAGAGTTGAGATTTTGGTGACCTGGCTCCCCCCCGGTTCACAAAAGGCCAGCTTGGACAGGAACAAACATAGGGCCCGGGACACCTGGCGGTGCCTTCTAAAAGCGGCCGATAAACGCTGGCAGCCTGCGCTCGGATGGTGCCAGTGACCCGTGCACAGCGGTGACACAGCAACTGCTAAAATTAAGTTTACCAAAAGGACGATTAAAGGACGTCGGCAAAGCGGACCATTTCATACCCACTCCGTCTGGCCCGGACGGCCTGCCCGGCGGCTCCTCGCAGCTGCCAAATGCAGCTCCATCACTCTGCATGCTCCATCTAAGCAGGGTCAGGGGCTAATCTGCACATTTACATTGGGGTGACCCTTACCCCCCCCCCCCGCCCCCCTCCTTATAGCTCTCCCTTAAAGATGACCGAGCACCGGCACGTGAAGGCTGGGGGTCGGCGAGGGGACGGCGAGGAGGCGAGGCAGGTGCGCGGTGAAGTCACGGAGCAGGAATCTGCAAGAACCAAACACGGGCAGAATGGTGCAGAGACCTGCGGGGGCAGCGCGCTCGGGTTTCCGCGCACGGTTAACGCTGCTAAATCAAGAGCCACTAATGTTACTGGGTGGGCAAGCGAGCGGGGCAGCGATTGTGGACCCAAATAAGCACCCGGATCACTATCGCTCACAACTGAGGAGGCGTGCGACCCAGGAGAGGATGAGCCCAATTACTACGCCTGGAGGAGGCGATGGGGGGGATCGCACGGACACGGGTGGACACAACTGGAGACGCTGACGGAGGGGTGACACCCCGCCCCTCCCTCCCTGCCCCGTCGAGTATGGCAGGGCAGAGGCGGGGAGGGGGGGGGGCTCTCTCACCTTGCGCTCGTCTCCTGCGGGGAAGAACTTGAGTGTGGGGAAGCTGTGGACTTTGACCGCCTCGATCTCGTTGGCTGTGGAGTCCATCTTGGCCACGATGGTGTCTGCGCTGTCCTTGTACTTCTCGCCCAGCTTCTCCCAGATGGGAGCCAGCTGTTTGCAGTGTCCGCACCAGGGTGCATCTGTGGTGTCAGCACAAGACATTCGCTCGTGTTAGACCATCACCTGTGAGACTCGGGATGCAGTCAGTTTGGCGTTAAGAGGGTTCGCTGTTGACCTGCGCTAAATCGGCACCAAGAGGCGCGTTTTGTCTTAATCTAATGAACGAGGCTCTGATTGGCCGATCTAGGCCCAGATGTTTGATGGCCAGACGACTGTGTTCGGGCTGGAGGGGAGCAGACACGCATCCAGCGAGTCACATGCAGCCTGGGCCCGGTGGCCTCGCTCCCGCTGTGCTGCACGCGATGGGCCCTGGGCTCCATTTTACAGCCAGCCTCGGAAAATGCCTCCAAAAATAGTGCAAATTCAGATGCGGAGTGCCATCAAAATAATCCTGAGACTATATTTAACTGGGTCTTTTCGCTGTCAGTCTCTGGTAACAAATTAATTTGCGGAGAAGCTGGCTGGCACAGCAGGGGTGGGCCCCCGACTTTGACTCTTGGGCATGTGTGAAGGGCTTAGCAGGAGCAAATAGAGGAGGGGCCAGATTAGAGGGCAATGCTGAGGCCAGGGCTTTTACCATCTCTCACCTGTGAGTGAGCGAGTGAGTGCAAGAAAACAACCCTCTTACACGCCCCCGAAAGATCATTCATCAACATAGAGATCATAGACATCTACGGACTGGGGGGGGCTCTTACAGAATTCAATGAAGACGTTCTTTGAGGAATCGAAGGCGACCTCCTCGAAGTTCTTGCCCACCAGAACCTTGACGGGGTTCTTGTCCCAGTCTTCAGGGATGTCCTGGCTCATGAGGTGGGGCTGGGGAACGAAATGACAACAGAGACACGTCGTACTTCACACACACAAAGGGTGGATCAAAACGTGAAAAGTCTCACAAGACTTTCATCGAATATGGAGAATATGTAGAGCCCTGGATGCCCGGCTCCTCACCCGGAGTTTGCCCTCAGTGAACAGTGTGCAGAACTCTGTGATGCTCTCGGCTGTGATGGCGTCGCTCTCGGGCTTGTACTTGGTCATCTCGTCCTCCAGGGTGATGAGGCGGATGGCCGGGCACTCCTCCTTCTTCAGGCCGAAGAACTCCAGGATGCGCTGGTTGTCGTCCACGTCGCTGTCGATGAAGATGAACAGGATCTGGGGAGGGGAGAGAGCTTTGGCCTCAGCCTTCACCAGGTTCTGAACTTGGCATCTGAAGCACTAAGGAAGCATCACCCACCTGGCCCTTGAATCCCTCTGCGGCTTTCTTAAACTGGTCCATTTTGGCCTGGAAGTCTGAAGCGGCTTTGGGCAGGAACATGAGGATGTGGGACTTGATGTCTCCACCGAAGATCTTGGGGGCGGTCTGCGGGGGACAGATATTCAGCTCAGGCTCGGACACTTGGGAGGGAAGGGGAGGACGCGCGGTGAAATGACGGGCCCGGGCCCGGCCTCTACCTGCTCGGTGAACTCGATGACCAGAGGCAGCTGGTTGGCCTTGACGAAAGCCAGGAGGTTCTCTTTGGTCACGTCTCCGTCGAAGGTGTTGCGGCCCTCGTCGAACTGTGGACACACGGAACCGGTCAGATGCAAATACTCTCCGCGCCCCTATTCTGCCCGTGAACAGCCGACTTAGATTTACCAGACAAACTCTGAAATCCCCCCCGGTAACCCCCTCGGGCTGACAGAGAGCCAGCGCGCCCCACCAGGGGCTTTGACGGTATTAGGCATAAGAATATGGTGGCTCCGCAGCTGTGCCGGGCAGCTCTTCCTGGCACACGGCCGGAGCGCCAACGTCGGGGAGGTGGCGCGTCGCCAGCATAGTGGCCGCCGACCAAGCCTGCGAAACCTTAACCCCGGCCCCCATTGAAATAAACAAGAGAGCGAGACCCTCCCCAGGTGTTTATTATAGACTGAGCCCCTGCAGGCAGCCGGCCCACATGTCAGCGCTGTTTGTGTTGGGGTACGGTTACCGCCATGAAGCGGCAGGCAGGACGGGCCTGAGCCCGCGACCCAGGGCCAGGACCACAGGGGAGTGACCGGAACGCCACTCGGAGAGATTGTTCCGGTTGTTGTTTGCGTGGCAGCATGAAGTTACCGTTTCATAACACATGTCATGCAAACCAAACTGTGCCCATCGACAGGGAACCCAGACTATGGTTTGGCTGAAACAGTTGGGAGAAGAAAGCGAGAAGGTGGTCTGTTTGCATGTGTGTGTGTGTCTGTTTTCCCCAGCAACTCCCTTTTCCTCCTCCGATCCAAAAATATACATGTTTAGGTCAACTGGAGACACTAAATTGCCCCCCGAGTGTGAGAGTGGATGGAGATGTTCTGTACTAAAAAGCGTAAAAAAAATAATAAAAATCAGGGATGGATTCATCAGGAAATGAGGCTATATATGAGATCTGAGTGAAAAACATCCTGATGAAGCCCACACGGTGGGAGTCAGGGTTCAGCGTTTCCTCAGGACTGAATCACCAACAAGGATTAGATACATAATTAAGTTCTCAAATATGGAAATGTTTGAAAACGCATGACGTAACCATCAGTGATTAACCCTCACCTTTTTCAAATCTCGAGGAGGTGAACTAATAAATATAAATAGGGGCTTATTATGCATGTGGCAAAGCTGAGCGAGATGAGCTCTGCTAATGGGACTGAGAGTGTGGTGTATAGCTTGTTTTGGAGGCTTCATTTCACTGCAGCACACGATGTGCAGATTCAGACTGGGATAAAGTCTATAAAGGGGAGCTGCGGATTCGAGGTGATAATTGAACAAACTGTGACTGTTGGTCCATCACAATTATTTTCTCACATTTTTGGGCTTCTTAAGCGCACGAGCATATTTGTATTAAGGCACTGCTCTCTAAGAAAACCCAAAAGCTGTTGAAGGATCAGTGGGTGTTTTCCACGCTGCGCTATGGGTTTCAGGATCTTACGGGTTAGAACGCGTTAACATGACTCACCCGATGTGATCTACTTCTTTGGACCTTGACCTAATCTGACAAATCCTCACGCTGACCGAGATATGGCTTTTCTGATAAGGAGGCCGAGTGATCTCTGACCTGCCACGTCATCTTGAGGAAACATTAATGGGCTGCCACGCATTAGAAAGGTGAAGGCGAGGCGGCCTATTTGGGCCAGACACAGAGCGGATAGCTGGCGTGCGCTCATTCATGCTGCCCGTAGCCAATGAGGAGCGTGGAAGGGCATACCATCACCTAATACAGCCCTTTACCATTCCCCGCCATGTGCAAGACATGCTTAGGGCCACTGGGAGAGAAGCTCCAGCAGCAGAGTGGGGCGGCGCACGTTACACCAGTCCAGATTAGCAACGGTGAGCGGATACCGCGAGGTCGACGGCATCACGTTACCCAGACCCAGATCTGAACCAGCGGGCTGGCGTAAGGCCGCGCCGCCAGGCCTTACATACGAGGGTGAGCTCACAAGCTGGGCCAGAGCGGCTGGGAGACTCAGCAAGAAGTTAAAAGGAGCAAAATCATTGGGAGGGCATGAGATGTCACCACCGCTTCTCCTCCACCCGTGCACTAAATATGTCAGTGTGACAAGCGGCGTGGATCATGGAGGAGCAAGGGGAAAGAGGGAAGGGGGGGGGGGGGGGTGGAGGGGGGGAGGCACCTTCTTGAAGAGGACGACGCTGTCCTTGGACACCTCGAACTTGGAGTAAACGGCATCGTCAGAGGTCATGGCGAAGGGAATGTCGTCTGTGGCTTCGGCTGCTTTCTCGAAGGTCTTGGCATCAGCGGAGCTGGCATCCTGGACACACACACACACACACACTTTAGCTAATGCACCATCAGCCTGATTTTATTTATGTTTCCTTTGCAGATTGGTATGTTAGTGAATTGCTGTGTGCAGGTCTGAAGACGTGGAAGGAATGAAAAGCATACAATTCCCTGAAATGCTTCTTTCATTTGTTCTCATACCGGGTCTCTGTTTTTATGACTATAGCTAAGCTAAGACTATAGCTAAGTAACTTTATGCTGTACTTCCTTATTTTAAAAGGAAGAAAATGGATCACTGTGTAAAACAAGTGCTTAGGATGAATGTAGGCTTTGTTGCCAGACTTTTCCAAATCCAGGGATTAATCGCAAAACCTTCCTTTTGAACATTAAACTATAGCATGCTGCCATATGTTCCCAGGAAGGAGTGGTCAGGATGAGAAACTGTACTCAGCATTGCACGCATCATAGCAGATATGGATTGCCGTTTCATTTGTGCTCCTGCAGTGAATGATCATGAGGGCCAGACAGTTCACAGCCTGTAGAATCCTCCAGACAGCAAAGTACTAAACAGTGACAGGGCAGGAGAGGTGGAGCTGGCGTTCCGGCGTCGCAGCCCGCCCGTACCTTGAAGAATCCGATGACGGCCACCTCGTTGTCAGCGATCAGCGACTCGGCCTCGCTGACGCCCTCCAGGGTGGCGACGGCCGGGCCCGTGCGCTTCTTCAGCCAGGTGACGATGTCGTCGGCCTGTCTGCCGGCTGCAGCGCAACACAGGCACACGGGGACAGAGAGAGAGAGAGAGAGAGAGGGCGAGAGAGAGAGGGCGCGTGCATTACGTATGGGCAACAGGGCGGCAGTCAGGGACACAGGAACTCATCGGGACGGAAACAGAGCAGACCTCAGAGGGGGCGGCGCAGGCCGCAGAGGCGCGCTCCGTAGCTTTGTTTTTCGCTTGGAGTGCGTTTTCAAGGGGCCGAGAGGAAAAAAAAAACACTTGGCTTAAGTGCATTTTGAGAGGGAAATTATGTAGACAGCGAAAACAGACCACTTAGGCACTTCTGAGACGACTCTCACGATACGGCTCATTTGCTGTCCGTCTCCAAACCGCCATTTGCATAGTAATTAGACTCGAGCACAAGAATAATACGAATAATAATAAAAAAAAAGGATGATCGCAGCAGTTTGGTGGAGCTGCAGAGAGGCGTTTGCCCTCTCTCTTAGGCTTAAAGACTCCAAACAGACCGGAGTTCAGATAGACCTGGGGAGTGAGTCTGAACCAGTGATGCAACAGGGTTGCAACCTCACCGGCGAGCACGTCTGGGGCCGCGGCACGTACTCCCGGCGCACCACTGCGAGGTCTAGAGCCGTGTGTGGGAGACGGGTGTTCCTGGATTCGGGTCAGCCAAGTAAGAGTAGTAATTTACACACACACATCAAAAAAAAAAGAAAAAAAAAAAAAGACTTCCCCCCACCCTTCCCAGACTGAGCCTGCTCCGGTCCGGCAGAGTCGACGTGAGGAACTGCACATATCCCTACCAGGCCTGGGCTAGCACGAGGGGGCCGTGCAGGCCCAGGCCCCGCCCACATTCTGTCCCGGCTGTGCTGCTCAGAGCCCATTGGCTGCACGCCCTCTGTGCTGCTGATCATATTACCGGGATGAGGAGAGCGACCGGGACGTGCACAGAGGCGTCACGTCTGATTCATGTTGCCATCCACCGAGGCATCTTATTATGTCCCGAAGTTAGACTTTAATGCAGTCCAGGTCTGACTCAACATTACATCACCTTCTGTCTACCAAAAGAAAATGACATTAGGGTGACGTAATGGACATTAGAACTATCTCCATGACATTCATGAATGAAACGGCATCTGTGTGGAGGCGTAGTAAAGGAGAAAGCCAAGTCTGTGGCCGGGTCGCCCCTTCCGCAACATCGACAACATGTACGCTATATAAATACCCCCTTGTGAATGGAAAGCGCACAAAACGCTCACCGGAATACTCTTTAGGCGACGCCTTGTCTCCACCCTTGAAGAACTTGATGGTGGGATAGCCGCGGACGCCAAACTCCTGGGCCAGCTCCGTCTCCTCGGTGGCGTCCACCTTACCCAGGCGGACCTCGGAGCCCTCGGCCTTCAGCATGCCGGCCGCCTTGGCATACTCCGGGGCCAGAGCCTTGCAGTGGCCACACCACGGGGCATCTGGAGACGAGGAGAAAAAAGAAACGGGGGGGGGGGGGGGGGGGGACATTTAGAGGGCTCGGACAGGTGGGCTCCAACCATCAATGTCAATTCCATGCACTTAAGTGGTTTAGACACCTGATAGGATTCTGATAACTAGAACGAATATTCTATTACAATTGATTACGCTGAATGTTTAATCCACATATTAACTTCTTCATACTGTATTAAAATCAGACTGGTACACACACACACACAAGTAAAACATTAATGTAGTATAACTCATTACTTGTTGACACTCCTCTATGCCTTTGGAAAACAACCGGTCTAAAACACACAGCAAGATTACCTCGCAACCCAGTACGCTCCTTAGGTAAATACCGCCAGCACAATTTGATTATTTAGCATATTTAAAAACATTTATGCTCCTAAAGGTCTTGCACAAAACCTGTTTCGCTTTGCACCCGATGCAACTATATACTGTGAGCAGCTGGTTCTTTATAAGCAGTTGTGTTGATGTACGACTGCTGCATGAGCCTTCACTAGACGGACCAAGTTCTTTGAGTTGAACTGAGTAGCTTGGTTGAAGCACAGAGATGTTTCGGGTTTGCTTTTAGTTTTAATAGAACTCCTTTGAGGGTCTGAGGCATGCATGTCCTGGTGGCTGCAGCCAAAAATGCAGGGTAATGTCATTTCACATGTTAATCCGAGAGCCATGGTGTCCAATTGTAACGTGTGTACGTCGAGACGCGCATTCCACCTGAGCTGAACCGGCCTAATGAGAAGTGACACATCATCTCTATCAAACCTTCACTTCTCGAAGGGGAGAGAGAGAGAGAGAGAAAAAAAAACACGAACAAAACTTCCTTGTTCCAGGAAAGACGGTCGGACAGATAAACTCTCGCAAAGTACACGTCAACCTAGCTCCACATCTCCACTCAGATCCCGCCCAGCCCCGAGAAATACGTGGGCAAACAAAACCTCCTCATCCCTCCCAGTTCCAGCCCATTGGAGCCGCTTCTCCACAGCCTCCTCTCACTGGTCCACACTGGTGTCGAGCAATGTGTGCGAGTGTGTGTGTGTGTGTGTAAGATCAGGTCAACAACACCAGCAAAAAGGTGCAGAGAGATGGTGGGGCCTGCGGGCTAAAACAAAGAAAAAAAAGTGACTGCACTTGATAGTCAAATGCGCTGGCTCGGCGCAGAACCCGTCAACAAAAGTGGATGTTTGGACTTCAAGCAAAACTGAAACTTGTAATAGGGAGCCGCAGCTGACAATCGAAACTCCCAACAGAACCCTGGAAAACTTCACTTTCTCTAATCAAAGCTTTATCCCGAGATGAAATGAGACGGTGCAGAACGGGCCGGGGCGAGCGCATTTAAGCCGTAAAAAAATGTGACAAAAGCGTTAGAATTGACAGGTTGGAGCGTCTCATAAAAGGGTCGTAGCTGTGCTAGCCTGGTCCAGTGTAACTGTCTGACAAAGAGGGGGGGAGACGCATGCACAAGTTGGAGGGGTAATTAACAGCGTGCAGCTAGGTGGAGAGGATTCACGCACACGGATGTGACTTTCATCCGGATGTTTGGAGCGCAGTTTGCCCGCCGGGTTGTGGTGAGAAATGTCAAAGTTTAAAGCTAACCCCGGAGCCCGGGTTAGCCTGCTAGCCTAACTGGAAGCGGCTAGCGGCGCCGTGCACGCAGAGGGGAGGCTGTGTGTGGAGGGCTGCCCTGTAATCATTACTCACAGAATTCAACCAGGAGGTTTGGGTGAGCCTGGAGAGCATCGTCGAAGTTACTCTTCTTCAGCACCAGGACGTCCTCCTCCTCGGTGATGTCAGCCCGGCTGGTCACAGCCAGGGAGCAGAGCAGCAGCAGCACTAACTTCACCATAGTTTACCGTCGACGGGGCTTTCTTCCTCACACAGACACAGTGAAACAGCAGCAGCAGCCGGAAAAGGAAAAAAAGAGAGGGGGGGTGCAGCTCTTGTCTTTTTCTGTTGTACGGGAGACGAGGAGGGAGGGAGCCGGGTGTTAAAAGTGTTGCAGGTTGGAGGGAGAGTAGCTGGTATTTTGTGTGTACCGCTACTAACGTGGCACCGCACGCAGAAACCGGAGGGGTCAGGCGCACTGCGCATGCGTATTTATGAGGGCCGAAGCAGTTCGTGTTGAAATGTGACTGGACCGCAGCGCGCTGCACCTGGAAGTGAATGAGAGGCGCTGCCTGCCACCACAGCCTGCCAGAGATGGGCTCAGAGCTGCCTGTTCGATCATACAAACAGCTACTGAGCGCGTGTGTTGAGGCGTGTGCTGGCTAGAATACCAAGGAGCATTATTGTGTAGCAAAATGGTTGGATTCTGTATTTTCTATGAATAATAGATAGATAGATATATAGATAGATAGACCCCCTCCTGGAAGCTTTGTGTACTGAAATAGGTGATACAGTGATGATGAGTATTGTTGGTAAAGTCATCATGTCTCGGTACCTCTGACTAATCGCTCAGACTCTGCCCCATCCCCTCTGATAACAGGAAAAGACCAATATTTCCAAACACATCCCCTCTACAGAGTTGCATCAGCCACAACTGAAGGATACCATAGGCAGAGGGGATATTGTAAATTCCCCAGTTACCACATATTAGCTATTCACCATTCATCTTTGCTGCTGTTGCTTATATATGCCTTCCGCTTGTTTGCACACTGTAGTTTTTGCACTCTACTCTCACAAACTCTTCCCATTTCTGTCTCTGCCTGACTGTCTACATATAATTTATTCTCCAGTTCAGATACGTGACTACTGGATTGTGGGAATGCTCAGCAGACAGGAGAAAGGAAGTATGATGTTGCACTTTATGAGATGCATTTACTGCTGCTTTGAAAACGCTGGGCTCATGATGACGGTGTACAGCCAGTGTGCTGCAACATAACTGCAGCTGCTCTACTAGGTTGTGCTGATTTGATCTGTGGCTGTGGCAGGGAAATACAGTAGTTTGTGGTCAGAGTGTAGCTGCATTGCACTGTACTATGAATTCACTTCACTTACCTTATTAACACGAGCAAAGAATGTTAAAACACAGATGCAGTATCTCAAAGGAGTCCATGAATGTAAAGGTATTGAGGTGGACATTCATAAACCTATAAAGCATGACAGAAATAAACTTTGCAGTTCTGTTTTTATCCAGTCACATGGTGTTTGACTCGGCGTTGCATCATATTTCACTGTGATGATGTGTCTTACTGACAAGTTATGTTAGTCAAGAGGGCATGAGGTGCAGCTACGCTATAGGACCAAACCGATTGCTTGCAAAAGGTGGCAAACAGGGATGTTGTGAGAGCATTGTTTTTTAAGTTAAAAAGCCGCAAACACATGATTCCACTTAGATGAAATGAGAAACTCTGAATCTACACATTAATCTTGCTGTGACAGCATTCATCTGTTAGTTCACTTTATCTTGACGTAAGACTTGAGCTATGTTTAAGCCCGTCTGGTTATGCATGAATGGGACATCTCATGTGTCTGTAGGTAAATGTGAAATGTGAGAGGCAGTTGAAACGGTGCTGTCACATCCAGAATAAATGTGGGGCAGGTTGGACAGGTACAAAGAATGCATGCATTCAGTGAGGGCACATAAAATATAAAAAACTGTTTGTATGTACTTGCATTTCTATTTGATTGTGATGCCTTTATGGTGCACAGAAATGGAGATGCAAAGCAAAACAAAAATAAAACGTGCTTTAAAGTGATGCCCTAAAACCCTTGTCATGTGGCACTGTACCATCCTAAACCTGTTAAACATGTTGTGTTGGCTTGTGGTGATTGGTTGTTGATAGTTGACTGATGATTTACTGTTGACTGGAAAAAAAGGCCAATGGGAATTCCAGTAAGTAAAACCCACAAGTTTGTACAGTGCTGCCTTATTCTAAAGCATGAATCAGTCTCAGCTTGAGATCTGGCAGTCTGATTTATTCTGCATCCTTCAACACAATGCTGCTCACAAACAAAGGATAGAAAGTTAAAAAATGGACAGATGGCCTGGTTTTCTTGTGACGTTCCATTCTAAGGAGATTATCAAAGAAATCAATCCAGTTGCTCATAATTCATCTGCCCTATGGCTTAACTCCACAGTTCCTGTTGATGCTCACAGTAACTACAGTAGAGCATTTGGTCACATGGCAGTGAAATTCACTCAACAAAGCTTAATCTGATTCAATCTGACAAGTTTATGTAATCAAATCAGAATTATTATGATCAGATAAACAGACTTGATGCTGCCACAGGCTGTAGTATCATTCACACAAGATGTGTCAAATGTGACAAATATGAGATATTATCCCACATGTATTTGACCTTCACCTTGTACAGGACATCAAATCTCCAATATCCTGTAATCATGTATTCAAAAAGAAGAAAATAAATGACACTGACGACTACTACTGCCTGAAGGATGTCTGTGTTAATGAGAATATATTTTTAAATGATTTATCTTGCATTTTGGGGCTGAACTGGCTGAGATACACCAGGACAAATCTGTTTGGATTTCATGTGGATGCGCTGTAAAGTGACATGCAGGATCTAAAGCTGATTCAGTTTCCTGGCAACAGGCTCTTGCGTCTGACTGAGGCAAGGATGATTTGGTAAATTAGTATGCACTCTGAGCTCCTCTCTGCATCTTCCTCATCCCTAACGATGAAACTTTTATAAAAATCTCATAAGATGCAGTTGTTTTGGGCTCATGAGGTGATCCGATCAGATTAGGTTGTTAACACCATTCTTAGCCAAAGTCTTTGATCATGAGGTCATGCAGGAAATTACAACTGGCCTCTGTGGGCAGGTGTTTTACTTTACTTCGGATACTTTCTATTAATATGGGTCAGTGGACAACAGGTATCGTGGGTGCTCACACAGTGAACAGGCTGAAGCAGCGTAACAGGTTGTCATGTCAAGTCTGAATCAGGTTTGGCCACATATGTAGCAAAGTCGCTGTGCTGAAAAGTGAAAGTAAATATGACAGGAATAGTGAAGTGTTGCACTCACACGAATCTCTCTATCATTCCGATGTCATTTCATCCCTCGGGATTTCTTCAGGTGCCACAATTGTGATGATAAAAGGTGTGTGTCACTTCTCTGTGCTCTCACATCTGTCACATAAAAGAAACTGAAATAGCTCGACTAACTCCATCCATTATCTTGCCATTTTTAGGGTAGAGAACACGCACCATTCACTCTGGCAATCACACCAATGGACAATTTTAGAGTCTTCACTCAGCCTAAACCTGCATGTTTTTGGACTGTGGGAACTGGGTGTGATCTCAACACAAAGCTTGTGCAGCTGCTGCTCCTCCTGTTAACTCTCTCAGTTTCTTCAAGACCTTGTTTATCAAGGGCTGCGGCAAATATTAATGACCACTGCTATGTCCCTGTTTATTTAACTCACTAACCATTAACAGTAAGCCATGTGACTTCAAAGATGATTATGTCAGTATGCCTTTTTAACTATAAAATATAATAAAGCAGCATTAAATGGTGTAAAGTTCAGAATCAGTGTAAAATGGAGAACAACCTGTGCCACTGAATGGATTGTCTGGCCATGTTAGAGTTAAACATGTGCACTGACTGGACTTTATACACAGGAGAAGGCCATTATTGTAATTATAATTATCAACCTCAGTGAATTTAAAACAAGCGAGACACTTATATTCTCAGTTTTGACACCACAGGGGTGCATCTCATTATTGGGAATGCCTCTGTAATACAGTATGCAGCCGCTCAGGTTTAGGGAAGCACTCAGCTTGTAAATGTAGTAAAAGCAGCCATAGAAGTGATGCTAGTTTTTGTGGTAACTGCTGACACAATGAAATGTTGTGTCTATTTTTAATTACTTGAGGACAGTATGAACCACTTGTCTTCCCTTGAGGACAACATCTGGATCCCACTTCTTGCTGTTAGCGTTACTTACTAAAAATGGCTGAAAAGAAATGTGCAAAAACATTAAAATCAATGAGAAATTGTATTTCCCTAGAGGACAATTCAAAAACAAAATCAACCTCATGGTCACTATTTACTGGCAAGATCATAAATTGATGATCTGGGCTTTTTGTACTTGGTTTAACAGCTTCTTCCTCTCCGTGTGCACTTTGCACGGTTTCCCCAAGTCTGAAAATATGCACAAAGACAGACTGGAGACTCTAAATAGCTGGTAACTGTGAGAGTGAATGGTATAACATTACATATGCAACGTTTAGCGTTTAGTGCAGTCCCCAGATAAAACTCCTCTACTAGTTTAAGGTAAAATAATGCCCACACAGACCCAAGCAACCTGAGATATTACAGCACTATTTGAATAACCAAATTATAAGCATTTCAACATACAGCTTATTTACATACATACAAATAGTTATTCTGTTTTGTAGGTAAAATCTTCACTCTCAAAGTTAACCATTTTAAATGAATATAACTTACATCTTCAAAAGCTTTGATCAGAGAAATCAGAGAAAAAAAGCATTTGCCTCACATTGGCCCAGCTGCCCATGTAGCTGATACAAACACATACATAAATACAGAGCATTTATTTATGTTTCACATCTGGCATCAAAGGGCACTTTTAGCCTGAGTCATATACTGAAGCATGTGGAAAGTCAGTCAACAGGACATTTAATTGCTTGTATGAATGAGTGCAGCTGGAAGTCCATAATAAGTAGGATGAATTCAGAGCGAGAGGATAGCATGAGAGCCGAGGACACGCTGATGGACGTCCGCGGAGCCACTGAGCTCATGATTTGACCATCAGGATGAATGCACGCCATTAAATCTTAATGGGATTTTAATAAGGATGTTGGCAGAGACGGGGAGATGGAGGGGGTGAATGTTCACCTTTAACTGCATTTATTCAGAGGACTGAAAAAACACAAAGTGCGGTTGTCGTGGCAACCCTAGCAGAGCAGATCCTCGGAGTCCTCGAGGTCAGAAGAGCCAGGACATTCAATTACAGCAAACTCTGTGTGTGACGTGAGTGTGTAATAAACAATGGACACGCTGATGTCACAGACAGCAGTTTTCCATTCACAGTGTACGATATGCGAGAGGAAACCTGTTAAATATACATTTAGAGGGAACATTGCGCAAAACAGTTGTTTGGAGAGCATATTTATATTTTCAGTACATGTTTTGGGGATATTATCCTTCTGTCCAGTGTCGCTGAACAACTTGTCCCTGCTCATAAACATGCCATGTCTTTTTCAAACTTACATTAAGTGTTTTTTCTTTTTTAAATTCATTTTGGATTACATCATGTAAAGATTGTAAATGCTATACACGTTGTATAAATAGCACTTTTTAAATAAAAGTTCGACACGGTTATTAATGTATCTACAAACATAAAATGACACAATCCTGATGAAAACAGCATCCTAAAGTGAACTTGACGGTTCTGCCACTGGATGGCTCCAAGTTCCACCAACACCAACAACTGTGGAGTCGGAGTCAAATTAGCGATGTGCTGGCGCCCCCAAGTGGTAAATGCCCGTAAAGACAATTGAAGGATACCGACTACAACACAAACCTTTAGCTGGCTTTAGTTAGATTCTCAAATTCACAAATCACACTTCGAAACCTCGTAGCTACTATATTCTCTGGTCAGTTTGGTTGGTTGGCAATGGATTGATTTGACTCATTGATGACTGTGTGTGTGTGTGTGTGTGTGTGTGTGTGTGTTCCAGAAACAAACTGAAAATCTGATGGTTTAGCAACATCTACAAACTTTATCACAGATCACTGAGTTGCCTTGTTGCACTGCTCCAGCTCAGTCATCTTCCTAAACACTTTGCTTTCTTTGTCTGAACATTTATTTATTTATTTTACCCTCGAGCTTTTCAAATATCATATGTCATATAGTCTTATCACTATATTTTAGTAAGGCTTTTTACTTCAGCTGTATTTATCCGGGCTTTATTGTATTTCTATTTTAGCATAATAGGACGAGGTGATTACAGTAATGTGTTTTTTTTTGTTGTAGTTCTCACTTTTTTGATGTTGTTTTTAATTGTATGCATTTCTACCAGTGTAAGCACCTGAATTTGCCCTTGGATATGAAACGTGCTAAATAAGTAAAGCTACCTAATATTATAGGCAAGACTAAAATTATTCACCATAAGAAGAATTTATTTCAACTTAATTCAACATTTATCCCTGGTATATTACAAACATATACTGTTTCAACTCAAAGAACTTCATTTGTCTGTGGGGCACAATTCACTTCACTGCACATGACATGCTTGAATCAACACTAGTAAGTGCTCTCAAACCCATTAAACTGTCTGTCTCATCTCTCCACACAGAAACAATTTTTAACGCATCTATTCCAAGCTCGGATTTTCTTGTATTCATATTTTGTCCCACATTCTTTGCTTTGGTTTCTATCTTTTCACACGAGACGGTGAGGAATGGCGATAGCCCAGCTATTTCCTGCTCATCGTTTCTCTGTTTTGCTGTAACTGCCACATATGACTCATCATGACAAAGTAACAACACAGCGGTAAACACAGTCGTGTGACGTGTGACATGCATTTATTTAGACACAAAATGTTGTTTCACTGCTTGGACGCTGAGGGTGGACTCGGTACACAGGAACATGAAGCTGAGCTGCCAGGAAGTGAAGGCTGTAAATACTAATCCACAGGCACTGGCAGGTCGGGGATGGCGTTGACCTCCGGATGGTAGTGATTGATCTCCGGTTGTTCACCGTTAAGCTCAGCGTACTCCACTGAGCCCTGGTGACACACAAAGCAGAGGCAATAAGGACTCAGCTAAGTCTCTATCTACATCGATATCTATCTATCTATCTATCTATCTATCTATCTATCTATCTATCTATCTATCTATCTATCTATCTATCTATCTATCTATCTATCTATCTATCTATCTATCTATCTATCTATCTATCTATCTATCTATCTATCTATCTATCTATCTATCTATCTATCTATCTATCTATCTATCTATCTATCTATCTATCTATCTATCTATCTATCTATCTATCTATCTATCTATCTATCTAAAGATTACACTATATGCTAGACAAAGGCAGTCGTGCCAATAACACACTCATAAAGAATGTCTGACTAAACTGTATGATCTGCCAACAAGAAGATACCCTCCGCAGTTTTTAGGCCATGATGTCACATCCTCATCTTATTTTTTCACACTCTTGTCTTCAGCTGCCTCCCGACTCCTTATAGGGACAAACAGGGCGGTCAGTGATTACGGGGGACAGTGTTCTGGCTGAGATGGGCTTGGAGCTAATTTGACTGGGTCTCAGCGCTGATCTGAGCGGGCGATAAGGAAGGAAGGCCCAGCCCAGATGCCTTTGTTCTTGTCTGGAAACTCTGACAGCCGTTTCCCTCTCCCTCCGAATTCAGACAGCGTCACAGTGATCCACCAGGGAGGCGACAGAGACACCACCATCCTCTCATTTCAGTTTGTACACATGGAAGACACATGCATACTGCTGCTGAGTGAAAACCAACCACCTGATTCATTGTTTAAGTACAGAAAAGTTGTCTCAAGGCATAGTAAGACTTAAATCAACAGAGAGTCATGGTTGATTGAAAGCATTCAAATGTCACGTGTGATTTCTCTTCTTTCAAAGCTCCTTGGATAAGCAAGACCTGAATGACAGAGAATGTGGTACTGATTATGACTGAGCATAGAAGCTGTAGCAAAGACATGTGATTGCCATACATGTAGGTACTGATCAATAAAATAAGACACTTAATATAATATAGTGTGGTCTGGCTAGTGAAGTATGTAATATATATTACGGCACTGATATATTACCTCACCAGCATATATCGAGGAAAAAAGTGCAAGAAAGAAAATGTGTGCACTGCTGGACCTTGACCTTATCAGAATCACAGTGACTTTAGGCCAGCTGATTGGTCTGAGAGTATGGAGGTCATGCTGCAGGAACACACCTTATTATTCCTGAAAGACTGGTGGCAGAAGGTTGTCCAGATGTGATGTCAAGGCACTGAGCATTTTAAGATTAGAGTTCATGCTGCACACAGGTGCTCTGTTATGAATAAAGAATAGTCTGACTCAGCCTTCCTTGACGTTATCGTGTAGTACATAAGAGCCAATTAACTGCAATTAATTGCACATGTAGGGATGAAGTGTCTGAAAGCTAGAAATATATCTGGAACTTTCCTGGCACTGGCCTGGAGCTTATTTCTCTCTGCCCCTAAACTTAAGGTCTTTATCTTATTTTATGTCATCTATTTTTAAGCTTATTTCATTGCTGTTATCTTACAGCTTTAACCTCCATCTTTTATTAAACTTTGCTCATATCCTTACTATCATTGTTGCTTGGATTTTGTTTTTTTATCCTGTTTTACTTCTCAGTGTTTCATGTTTATCCTGCCTGCAGTTCTGTGACAGGGTGGTGCTTCAGATGGGACAAAATTAATGTTGGGATGACATTTAAACTGTGAACAACATTAATAAATAAAATGGACTGACTGACTTTTAAAGATAGTTTTGAAGTTTCTCTGGTAAAAATCAAATCAGGGTTATGCTCAGACACTCGTGGATGACGTGGAGCGGTGCATCGGCCTGATGACACATGGGGTGTGAGTGTGCTGTACTCACATAGTCATGGTGGTCAGCAGCCCCTAAAGGAGAGACCAGCACAGGTTAAAACGTGTACATCCTGCCCGACCTCGGTTACTCATTAGTCATTACTCATTACTCATTAGACGTGGCTGACCTCGCTGACTCACTCGTCCCTTCTCTGCACGGGCCTTTGTTTCAGCCTGTGTGCTGCCAGCCAATAAGTCCTGTCCCTATCGTTGTGAAAATCAATGTACAGAGTCCTCCCTCTCACTCAGGATTCCTTTGTCACCATTGAACAGGAAACATTAGGACTCCGATGGACTGCTTGATAGACACATGCAGTGTCTGGCTGCTGTTCTAATAACAGGAAGTTCCTGCCAGCAGTAACAGGATATGGTCATGGTTGTGAAGCTGGCATGAATAAACTCTCCCTCTCTCTCTCTCTCTCTCTCTCTCTCTCTCTCTCTCTCTCTCTCTCTCTCTCTTTCTCTCATCATTTCACTTTAGTAAGGAAAGTCATCCGAACATCACTGGCTTGCAGTAAAAGCATTTAAAACTGCATGACTGCAACAAACACTGAATACAGAAAATTCGTAGGCGACCATCCTATATAGTGAAATTCAGTGGCTTTATGAGACTTTATAGACTCACCATGTGGACCATCGCGGAGCTCGCTGTACACTGTGTCCGTGCCTTTTCTGAGAGGGACTGTCAATGTGAAAAAAACAAAACAAAACAAAACAAAACATTTTAGCCTGCTCGAATATCAAAAGACAACATTCAGTCGGTACTTTCTGTTTGATTTACCATTAGTCTAAAAATAGGCGGGTCGTGTCACTTTGTGTAATTGCCATCTCTGGCCTTTCGGGACCTTGAGCACACAGCTATAACGAAGACGACTCTGGCATCAGAAACCAGCCTGGCAATTAGCTCAACCCTTCCTGTTTATAAGGTCTGCAGTGGCTGTGGAAATACCAGCAGTTATCCCTGCAGTTACAGCAACTCAGAGATATGTTGATCATGGGTAATTAGGACCCTCCCAGGATGTGTTTGACTATATTATCAACTTGAAAGGAATGTGGGCAAATCAGAGCAAGAGCGAGAGTGGTTTTTGGAACGGGAGAGTGTACAGAA
This sequence comes from Karalla daura, assembly GCA_029224185.1. NCBI lineage: Eukaryota > Metazoa > Chordata > Actinopteri > Chaetodontiformes > Leiognathidae > Karalla > Karalla daura. The sequence continues at coordinate 15,716,141 of CM055189.1, forward strand.
AGGCTGACACACAGGGTCTGGCCGGTGAGATACAACACTGGAATAAAAGACTGAGGAGATGGCCGAAATAATCTAAGTGTAGACAGCAATTACCTCTGGCAGGGTCGAATGGCTGGGGATGCACCACCTCAGTGTACTCCACATCAGGCTCGTTGGTCACCACACTGCTCTCCTCGTCATTCATCTCATCTGAATACATGAAGGAAACTCTCTGAAAAACATGCAAAACCTTCTGCACCACCCGTTACTCTAATCAAAGCAATGTTTTATTAAGCATGACAGATAGATACAAGATTATCAGAGTGACCTGCAGTTAGCTTTTCATTTGGTCCATTTGACCATCTCTTAAGTCAAAAATAAGCCTTCAGAGGCCGCAATATCCAAGCTAAAGCCAACGCTAAAGATGGAGCGACAGTTTCTGAGTTTGCATATGGGAAGCAAACTCAAGTGAATATTCAAAAGCAGGCTTACTGGTTTACACTAGTCAGCATAATGCATCTGCACTGCTCAGCCAAGGTTACGTTTGCTCGCTGTAAGGAAGAGGCGGGTAGAGCTCGCTGAGCCACCGAGTTCATCCACATTATTTATACATGCATTACCTTGACTAATTGTGTAGCAGAGTGGCGCAGTAGAAGCATGCTGGGCCCATAACCCAGAGGTGGATGGATCGAAGCCTTTCTCTGCTACACCTTGACACCCAAATAATTCACTTCATGTGCAGCACATTTTATCTGTGTATTCCTATGCTATATAGCCAGCACTATTTTCTTTTTCCTAGTGAATGTAACGCCTTCCATGCTCTCCTCTTGTCTTTGCTACTTCAACAATCTCCCCAATGTGGAGCAAGTAATGGTTCTTCTCATCTTTATCTCATCTTAATGCAGGGGCTTGTAATATGTTACAAGGCCGGCTCACCAGCTTCAGGCGGTCGTTTGCTCCACACACTGATCTCAGCTTTGTGCACCTTTGCTGGGAAACACAGAGAGACAGACATGGCGTCATAAAGCAGATGCCCATCTCAGACTTCTGGTATTCTGCACTGATAAAGAATAAAGACACATACCTTCACAACTACATATTACAGTCAGATATTTGAATTATGTCTGACACCGATGTAATTTATGTTTTTCTTTTTTTTTTTGTTAAGTTTCACTAACAATATGATGGGGTGGGGGTGGGGTGGGGTGACAGAGTAGAAAATGGAAAGAAGGGGAGGAGGTGATTCTTACAGCAAAGGGTCACAAAACTGTGTCAGACGCAGCACTGAGCTCCAGCAGGTTAGCACCAGGGTGCCCACGTCTCACAGCAACTTTAAAAGCAACATTTCTGTGTTTCTGATCTTAATTTTGCTGAGAGTTTGAGCTGTAGAAGAATGCTACTGTCAAATTTTGGTGTCATTGTATGAATTTGTTGATAGTCTGAATTTCAGATTTCTCACCTCTCAAGTCTTAAAGTTCATGAGTCACATTAACCTCGTTATATTCTTCTCTAAAAGCAATAACAACCAGATGTGAGAAACCTTTTATGGTTCATTTCCACAACTGGTCACCTCTCCTTAAAGCAGCAACGGGAGTAGATCTGTAATCTTCATCTTTTGCTGCCTGTTCACAATAGGCTGTTAGTTCCACAACGGCTGCACAATAAGTTCTGGCAAAAACAACTTCCCACCGCAACTTCCCAGTTTGTAATGTAACCTCGCACACTGCCCAACCACGCTTATGTGATTAATTTCCTCCACCTGCTGCATGCATTCAGACGCACCCGGCCTGAAACAAAATAATTCCCACCCTCTCCCATTGCCACCAGTTTTATCAACACCGCGACCCTGGCGCAAATCTCCCAACATGCCCCGTGCCAACATTGCATTTTTCGCAGACGCTATTGTTTCAGAATTTCAAGGAAGTCTCTATTGTGTGTTCCTTTTTAGGGAATGAATTGACTTTGTGTTATGCTTGCAATTTCCTGGTCTTGTGCTCAGGGAAGGTAACAGCATCTAGTTGAAACTGTAATGGAAGATTTGAAAATCTTGAGCATGTTTTTTTGCGTTAATGGCATGTTGTGCAGACTGAAAGTGTTTTGTCTTATAGTAAATTAAACTTCCTGCAAAAGAAATGGAGCTGACACACTTCTAAATAACAGCAGTGACTTTATTCTATACGTGTCCAGTCAGTCAAGGGATCGTCCAAAACTATATACACACATATTTCCTGTCAAGGTCATATATACAAACCAATGTTTGCCAAAGCCACTTAAACATGCACATGTGACAAATGGAGCAGTTGTAGGGAATATGGACATGAGGGCATGCATGGCAGATGAAGAAACAAAAGAAAAAGACAGTCTGTTGTTTGTTAGAGTCCATCTATATTGCAGGAGGAAAGAGGAGGCAGCAGATCTTGGTTTACATGTTTTTCATAACACATCTCTTTTCATCACTGAGAAATGAAGGCGTCCAATGCAACAGCACTTGGAATCATGGATGGGATGAGTGCATCCTTCAGTCCTTCCTTTCCTTTGAATTTTCTTAACTATCTTTTTCTTTTTTTCCCCTCCAAATGAATTCAAGTCCTGCCCATTGTGGGGGGATCTCTACACTGTGACTGGGAAACTGAAGCTGCTCCTGTTGCTGACGTCAGCGGGAAGCGACGCCACTTGCACGCCATTGGTCACTCTCCTCCCTGTGCCATCATAGAACGGTGCTGCGTCTGGAAGAAGATGATAATGGCCGCTCTAGACAGTTTTGCAACAACGGACAATCAATGCCATGCACTGTGACTGAACTGTAGCAGCTTCTTCCTGCGTGAGCAGAGCACAGCGTGTCCTTCGGAGGGTTTACTTCCTACAACAACAACAACAGCCGCCTGTTCCTGCCTCTGCAAAACCATGCACTTGCACACAAACACAATGTACATGCAGAAATGTCAGAGACAGGCAGGCTCAAATATACATGATTTGCGTGCACATAAACCTGAAGAGGAAACCCTCAACTGGAAAACAATGCAGTAGAGTTACAGGAACCAAGACAGACAGCTCATGACAGCATGAGCCATGCATGCAGATTAGAAGATGGACCGTGAAGTGATGGAGAGGACTTGCTGCTGCAGCTGCAACAAGAAACATGCCATGACTGATGAGGCCAGGGATGTGACTAATGCCGGTTAAAATGGTGACTGATGATGACACAAGGAGGCACAAGGAGAATAGTAAAACAGTAAAAACTACCTGTGGCTGGGTTATAAAACTCTGTGTCATGGGTTCACTGTTAAAGAGTCATCTGATTTAGGGCTCGAAGGCTTTCTGAGAAACGGTGAAAACAAAATTAACACGGGCAGCGGTAAAGTCATGTGATATTCCTGAATGGCAACGAGAGAGATGTGTGTGATAATTTCTGCTCCTAAACAACAAAACTAGTGGTTGTACGTGTGGTAACTGTAAACTAACAATGATCCCCAGCGAGACACATTGTTTCACTGAGACTTAACATGCTAAATGAATTGCGTTCCTCACGGTCTTTTCCACAGCACCAAGTATTTGCTCGTCTTCCTGTCTTTCTTCACATTTCATGAATCAGGCATGAATTCTTGTTCTGTTACAGACAAACTAAATGAGACAAACATGCTCAGTTGTTCTCCTAGGGGCCAAACACAACCACAATGTCCCTCTGAGAAAGGGAATTTATCCACATTTTTCACCCACATTTCAACAACTATCTTCCATTCACCTCATCAATTGATCAGTAAGTAAATATATCTGCTGAATTCTCCATCGTGACACTGTAATTATCTAGTTATGTCCCCCATGTATTTCAAGCTTTCAGTTATGTCCCTTTCTGTTCATATTGCATGTAATTTCTTTTTATTGCGTAATATTTCACAGACTCAATATACTCATTAGCTTTTTATGCCACTTGGCTATTCCAATAGGGAATCAATAAATCACTCTATGTGTGATCTTACTTAAAGAAATGCTGTGACATTTATGGGGAAGTTTGTTTATGGACGTTTATGTTAATGGTGAGAATAATTTGCCTAACAGTGTCTCTAAAGCCGACTCGTTAACATGCTTTATCTCATTTGTTTAGTCCTTACAAAAAACGGTAGAACGACTCTATTTGCGAAGGCTGATGTCTGGGCTGTGCCTTAATTCCTGGAGTCTTCCAAAGAAACGGGAAAAAAGAGGAAGTGTAAATCAATGTGTGCACACTGGTTCCAGACTGGAGTGGGCACAGCGAGCTATCACTCATCATGTATGTGTTGTTTCACCTTTGACTTTAAAAAATCGCTCCCACAGAGTAAAAACATGTTACGCAACACTGCCTGTGACTGGTTATCCATACACACCGGCACTGTTTTTTTTATACCAGCCATATGTAATATTTGGCACTTCTGGAATTACAACATAAACTAGACAAGCTGGACTTCATGATCGGGCCCGTCAGACTTAACAGCACAATATGTTAGAGCCCAGCTCAGCTCAAGCTGATGTGCACTACAGCTGGCGTCTGTGATCTACAGTCAGAGCTCACACGTAAGCAATGCCAGTTACTCAGCCGTGGAAGCTGTCACATTTGCTATAACTCTCTGCAGCTCTCACATTTGTTTAACACACACCTTTGCTAGAGTTAGCTTTTAACAACACCCCTCTGTGAGGCAACGTGTGTCAGCTGCTATATTAGATGTGAACAGTGCAACAAATCCCACAGATCACTATGCCTTCCATAGTCGTAGCTTGGTTTTCACATTTAGCACTCCTCAGATGTTTTATGCCTGTACACCTGAGTTTTCTGAAGGTCTCAAAGTGGAAAAGCATTAGAAAGTTGAGATCACTTCACCAAATACACTCTAAGTACAGTATAAAAATATTTCAAGCGTCTTCAAGTTGATCACCATGTTGAAGTGATTGCCTCGACTAACATACGTGCTGTTTAGTGTGCAAATATACAAAACAACCAGCGTGGCTCTCCTAGACAGAGACATGGCACTCACAGACTACGGCAGCTGATGAGACTAGATGCTAATTTGAACACTGTGTGTCAGTGATTCAGTGGAAGCAAAGAGTCAAACCAACTCACACTGACAAATCAGCAGCTGCGTCTCTTTTACCTACAATAAGAGAGGAGAGGTGAGAAGAAGAGCAGGAGGAAGCGGGTCGGGGAAAGTTGGTTTGCATACATAGTTGATTTGCTGGAGGACTGTAGGTCTCTCTACCTCTCCGTGATCGAAAGTACAGCACGCACGCCAACACCAGCACGGCCACCACCAGCAGGCTGAACCCCACGATCGTGGCTTTCTTCCACCTGGCCATCGACACTGAGGGCAGAGAGAGAGAGGGAGAGTCAGTAAAGTAAAGACATGAGAGGAGCAAAGAGGAGCCAACAGCATGGGACAACTAGCTAGCAACTAACTAGCTGCTAACTATTAACACGAACACACACTTTTTCTTTATTCTTTATATATAAGCTATGTAATAGCTATTAATTGTGGTCAATTCTTCTGTGACAAAAAATATAAACTAGAAATCACTTTGAATTAAGGCATATTTCAGTAAAAATATGTCCCTTGTTCTAAATTGGTCTTGAATATATCAAATACAGTTATAGTTTGGGACTGATTGCTAGAAAAAACCTTCTTTATTTGTATTCTTTATAGATCTTTATTGAGATTTATTTCAAGATATTTTCCATGTTCCTATGTTGCATTCTCTTCACGTCCTAAATGCAATACAGCTTATTTACTTCCTGTGACTAGAAGTTTTTAATTCATCACTCTGTTCAAACAACTCTAATAAATCACATGAGGTATAAAGTGAAAGTTCAAGATTCATTTGTTACTCTATGATATGATGGTGAAGCTGCAGTAAATATACAAATTTCAACAAATTTTAAACTCCATCTTTAAGGTTTGAACTAATTTAAAATAACAAGATGAATCACAATTTACTAAATAAAATCCAGCAATTTATCACAAATAAGATGTTCATTACACACAATGGAAAAAAGGTCAATACCATTGGGTGACTGAACAAGTTTCTGGAGTCAATCACTCTGGAGAAAATAGTGTTTACATTCCTGTCTCTCCTCCATCAGAAAGAAATTACAACGACTCTCTTTTTTGTTGTCCGGTGCAGAGGCATCAACAGCTGGCAGTACCACATCTAACTTTTGTGAAACGTTACTTTGCTGGGCATGCAAGTGCAATGGAAAATACCTGGATTCACTCTCTAATCTCTGTATTTCAAACAGTTCATAGGTGTCCTCCTCTGACATCCTCATCTGACATTGCTCTGTTGCTATTTTTGCATCCATCCATCCACTTCAAAGCTGGTTCTGACCTCTGACTACACAACCCACCATCTTCTGGACTCTTTAGTTTCATCCTCTGCAGACTGCACTGCTTTCCCTAGAAATGCAAAACTTATTTGCAGAGAATTAACCCCCACAAATATGACTCTGTGAACTTATTTCACATCCTTACAAACAAGCAACAGTTTACAGCTGCTCAACACTTCAGCACGTGCCGGAGGTAATGAAAGCAGAGGTCACAGGGGACAGGGAGCCAGAGCTGGAGCAGGGGATACTCAGTAGACTCACCTTGTATTTGGACTGGGTCAGACTCAATGAATCTCTTGGCGTGGTTGTCGACCCTACAGACGTAGGTGCCGCTGTGCTGTTTAGTCGAGGCAGGGATCTGGAAGGTGATGTAGTTCTCATAGAGAGTGGTGCTGTTCAGTAGCTGTCTGCTCTGTCCTTCACGATACAACCTGAAGGTGATGGGGTGAGTTCCGTTGGTCCCACATATGATGTACAGGTTACTTCCTTCATAAATGTCCGGTAAAGATGGGAGAATCGTCAGAAATGGCTTTGTCGTGGGTACTAGAGGAGGAAAAGACATAGACATCTGGGGTTGTTGTCTCAAAGGTGCTAGTTAAGTATCGTGTTATTGCATTGGTCATAAGTTACAAAACATAATGTGTTGCTCAGAACAGCTTAACCTTTACTGAGCAAAGTTAACAACAATACGAAACATCTCATAAGAAACCACGTATGCAGCAAAGAACAGCAAAAGAACACAAAAGAGTGTTCTATCATTTGTTTGGGTTTAGTAAAGCGGATGCTCAAGCTCATCATCAGACCTTTGTCTATGTGGTGAATTATTGCTTGATCTAGATTCATAAAGTAGGGCTGATGACAGGAACTTAAAGCAACACAGGATATTTACCAATGACTGTGGTGTTGAGATTTTCACTGGTGGACTCGTCTCTCCTCTTGCTGTTCTTCGCAGTGCAGCGGAACCTCTTCATTTCTTCACTTTTGGTGATGTTGACTGGGAAGCTAGCAGGAGAGCGGCTGTTGATGCTTTGTGTGCCCAGCCTCATGGAGTCCTTCAGCAAGGTGTAGTTTATGGGCAGACTGCCACCCTCCGCGTGACAGTTGATCCGGATGGGCTGTCCCAGGATGGCCTGGCCATTCACGGAGATCTTCAGCATGGAGACAGCAACTGAAGAGGAGGGAGAAGAGAACACAACAGACTGAATCCCTGAGGTCCAATCCTGTCAGGCTGAAAACAAAAGGCCTGTTTGGATGCTTCCTGTCATTGTCGTGCGGGTGATTTCTACGTAAATGCTCTTTACAGATTTATTCAAATACTGTTGCAAGACTGGCATGATATTTGTTTTCTGTTCTCTTGCACCAGGGACAGACTCAACAGGTTTGTTTCATTCTGGAGTTAGCGAGTAGCACCTTGTCTGTCTCACCATCCATAATAACAAAATCTGAATTCAAGAGCAGGATAAATATGGACGTCAATCTGTAACATGTTTTGGCAGTTAAGACAGCAATGACATATTGTCACTTTTTAAATGAGTAAAGGTTGATTAATTAGGTTCAAATTGTTATGGGAAAAGTCACATCTAGCTGCACGCTAAATGAAAATATGCTATTCGACATTTAAGGATTTGTAGGCGCTGCCAGGATCCTATTATTTTGCTAGTTATTCAAATGTTAGTTTAAAATTGTTTTGCTGCATGACAGTTCCTACGATACGAGAAAGGATGACTGAGAGTGGAGACAGTCGAACCTCCCAATAGCTCTGAAAGCACATTTATTTAACCCGGACAGACAGAGAGTGCAGCATCTACCCTCATTGAGGCCAACATGACTTTTATGTCGAGGCTAGAGTTATTCACACATAATGCCAGCATGCAGAGCTGCTTCTTTGACAATGAAAGGGGGACGAAACCTGAAAATGCGTCTAAAACATATACTTGCAATTTTATGATGGCAAAAATGAGGTATCATGTGGAAAACGTACCTTTGGGATGCACAATCACAGTGTTACTGTATTTGGAGACACCATGGGCCTGAGCTCCACAGGAAAAGTTGAACAGATCTGACGGCGCCTTGACTTTAAAGACTCCATTGGGTCCGTGATTCAGGACGGGTGTGGAGGAATTGAGACTGTAAACCAGCTCATCCTTGCGGAGTCTTTCTCGGGCGTAGTGCTGACTTGTGCAAGTTATCGTCATGCTTTCATTTTGGAAGACTTCCTCTGGAGACATGGTGAGAGTGGGCTGCGAAAACAGCTCTGTGGACAGAGTTCAACAGACCGGAGGAGTCAACATCTGCACAGATGTCCTGTAACAACATAAATCTTATAATTTAGAACAATTCACCTATGAATCACTAGGATATTTATGTTAATTTGATAAATTAGATGAATAAATACTTTTTCTAATACATATAAAAAGCTTGTTTTCAACCCTTCTGTGGAAAGGGACTGGAACATCAGGATGTGCCTAGATGTGCAGTCCCTCCCTTCTTCACAGCAACAAAAAACAAAAAACTCTTGACATCAAAATAAGGCTTGAATTGATACAGATGTGGAACGTCTCCACAGGATGCACAGTCAATTCAACTGTGGAGTCAATTCAATCCAAAGTTCAATTCCATCTCATGAACTGAACGGAGGCTAGGTCTAAGATTATGATTTTCCACCACTCAGATTCAGCTTCATGGGTCAGTTTTACTCACCTTTCACCGAGAGCGTCTTTGTTTCCACTTTCTCAGTTAATCCTATCTTCACTTTGCACTCAAACTCCTCACGATTGGATGCCTGTGCGTCGACAGTGTGTGTGATTGGGGTGTTTCTCACGCCGAACAGGACGCGGCCCTGGCGCAGGCTGAAGGAGACGTCCACAGGTCTGTGCAGGCTGCTGTTCATGGAGCACGAGATGTTGAGCTGGTCTCCTTCGTAGACGTTGTCCTGCGGGACAATGGTCAACTCTGCCTTGACAGGCAGCTCTACAAATCAAAGGAGGGAAAGTGGATCAGAGGGAACCCCAGGATTGGCTGAGGGAAGTTTTAATGGCCACTTAACATCATCCTGAAAGTGATGGAAACATCTACATTTTGAAAGACTTGTTGGAATATCGTTTTTAGAATCTCATCAGGTGGCTTTTCAGGCTTTTTACTCCAAACAGAGTGAGACTGAACTTTTTCTAAGTCAGGTTAAAATATCGAATAAAACAATGTTTTGGACGTCCATCTTTGATTTCAGTAATGGAAATGCACCTAGAGACTACAACTACTACTACCACAGCCACTCACCTCTGACTGAGACGGAGATGTGGTTGCTTTCCACAGATGGGACAGAATCGTATAAAATTATCACTTTGTAGTTACAATGGACATCGTGGGAACCAGTTTTGAAGTTCAGCTTGATCTGGGCCTGGTTGGAAAAGCTGCTGACCGTCTTCTCTTTGGTGCTGCCATGGAAGTAGAAGACCAAGGAACCTGTTTCGCCAGGTGCTGTGCATGTGGCCGTTACTTCCTCCCCTTCATTGAATTCTCTATCTTTGCTGAGGCGAAGAACAGGGGTTGACAGTCCTGAAAAGACAACAAAAGTAGACATATGCATATAAGCATGAACACACATTTTCCTAGGTCATCCTCATATATTCTGTTTTAAACTAGGTATAGGTATAGATAGTAAAGATATTGGATTGCAAGGAGTTGTAGAGTCTTGACCACTACACTTGTTCCAGATTCAACGGCCACGATTTACAGCTCCTTGGATGACTGGGACAAATTTCTACAAACATTAACTTCCACCTGAACTGAACAAACCCACCGGTTACTTTGAGTTTCTCCTCTTCACTTAGGCCCACTTGGTCCTTGATTCTGATGGAGCAGTGGTAACTGCCGCTGTCGGACACCCTGGGCTCCCGCAGGTGGTAGACCAGGTCCTCTGAGGTCCTGGAGGTCTTGTTGGAGATGGTGTTGCCATCCTTGTAGAGCCTGTACTCGAAGGTAAGCTGCTCCCGGATCTGGTCTGTGATGCTGACAGTGGCTTTGCACCTCAGCGTCACGTTGGTGTCCCGGGTCACGGTAGAGCTCGGCTCGATGGTCACGGCGATCCGACTGATAATGACATCTAAATTGTGGGAGGGAATTTGGAAAATGAAAAATGAATTGGTGTGAGCGTGTGAGAGACAGTAACAAAATCACTACCATCGCCTTTGTGCGTTATAGTGAAAAGAAGTCATACTTGGATTTTTCAGGGTGGATTACCTGTTCATTTCCTCCAAATCTTTCTTTTATCTTGTGTCTTTAAATAAATGAAAAATCAAAGTCTTCAAGGAAACGAACTTGTGAGATTAATTTAGTTGGCATTGATTTTTCCTACAAATCTAGACTGTGAAGCATAACTTTATTAACAGTAACATGTTTGCACAGTTAATCGAATAATCGTTGAACACTGCAGATGGGCAGATTGTAACTCTCAAGTAGTGGTGCATGTATTTGTTCTCTGATTTTTTGTTACGGCATATTGAGCAAAGCACAGTACAGTGAATCCGGGAAAATTTGCTCATTTGCTTCCTTGTAGGTTGAAGGAGAGTCTCAGTGGGCCTGGAAGACTAATTTCATCGAGGCTGAACATGCTGGTTTAAGAGGAGATTCTGTATTTTTAGCCTCTGTGTTGCAAACTGTTTGATTTTGCCCTTTGCAAATAGTTGACGTCCTTTAATGACCTCTCTATATGGTCTATTTCTGTGCACTGTACTGAATGCATTAATCTTGATACATGCTAGTCAGACGATTACTGTCCTCGATCCCTCAGGATGTCGTTGATGTACAGGAAAACTGCACTGGAGCCACGAGTGCTCAGCTTCGTCCTCTCCATGTAAACTTTACATCCACACCAGAATCCAAGACGAATCACTTCCCGTTCCCGGTTCACTTTGCTCAAATACGTGCAAAACAAGACAAAAAAAAAAAAACATGCTGCTGAAATTCCTTGTGCACCTGCCTCGTCAGGACAGACCTGGCACTCAGGAAGCTGAGGTGGTAGTCTGGAATTTTATCATTCCCGTGACAGCATCCTATTTGAGTTTGTTACTCACACCAGAAACAATGCATGGCATCATGACCGTGAAATTCTTTGGTAGTGATGTGATTTTTTTTTTCTTTAAAAAAGGAAACAATAGGAATAAGTACAGAGCTGCCTCATGGCAGGTGGACTTGAGCAACCTCTTATCGAGGAACCTCTGGTGGTGTTGATGTTGATGTTGTCCATAGCATCAACGAAACAGTCTGATCATATTGATTTGACATCATAGCTCTATGGTAAGGCCACGGTTTAATGTTTGAAATGGTCTGTTTCCACCCAGTCCTCCATCTGTTCCAGGCCAAGTGATAACATGACGCTAATAAAAGTGTGATAAGAAATGCAAACAGTGGAAACAGTGAATTAAAATAAACCGACAATGTTAGATTTCGAAAAGTGTCAGCCCTAGTGCTTCACCCATTATTCCCCGCTTCCTTGGTGGATTTGTTGTTTTCTGTTTATTTTCAGAGATAATCCAAGAGCAACAGTAATTATGAGATTTTAGGAACAACAAAACAAGATCAGATCAGATAAACTTCAGGCCACAGACACAGCAGCATTAACCCTCAGTCCATCAGTCCATCCATCCATCCATCCATAATCTTTCCCGCTTAACAGCATTGTGTGGGTCTACTGGAAGTTATCTCCAGCTCATACAGGGTGAAGACTGGGAACACACCCCGGAGAGGTCACTAGTCCATCGCAGGCCACACACTCACATCTCGGGGCAATTTAGAGTCTCCAATCAACCAGAATGAACATTTTCAGACTGTGTGGGGAACTAAGAAAAAAAAGTTCTGATCTGATCTGATTTCAGATTCTCTTACTACATTTTACATCCGTCTAATGTCACTGTGATTTAAATGAATATTAAAGAGTTTAAAAGGTGTATTTATATCCCACCATCAATTCATTTATTTTGCAACATTTTTATCATTATTAAAATGAATTTTGATAATCTGATAAAGGTCAATTTCATTGATCAAGTATGTAAGAGCCGATCATGAATGGGAAATGCAATGATGACTAAAAATCAAAAGACTGAAGTGTGCACCTTGGGCCTAGACTTGGGCGACGCCTCCACCTCTGCTGCCACTGACTCATGTCTTCCATCAGCGCCCACGTCGGGAGGACGGGGAGGCGTGTGACACGGCTCACCAACATGTTCCCAACAGTTCGCCACAGCAGACGCAGACCGCCCGAACGCTCTGATAACAAACGCCACTGTTTCCACTGACACACTGCGCGGCTCTCTCTGGCTTTTCCACACCGGACTCGGAGGCTATCGACTGAGTGAAAACCCAACAAATCTCCGGGCGAGAAGTGAAGCAATGACCGTCCATGGACACTGAGGCTTCTGTGAGAGAACTCCTTGCGATTATAAATGAAAAACACCCAGAGACTTTCCTCTGATCCAGTCAGACGTAGTTTAGGTGAAACTCACTTTGTTCGGTGCTGACTCCTCTGCCCGGCTGGAAGTCTTGGGAGCGAGATAAGAAGAGTGAAGCAGCAGGTTAGAGACAGATCTGGGAAGCACCTCCACAAACACACACACACACAAAGAACAAAGACAAATCCATCTCCCAGAGGAAGGTCAAAGGTCGGGGGTCTTACAGCAGGACAGGAGCGTGGAGGTGAGCAGCAGCAGCGGCAGCGGGTCCATCCTGTCTGAGGACGCAGAGCCTCCGCTGGACCTTCACACACTTGCGACCACGCTCGCCGGCTGATGTGCGGTCTGTGTTTGTGTGCGGAGGTAAATCTGATACTGGAGGGTGGGAGCGGACACGAAGGTGGTGCTCTGCCTCGGCCGCCCAGTGGTCAGCCAGCGGTGGCGGTTATCAACCCGCGCAGCCGTCGGCCTGGCTTAATTTGCCAGGAAGTGAGTGTTGTTTCCTCAGGATGTTCGTGCCGCCCGGCTCTTTGCTGTTGTGGAATGTTCTCCTCTGCTCTCCTTCTGTGTGTGTGTGTGTGTGTGTGTGTGTGTGTGTGTGTGTGTGTGTGTGTGTGTGTGTGTGTGTGTGTGTGAGTGACTTGGTAGTCACAATAATGTCGTATTGCTTGGGGTGCAGTAGTCAGGCCTGCAACCTCTGACCCCGAGACGCAGGTGGAAGAGAGAAGACAAAGCTCGTTTCCTGCTGTGGGGATAATAAATGAGCGCAACTCGATGTTTTCACTCACTTCACATACAGGCTGTACCATACTAGCTGACTATACTATTAATAGGCAGCTGTGTTTGTGTTGAAGTATTGAATGGGTTTAGACTGCAGAAGTCAATGGATGTAGTACTGCTGTCACTTACCTGGTCTAGAGATAAGAAAAGTTATTAGTATTGGAAAACCTTTCTAGCCGTTTGAGTAATATTTTCAAAATTGGCAAATTTACTGTTCATAATATGAATTATATGAACAGTAAACAACACCAACCAACCCCAATTCGTTGGTTCAAAGTGTGCAGTTTGGTGTGTATTAAATTCTTTTACCTCATATTTCCAAACAATTCCTGAACTTTACCAAACACTGTGGTTCTTTGCCACTTGTAGGGTTAGGGTTCGTCATTTCATTTGTGATGTCAGGTAAAATGTTGAGACTCAGGCCTAATGACGTTTGGGTTATTAGGCCACATGGTGGGTCAGTGGTGAGAGCCATCGCCTCAAAGCATTAAGAATTCACATCGTAGTCAGACTGTATTTGTGTTTTCTACGGGTCCTCTGGTTTCCTCAAATGGTAAAACAAAAATGTGTATTTAGGCTAATTGAAGCCTCTAAAATCGCCTCTAGGTGTGAGTGTGAGAGTTAATGGTGTGTGTGAGATCTGTGATGGACTTTAACCTGTTCAGGGTGTGTTATCTGCACATGCCATGACACTGGTTACATAGCAAGTAAGATGATGGAGGGATGTTTGGGTTATTTCTCAGCATTTCCAAACTGAAAATTGCAGTCTGCAATATTTTGACCCCTATTGCCTCACTTAAGGCCAAAACAGTGGAGATGTTCATGATTTGTCCTATTACCTCAGCGCTGATCATCACAGGACACAAACAATGTGCTGGTCATTTTCATGAAGGACATACATGATGCAAAAGATCAAAGCCCGACAACTTCCAGTGTTGTATTTGGTTTATTTCATTAATTTTGTCTCCTGTCTTATAAACCAGTCAGCAAAGCAGTCTAAAGTCACAGAGGCAAACATGATTGTTTTCATCTCTCCTTTCTAATGGCTTTTTTTTTTAGGTCTCTTCTTCTTTTTCCTCAGATCTAAAATCTTAAAACTCAAAGCAGGATACTTGGAGATGACAGTGAATCGGAGCAAACGGCCCGAAAGCCGAGATGCACCGTCTGGGCTGAACCGGTGAAACCACAGAGAGCTGGGGCTGGGGGCTGATGCTGGGGACTGATGTGAGGGCTGTGAGTGCGCTCACTTCTACAGACTGTACTTTGTGCGTTCCCAGTTCTCTCCCAGTCCACCAGTGCGCTCCTTCCGCTGGGGGAGACGCAAAGCTCGGGACGACTGACGCAGAGGGGTGGGGCGGGGCTGGGGGTCGGGGGTTGGGAGAGGTAGGGGGTGGCTGCTGGGCTCCATTGGCAAGAGAAGGGGCACAGTGGAGTGACTGTGTGTGTGTGAGGGAGAGAGGGAGGGGGTAAGGCAGTCCCCAGTGTTTCCCCCTCCACCTCCCAAAGGCTAAGGCAAACAAAATGCCAGCAGGATTAAAAACATGAAAGTACTACAGAACATACAGAAAAACAAAAAAAAAACAACAAAAAATTAAAAATAAGCAAAGCTGCGTCTCCGCAAAGGAGGCACGGTCCATGATGACACTGCACGGTGAAAAAAGAAAAAAGAGAGAGAAAAAAAAAAGGAGATCAAAGACACCACCTTCTTCAAAAAGAGGCGACTTCACCAAAACAGCACCACGATGATCTCTACAAATCCCATCGTCACACCTGGCCGAGCTGCTGCAGACAGCAGGTGGGGGGCTGGAGGTCTGAGGTGGAACCTGAGGACTGTGCGTGGCAGGAAGGCGAGAGCCACATCGACAGCAAACTCACTTTGTGCCTCCCACAAAATCAAAGCAAACGCATCCGGCTATAAAATCAATATAAAAACTCAAAGAATAAAGCGTGGCGTTAAGGGGAGGTTAGGGAGGGGAGGGTGCTGGGGTCGTAAACAGGAGGTTTGATCAAAATGAAAAATGGTCCACGCAGCGTGGAAAACACAGACACCTGGTCACAAACCGCTCCGTGCACCCGCAGCGCTGTGGGTCACCTTCTATCACTGTCTCCTCGGACAAACAAAAAGGATGAACTGGCGCACAGGGGCCAAGAGGAATAAATCAAAAGATTTTCGCGACCAGTGAACTCATTTTCGCAGGGTCAGGGAAGTATTTGTAGGGGTGGGGGGGGGGGGGGGGGGGGTCTTCTTCTGGGATCTCCCGATTTGATTTATTTTTAGACAATCACAGGGAATTCAATTTCATTGATATCTCTCCTGTCACTGGTGTGGGCAAACAGGGTAAAAATACACCGCCGACTGACACGGACGTGTTTGTATTGCTATGCTGCGGCAGCTCTGGACCAGGCGGGAGCTTTTCTCTGGAGGCTGAATCTCGGGAGGTGTCTTTATTGCTTGGCGGGGTGATGCGAGCGGCCGGGCCGACCGGGCCCTCCTCTCACTGTGCCAGGTTTAAAAAGGTCCGTATCCTCACAGCTGCAATGAGGGTTTTCCCTTTTTCTTTTCTTTTTTTTGCAGGCGATGCGTCGAAAAACAACAAAAAACCCGCCCTCCGAAGCCTCAGTGAAGGGGCGCGTGTGAAAAATATGATTATGTTTGGCACGCTGGGGGTCAGGAAGCAAGGTGGTGTGTGTGTGTGTGTGTGTATGTGTGTGTGTGTGTGTTGGGGGGGGGGGGTTCTAGCAAGGGGGGCAGGCATCTCTTTTGGGGTGTCATTTCAGTCCAAGGCTATGAGGGCCCACTGTGGGGCATGTCTGTGCTATATAATCCACTTTAACACACACACACACACACACGCACACACACACACATGCACGCGCACAAACAAACACTCGATCATGGCCTCCTGGTCGACAGATCTCTGGGTGCCACGTGCTTGCCAACGTCTTTCCAACGGTGCAGCGAAGAAGCCAAACTCTGTGTCCACAGGCTCTGAGACGGCCGTTCAGACACACACCGGGGTCCGGGTCCGGGTCCGGGTCCAGGTCTCTGCACCAGTCAATGCATTTCAGCAGTGTGTGTCGTCTGTCCTCTGGGAGACCCCACACCCCGCCCCGCCCCAACGTCCTCTTTAGGCTCACTGGGGTCAGAGTTCAGGTAGTGAGGAGCCCCAGTGAAGGGTAGGTACCATGTCTTTAAAATAGATCCTATATTCTTCTGTAGATGCTATTTAAATATACACACTCCTCAGCACAGCCAAGTCTACAATCATTAGCTTCATAATAAGAATAAACAATGAGAATATATATATGTACGTATGTGTACACGTATATATACACATATATATATAAATATATGTAGATATACGTATATGGTTCGTTCGTAGCATGAGTTTTTGTCAGCAGCCATCACTAGAACATTCAGGGTGGTAATTGCATATGTACAAAAAAAAACAAAAACAAAAAATCGTCATTTACATCCCGGAGCTGGAGGCTCGGGGGTTAGAAGTCATATGTGGTGGCGTCGTTGGGGAGGAGAGGGGCTAGAGGTGGGGAGAGGGCCAGGGCCAGGGTGGGGGTGAATGCTGGTGTGTTATCTGAGCCTCTTCTCTGCTGAGTAGATGGACATGTAGTAATCGTTGCTGCCTACGGCCAAGTGGGGCTGCAGAGAGAGAGATAGAGAGAGAGAGAGACAGAGAGAGAGATGGAGAGAGAGATGGAGAGAGAGAGAGAGAGAGAGAGAGAGAGAGAGAGAGAGAGAGAGAGAGAGAGAGAGAGAGAGAGAGAGAGAGAGAGAGAGAGAGAGAGAGAGAGAGAGAGAGAGAGATGAGGCCTACAGGTCTGCACAGTTTAAGCTTTATATTACAGATATATATTATAATATTAATTAATATAATATATATTACATATAGCTAATGGGAAGGTTGACAATAACCTTCAAACTTCATAACATGGTGACATCTTCAAGAAGTTCTTGAAGAGCTAACTCTCAGTCAACTTTCACCAAGACCACTTATTTATTGCTTCAAATCTTTGAAATAACTTTAATGCAACTTGTGAATGCTCCTTTAAATCATGTATATATTATTGCTACACTGCATCCTGAAGATGCTCAGCAGTTACAAAGTTGACCTACATAAAGTAACTGTGATACATTCGATAAGGGTTTAGCCCAGGTGCGGTGAGTGAGACCTTACCCAGTACGGGTGGAAGGCTAAACAGCTGATGGCCCCGATCCTCTGGCCCATGAAGCCGTCGTAGTACTTTATGTTGCTGATCACATCTCCGTTAGCGTTGTAGACGGCTATGAACTGGTTCATCGATCCACTGGAGGGCGACGAGGAGAAAAGGCAGGGAAAGAAAGAGACAGAGAGAGGGAGGAAGAGAGTCTCAGCTTCACACATCTCATCCATCAGAGGACGTCTCACCCCCGTGGATGGATCTCAGGTGCATAAACCAGTTTGTTACTGGTTTATGGTGGAGGTGTGGACTCACCAGGCGAACAGGTTGGCCTGAGGGTGGATGTCCAGCGCTGTCAACCCTTTGACCGTCTGCAGCACGTTGATGGAGTCCGGCGTCCGCGGCTCAAAGAAGCGAACGTCTCCATTCACACTGTGAGTTAGTGACACGGTCAGGCCCACATTTGTGTGTGTGTGTGCGCGTTTTGAGAGCGAGCGGAGGCGGGAGCGTACCTGACGCTGATGATGTGGCCGTCCGTCTCCTTCTGGAGGTGAGCCTTGACCACCCAGGCCCCGTGCTCCCGGTAGGTCATCACCCGGCTGTAAGAAATGTCAGCGGAGGGAACACGTTACGGTGCGTTTCTTCACACATCCTCTGATACGAGACGGAGGGGAAACAACACCAGAGCTGTGAGACTGTGACAACACCAGCGTCGCGCTAAAAAAGCCTCGAACAGTGAGACGACGGAGCCAGAGGAGGAGAGAGAGAGAGTGGGAAACACAGGTGACGAGTGGAGACACTGAGGAAGGTGGCAAAGGGGCGACACATGAAATCTGATCCTGTTGCTCTGAGGGTGTTGCAGCCATACCTGAGTCTGTTGTTCATGTGTGGATTTTCATGCTGCCAGGTACTTTAACAATGAGGTTTTTTGGAACATCACACACTCGTATGCGAGTTTTTAGTTTTTAAGTTCTCTTGCCACTTATCTTGCATACTACTACTACTATTATTATTACCATTATTGCTAGATAAATTTCTATTTTGGTCTTTGATCGCTTGTTTTTGTAATTTGTGTTTTGGATTTGTGTTATTTTTTGGGAAAGATACATTTCTTCTTCTTGTCATTAGTTATAGTAATATCATTTTCATTGTTAATGCTGGTAATGATGATGACAATGATCACTTTCTTATTTGACAGTAAAACAACTCCAGTTGTCAGTCACAATCACAAAACTGTCCTTGAGCTGGAACATGTCGTGCCAATTATTAACCACTGGGTGGCACTACAAGCCCAGAGCTCAGGATGAGCTGCTTTTGGGGCTGGACACAAAAACCCATCAAGCCTCCTTTCGGAAGTGAGCTGCGGGGTGAATTAGCCCCTTCCCACGATGCACGGGGTCAAATACATCCCAGCAGCAGGTGTGAAATGAAGAGATCCTGATCGGCCAGGAAGAGCAGGTAGAGATACAGAGGATTTATTTTTCTCAGATTCAGACCACTTCAGAGCATTTCGCCAAGACTACTTGTAAGCCTGGCCAGGTGCTCTCTGCTTGTTTTTGGTTCATCTCTGGGGGGAGCAACGCAGTGGCTGAAAGAGGTAACTCCATGCCCGAGGAGAACTACTAAATTAGCTTTACTTAAAGATTTATGGGCCACTTCATGGTTTAACTGCTTTGTTTTTCCCCTTTGGGACTGGAATTACAATAATGTTTAACCAACAGGGAGGTCGGGGGGGGGCCTGCTGCCACCGGGGTCCATTAAAAGAGGTGGCAACCCCAAAGGGAGATTTACAGCGCATTATATGCAATAAATATAGATTAGAGAGGTGAATAATGTAGGAGTCCATGCTCGCACTGGTGACAGCGTGTGTGTTTTAGCACACATTTAAGTAATGGTGAGGCGATTAAAGGTGGGAAAAATGAAATTAATAATCAATGTAACCTCTGCGATGAGGCGAGGAGGAGAGAAAGGGGAGGAAGAGGCAGAGAGGGAGAGGGAGAGAGAGAGAGAGAGGGAGAGAGAGAGAGAGAGAGAGAGAGAGAGAGAGAGAGAGTGCTCTACCATTCATTGGGACCCATCCTCCTGTCGAACACGCGTACAGATCCGTCACCTAGACCTGCCACGATGAGCGAGCGCTGGGAATCACAGGACAGGCTGGTCACACAGCTGTCTGCTCCTGTCGGGATGTCCTGGTGGACACACACGCACACACACACACGCACACGCACACGCACACACACACACGCGCGCGCACACACACACACACACACACACACACACACACACACACACACACACACACACACACACACACACACACACACACACACACACACACACACACACATACACACACACACACACACACACACACACACACACACACACACACACACACACACACACAGAATGAAGATTAAAGGCTGATCCAGACACCTACTGTACTGCTCCGTTCACTCTGAGGCTTCCTGGAAGCCATCGGTCATGTGCTCTGTTGACTTGGCCCCAGCATCAATATGCAGCCACATGAGCAGCCGGGGCTGTTTGTACCTATATTAAGTCCATCCATCAAGACAGTGATTAGCAGGCCCAGCGCCATTAGATGTGTAAAAACAACAAAGGGGAAAAGAGAGCTGAGGAGAAAACCACAGTAATGGCACCCGGCTCTGCCACATACTTCCATTAGTTCCCTCTCAGAGCAGCACAACGCGGTGTTGGAGCAACACACGCTCCCTGGTTTTATTTGGCCTCGAAACGATGACAGCTACGATATTATAGAGACCACGGGAACTTGGATCAATAATGCAGGTTTTTGTAAACTTAGTTTCCCTTTAAAGCCAGGATGCTCTTCTACTTTCATACCAGATCACACACTGCTATAAACTCATATCCACTATAGATTCCACCATTAACAAGAAGAGGAAGGAAGAGAGTACTTTTCAATGTACTGGTATGATGCTGGGCCACATGCTGGTCAGTTGGGGGGTTCAGTAGAACTGAGGGCCTTTCTGTGTGGAGTTTCCTGTCCTCCATGTCCTCTGGGTTGTTCATAGACACTTTGGATTCCTCTCATAGTCCAAAAATATGCCCATTCAGATCGACTGGAGATCTACTTGCCCTGAGGTGTGAGAGTGAATGGTGTGGGTGTGTGTGTGTGTGTATGTGCGCGTGTGTGGGACCTGTCCAGGGTGTATTTATATGCTTTTTAAATGGGCTTTTCCTCTTTCACTGGGACTTTCTTCCTATATTTCTTTGAGTTGAATTCAGTGATTAATGCTGTAATGTAATTACACATCACATATGGAGAAACGGTGATCAGACAAAAGTCTCAGGACTCAGCATCCATATTTGTTCTGTAAATGAATGTTTCCCCTGAGTAGGGTCACCCTGTGCTTTTTACTTTAATCCCAGCACAGCAGTGGAAACATACCCAACCTGGCATGTTCAAATGACAACAAATCATGATGGCAAATAATGGAAAACTTGTGCCCAGTACCTGGACCTTCATCTCCCGGTCTGTGTCCCAGATCCTGATGACTCGGACGTCTCCAGACGTCATGAGGAGCCCCGTCTCCTGCTCCCAGTCCACCACCATGCCTGCACCTGCAACACAGCAACACACAGCCGTCACAACTCTCTGTATGGCAACGCTATGTGCTGGTATTAGACGCAGTTAAGACAGAGCAGAATGCTCACAATGTTGAAATTGTGAGTGTATAAATATGAAATTACCTGGCTTCATTTGGACACATTGTGTGAGCTGCAGGTTAAGTTCATGTTTTAGGGTGTGGGGGGTGGGGTAATTTGATTTAGGAGTAGAAGCCGTCTCACATACTGACATGCCCAAACACAGCTGCTGAACACAGCGAGCATGTGTTGATCCCCCGACGCACAACACACACAATCTGCTGGGGGTTTCGGGATGCTCCTGCCGCCATATGTAGCAAGTCAGAGGAAGGATTAGCGCAACAACTTCCTGCACCGCTGTGCCGCTAACAAACGCAGCACACACGATGCGACCTTGCGGAGGCTGCAGGTGCACAGGCCACGACTTCCCGTTCGCGTGTGAATCGAACCCTGCTCCACGCCTCTGAGCGGACGGGAGCGTGATCTAGCATTGCCCTTCCTCCTCGACGAGGCCGCCGCGGGGAAGATGCAAACGCTGACCCTGGATCTGAGCCGTCAGCAGATTCCGGGCTGAGATGAGTCAAGATGCCACTTGAATGAGAAAGCGAGGAGGGCAGAGGCGCAGAGGCTCTGGAGCCGGCGAGACTCCTGGTACGCTGGCAGCCGCAGCAGCAGGGATTGAGCGAGCGGTGCCCTGCCGGCTCTGTGGTGCTGAGGTGTCCGCACGCTTTAAAAAAAAAAAGATCCTCGGCCGTCATCTCAAAGCATCTCCCACCGCACTCCTCGCGTCGGAATCTCTGCAGCCCCCGGACACTGATGGAGGCAACGGACCGGGGTGTGATCTGAGCGGGGCTTTAGCCTCTCTCAAGCCCCCTTCTTTCTATTCTTTGGACAAACCTTTTGTTTCTCTTGTTCCAGAGCACAGACTTCAGAGTGCAAACATACCAGCCTGAGGAGAGCAACTCCAACACGGAGACCAATGGAAGCCAGCAGTCAGTATAAATCAGCTCCATATCAGTCTTCAACATTCAAGCTGCAGAGATAAACTCCCTGTCGCACCACTGTATCAGCTCAGATCACATCCTGGTGCACTTCTACCCTTTGTCACCCGAGTGACCCCCCTCCCTTCTCTCACTCTGATATTCATTCCTAGTAGTATCCGAGCCCAAATGAATGAGGTAAACCTCGAAACCTACAGCTGAGCACCGCCATAATCCCTGCAGTCATTTATTGTAGGCGACACATACACATTCAGACCCTTCAAGATGGGCGCCTTGAGAACAATAATCCCGAGGAATAAAATACAGTTATCTACGGAGAAGCTTCTGTATGGGGCTGTCGGGCGAGTACAATGGTCTTTGAGGACTTTAAGGATTTATCCTCAAATACTTTTTGGCATGTGGAACCGCATTTCCTGCTACACTAACAATCTCCTCTTCTCACAAAGAGTAGCAGAAGGTGCAAACTCTTCACGCCAGCCTTCATTTCCTCCCCTCCCTCCTCCTCCTCCTCCTCCTCCTCCTCTCTTAGTCACTGCCTCCCCCTGCTCTAAACAAGGGTGAGAACCCTGTACTCTGCTCTCCTCCAGCCTGGAACGACTACAGCGAGCGCCCGCTGTGCGAGTCGTGATTTAGCGCAGCCTCCCGCTCCGGGCCGTTTACGTGGAAGCCTCTCCACTGCTCCACTTGGCTGGCTGCTGTTAGGAAAGCCCGGGCCCCATGTGGCCGCCTCTCATCCTCCGCTGTGACGTCACGCCGGCCTGCACCGCCGTCATGACGCGGGGGAGTGGAGGGGTGGGTGGGTGGGTGGGTGGGTGGGTGGGTGGGGGGGGCACTTCACAGGATCTGGCTCAGACGGCGACATTTTCACTGTCGCATGATGCTGGCTTGTTTCAGAGGAGGTGCGAGGCGGGAGGGGGAGGGGGAGGGGGGGGGTGGCATTCCCTTTGAAGCCGGAAGAGCTGAGATGAGGAAATCTGGCTTACAATAACAGGGGCTGCTCTCGTGGAAGACGCTGTGACAGACAGCGGAGCGCGCATGGATTTCCTCTAAAACAGGGAGTCGCACACGCCAGCACTGCCTCCTCAGACGCAGATTCACATGATCCCTCTTTATGCAGCATTATTTTGTGCCGGTGTCCTCTCGCGATGAAAGATCCACCGTGGATTAAAACTAATGCATCAGAAAAGCCCCCCAGCAGACTGAGTGCTGCGTGGCTTAATTGTACCTCTGTTTTGGTTTCCAGCCGAAGCACTTCTGGACTCCTTAAACGAGCCCTGGAGCAGAAATGATATTCTGGCCGAGAAGGTTTGATCCCAAGTCACCTGCTGTTTGTCCAGTAGAGGAAAACTCTTCCTGTTCCCTTCAGGTGTCATCATCCGCCTCCATCTAATCCTCTTCTTTCACACCGACTGACTTCAGGTCCTCTTTCACTACATCTATAATTCCAACCTCTGCATCCTTCGATTTACTCACTATCCATCCTCTGTACGTGTCCAAACCATCTCAGCCTGGCTCCTCTGACTTTATCTTCAAAACATCTCCTGATGCTATCCATCCTTGTCACTCCCAGAGAGCTACCTCACCCTCTGCCTCCTGTCTTCTCCTCAGTGGAGTTGACAAACCAGACAACACCACTGGTCTCATTACCTCTCCCTATAGCTATAACCTATAACCCTAGGCCTACACCTTTCCTTCAGTTCTCACTGATAGTATTTCATCTCACATCTGACACGTTTCTCCATCCGTTCATCTCTTTCCCACACTCTCCATTGCTCAGGACTGTTGACCCCAAACACTTAAAATCCTCCACCTCCTTCACCTCTTGGGTCCCTCTCATTCACACACGCGTCTTCCGTTGTTCTGGTTGATTTCTCCCTCCCAGTTCATTAACGTGGCTTCCACCTGCCCCGCTCAGGATCTGGATGAAAGCACTGAGGTTGGATAATGAAGAGGACACAGCTCAATGCTGCTGAGGCGAAGAGACGAGACAATGAACTTACTCAATAATTCAACCTGATCAAACCTACGGGCGCCCGCTGATCCACACTGGAGCAGCTCACATGGCCACTGGCGCTCAGCTGGGAGTTAATTATGAGGTTGTGTCAGATTTCCTGCGTCTATATAAGCTGCAACGCTGCAACACTTCTGTTCTGCGTAAAGCGCTCAAACGTGAACCGAAGTGAACGTGACATCAGACGAGAATAATTGCATTTCACTTGTGTTGCTGGTCTAAAATACCAGAGGAGACAGTCTTTCCAGTAGCTATCCTGATTTCAGATCCATTCAATTAAACCCCTTCTTCCATATGAGAGGCTTTAAATAACCTGGGTGATGATGTGATGATGTGGAGCACAAACCCACAGACATAAATGAGTCTCTATCTCCCTCTCTCCCTCCCTCGCCATTCCTTTCATCGACCTCCAGCTCCAGCTCGTCACTTCCACTCTCTCCTAACTCACATCATTCCCGGTTTTCCCCCTTTGTTATCTTTTCGTCACACCTTACTCCAGGCAAACTAAATCCTCCAATCTAAAAAGTTTACAGGGAGCTCAAGGGGTCAAAGCTCACGGATCCGCAGCCATAAACCCGACCTTTCCCACTCTGTCTCTCGTGGTCGCTCGTGCTCAAAACGGGTTAAAAATCTGCCTCGGAGGGAACCTTGAGGGAGGCTTGAGCGGGTCTTAGTTACCCACACGGAAATCAATAATAGACACAGAGAATAGAGACGTAAGGAGGCAGAGCGGGAGCAAAAATGAGTGTGGGCAATGTTTCCTCAGCTGTAAAACTCACCACCTTACACAGATGGAGGTGTGGAGAGCTTCCACGAACACCCCCCCCCCCTCTCTCCATCTCTCTCTTTAAGCCTCTCTTCTTCTCCTCCTCGCTGCTGGAGATCAAACAAGCGCCCCCAATAATGCTTTCAAAAACAGCAATGATATTGTTAGCACAATGACTTCTCCCTTGTTGAGTTGCTGGCGAGAGAGGGGAGAGAGCTACTTTTAACGCCGCTATCGGACGGTCTGCCAGCAGCTCGGCCAGACCGTCTTGCTCCTGCGCCAACGTGCCGAGACGATCCCTAATTTATATTTATCTTTCCATCTTATGCTCTGCATAAATATCTTTGCCTCTCTCTCTCTCTCCCTTCCTCTTCCCCCCTCTCTCCTCCCTCGGCATTCTTATTCTGCACCATTATCTCCAGTGATGGACTGGCTCTCCCACACACTGCAGCTCATTAAACCAGCGGCGCTCCCGTCCTGGCTCTGCTCTCCCTCAGCGTTTTCCCCCCTCTCTTCCCTTCATCATGTTTGCTTTGAAAAGGTCCTCCCGGACCCGGGCAATAAAGCTTCCCCAGGATTACCGGGGCCTTGCCCCGCGTACCTGCGCCTCTAATGGAAGGTGACGTTATCCGTGGGAGCGAGCTCTGACTGGCAGGGACACTTCCCGGCTGTGGCATTTGTCTAAACTCCGGAAGCTGCGTCCTGGCATTTGAAAGGGTAAAAAGCTTTGAAGTGCCTGGTTGACGACGGCTGTGTGAAATGAGCCAGAACCTACACCACGCCACCACCCCGCTGACTCGATGCCTCTGGACAGCAGACAAACACTAATATCACAAAATTAAGATCCATAATTCACAGGAATGGGCGTCCCCAGCAGTTCCCGACACCAGGGGAACATACAAGACTCATTAAATCTCAACGTGCAACGTTGGGATGGAGCAGACCATCAAATATGGAGAAGCTCGGCTCCAGTGACTACAATCTTATTTAACAATTTAAAATGACATTATGACAACTTACAATTATGATAATTAATAAATTGCTTCAAGTAAAAACAGGAAGAGGCTGCGGCTGGTGGCTTCAGGGACTGGAGCTTGTGTGTTCAGTTGAGTTGGGAAGAGGGAGAAGTTCGGGTCATGCATCATCCATAGTACTCTATTTTTTTTCATCTAATTTTCCTGAAACTTCCAACTCTCGGCCCTCTGGGTGCTGCTTCTGGATTTAGCAAGTTCCTAAAGTCCTGATGCCAGCGAGGCAGCAGTCAGAGGAGCCGAATGTAGAGCAGGACACAGTGTGAGCCTCCCTAAAGCCGGAGAGGAGACGGCTGCCCTACTTTCAATTATGTGGCCAAAAGAAAAGGCACCAAGAAAAAGAAGACAACGTTGGATAACTTGAATTTCTACCAGGCAGCCTTTCAGACACTCGAATTGCAATATGTATGAATGACGGGGCATTGGGTGCACTGCAAGGTTTAAAACATCGAAAAAAAGACGGAAAAAGAAGGAATAACATTCGGCTTCAGACCACATGTGAAATACGGTCAAAGCCAGTCCTCCTGTTTCTGAGTCATGATGGCAGTATAACGTCATGATGAAACTGACCTGAGAACTCGAACGGACCTACATTGCTATAGCAATTACAGCAACAACGCTCACTTTTGTAGTTCAAAGACACCAAAAAAAGAATCAAGGAATAAAAGTTGCTACAGGTGTTCACACATACGTCGAGGGTGACTGCAGAAATGAGTAGCAAGGAGTCAGAGAACGGAGAGTTGGGGCAGGGCGGAGCTGAAGTGTTTAACTGCACGTGGATCAGAGCTTCATTAGACTTGCTCTCAATGTAATCTGCGCGCTGTAGCTGCAGGAAGAGCTGCTCCTGCCTGTGCCAGCTACAGTTCCCTCGTTTCTGCCCTCCCTCTGGAGCTGCACAGGCTAATCCCTCTGGCGAGACAGTCCGGGTGGCTCCGCGGTATTAAAATCACACGGCATCGACATGCTCCCAATTAAACACTGGCACCTCTGGGAGCGGCTAGAATAAGGGCACTTTTCAAAGACGGGAGCAGCCATCTCGAGGTGAAAATAAGTGACACGCGGCGTTTGAAGAAACCGCTCGGCCGTACCGAAGGCATTTTTAAACGCGTCTGTTTAAAAGAGTTTTGTGTGTGGATGTCGGCCAAATCCCTAAATGTGCAAATTTGCTCAGCGACTGACAGCCCTGTCCAATAAAGGCTACACAAGTGCAACTTGGCACGGCTGCTCTCTTAAGCTTTGGGGTTTCTACGTTTGTGTGTGTGTGTGTGTGTACGTGTGTCTTACTCAACAGTTACTCAACAGATTTCCGTTTTTCTTCCCGAAACCAAAAACACATATACACACATAGAGATGGCTGTTTTCATGTTTCGGTAAAGAGAGCTGCAGATCTTAGAATAGTCTTAGCATGAGGTCTATTCATAGTTTATGACCCTGATTGCATTTAAGTTGTAAGCTCTACAGTACAAAGGTCTAAAGTTCATTCATTTCATTGTTTTTTGCAAATAGAGTCTGAATTGGATACCAGCAACATCTTCCATGAATCTACATTGAATAGTAATGAGATGCTGTGCCTTCCTTACTCCGCCAACTCGTCTTTTCTCTATCACCAACATCAAACCATCGATGAGTTTGACCTTTAACACAGACGTGTGTGCAACACCTCTGCATCCACGGACACTGACCAAGGCTATGACGTGCCCATTATCAAGTTTTAGTCCCATATCAAAACTTTCATCAGAATCACCTGTGGCTGTTTTCTGTTCATGGGACATTTAGTCCGAACTTGCTGGAAAAGTGCTACACATTTTGTAATGGAACAGAAGTACATCAGTGATGAAGAAAACGTTGACAGGGTCTGGTTAAGTTTAACATCAGCTTCACATTCGAGCAGCATTCAATTCATTCAATCTGATAATTTATTAAATCTGATATATGTATTTTACTTTGATTAAAACAATGCAATCAGGAAAAGTCATTAAAACTGAATTCATTATTCTGTGCAACCAGGGGCCCTTTTAATGTTCATTGTTGACGCAACATATTGAAATATTAAGCTTCATTGTTAACAAGCAGCGACTGGAGACAGACGAACAAGTAACCTCAGCTCTCTACCACTGGCTCTTTCCATCCACTAGCCTGTCAGCTACATATTAGCAGGCGCCTTGTCTCCCGTCTCTACTAGGCTAACATCACTGTTTTGAGTTTCTGTGGCAGAAAAAAAACAATCACACAATAATAACGTCTTCTGAAGAGTCCGTCTTCAAACAGAATAAAAACGCTCTGTAATCGCATAGCACGATGGCAGAGGGGTAGCGGTGGGGAGGGAGGGGGGCACATTGGGGGGGCTGGGATATACCTGGACATACATCATGGCTGTATTGTGGTAATGAGGCAGAATTCCCAACAGAAGCTACAAACTATAGCTTTAAATGTAATTGAAATCAATTGAAATTGAAATTGAACAGTGAACTGAAATCCAAGTCACTGAATCTCAGTTCTAGGCTCCGTTTACAGCTGGAGCCATATTCTTTGGGAATGGGCAACAACATATACTTTATTTACTGAGGCCTAACAGCTCAGTCATTAGCAACCTACACTAGTAGCTGCAGCTGATTCAGTGCCCATCACATCGCTCCGGTTCTCAGATCTTTACACTTGCCCCCCCGTCTGTCAAAGGATGGACTTCAAAAAACTACTGGCTGTTTGTAAAATACTGGATGGCTTGGGGCCAAAGTACGTTTCCGATCTGCTGCTGTGTGATGAACCGTCCAGGCTGTCTGAGACGGGTCCACTGTCTGTGCCCAGAGTAAAAACCAAACAAGGAGTAGCAGCGTTCAGTTTGTACGCTCCACACAAACTCTGAGAAAACTACACGTCTGCACTTACTATAAGTAGCTGTGCACTTAAAACAAAGCCTGAAGATTTTTCTGTTTGCCACAGCCTTTTAGCGGCCCTACACTGCACAATATCTTTTACTACTCTTTGACGTTTCTTATTTCACTTAATTTTATTGTTATTTTCACTTTGTTACGTCCCATTTAAATATTTCTAATTGGTGTTGTATTTTACATTGACATTGCCTTTCGTGTTTATATTTTTGCTGGCGCCTTTATGTTATGTAAAGCAGGCTGTTAGGTTAAAACTCAGTTTACGACCGACAAATCCGCCTTGGAGCGGTTCCCCGCTGCCTGGGGGCTGGAAACTATCAGGGTTTATTTTAGCGGCTTTGCTCTGTTCGTCCGGGGCAAGGATCCAGTTTTTGCCTCGCTCTTAACATGTGTGTGGCTGTATGATGGAAACATGACGCGTGGTGCAAACATTCAAGCCGTTAACCGATGCTACATTTTGTCTCTGGCTACACTAGACACACGCTTGCTTATTTACCCAGATGTGAAGTGGAGTGACTGAGTAGCTGTCACATCATTATGCCAGAAGTGAGAGCGAGACAGACCGCAACTTAAGACAACTTACGAGAACAGCTTGTCTAACCTGTTGAGGAGAATACGTGAGCACCTGCAGAATCTCATTAGTCCTGCTTTCACCGCAAGCCTTCAGACTTTTAGGGTTGATTGTCAGGGGATGAAGTGATGGAGCATCACCACACAGATGGAGGGACAGGGTGGCTTGGTGGGTGGGTGGGGGAGGTGATGCGGGGGGGTTTGCAGAAATAAAAGAAAACGTGGCGCAGTGCTGAGTGCAGCACCTCTGCTCTGGGAGTCAGGGAGTTATAGAAGAGAATGGCGACACTCACCTCCTTGCTTACTCCTGTCAAGATAGATGGAGACCCTTCTGGCCAGACCTGCGAGTGGGGGGGGGTGAGGGAGGGAGGGAGGGAGCAGATGGAAGGGGGGGAGGAGAGGGAGGGAGGAGAGCGGGAATGCAACAAAGCAAGCAACAAATTAGCAAGGACCCCCCATGCATGCAGACCCACACAACTGCACACAAAGTATGACTTCATGAATAAACTCCACATGCGTTCAAACAGCACAGTGGATGAACAAGGCGGCGGCCACCCAGCGTGGCCTCTCCCACATGAGTAACGGGGTTATACTGGGATCAGAGAGAGAGAGAGAGAGAGAGAGAGAGAGAGCAGAGAGGCTGAGGGGGAGAGGCAGGAGGCAGTGCAGGGTCCCCGAAATAACAAGCCTGCACAGAATCCCAAGCCTCTGAAAGTAGTCAGCCGGGTGGGAGGCCTTTACGCGCACAGCTGAGGGCATTAATTCAGTCGCACGAAATCGTCTCCTTTGGAGAGATTTGCTCTCGTGGAGGTGCGCCCGAAACGCTCGCCGCCTTGTTCGGCCTCTGGAGACGCGGGGAGGACACAAAACAATACTGAAGAACAAGCAAAGTAACACCAAGCCAGACAGACAGTCTACAGAGATGCTGCGCTGCTGGAACGCAACACAAAAGCACGTTACTGGACAATGGGGACGGGATGAGGGGGGGGCAGGTGGTGCAGGACTGCTGTGCTTCAGAGTGTGTGTGTGTGTGTGTCTGTGTGTGTGTGTCTTCTCAAGAAAGGTTCAACGGAGAGACTGTAGGTAGAGAAGGGTTTTCAGCAGCACAAAAAGACAACTTTCAGCTGGTTGTGCATTATTAATGCCACTGAGGCAACCCTACAAAACCAGAAGCCTTCAAAACACAGGCATGAAAATATTGTACTATGAAAGAGGTTCCTCGCTGTGGTAATAACTCTAAACTAGTTATGGGGCCGAGAACGGTGTAAAGCCGATACGACGGGGGTAAATTGTGCTTGTAGGGACTGTGAATGTTGGAAAAGGTTTTCCGCGAGGTTCAGAAACACAACGGAAGCCACGGCCAGTCTCAGCCGGGTGGCTGTCGACACGAAGACCGATGCGCGAAAGAAGACGCGAGGCGGCGCCCGCCACTAATGGCGCATCCGGCATAACGACTGCTCTGTTAAATGCTTACGTCTCTGTGGGAGCCCGGCCGTGGCGCGCTGCGGGAGCGGCCTCCGCGGGGCGGAGGAGTCTCTCGGGGGCGAATGTCAAGCAGACAGCGATGCTAGTTAAGTGTGTCAACTCTCGGCGGGTTCCCGCAGAGCTCTGGCGGCTGCGCGCCTCGGCGGAGACGGAGAAACATATGGGCGCACGTCGTGCAGTCCACGCGTCGACACAGATATCAAGTCGGGTGGTGAGTCAGCCGCTCGTCGTGACAGCTCCGGTCCTGTTGCTACCAATTAGCTCGGTGCGGATCTCGTCGTGTCTGAGGATGTGTCCGAAAAGTGCTGTCCACCCACGCAACGCTCTCGCCACGTGATCACGTGAACAACTTTCTCAGGCGTGAGCCGGTTATTTTTTCATTTCTTTACACTCGTCAGAGCGACTATCAGGTACTTTTGGGAGCAGACTATCATTACTGGAGCTGTGTTTCCCTAAAAAGCTCCATACCCAGACTCCATGGCTGAGAAATGCTCCAGGCAGAAAAATGTGGAGCAGTGGAGTGGAGTGGAGTTGAGTGTGTGTGTGTGTGTGTGTGTGAAAGAGAAAATGGGTAACCTGGCACATTTCTGCATTGGGTGGATGTCTCTTACAAGAGTCTGCTGTGGATGTCAGGCCCCATTCAAACATCTGCCTCACAAATTATGGAAGTGTGTCAGCGCGGAGGGTAAACAGGACAGGGACTCCGCCGTCTTCCACGGTCCAAGTCTGAGACGATCGCTTCGGCTCATGTGACACAGACAGGCCTCTGACTAAACTAAACATCTACCCGCGGCATTTTATTTTTACGTTTGCCTTAACCGAGATGAAAAGTCCCACCCAGGCGCGGGGCTAAAAGACTCACCTCCGACAATCTGAGACGTGACAGACACAGGATGGATGTGATATGGGTGACAGGCGCCTGTCTGACACCGGGCTCAAAGTTTACTGTTACATTAGTCTTGAATGATGGACCTGGATTCAGACACCTCACTCCCGGGTTTCTGAATTCATCCAAAAACCTGTCACCGGAGTGGCAGAAACAATCTTGCAGGAGTGCGGCTGGCGGAGTGAACTCTACTGAGCGGCATCGGGTCGGAACAGTTTCTATAATGAAGGTCTGTGACTTCCTAACGACTGCTGGACCAGGCTCAGGGGTCTGGAAATGGTCAGCATGATACCACACATGTCGTATTTACATGCACGTCGTACTTTAGGAGTACGACGTGCATGAGTACTGAGAATATGCTGTGCTAACTGGGGAATGAGTATCTCTAGTTTCATGGTGTCTCTATCATGTATCAACCTTTACCTCAGATGAAGACCGTACCACCTTAACTAATGCACTCTGAAATGAATCCTGCCTTCAGTCCAGTGTTATGTCAAGGTGCTGGGTGAGCTTCTCTGCTGTTCTCTATGCTGTGATGCAAGTTTACAAACAAAGTCTCCTGTGTGCTATCGGCCAATAACATCCACATCGATTTTCCAAATCATCACGCTCTTTGGCAGATTAACCAGCTAATGTACCGGAACTGCGACATGAGAGATTGCTCCTCCAGGAAAACTTAGAAAAGAAACCTTTTGTTGACTCATTTTTATGGGGCCTTTGAGAAGTTGACTAAGAGATCCCAGAGAGAAGGAAAAACAATCTTCCACCAAGAAATTAAATCACATGCATTAGCTGGAAAGCTTTAACTGTGAGTAAAACTTGAGCTGTGAGACCATGTGATGGTTTGCTGAGACCAGGAGGTGATGTTAACTAGTTCTGCCTAACTGACGCTGATAACGAATAAGCCCCCAGACTTTATTACCCTCCATCACATTTCTGTCACAGTTTCTTCACAAGTGTCTCAGATAAACCCACTTATTTGACACCTGCCTGCTTTTTACCCTTACAGTCAAAAGCTGTAGGACTCAGAGCTGGGCCGGGCTCCGTGGAAGCAGTGACAGAGAGGAAATGCAGCAGACTCCTGTCCTACCTTGTTGCTGTGGTGGGTGGGGAACTGTGACTGGGATGGGGTGAACAGTGGGGCAGTCGGCGAGATACTACAGGAGGAACTGGATGGGTGGGTGGATGGGGGCAGAGAGTAAAATAGAGCTTTGTTCTTTACTGTGGGCGCTGGTGGAGGGCTGACCTCTGGTAGTGGGCAACATGTCGGAGAGGCCCTGCCACGCCGTCACCATCTCTGGGTTCTTCTGGTCGGCAAAGTTTTTCCATATGCGCAGCGCTCCATCATCTGCAGAGGGAAGGGAGGTAATTGAGAATAGAGAAGAGTGAAAGAGAGAAAGAGAGAGAGAGAGAGAGAGAGAGAGAGAAAGGAGAGAGAGAGTGAGGAGTGAGAGCCAGGAGAACAATATGGATCAGACAGAGCTTAGAGGGTTACTTTTAAAATGTAATCCATTACATGTTAGAAAAAAACCTAAAGCGATAAACTGCAATTTGTAATATTAAATGTTAATTAGCACACATCAAATATTTTCTCTTTCCTGTGAAAGTGTCTTCAATTACTAACATTTTTTTTTACAAAGTTAAAAACTTATTTTCCAGGTAGTCCCTCTCAGACAGCTGAACACTGGCCACATATCTATAAACTT
This sequence comes from Karalla daura, assembly GCA_029224185.1. Taxonomy (NCBI): domain Eukaryota; kingdom Metazoa; phylum Chordata; class Actinopteri; order Chaetodontiformes; family Leiognathidae; genus Karalla; species Karalla daura. The sequence continues at coordinate 15,749,842 of CM055189.1, forward strand.
TCACTGGAAAGCTGCAGATGTTCATAACTCCCTTCAATACACAATTTTCAATTATGCAAATGTATGTGATCACCATCTTTTTAAAGTTTGACTATCTTGGAAAAGACTTTATTGAATTGTCACCTGGACCCCGTCTGAATCCAGGTCAGTCTGCATCTTTTCTCTGGGTACATTCAGGTCGATCTGGAGATTAAATTACCTCTAGGTCTGACTATGAGAGTTAACGGTGTGTGGATAGTCCATAATACATAGTTTGTATTTAGAGGATGCCATTATTGTAACATGTATTCTGTTAATGTTGATGTGTTAATATGATGACAATAAAGCTTCTAATCTAATCTAATCTAATCTAATCTAATCTGATCTGATGGATACAGTGGTGCAGCATGGAGCAGAAGATGAATCTGACCCTGATTTGCCCTTTTAACGGGTTTAGAGGTGAGCATGAAAACTGTGCAGTAGATTGAGAGAAACCTCCGAGTTGTCAACCAGGGGTTGACTGCGGGGACACAAAGGGCACGTGTGCACTTTACCGGATGAATAAGGCGCAGACTTTTTGCTTAAAAGCGTTCTGTCAGCGTGAAGCAGAGAGCCGTGCGAGTCTCCCATTCTAAGGAGCTGCATCTGAAACACGGCTGAGGCACCAAGCTGAGCATAAAGCATGTCCGCACGCTCTTATGAGAGAGCTATTACAAACCATAAAAGTCTCCCATTGATTTACATCCTGCGTTCTACTTTTTTTTTGAAGAGGGGGGGGGGGGCTTAGATTTTTTTTTTACAACTAATGTCCTCTCTGATATCCTTCCCAGCATGACTGATGGAGGGGAACCGAATAAGTGCACATTACATTTTGATGAGACGGAATTTATTATTGTTAATCTCGACGCTTTTATCAGAGGGACAGGAGGCGTGCCGTGAAATACGCCGTTACTTCCTCCCTCAATGCGACGCCGCCCGGCCTAAAACTAAAACAAAGGCGCGCCTCTGCGTGTTTTGACGTGAGGCTGTGTCCCCGGGCCATGGAGACACAGCCGAGGAGGGTGATCGCTTAGCTCCCGCTGATGAATAATGATGACGAGTTGCATTTCTCGGGGTAAAAGTCAAGCGGTCGGACTCGCTCCCGCTACAAATGAGTCCCAATGTGATTTCCTGCTCGAAACCGTTCTCACCTCCGACTACAGTTATTTCTCTGTGCAGAGCTGCGTGCAGCCACGTGAGCGTTTCGCATGCATTCTGCTTTGTGTGCGTGCGTGTGTGCGCGTGTGTGTGTGCGCGTGTGTGTGTGTGGGACCTGTGGCTGTGAGCAGTAATGAACAGTCGTGTCCGTTCAGATACTCCATGGCAGTGATGCGCGTGTAACGAGGGTTTCCGTTGTAGAAGTAGTCCAGCCTCTCGCCCTTCTCCCAGTCCCAGAAACTGTAGCAGGCGCACGCACGCACACACACACACACACACACACACACACACACACACACACACACACACACACACACACACACACACACACATACACAGGATTATTTGCACAGGCAACACCAGCGTTACTGTATGAGAGAGCAGGTCGTGCGCTGCCGGTCTCTGACCAGATGCTGTCCTTGTCGGCCACGGCGATGCAGGTGTTGAAGGGGTGGAACTTGACGACAGACGGTACTCCGGGGTTTCGGTTGATGAATATTTGATCATCCAATCGGGAGACACCTGTGCCAGCGCGGAGGGGGTGAAGAAGTCAGGACAGGAGCGTCAGCAGGACGATTTCTGGTAATCACAGGTTTGACTGGTGCGGCAGCGTCTCATCCTGCCACCCTGGACCTGTTCACACTTCAGCACTACAGCGAGGCCCAGACTCAGGCTGAGCAAATGAAATCATCAATGACTCTCTTGGGTTTGCTATGTGCTTCACAAACTGCTCATCTCCTCACCCAACTTTGGTACAATATCGAGCCATGTGCACCCAGTCAAATTATGAATCTTTAAAAACATGCAGTTTCACTTGTATTTATACATTACATACATATATATACACACACAGACACATTACAGAGGGAAAGCTCATATTTTGCTGTGTATTAATAATGGTTGTTGCACCATTGAGTGCTTCAGGCAGTGCGACAGTGGATGAGCCATTAGTAAAGCGTAGTATTTTCCACAGTATTTCATATGGATATGCATGGATGTATGGATCTGTTTGTGACCACATGTGACACTATCGGACAGAGGAACAACAACGCTAAATTTATTTATTGTTAAATCGAATCTTCTCATGGGATTTCTTTCATATTTTACATGCTCTGCAGAAACAGAGTCTGTCCCCGCAGTCCCCGAAATAGAGCCGCACAACATTTACCACCATCTTATGAGCGTCTCATTTCTGATTCTGGACATTTATTTTTATTGTAGAGTGTCCTCAGAGCTGCCAACACACCCGGGGTGTGTGGAGAGGTGTTTTCTGACGCAATCTGTTTGTATCAATGGACGCTTACTTCAGGCAGATACGGGAAAAAAAAGAAGAAAAAAATCCTATATAATATTCAACAGCTCATAAATACGCAGGCAGGGCGAAGTTCTACCTCAGAGTGATGCGGTTGAAGATAGCTCATTCAAGTATGCTGCGAGCATCCGCTATTACAGAACGAATCCTCTAAATTCGAGCGAAACTCGATTAGCACCTCCGGGGAAAGGGAGAATTTATAGCTGCAAATAGGACGGGACGGAGCGGAGGGAAAGACAGGGGCGAGATAAATAAATAGGGACGCGTGGCGGAGCCAGAACAGGCTGGGCTGCATGGACAAGTGCGCGGGGAGCGCAGCGTTGCTAGACACGGAACAAAAACAACCACGCAAAAAAAAAACTTGAAAGGACGAGCGCGGCACGTGACAGAGTTGGGTGGGAGAGGGGAGGTGGAGAGGCGGCGTCTCGCTGTGGATGCCGTGGGCAGACCGCACTGGAGCGTTCACACGGTGCCAAACAAACTCCACTGCCTCCACATAGGTTGTCATGGCAACAACACACATCGGCTCCATCCGCCTGTCCTTGGCTACCTGAACGCACTCCTGAGGCTCAGGCTAATGAGATGAAGAATGAAGGTGGGGTGGGGTAATCCATGATGAATGAGTCAAAGGGTGGCTGGCTGGAGGGGTAGGAACAGACACCGGGAGCTGGGAGGACTTTCGGGTGGAAAGTTGAGCAGCATCGATTGGCGGCCGTTTGTGCTGTTTGACGGCACCCCCCGAGGACCCCAGAGCGGCGCGGTGACGGGGGTGAACCCTGTGAATTTCACTACTCAAAATCGTGCCTTAAAGGGCTACAATATTTCTCCAGCACCACCGTCTTTGTTTTTTTTTCAGTTTCTAGTTTCAGGCTTCTCTGCCTCCGTCTCACCTCCTCCGTCCTCAGTCTCCCTCCCTCCCTCCTTCCCTCCCTCCCTCCATCCTCATCTCGTTTCCCTCTGGGGGAAAGAGACTGAATGAGGGCAATCCTACAACTTATTTGCTTAAAAAAAAAAAAAACTCAAAAAACTGTGAGTATAGAGGGGGATTCAATGATTTAGTGAGCAGCCAGAAAGATGGGGAAATGTGTGCGTGAGCCGGGGCTCTGACGCCAATCGCCTCGTGACTGTGGGTGTGTGTGTGTGTGTGTGTGTGTGTGTGTGTGTGCCTGCTATCAATGACGTTGAGCGTGTTAGGTATTCTTTTTGAGAAATCTCTGACTTCACTCTGGGAGTCTGTGTGAGCTCTGGGTTTCTTTTTCTTCTTTTTCGTGTGTGTGCGCGTGTGTGTGCGCGTGTGTGTGCGCGTGTGTGTGCGCGTGTGTGTGCGCGTGTGTACGTGCGTGCTTGTGTGACTGCGAGGGGAGTCCTGTGACTCACAAAGAGGTTTGTTTCTGGCTGTTGATTGATTTAAAATCAATCCCCTCTCATCACTGAAAATCATCTGCTCGCTCGCTCCCAGGTCTGAAGCAGAGCTGCGCCCTCTCCACCTGCTGTTTGGCTTGGCCTCTCCTTTTATGGACAGTGTGGTCTTCAGCCAGTTTCTGTCCTCCCAAAAGCTGTCCTGGCAGAGACCTCAGCATCGTGCATGACACGACTGACCGTGACCATATGCTCCTTATCCGAGAAGACGGGTCCACAGTGATGAAAAGTCTCATCATCTCAGACTGAGAGCGTTCTCTGTTCTGCCGTACATAGATTAACCTGGTACTCTTATATTTATGTGACTGAACTTTCCACGTAGAACAGGTCTGAACCATACTCTTTAAAAGTGTACTTACTTACTACTTACTACTACTTAATAAACTAGTGGAGTCCCCTCAAGGTTTGGTTGTCGGACCACTGAATATCAACAAAGTCGGCTAATGTTGCCTCAAACACAGTCATAGTCAATGCCACAGATCTGTGAAGTGAAACTACAAGAAATAAAAGCAGTGCGTGCAAATGAACATGCACGTAGAGCTCAGAGATGAATGGCCCAAACCCAGCAACAAAACGTTGAGATAATATATCTATATTATATCTAGATCTAATATATCTATCCACTGCATCTATTAATTAAATCAACCCGTTTGAGATATTGAATAATTGAACTTTAAAACCTCAGCGTGTTTCCAATAATCTTTGTCTGATGATCTCCAGCATTTTATATGAGACCAGTTAATGTGCAAAGTGATTCGAACCTACGATGACACCTCGATAATCGATCTAATTCCATCTCCTCTCATACCTGTGCAAATGATTTCTGGGGTTGAATGCAAACTCATCTGTGCTTGTACTCAGGTGAGGACGAAGAAAATCTGTCTAAATACTATTTACTGCTTTACATGATGGCAATACCACTGACATTATCTGAGCCCTAGTGCATATTTGAGATGATATCTGCATTTGTGTGTGTGTGTGTGCGTGTGTGTGTTACTAACCCCTCTGAGTGATGCCCCGGCTTTGCCTCCTGACACGTGTGTTCCTCAGGAACCTCCACTGTCGCTCCATCCTCACCTGGCTCTCCACGTCGTGCTCCTCTGGGATCTGTCAGAGTCAGTCACGGGGACAGAGAGACATTCATTCAGTCAAACAGTGCCGTGCAGAGCAGCTCTGACGTTCACGCTCACATTAGTGGCTAGACCAGCAGGATGACTGCGAGTAGAGTGTAGGAAACATTTTGACCATAAAGTTGTATGATGAGGAATGGTCGGCTTCTCATGACTTCAGATAGGGAATCTGCAGCGACTCCTCTTTGAAGCCAATTTTCTTTTCTCTACTTCTAATATTACTACTATACTAATATCACTTTTTTTGACCAAGATCTTGAATCTACACACTGTAAAATTGGACATCACGTGAAGTTTAACTGTACACTGTGCACTATGTTTACAGCCCATATTTAAGATGAACTTCCTAGTTCTCCTCATTAATCCCAGATGAAATTGTATTTGACAAAAATGGAAAATGGGTGGACAACTCAATTTGTTTTCCTAATGAATGGGAGCATCAATCACCTGGGCTCTGAACACACTTTTCATTTCACATGCTTCATTTTTAAAAGGCCTTTGTATTATTTTCTCTAACCGTAACTGAAGCTTGAACGTCGAGGAGGTGCTTTTACTCCATAAATAATTACATGTTGTTGCACAGCAGGAGCAGCGTCTTATTTGTCATCCCCCTGAGTTTAGATAATGGCATTTTACTTTTTAATTGAGGCGTCTTCCGTTCTATTATGACTTCCGGATACACTTTACGAGATCAGCTTCCTATCTGCCGAGCTGGCGTCCTCCGCGTCTACAGGCAGAGGATGCAGCGCTGATCCTATTTTTCAGATGCTCCCAAATCCTCCAATAAACCAGCAACAACAGGGACAAAGGAGCTTCATATGAGGTGTAAATATTACACGAAGCTCATAATGTGCTCTCTCCTCTTGGGTCTGCTCAGGTTTTTTTTTCTTCTTTTCTGGTGAATGGGTCTCAACTCTCAGAGGGTCTTGTTTGTTGCAGAACTACAGAGACATGCGCTGTGCTTTCGACTCATGTGAAGTGATAATAACTGCTCTGTGCTGTTTTTACTCTGGAAAACACATAAGGATTTTGTTTTTTAATTGCTTTCTATGTTATTCTATATACAACCTGTATTGTTTTCTCACTTTGGACATAGCTGTGTCGCAGTAGCTCTTTCCATTTGTTTCTTGTCTTACGCTAAGCTAAGCTAAATTAAGGTAAGCTAACTAAGCCTTTATGAATGAAATGAAATGGTCCTTTTGAGGCTTTCTCCATGGCTGTTGGCCATAAAAAGGATCTCAACATATCTGGCAACGTTAAAGTTATCCTCCCGCACCATTACATCACTGTCCAGATCCACTTGAGGAAGAGCTCCTCCTCCTGCTGCTCAGATAATGAGAGCAGTTGCTTCCGACAATCACATCTGATCACATCTGCTGAGAGCAGAGCAACAATATGAGAGCTTTGGCTTTTATTGAGTCTTACGTAACAAAGTGGCCCTCACAGATTTGGCTCCGGTCTTATTTTAACAGCACAGACCAAACCCCCCCCCACCTCCCTCCCCTTTTTCAACACAACATTAAATATGCAGAGTGTAATATGAAGCTGATTTATGGCGTTTCGCAGATTCAAGTATTAAAACTGTAAATCAAAAACTTGGGAGTTTGTTATTATTATGCGTATTAGAAGGACACATAAATAAACAGGGTAGTAGTGTGTTTTTAAATGCTGTGTGCGAGGGCGCGCTGATTAAGCACATTTCTATGGAACCTCCTCCTGCATGTTAAACACCCCCCCCCCCCCCCCCCCCCCACACACACACACACACACACACACACGCACACACGTGTACCTCCAAGCCAACGGCTACAATGGCACGTGAGTACACTACTACCGTGTGTAATCAATATTCCTGTAATGACTTCGCTCTGCATGCAGCGCTTTAAGGGAAACACACGGCACGCTCTAACACCTCTGAGTGCAGCTCCAGAATAAATGTATTCACATATTTGTGTGTGAGACTCTGCCTGTGTGTATACTGTACAGCATGTTCCGGACTGTGCATTCAGGTCATACCTGTATATCACACTCAGCGTCTCCGGGGGCCTCTGTGGTCCCTGCCTGAGTCTGGCTGAGAGCTGTAAGCAGTCAGACCCAGGCTGACGTATTCCCACGGCTAGAGCACAGGCAAAGTGTGTGTGTGTGTGTGAAGGTAATGGCCAGCTGATATTGTGTTTCCCAGGGTTGTAGTCTTGCACTGTCAGCTGCTAATTGAATGCATAATGAGATCCTACAGCAGTGTGTGAGAGAAACACAGCTACCAGGCTATGCTACACCGCCAAATGTACTGTATGTGCACCAGCCAACCATTACCTCACTACTATGAGCATTGATGCAGCTGAAAGTCTCCCCTCCTCTAAGAACAATCTGGGAACCTGAACATGTGTACATATGTGTAAATATGTTAAAAGGGGATGAAGCCAGGCCTGTAATTGTGTGTCATTTCTACATTCTTGGGTCTTAGAAACTTTAAACTACTCCTCTACAAAGTCTAGTTAAACACTCTTTGTGTAAGACTTGAGGCGTCTCCGATACGATAGACTTAAGAAATATGGGCCATATTGGCAAAGTTAGCAAACAATAAATCACCGTTTCATCACAATGCTACGATATAGACTGTGCACCGCAGATAAAAAAATACGACTCTCCAGACTTCTGTGAGTGATTACTGTCTGCAGCGTCTGTCGACTGAGGACTTCTGCACAAAGATGTCTGAGCAAGTTTAATGTAGGTTCAACACGCCTCCTTGCTTCGTTTGTAAATAGTCAGAGTCTGACTCACTTCTTTTATCATCTTCCTCCTGATCTAATGCTGCTTCACCACAAACATAGTCGTGTTGAAGTCCACCTCTAACATTTTCTGCTACAGCAGCCAGACAGAAATGGAAATTCATTTTTGGACAGCGTAGCTTTCTTAGTTAGTGTGTGTATTTCTCGTTTATTTCTTTAAGCATGGCACATAATGTTAAAACAATCTGAGCAGCAGAAGTGGTCTCCAGCCGACCCTCCTCTGTGATTCTGTCTCTTACAGGCTTCAAAACCAGCGTCTGGTTGCATCAGATGTTTCTCAATTTTCCCTACCACAGTTTTTGTGTTGTTGAGTTCTTGGAAAGCGTGTGTGTGTGTGTGTGTGTGTGTGTGTGTGTGTGTGTGTGTGTGTATAATCCAATCACATGTGAAGGATTTGATGTAAATCCCTGTTGTAGTTGAAACCTTCCTTCATAACAGAGATACGACGTCACACTGCTGCAGATAATCACGCTCCGGCCTCTGTTTCAGTCCGATTTTAAACTCTGCTGCTAACGTAACCTGCTGTTTTATTTATGCGCCGTGGCCGCATGTCGCACTTATTTGTATTTGCGGAGCTTGGAGTGACGGGGACGAAGCAGATTATGCAACGGGGAACGAGCCTGAGGCGGGGACGGGTCAGTGTGATTGTGGAGAGGGAAGTTTAATATTTGAACAGCCCAACCACCCCAAAAACACACACTCCCTTCACTGCTCCTTCAGACGGTCTGACCCCTGAAGTCATGGACACGCAATGCAGAGACAACAGACAACAAACAAACGGACCCGGCAGCTCCGGACCACGAGATGGCAACGAGTCCACCTCCGTGCGTTCAGTTCGCACAGCCGTTCGGCTCCAGCTCAGCATCACACTTCACCATATTGTCCTCTGGTTCTGTCCCTCCAGCCGCAGTCACACCTCAGCCCGTGTGTGATGCAGAGAGGCAGCGCTTCGCTGGGGCTCGGCCTCCTTTCCCCATCAGCGACGGTTTTAGCAGAGCGTGAGAACATATTCACTGAATCTGACCAAATGTGTACGGGATTGAAATCGTTGACCCCGTCGTTACGACCAGCTGATGCCAGGAGCTCCAGCGGGCTAGTCCACAACAACCCCCCCCCCGGGAAAACATCTCTGTATTGACCCGATCTGGACAGTCCTGCACAGGTGCAGTCATGCTGAAACAGGGGGAAAAAAAAGAAAATAAATCCCCAAACTGGTGCCACAAAGTCAGAGGCTTCACAGTGACACTCAAATCTCCCTTGACTGGAGTCATGAAGCCAAAATATGTAAAACTGCCACAGATCCAAACCATATTTGTGGCCCCAGCGGTCTCTCTCTAAAAAAAAAAACCTCTCTGGTCTCCTCTGCAGACACACTCTCACACTGTAGGCTAGGAGACACTGTGAAAGACGCACAAATACACACACATATTTTGCTGTCATGCTGCTGACACAGTGTTATGATAACCTGTGTGTAGACTTTGAGGTGTGCACTCTCTCTCTCTCTCTCTCTCTCACACACACACACACACGCACACGCACACGCACACACACAGAGCTTTGTAATGGAGTGGAGTTTTACGGCAGCACTCAAAATTTTGCCGACACAGCGTTCTGATTTGCGCTATAGCTACACCTCTCCTCTCCGCCCCTCCAATCGCCTGTCTGCTTTCCATCATGTCCCGCTGTCGTTCCAGCCTCCTGCCCCTCGGTGTCTTCTCCCCCTCTCAAATATTTTCATCATTTCTTTCTTTTCTCATTTCTGTGCGCTCCGTCTCCCCTCTTCCCTTTCTGCCCCAAATGTCTGCCGTAAATATTTCATTTGACGAAAATCTACTTTTCCTCCTTTATCAGCCACTCGTTGTCTGTTTCTTCCTGTGAGTTTCTTTCTTTTCTTGCTCATTTTTCTCCTGTCTCCACCCAAGCTTTCCTTCTCCTCCTCTTTTTGACCTCACAGTCAACCCTTCCATAAATTATTCCTTCTTCTTAACCTAAACAAAATGTGCTGACACCGTTTACCTTACCGCTTTCTTCGGTGAGGATGGACTGCTTAGAGTATTTAAACAGCAAAAAACTTGCACTAATATCCTACAATTTGGTAAAAAAGCACCTCTATTAATCTGAAATTTCACTCAGGAGGACGTTAACTTATGGAGCTTGGAGAATTCAATTATTCAGCACAGCCATCCTGAAGCTTTCACACACCAGGATGGGTCTTCTCCCTGTTGTTTTCCATAGGATTTGACCACTTTTTTTAAATCACGTTCGATTACACGGAGTTCACATCCTCGGATGGCGCCCGGCCTGCAAAATGCATGACAAACGTGTACCTGTGACACCGCTTCACATAAATATTGATGTGAAAATGGAAAATCACCTGTCCTATCACTTATTCATTGTTGCTAAGCAACCACTTTAAGCCACAACCGAAGAACTCGACTGTCTGGCGTCGGAATAATAGGAAAAGATTAAAAAAGATGGATCTCTATTTCCCTCTTTAATGCAATAACGTGTTGCCTGCACTTCATCAAAGCATTGACTCGACTGACAACTTGTTAGGTTACCGCTCTGACGCACAGGCTTTTGGAGTCGGATAAACACACAGAGACACACACACACACACACACACACAGACACATTAAAGACTGTGTGGGCAAAGCGGGGGACGGACGGGATGAGGAGATGAAAGGTGGATGAAAAGGAGCAGAAAGAGGGTGATCTTGCCTTCATGACAGGCTGGGCGAAGTACTTGGCGCTCCAGTCACACAGGCCCGTCTGGAGAGCGGCGCTGATGTAGCTCCGGTGACCACCAGGCTCGTCGCCATCCTCACCTGCCTGCACACACACACACACACACAAACACGCAGGTTTAAGTACAGGAACAAAAACTCAACAAAAACAGAAAGAAATATGCAAATTTCAACTTCAAGGGGACCTAGAATGGCTGAATGGAGCATTTAGTGACACAGTATACTGTATCGCTGCTCAATCGTTATTACTTTCATTTCTCCTTTTCTTTTTTTGACTGTGAACAGCAAAATAAACTCTGAGAGCACCAAGCAAAATTGCATATCAAAAGGTGGACTTGATCTGCTATAACTTTCCTCTGAGGTCTAGGAATTTTTGTGACATAATTTGTGAAAACCTGAACACTTTCCCAGATGAAATGAGTGGGATGCGGTGACATTTTCTGGCACACCCCAGCAAGCAAGGCACTGTACCGGTGATGAGTTTGTACCGGCTGCTGAGCACATCTCTGGCTGGGAGTAGACTGTTCAACAAAGCCAAGGTAAGGGTGGTTTTTCATGGTAGCTCTCCTATAAGGTTTTCCTGAAAGCCATTCAATCACACACACGGACATTCCCGCAGCAGAGCGTTCTTCTACCTGCTCGGGTCCCTTGTCGAACATCTTGCGGGTGCGGGGAAACTGGTGGGAGTGGGGCGCCTGGCCCCCCAGCGTGGGCGTGTAGGGCGGCCGGGTGGCCGGCTGCTCTCTGGCTGGAGGCTTGGGGACCTCGTTGGTAAGACTGGAGCTGCTGGTGCTGGGCATGGGAGGAGAACCACTGGAGGACGGACAGGACTATGTAAGTCGCTTAGACTAAAACCTAGACTAAACTATAACGTTTGTAAATATGATTAGATGTACATTACATTGCCAAGATGTCCAAGTTCTTTGACTAGTCTCTATATGTTTTACTGAACGGGCAACACTCCCAATATCAGCTTAGCTTCTTTGCACTGCTGAGCTTTCTCTATATGAGGATGGGTTTGTGTGTGTCTGAGCTGTCTCCTCACCCGGCCTGGTGGATGTGCGTGCCCTTGCTGGTGGGACTGGCCGGGGCCGACTGGGTGAGAGATCCAGAGTCCAGGATCCTCTGAGGACGAGCATTCATCGTGGCCTGTTGAGGAAAGGAACCGAAGGTTACTGAACCATTAGAGACATTAGTCACACCTGCCTCCAGACCTACAATCCCAGTAAGCTCCTCTTACTGTACAGAGAGCGGCGCCTCTCAAAGTTTGCCTCGGTTTCCGGAACTTTATCTCGTTAGCGGAGCAGGTAATATAACCTCTTCACTGTGAGGCGTCTAATGGCTGCACACAGGGGAGGGGTAAACGTAATAAAGACAATGCCGGCAAAACATCACTGATGAATAGCAGACTCGTTGTTTACTCAGGTCAGGTGGAGGGAAAACTGTGTGCAGCGTAAATCTAGTTAACACAGGCAAACAAATCTTACTACCCGCGATTGCCTCTGATTTGATTTATATGCTAATTACAACATTGCGGCACAAGTATTTTGTGTGTGTGTGTGTGTGTCTGTGTGTGTGTGTGTGCGTGCTGCATGTGTCTAAAAGGTTGGGAGAAAAGTTTATGATGCACACATACAATCAGAGAAAAAGGCATCAGTTACCGAGGTTAGCTGGTAGTGGTTCATTAAGAAGCAAATGGAAATTAAATATAACAGCAGCAGCAAAGCAGGCTGAAAAGGTTATTATGGAAAAAGCCGGCTCACTAATCTGAACATGTTCTTCTTTTTCTTTTCTTTTCTTTTGCACAGGCACAAAAAGGCCGAGACGAGGAGAAGGACAAAGAGAGGAAGCAAAACAACTTAAGGATGCGCTGATTGGGTACAAACAGGAAGGGGGGGGGTGGTTATACAAGATGATGGGTCGCAGCTTGTTCGCACACCGCATGCAGAGAAAACAGACATTTGTAAAAACAAAAAAATCGAGCTCGACGGGGCTGCATTAATCACTCCGGATCTCATTTGAGAATTAGGAAGGGGTTGCAGCCGAGCAGAGTGCGGCTGTTCAAATAGAAGCTCAAATCAAAGGCTCTTTGGAAAAAAAACCAAAAACAAACTAAGGTATAAAGCTGGATGAATGGTGCCTGCGCTGCAGCAAATGTCACAGATGTTGTGGCTCTAATTGTGCAGCGATTAGCAACTTTGTATAGCGTCTTGTATTTCCCACTCCCACGCCTTGCAACAGTTTGCCTTCCTGCTCTTAAGGACGCGATAACTTTCACCTGACGCCGGAGGAACCCTAGGATCATCGCTGGCTCATGGATTATTCATCGGTGTTTGCTCAACACCAACATGTGGTAAACAAACATCACGCCAAGGCGGGGAGGCCGCGCGCCTCATCTGCTGACAAGCTTTCCGGAAAATGAGACGTGCGAGAAAAGAAAAAAAAAAAAACACGAGCAGGAAACGGGACTAATCGATTCCACCGGCTGCACCCCGGCACGCTGGGAAACAGCTTGCTTTCCCATCTCCCGTTTCAACCCACGTCCCCCGTCCTCGGCCGTCGGTAATTGGCCAGGAAGTGAGTGGAGCGAGCAGACGCGGCGGCACGTGCACGCGGTCCGGGATACAGACAGATGACGGCTGAGAAAAGCCAGCTCGGGGTGTGGGGGGGGTATCTGCTGCGTCAGGCAGAGAACGAGACCCAGGCTCTGGAAGTCACAAGGATCCGGGGTCCAAACAAGTCCTTCCAAAGATTTAAAGATGCTATGCACCGGATTTTAATTAAAACCCATACTTCAGATGGAGGAAATGTAGTCAAATGATAAGAATCTCAGGAATAACAGGACCGTAAAAGACAAGTTACCATCTTTAGATTCTGAATCCACCAGTCCCACCAGACAGAATTTATACAACCTTTTTTGTTGTATGTAAAACTTTTGGGTGAATGAATTGACCTTTGACCTTCCCTCTAGCCATCGATCCTCTCAATGTCGTTTCTGCTTTGTAGGTTGAATTATGGGATGTTGTGAGTCTACACTTTATGAAAATGCTCATACGTAGAAGCCCCTTCAGTGGAAACACCTGCCAGATGCCACTGCACTTTGTCAAAATGTCCCCTTTATTTCACAAGCAACTGTGAACACAGCTAGTATGACCTTGATCTTTGATTACAATCACCAAATTGTAACAGGCAAAGTCCTAGTTTTTGCACAACTTGAGGAGATTCTTTAAAGGCAGAACTGAGAGATCAGACAAAGATATCGGGAAAACAACAGACAAAACAGACTGCTCTTCTCTGCAGCTTTCTTGCACACCATCAAACAACAAGAGGAGGCTGTTACAGCCGTCAACCTCTGAGAAGTTAATCGTTCTTAATTAGCTGCTGACCTCTGTTACAAATCGGTAATATTTGACATAATAAATCCTAATTAAAAGAGCTGGATACCCACTTAGCCAAATATTAACACTCGTGAATGGGGCAAAAAAAAAAAAAAATCAGATAGAGCTGTGTCTGATGAGGCTGAGGGAAAACGACTGTGGGCTCAGTCTGAGATTATTCTTTACCTTCAGAAAAGAAGGCGTTTAAGTTTGTTTGCCCTTCCAGCTTAAATGTCAATCTGCTCCTTGTCACTCATTATCTGCTGTACAGGCAACACGGCTAAATCAATAAGCACCTCGGTCAAACGCAGCCCAAGCTTGATTTAGAGTCAAATGGAAGTCCAAGCCCAGTCACATCCCTGAAATTGCTCTCAAGTCATGGCTTTGTTCTTTTATTTAGTTGAGGAGATTTTTGAGCAGTTCAGTGGATCAAGCTGACTCACAAGATCTCAGTCGGGCTAAAGAAATAAATGAATGAATGATGGTGTTTTTTGGGGATGCACTTGGCTGATTCAGAGTTATAATTTTCTTCCCAGCTGCAGCAAATTTATCGATTCCAATTTTATTCCTCAAAACTATAATTGATGGCTTGTATGTAGCAAAATTAACTTCACTTCAACTCAGAATGTTATTAGGAGAAAGGATTGAAATTAACAATTTTCCTCAGGCTGCACTCTGGGGAATAATCTCACTGAAACTATTCTCAATTGTTGCTCTACTCCAGGAAAGAGCTACGAATAACAACAACCTGAAAGTTACCATAGACCCATGTTTTACTTTAAACTAGCCAAGTTTGAGGCTGGACAAGTTTGACAAACATGTTGCATATGCACACAACAACACTGCTCGAAACTGGCTGGTGTCTGGTCTGGACGAGCAAACTCAAAGCCGAGTAATTCAAGGCTGGATCGATCAGTGCATCTCCACTCCTTCACACTTCACAGGGCTCCAAATTAAAACACTCAACCTGTGTGGCAAACGCCTGTCACGGTGTTACTCTGTGCTGAAGGAGCTGGAGAGTCCAGAACTTTAGACGGGATTGTTTTCCTGCATTCAGGTTTGGGGTCAGGTCTGGAGGCAGTGAGAGCTCCAGTCACTTTTATCAGTCAGGTCTGGATGCAGCTCTACGTAATAACAGAGCCCTGCAGACGGTACAGAAGGTCTGGGACAATGCTCCTCTGAATTGTGTGGTTCTCTGTCCTGCTCACCTGTCCTGGGACTACAACAAAAAAAAGCTGTTTCTTCCACAGAGCTAATCTTTATAAATGGGACACATCGCAGTTTGCTTGGTCCACCTCAGGTCTGTAGCTGCAAAGGAATTAGTACTATGAAACGAGCTCCACACACACACTTACACACATACACACAGGGCAGTGTATTAGCTTGCTGGTAGTAGAGGGGTCTATTGAATTATATTGTAAATCAGGCCCTGTTGGTTATTATTGCAGTGTGGTACTTAGTGTCCTGTGGCAGAGATGCAGCTGAAGGTAACTGAGAATTGTTGGTGGTTAAAGTAAAAAGGAGAAAAAAAAAGAAAAATTTTGCCAAAGGGTTAGGGAGGGTCCTGGACTACAGTGGTTATTATTGCTCCTTAAGTTACGGCAGCCTCTGCCAAGCCTCGGGGAGTCATTGGCTCTTAATTGCATTTGCACATAAGTAATGACCTTTTGGAGGGAGAAAATGCCAGTGGGAGGGTAGGGTGTGTGTGTGTAGAAATGGTTCACCCTCACTGTATAACCATGTGGTAAAAGGGGGCTAACACACACACCCAGTCAAAAGAACACCAGGATTATGAGACCAGTTGATACTCATCTGTAAATATGTTAGGCAGCGACTAAAGGAGAACAGCCTAAGGACATTTGTAACTACTGTTGTCCTTTTCCTACCTTGTACGCGATGCTGTTGAGGACCTTCATGGCCAGATCGGAGACTTCGGGGAAGGGGTCGGCGGCCAGATGCAGCAGCACCCTCCAGATCTGAGTGTAAACGCTGTTGAAGGACACCCCTGGAAGAGACGCACGCAGCAATTGAACTGTTGGTTCTCCCCAGTACAGTATTGTAGGTAGATACACACATAACAAGGTGCTGTAGGTCTCATTACTGCTTGTCCAGGTTCATTAACAGTAGCAAAGCAAACGGCTAAGTGCACAAATGGGCTCATTAGGATCACACTGCCCACGCCGACCACATTCACATTCACTGCAGAAGTGGAGGTGGCTGAGGGTACTGTACATCATTAATGGCTACACACACACACACACACATTACTACATATCTACTAGAGTTTTATTGCTGTCAAATGTTGCTGTTTTCATGACTACGAATGAAAAGAAAGTTGTTTATGTGTTGGCGTCTCAGACTGTGACTATAAAAGAAAAATACATAAATGATAAAAGGTCAAGCCGACACACACACACACACACACACACACTGGCAGAAAAGTTAAACATAGATGTTTTGTCAAGTTTTCTAACTTCTGTAAAAGTGACCAAAACATTAGAAAAAGGTAAATATTGCCTTTATTCATATTTCTATACAAACTGCACACAACTTGAATGCTACCATCATCTCCAGGGCATTTTTGATCCAGTAGTTAAAATCATAGTCAGCCATTATAGACTAAAAAGAAAAAATGTATAGTCACATTTTAACAGGTGAAGTCAAGTAAAGTCACATAAAGCTATGTTTTATCACCTAAAGTCACGTTTTATCACATAACATGTTTTTTATTGTGTCTGATGAATGGCAGGTTGGATCTTCTTGCAAAACAGATTTGACATTTCAAAATCAATGTAATTGCTTTATTTTAGATCTTAATTGAGGATGGGTAATTTGAGTGTGGGACCAGAGGTGTATGCAGAAAATGAAGACAACAGGGGTTAAAATACAATTAAAATAAAAGTTTTGAGGGAGGACGCTGGGGGATGGAGACTAAAAACCTCCCAAGATTAGTAGCTGACACAAGATGCCATCAATTATCTGTTGATCAACTCGACTCAATTTGTTAAGAATAATAACCAAACCCACCAAACACCAAACAATACAGATTGTTTCATTCAAGTGAAACAATCGAAGGTAAGAGCAGAACATTATTTGTCTGAGGGAGACAACTGCTCCTTTGATTCAGTTTAAATCAGCTTGAATTTGTTGATTTGTGTTTGTTTATTTGCAGTTATTACACCTAGAGGCAATTCAGAGTCGCCAACCGGCCGAAACATGCAGGCTTGTAGAATGAGAGAAAGAGAGGAAACCGCTGCATTCTTTTCTGTTTAAAAGAAAACAAACGGAGATGTGATGTCATTCAGAATTTAGAATGTTCTGAATGGCATCATCAACAGAACTTTGCTGCACTCTATAAGCTGACACTAGGATCGAAACCAGGCACAGTGCTGGTGGATTATCCAGGTAAAGAGAGGTAGGGAGATAGAGAGATATTTTAGTCATACTTCTTCCAGCTGCCACAGCTAAACAACTCTACATTTAGAGATTTGTGTCCAGTCTAGTCAAACATTATTAACTATTCCATTATTAACTAATAACTATTCCCTTGTGTGATCTTACCAGCAACGATGGACAGAGGAAACCGACCCCCCAGTCCAGAGGAGAACAACGTAAATCATTTCATTATCTTGATGCTACAGTTAGCAGATGCAGACCCATTCTTTGAAGCTCTGATCCATCCCGCAAGTGGTGATGCACCACCCAGGCTTCTTCTCCAAGACCTCGATGATGGCCATGTCGAGGATGCTGAGGACGTTGAGGATGTTCCTCCAGATGTATTATTTTCAAGAGACATCCTTCTAATTCCACGAGACCAACTGCCTGGTCCACCTCTGCCTCAACAGGAGGGTGAAGAGGAGCAGGACGGTGTCAGGTGGTGGGATACATTTGCAGACAGCAACCCAAACAGCAGCGATGAGGCTGTCAACAGCGGTGACGAGGACATCCATGTGGATGATGCAGATGTGGAGGGAGTCATTCACCACCAAAGCACCGAAGACTCCACAAAGAGGCTCAGAGAGGAAGATAATGAACATGCTGAGAGCATCAGCAAGAGGGTGAGGGGACAGGACATACCCACAGCCAACATCTCAGAGAGTGCCTCTAGTAGAGATGACAGCAAAAGAAAGAGAGAAAGAGAGGGGGACGATGAAGATGGTGAGAGTAGCAGCAAAAGACTGAGGAGTGAAGACAAGGTCAAAGACAACACCTCAGACAGCTGCTCTGGTAGAGAGGACAGCAGCCCGGAGGACAGCGGGGAGGAAGACACAGATATGGACGACCCACGTCCTGGAATGTCCAGGAAGAGAAAAAGAAGAGGAAGAAGATGATAAAGAAGAGACCAACACCTCTTATTGAGTTTACTCAAGATACACAAAGAAGACAGTGGGCTCTTCACTTTTTTGGAGCCAAAGAGGACAAGACTCTACACTACAGGCTCTTGCTTTAGTCTCATGTCAAAAAATAAATAAAAGACAAATATAAATGTAATTTGATAGGCTTACTTGTTGTTGTTTTAGAATATATCTTAATGAATATGTCAAATAGGTGGCTTGCTCCTAATTTTCATCTCCTAATTCCTTAACTTTCATTTTCAGGAGTCACTATCTCACATTAACTTCACCACTTTTCTGCCAAAACTGTTTCAGTGCTGGTTCGGAGAGGGTTCAAGGTTGAGAGCCTGTTGACAACCAGCAGCTTTTCCATTGCTCGAGAACTTGAAAAATTGCTTGAAACATGAATTTCCTCTCTACCATCAGTTGTTTTGGAGCCTGCTGTTTCTTAGATCTTCATGAAAAAGTCTTTCATAACACTGCAGGACGAAAAAACATGGTGGACTTGGACATATGTGGACTTCTTACTCCTGGCCAAGCACAGAACTGGTGCTACTCTGGAAGCAGTTTTTGGGGCCAGAGCCAGTTATTTGTCAACGGAAAGGAGAAAGAAAATCCTCTAACTGAGTATCATTCCAGAAGCAGCACAGAGACCAGGGTGGTGGTGTGTCAGGCATTTCTAAAGGCTGGAACCCTCCATCTTTTTCTCAATTTCTTCCCACTTCTGGCTTTTACTTGCTCTGGCAGACTGTCTCTGCAGATCTCCGAGGCTCCTTCCCTGTTGCTTTGCCTCCTCAGCTTTGTCTGTCAGCTTCAATCTGTCCCATTTTCTCTCCCATCAGTGTCAGCAACACTTTTCTCTGCTTCTTCCCTTCTCCTCTCCAAGTGTTTCCATGAGCACAGGCGGTTGTGTCAGGCTGACCTGCGAGGGTGACCGCTCCCATTTCATTTCCTTTCATCGGTTCCCCGCCTCCCTGTGCCTTTCCCTCGCCATTCCACAAGGCACCCAGGCTTAACTCCTTAAGGTGCTGTGGATAAGTGCCTGAAGCCTGGATCTTCTTACAGCTCAGATTCCTCCCCGGAGAGCACTGAGAGGGTTCACTGGTGCCTCCCTTCAAAGATGAGAGAAGCCGACAACAGAGAGGAGAGGAGGAGGCTGCAGAGGTGCAGCTGTGCACAGATATGGCGATATGATGTGGACTGGGAAAAGTGTGAGGAGCAGGAAGGCCACAGGGAATAAAGAGGCGGCAAAGAAAAAAGGCAACGGGAAAGGATAACCTATCTCTGAAGCCTGCATGTGATAGAATACGGGATAGATGGGCAAGAAAGTGAAAAAGACACAGAAAAGAGGGAGTGGGAGGCAATAAAAACTCAAAATGAGGAGGGAGATGAAAAGGCAGAGAGGGCCAGGGTGACCGAGGAGCAGAAAGCGAGTGAGGGAGTTAAAGAGATGATTAGGATGTAGCCTGAGGGGCAGGATACAATTAGAGCCGGCTGGCCGGCACGCTACCTGCTGCAGTAAACAGCCCGTTGATAAATGTGAAATACGCTTCCTCTCGTATTTAACCGCCGCGCAACATGACGGGAGCACACAAATTACAAGTTCGCCAGGTCCACACGAGGGACTGACATTAGCGCTGCACTTGTCCCGACTTCACTCCTGCGCCGATGAGAGAGAGAGAGAGAGAGAGAGAGAGAGGGACTCGCGTGGACAGAAATGGATGTACAGTTGTAAAGATGTTAATTCCTGGATAAATGAACCAGTGCATCACCGTTTTATGGCCTCGATCCAGGCAGATGACATAAAATACTTTGAACACTGCGTAGCGATCTTTTTTGGAGCAGTAAAAGGCCGAGGTATAAAAAATGCACCGGGACGTCGGGACATGGAGGGGGGGGGGGGACGCGGCTCCTCTGCGAGCGGCGTGATAAATTCATCTCACAGGGGAGATTTAAGCAGCACCGAGGCACACCTGTGACGCTCTTTAAAAAGAGGGGGGCGCCTAAAACGCTGCGACACCGGCCGCAGCGAATCGAAGCGCCTGATGCGGCAAGATATAAATGTCAGCGCAGGCACAGGAAGCCTTTTAGGACTGCTCTGACAGACTGCTTCCACTCACAAACTGGCGGCCATGATTCCCAGAGGACGGACCTCCAGACCTTTGATCACCCCCGGGACGTCGACTATATGGGATTAATATCTCCATGACTGTGGGATGGAGTCTGCAGCGTCGACGTCCGGGCTGAGAATGAGGCTCTGAGAATATCGCTGGACGCCTTGCAGGCAAAAGGTGAAGTGGAGACGCTGCCAAGGGCAGGGAACGATCCAGGCTCTGCAGGCTACGAAGGCAAGTTGGCATAATGTAAATAAGGACGGATCCTAATGGCTCTGACAGCTTTATTTCTGCAAGATGAACCTGCGTTAACATTTGCAAAGACACTCACACGTCCTGCAGGGCGAGGCCCTGATGATTTACGTGGTCCTTTCAGTTTTTATCTGCTGCCATCATCAGGTAGAATTTTCAACTCGTCTGGCATTTCACGTTTCTAAATAAATACCCGGGATAGGGACGCGGACCCGCACACAGAGGTGCACTCTCAGGAAAGACAATGGAGGACGAGGGACAATAACAGGAAGCTCGGCTGCTCGTTCGCTCCGTTTGGCTGAGCTACAAAACAGAAAGTTGTGACAGTAACTTTGTGACAGTAACAAAACAACTGACTTTTAAAAGAAGGGGAAGAAGTTTCCCAGTTTGAGAGCCGCGAGATCGTCCATTTGAAAATGTTGTTTTCTTGACTACTACAGCCTGGCGGAGGTGCTGATGTGCCTGGAGTAGCATTTCTACAACTGATCCTAGGGAGGCAAAGGCGAAAAGAGTGAATGTTTAAAATGTAAATCGATGAATCTGGTACTCTGGGGCTGACGCCCACGCAGCTTTGGTTTCTTGCTGCTTCTCTGCAGGCCAGTGTGCGGCAGCCGCTGCATTTAGCATTGATACGTCCACTTTGTCCCAAGCTGCTTCACCTAAACGTGCCGACCACGTCACCCCCCCGAAGCATGTTTCTGTATTGTGTCTTTTTCAGCGTAATGAAGACCGATGCCGCACGCCGTTTCGCAGCGAGCGGAGGGAACGCGGTTTCTGGAGTTTTCTGCGGAGATGAAAAGCAAAAATCCCACGGGTTGTGTGAAATCAACTTGGAGCTTCAAAACGATGGATGCAAATGAGGAAACAACTAAGAAGTCGAGATGACAAAGTAGCTTAAAGTAAGTGACAACAGAGGGATTAATACCAAAAGGAATCCAGACTCCTCTCTCAGCCTCGTCTCTCGCCTCCCGTGTTTTGCCATCAGCCCCCATTCATCTGCCGGGCCCGGCCTGTTTATTCATGCAGCACGCTGCGAGGTGGGAGTTATAAACAAGCACGCTGGGAGGCCGGGACACAGCTTAGTGGGCCAGGGGCCAATATGTCTTTTAACCTGTTTACATGGAAAACTCACTCCGGCATTAGAGGGCCACGAGCAGCTCGGAGAGGGTTTAATCGAACATCGAATGCTTAAATTTGTCAGATAAAAGGGTAATGAGAGCTGCACTTTTGCACCGCTGATGATTTTCCCCCACGTCAACAGTGATTTCTAAGCTCGGTCCTCCCCTGGTACCTGCGCCCTGAAGGGAAAGCCTCCCGGAGCAGCCGGCTGGCATGGCCGAATGTTAGTCTGGGTTTGATTAAGACTGGATTAGTTGACAAATCACAGATTAGAGGATGTCCTGATGTCTTCATGTAATCGCCTTCAGTGATAAAACATTTGTCCGTGTGTGCGAGAGCGGCAAATGGCCATGCGATGATTGAAGTGCGTACGTGCGTAGGAGCAAAGACTCCATCCAGATTTACGCCGCAGATTGTGCTTAAATTGAATTTAAAAGCAGGGGAAATTGGGCTGTTTCCTCAAAGGACCGATATGAAGCTGAGCCCGACTGAGTCAGGTAGCGCTGAAATAAGGTGGCATTCATTTAGAGGAACAAATCAAACAAAACACGCCGAAAGGGAAATTTCATTACAGTGCCTGGACCTTCTCTCCTGCCAAGTCAAATTCACTGTTCTCCGGAGCTCAATTTACTTTTCCCGTTCGATTTTTCCATTTTGAGTCATTTTCCAGAGGAGCCGTGCAAAGATCACGTAGAGGGAGGTGACAGGACTGTTGGGGCTTATGAGGCGAAACACAACAATATGAGAAAAAAAAAAAGGGAATCCCCAATTCCACCTTCTCTTTTCCCGAGAGGTCGAAAGTAAGTTAATGGTTTTCCTTCTCGCACACAAAGTGGCTGTCAGGGCCCATGCTGCAGCCCGCCACTCACCCCAGAGTAGGGGCCCGGGGGGCGGGGGTCTCAGGGTTTGGTCTGAACAGGGAAAACCACTTTCGTGGCCTCAGGTGACTCACAGGGTCCAACCTGCCCACCCTCCCATCTCTGTTCTACGGCTCCTCACACATCTAGAAACATTTGCTGCACTTGTTTTATTGTTGGACTCTGCAGGCGTTCACCTTCAGCAGGGGCAAGCAGAGTCTCCTGGTCCTTAACCTCTTCCCTGTATCTTTAAAAAACAAGTCTCTCTGTGCTTTTTGAGCAACACTACAACTATCCTCAGTGTGTGGAAAGGGTCTAACAGCTACATCACTCACCCACTGCATGGAACTGGTCAGCAAGATGGCCTATCAGTGTAAAACCTTTGTATGGTTGCCAGACATCTGAGTCCAGTGTTACATACTGTAGCTTCTATGTTAACAGCAGAGAGCCAGGATAAGTACTCCCAAGTACTCCCCCATCCCCTTTCCAAACAAGACATTTTGTCCCCTTTAAGCCGGAGACATCTGTTCAGCAAACCAATGATATTTCTGCCACATTTGGTCAAATGTAAGCCACTTGAGGGGCGCATACGTGCACACGTACAGATTTGGAATATCTGTTATCGAACAGCATGATTCAACTAGTGACCTGGGTCGCCGTGTGCTCTGTAAAACTATTATAAAACCACCGGAGCCGTGCAGACAATAAAACATTGGCCTTAATAAGTCTCTGCAGCTTTGTGGTATTCTTACCAAGCGATTTTATGACCACGTTGCTTCTTTTCTGATAAAACAAAGCAATTGAGTTGTTCCTCTGCACAAATATTAGTGTTTGCTTTGCTCTCCCAGGCACTGTTGCACTCATTGTTGACTTCCATTTGTTTTCTGTAGCTTTTCCACAGAACAGACACCGAGTCCTGACTATGCAGACGTCAAATACGTCTACAAATATGAGCGTGACGAAGCCGTATCTCCAAGCCCCCCCCCCACCCCCCCCCCCCCCCCCCCAACCACACACACACACACCCCCCCTAGCATTTCAGAGTGAACCTGAACTGAGCCGTTACCTATGAGGGAGTTGAGGGAGGAATAGGACGACACCCGCCGCATTTTGTCGATGGTCTCAAAGGAGAGGATGTACTCGTCGTTGTCCGGGCTCCCCAGGGTGCTGCTGGCGCTGCTGCTGGTGCTCAGGTTGCCAGGGGAGAAGGCCGCCGGTCCGCCTGGACCGACAAAGACACACACACACACACACACTTATTCACTCACTCAGTCAGTCAGTGAGCCCTTTTATACAATCAGCGCAAACAAATCAGGAATGCCGTAAAAGTAACAAGAGTGGACGAGGAAGAAAAATAGCCTCTTATTTTGTCTGGAAAGCACTTTGGCTGCTGTAAGGGCGCAACATAAATAATGTTTATTGCAGCGATTATTGTAGTGGGAAAAAAAGACGAGGAAGGAGCCGGCGGCTGAACCAACATCCAGAGGGAGGCCGAGGTGCGCAGACAGTGGGAGGAGCCTGCAGACAACTTCATTCCGGCCGTCGAAGCTCCGTCTTGGCCCACGGCCCCTTCGTCATCACACATTACTGTGACTCATGCAAAGCAAAGCGCCGCGCGGCATCCCCACCGGCAGCTGACATCCACGTGGAGATGGAGAGCGGCGGAGCGCGGAGAGATCTGCTTATCGATGATAAACACGGCTGCATATTGGAGTAAGCAGCGGGAATGTGAATTAGAGCGGGGTGTCAGCGGCAGGTGAGGCGCGGCGGCGAGTGCCAGTGATTTAAGCTCCGCTCGGGGCCGTCCTCGGCCTGGCAGAGACGCAGGCACAGGGCAGCGACGCACTGGACCTCAGAGCTGGAGGACATCAGGAGCACTACGGCTTAAATGAGCAGATTAACACACTGCACATGAACAGCCATCGCTACAAGCTTCCCCCGCTCATTTCTCTCATCCAGGAAACTCATATGGTTCACTCGTACACTTTCTTAACTTGTTGTACACCCCTTCCAATTAGTCAACTTAATGCTCCATTTAAGACTGTGTCGATTTTTTTTTCTTCTTTTGAATTCTTTTTCTTCTCCAACTGGGATGACAGACAATCAACTGACCGTGATTTAGTTCAACATTTGGAAAATCTACCGTAATTATGCATCTACAACTAGGAACAAAAAAAGCTCTGGGTCAATAGGTGTTTATCTCCACAACCAGAGATGAATGACTTGCAGCTTTAACAGATCAGAGGCAGCATAAACCTCTCTGCAGCTTGTGTGACTTCAGCACCATGAACAGTTCATGGTTCAGCACCATGAACAGAGACAGACTGAGACACAATCAGGATGTCAAGGCTGGGAGACTAGAGCGTACATTACTAGATAAACATATTGCACATGAACTGTGACTGATTCTGTAAACAGTCCACGGTTGTCCTGTTCTTCCTGAGCAGACACATCTTATGCATTTCCTTCATTTTGTAAACATCTGACTATGTTTTACATATGGTTGTTATACTGCATCCATATTATATTAGTAAGCTGAATGTTCTGGTGGAGACCTGACAGCTGCTAATTGCAGGTGGCACAGGTGAGTGGACTAACTGGACAATAAAGGTGATAAAACATTTAGATAATCCAACACAATTATGCGTCTACAACATCCCTCACTTTCACAACTGGATGCAGACCTGTGGCACAAACACAGGGCAAACCCTTTGCTTCTCAGCTGGTGTGGATCCAGCACCATGAACAGCTCCTCACAGCCACCGAGGCAGACTTCTGCAGGACCACAGCGGCTAACGAGGCTATCAGAGCCGTGCTCTACATCAACACCCAATATAACCTAATATCTGGTCATTAGAGGAGAGATTTGCTTCATAAAGCCCTATGACAGGAAACTAATGCGCGGTTTGATCCGTGTAATGAAACCGCTAAGATTAGCAACAAAATTAGCCACTAAATGAATTAAGCAATTAAAAAAAAGGTCTTTAGGGTGCAAATGGAAAAACAAGACCCTTTAATTTAAGTAAAGCTTAACCACTTCAAATCCCTGCTGATGGGCAGCGCTACTGCTACTTAACGGATCATGTGGAGTGAATGTCGAGTGTTTCTTGGAGCGGGGTGACGCCACACACTGCGCCGAGCTGGGAGATGGGACTATTTACACAATCAATGCCCCCCCCCACACAACACAAAGCTGTGAGACCTGCAGATGAGGAGACCGGAGGTATCAATGCAAACTGTTATGAAGCCTCTTATTATTAATAATAATAGATGCTGAATGGACCTCAGGACCGGCTGAGGTCGAATAAAGTAGGTCCGTTACGTCTACGGTCTGCGGCTGCTTTGCAGAGAGGAAACCTAATGAAACGGTCTCTCTGCTCGCACTCATTCCTTCCTGCCGACTCGCTCTTCTTTGTCTTCGTTCAGTCTCGTTACAGGTTTGCTACGTTTCTACTTCATCTCGTATTTTCTCCCTCTCCTCGCTCCTTGGCCTCCTTACCCTCTTCGTTGAGGTTGAGGTTCTGCAGACTCTTGTTCAGGTTGCGGGCGGTGGTGGCAGCTCGGATGTTGGTGTAGGAGTTGACAGAGCGCAGGCGCGGGATGGCCGGGCTGTCCCTCACCGGGGTCAGGTTGCCAGACTCTGGACGAGGACACGGGGGGAGGGGGAGCATGTATCAGGTCAAAGCCAGGAGGGGCTCAAACAGGTCAAAATGTGTGTTGCTGCAAGAGCGGGTTGAATATGATCCCGGTGGATTTCATTTTCTGAGATACCTAAAGTTACCTTAGCTTCACTGTTGACGCTGACCTTGATGAATTGTGACTTTATGATGGTGAAGAAAGCGACTGCTTGTTATTTTGCAGTGCAGGAGAACAGCATTTTACCGATACCTCCCAGGAAACGATGCTACACGCCAGGTTTTACACGCATGACCTTCTCCTGCTTGTCAGAAACCCCACATTATAAAGGTCTCCCATTGCACAGACAGCCTGGTTATTATTCAGGAAACAATGGAGCCTCCCAGGGCTTTTGTCTCAGTGGAGGGAGGCTGCATAGTCGCTCATGGAACATGGAAACAGGATTCAGCTTATTAAGGATCTGTGATTTTTTTCCCATCAAAATATAATTGAACAAATTCACAACTGAGGAGCTTCATCAGAAAAGAATTGGACACCTTTCCGCCAAAGTGCTTTTAACACTTCCAGCAGAAACTAAAGTTATGATCTCCCTGAATTACAAATTGAGTTAAGCGCAAGTCGAGGCACGTACGAGAAACACAAAGGGAAAAAGTTACAAGTACAAGGAAAGTGATGGGACCACTCTGCAAGAAATCTACATGAGACCTTACAAATTGTCCAAGTGATTCACAGTCATTTACCAGCTGTTGTGATCACCTGCTCAGGAGTCTCTCCCTCTCTCTCATTTTTTTTTTACCATTTTAGTGCATTTTTTTAATATTCTTCTCTATATTCTAATTCCTGAGGTTGAAAAATGACACATTTCGGGTTGTTGCAGCGCAGAAGTAGATTCGGATTTCTTATTGTCTGTGTGTGTGTGTTGGATCGCTTTCATATAAAATTCAATAAGGGAAGTGATGAGCCTCATTTCTCCTGCACTGCGACACACAAGTTTTACACCCACTGCAGTGAAGCCACAAACACAAGCTGGAATCAAAGCGGTAAAGCCAACAATCTCACTGCTACACTGATGAGGTGAAGGTTGTATTCTGGCCACTGTGCATCATTTGCTGTGTGTGTGTGTGTGTGTGTGTGTGTCTACGGTACCTGCGGTGCTTGCTGGTGAGGGCACTGTGTAGTTCTTCTCCTCCTCTATGAACTGAAGGGCCACTGTGCAGAAGTTGCTCTCGTACTGGACCACCAGGTGACTCAGAGCTACCACCAGCTCCTGCACAACGCAGACACACCAGGATGTGAGTTCTAACCAAGCCATTCATTCCTTCCTCATCAGGACTTTTCTTTTACAGGCTTTTCGAGATGGAAAGACGCCATCAGCATTGTTCCATCGGTCTAAGATATCTGCTCACGCCTTACAAGGAACTGCCAGGCTTTGTCTGACTAGTTCTTTTATATCGAGGTATTAATGTCATATTCCCTCATTTGCTGAATCCCAAACCCCCATCTCCCTCTTCCTCTGTGCGTCAAAGCTTTGTTCTAAACCAGATCCTTGTCACACTTTCTAACATGGCTGTTAAAGTAATCTCTGCCCAAGAGGCAGCTAAGGGTCAGTCTGCTAGAGTGGTGGTGAGAACTTGAACCACTCGAGGAATTATTACAAGAAGAAGTGTGAAATAATGTTACTAATCGGTGCAGACACAGCAGGAGAATCCCACATCACAGCTCAGGTGGGATTAGTTTGTTTATTAATTTTTTCATAACCCCTTTTTCATGAAAACGGTTCCAGTGCTGATTCACATGCAAACCATTTGAGAAGCAGTGGCTTTTCCACTGCTCTAGAGTATCATCATCATCACTTGCATAGCAGGGAAGAAAAGCAGATTTGTTGTTTTCATCGTTCTCTACGACCTTTCACGACACTGGTTCTTACTCCAGGGCCATCAAAGAGGTGGTGCCTCTCTGGAACCAGGTTTTTCAGCCTGTTCTTTGGCTGTAGAAACATAAAGAACTAAGCAACAGGCTGGAACCAGCAGAGGAAGAGTTTCAGTAGAAAAAGGGGCTTCTGACACTGCAGCAGGAGAGACAAAGGCTTTCCTTGAGGCAGCGGAGAGAGATGTCTGCATGTGTCAGACACAGCTGGAGGTATCCTGGTAATGTTATTATAGCCTCCTACTTTCAGAGGGGTGTTAACATAGCCCTGTGGAAAAGCGTTGAGCTGTATGGCGCTGCCTATGTGCCTCACTATAAGAATAACACCTTTAGAAGACCACAAAGACGGGTTATTCTCAAATTCTCCTCATCATTTTGACACAGGATTTGGATTTCAGCGCATTTTCCCTTCAGACAGATGGGATCCAGACTTAGCAGCCTGTCTATTTTAACAGGTAGGTGTGTGTGTGTGTGTGTGTGTGTGTTGCAGCGACCTTGCGGACCACCGGGCTGCCGTCGTTGATGAGCTGCGCCAGCATCATGGCCACGTTGTGGTCGATGGTGGTGGAGTGGTCCGTCCTCTCCGCCGAGTTTCCCACGAACGTCCCCAGAGCGAACACGGCCGCGCACCTCACCTGCAGCGACACCTCGGCTCGGTCAATGCGTCTGCTCCGCGCTCATCACTGCTCGACTCCGTCCCCCCTTCCTAAACGATCGGACGGCTTCTGCCCGTCTGCAACGTGTTCGGGTGTATGGTAATTATGCCTCCATTTTCACCTGGCGGATCACTGAGCAGTGAACATGATCAGAGCTCTGCGCCCCTGTGAATTCCTTTTTGGCACTATATGCTAAACATTACCTACCCGGCCCGCTTCGCCGGCTGTTTAACGCAGACACAGACGGAGGTTCCCATCAGCGAAAGGCTTCACATACTGATCCAGATTACAGCGCAGACATGAGTATTTGGCTGTATTCTCGGTCGGGAAAGGCAGAACAAAGGGAATGTTCTTGGCAGGCTCCGGGACCCGTCATTACAGCTATGTTTTAATCGCGCGATGAAGCTTTAGCGGTAATACAGCAGACAGATGTTGATTTGATACGTTTTGCTTCGCTCCAATTAAAATGATCAGCAGACACATTTCAGGGGAACATATTGCCATTTTTCCCCCTCTCAAACCAGAAAATAAAAAAAAAGAAGTCGGGGAAGCAGCGTGACTTGAATAGAAATTCCTGTATCTAGCGGTGGACGTTCCTTTACGGGCTGGAATATACAGCCCCAGGAGAAACTGTCCCACCTATTACTGCCTCACTACACTGTGAGCAGCTCTGCACCAGTTCACCAAGAAGCGCCGGGAACAGGATTAGTGATGGTGATGTACTGCACCGCATTCATGCTATTCTAACACAGCTCGATACAAATCTGCTGCTTTGTGCTGCCCACACTCCTCTACTACTCCCCCAGTTCACAACAAACTATTCACTGCATTCACAAACGCTAAAACTCACGTTTGGCTACAAACACTTGACCCTGAGGACTAGAAACGGCACAGTGTAAGAACGAGTCTGTTAACTATTTGTGTGTGATTTAACAAAGTATATTTTCTGATTTGGGTGTTTTCTGTGAGGGTCAGGGTGGCCTGAAAACCAAACCGTCCTGAAAGCAGCCTTTTATGCTGTCACCTCTTTTACAACAAGTTTTCACTGGTGTAAAAACATTCATGACAATGAGCAGTGAGGCAGCCATCTAAACTTTTTTTGTCTCCTTGACGTTGCTGTCTGTCTCAATATAAGGTGTATGTATGTGTCTGCATGTTGTAGTGACTTGCACACTATGACTAAACACTATTGTCATGCTTAGTCATGGTGGCTCAGATCTTTTCCTTACACCTAATCACACTCTGCTGAGTCACTCTCTGATCCCTGTCAACTGCACAGCTCTTTATTTACTCACCTCAGTCAGGCTATTGGAAACATCATAAACACACTTTTTCAGCTGCATTTTCAGGTAGTTCAATTATATTATATTAGGGATTTTCTGTGTGTATGTTATAAAGTCCAGGGGAGACTGACAGCTCATAACTGGCCGCACTGGCTTGTTGAGAAATAACACATTTACAGGTAAATGACTTGAAATCTCTCCTGTCCGGAAAACTCATGTGCAGCTCTGTGTGTGTATATGTGTGTGTGTGTGCGTGTGTGTGGCTAGAGACAGATGTGTCTGCAGACCTCAGTTTCAACCCTTACGGCCGCAGCATCTGTCTGTCCAAGGGAAGGAGGAAAGAAACAGATGTTCCTTGTATGGCCATGTGTGAGTATGTGTGTGTGAACGCATGTTAATATGTGTGTGGTGTGTGTATGTGTGTGAGCAGGGGCATCATGGGTCTGGGTGAATTTCAGGACAAACCCCGCCTCCTTGTCCCTCGGGCCCACACACAACCCAGTCAGACGCTTAGTATTCTGATTTAACAGGATGAGACCAATGAGGCTGTCTGTGGGCAGTATGGGTGTGACTGTTTGTGTGTGTGTGTGTGTGTTTGTTTCTACACACCTGCATCTACAGCTTTTCAGAGTCTGAATGAACGTGTGTAAACCAGGAGATTTGTTTGTGCTGGTATGTTTTTGCTTTTTTTTATTCCCATACCCGAATATGGCGCTCTCACCTCGGGGATGGGATCTGACAGCAGTGTGTAGAGCTTCTCGTGGGCGCTGTCCCGGACCCCACACCAGCGGGCCGGGTCAAAGTTCTGCCAGATGCGTCCCAGGCAAATGGCTACCCACTGCCGGAGCAGGGGGTGGGGGTCCGACAGCTGCTCCAGGCAGTTGGCGATGAGGTTGCCCTGCAGACAGGCCTCCTGCAGCGGGCAGAGGACAGGGACACGGGTTCACACCTTCATTTATGCACTTGGCACGGGTTTGGAAGGTAGAGGGGAACCTATCGACCTGAGGAGAACATCCAGGGATTCAGTGAGTGTAGAGCTACGAAGTACAAACTGTGGTTGTCGACACATATTTGCCAGTATTTCTTTTATTTCATTGCTCTGTTTCCATGGCTATTTTTTTGTGTCTGTTGATGTAATTATGCAATAACAAACCAAGATATTCTCCAAGAGATTATGGTGGAAGGGTGCAGCATGGGCGAAGGAGGAACTCATTTCATTCGGGAGGAGATTTTTCCATTCTGTTGCTTCTTGGCAGAGCTACGTGCTCAGGTCTAATGTCCACTGAAATGACAACATGTGCATTATGCAAGAGTGTTAACCGTCCTGAGCAGCACAGACGCCCGAGGCTGGGATCAGACTTGTACCTCATTAGCAAGTTAATCACCGCTAACCTGTAACCTCACGCTGTGTAATGGACAAAAAGATTAGGAGCTCCGCTGCGCGATGTCTAACTCCTTGGAAACCCTTCAGACCTCTTCAAATATTTCTTTTCCTGGTCTATGAACAAAAGCCAATTCATCCATCAATGTCTGAGGCCGAGTTGAGCGTGATGGAAAAGCTGCTCTCGTCAATGCAAAACTTTACTTCTAGTTTGATTTATGTTGGGCAGAACGTTAACAGGTGCTGTTGTTTTCTGGTACCTTTGAGGTTTTGTGTTTTCCCCCTTCATAGCCCAGTGACTTTCTGTGAAACGCAACACAAACTCAAGCGTTGGAATATAAGGACATAAAGGACAGGGTCTGGGCTGGCTGGCACTGCATTCACCTGCACTGCTTTTTTACCTAGTGTGTTTCTCTAACAGAAAGTCCCACCTCCTCTACCTTGTAGACGGTTTACTCTCTCTGAGACACAGTGCGGCTTTTGCTGTGGGAAAATACTTGCATCACATGCTGTGTTTTAATTAACACTACTTTTGTCTATTCCGCTCTCCTCTTCAACCCTTGTTGAATGCTCTAGGCAGCTACAATTATCACCTCCACCAAACACACAACTGAGGTTATCCTGCGACTGTGAAAGAATCAACATGTTTGATCGACCCAGTGAGAAGCATCCTGTGAGAAACGTGAGAAAGATCCTCGTCTAGAGCTTCATGACCTGGTGCAGCAACACCACAATCTAGTGATCAATGACGCTTATCACACATTCACTAGCTGCCTTCATAATGTAGTCATGATGTCATCATGTATCCATGATATAGTCCCTGCAATGTCACTTACGACATATTATGTTATAGTACTGAATGTAAGTAACATATTGTCATACAACGATTCTTGCAGTGATTGCTTATAATTCACTATATCTTAATCATTGTAGCTTTACTGGAAACAGTCAATCACACCAGACAAAAACCCAGAGGATCAGAATGCCATGTCCTGCTGAATTAATAAACATGTGAACTAGATTAATCCAATAAACTATTCTAAACAATGTAACTGTCAATGCCTCTTGCTAGAGAAATATTGTACACGTTTGTTATATGTGTACCTGTACTTCCTAACAACTACACGTAGATAAGAATCAGAATCAGTTCTATTATCAGAGCATGTCAACACAGATGAGAGGATAATGGACAGACCACGTGGAAACATAAAGCCTCAGGATTCATGATTCAGAGCAAGTGCTGAGTTTGCATTAACAGCAGACAGCATCAGAAAACAACACAGCAACTATACATTATGTATACCTACACTGAAAGGATACAGACTGAAAACTGTGACTTGACTTTATTTTGCAGCTGACTGAGCATTTAAGGTCGACGTGAGATGTTCCTTGTGAACATACGCGCCTCTAATCCACATGAACCATCACAAACGGACCCGTTTAGTGTGCTGATAAATGCGCCTCTTTGCCTCCTGCAGACTGAGGCGTCATAAGAACAGCATCCTTTATCAGCGGTGACACAGTTATGCCCCCACCTCCTCAACCCCCCCCCCAGCCCACCAAACACACTCACACACTCACACACACCTCCACCTTTTTCAAGTGCCCGAGATTGCGTTTGCTCGGCTCCCTCGGCTCTGATCGAGCCTCCCAGCTGAGCACCAGAGAGCTGGAATATTAAGACACCGGCGCTCGCTGACATGTTCGCAGGAGCGATATGGCGGTAATGAGCGCTGTTGTTCAAAGCAAGAAGAATAAATAATGGAGACGTGGAGTCGGCAGAGGCAGAGAGTCTCTCTGTAATGTTGGGACGGGGGGTGGGCGGGGTCATCTATTATTTACAGGCCTGTGAGAGAGGTAGCGGCATTACAGAGCTGCGCTATGGAAGAAGAATGGCTGTTTCGGGGCTTGAGAGCACGTATAGCTTTTCATGATTTGTCGCATTTATACAGTGTTGAGAGGGAGAAGAACTGTAAAGTCAAGAGGAGGGAAAAAAACGAGTCAAATGATGTTAACGGCAAGAAAAATAACTGCGGCGAGCGGGGGGGGGGGGAGACGACAGGGCGTGAGGGTGGAATATTACTTTTGGGAAGTGGGCGAGGCTGCTTATGTGTGTGTGTGTGCGTGTGTGTGTGTGTGTGTGTGTGTGTGTGCATGCTCCGTGACATGACGTCTACATCTCCCAGCATCGCGCCCTGGGATGTTTGATCGGAACCAGACACAAAAGGCTTCTGGGAGCGAGCGCCGGGGCCCGGGAACAGGCCGAGGTGACACTTGCTGGTGATGAAGTGTCGCCGCGGAGGTGGCTGGGACGGAGACGGAGATTATAGAGGTGACTGTCGGTGACAAAACTGTCACATAACCAATATCTCCCGGAAACACACAATAGGCTACGGAGTAATCTCTCAAAGTGACGGCCGAGCCCAAAACAAGCCGCAGAGGTTCTGGCGAGGGAGGCGAGTGAATAAATGGTCCTTTTTTCCCTGCAGGCTCCTGGCCAGTCCTCTCCAAAGTATAACACCCTCTATATTAGCAGCTACTGCCATTGCAGAGGAATTAGTTGTGGTATGACTTGCTCCCAATTGCAATGCTACTCCTGCATCATGACGAATTCTAAAATGCCATGAATGGCAGCTCAGAGCAGGTCAGGTGACCCTGATTCACACTAAACAAGATCTGCACGCAAAGACGCACAAGTAGGGTGCAGTGCACCTTACTTTGATTTCCCATGTGAACACATTTTCCAGGCCTTTCTCGGTTGTCGTTGACTAATACACGTCTCCATGCTTTAGAGATGTGTAATTTCCCACAGCTGTACGTTGCAACTGGGTTCATTCATTCAGGGTTATTTCCCACCTCCAGAAGTCTGAGCACCTGGTTCTAATTTATCTATCAAATATTGTCGTTCATGCTTAGATATTATGGCCAAG
Organism: Karalla daura; assembly: GCA_029224185.1. NCBI lineage: Eukaryota > Metazoa > Chordata > Actinopteri > Chaetodontiformes > Leiognathidae > Karalla > Karalla daura. The sequence goes on from CM055189.1 coordinate 15,784,280, forward strand.
TAACAGACAACCAACGTAAAAACCTTGTAAACCTTTCTCTCATTTGTCACGACTGGAACATTTGGTCACTAATCTTCCAGGTTTTTCCTGGAACAACTGGTATAAGACCACGATGCAAAGTGAGTGAAAAGAAACAAACACTCCAAAAACTGGCAGCAATACACACATACTCTCACGCACACACACACACACATACTCATACCTGTCCTGTGTTGTAACTGTTGACGATCACAGCCAATATGAACACTGCCATGGTTCGATGCTCAGCCTGCAACACACACACACACACACACACACACACACACACACACACACACACACACACACACACACACACACACACACACACACACACACACACACACACACACACACACACACACACACACACACAGGATCATTATGATGTCATGTTACATCAGCCATCTACTCTCATATTGTGTGAAGGTGTTTCGGCTGAACTCTTCAACTCCTCTCAGTGAGGGGGTTAGCTGAGCATCCAAATCAAGGGAGAAGGAGAAATGAATCGCTTTATGCTATCGGAAGAGAAAATCCCACCGGGGTGATTTTTGCCAACAGGTGGACACCCACCGGCATGTAGCTGTCGGCCAGAACGGACAGGAAGTACTTGTGCCCGTTGTCTTTGACAAGGTCAGCCTGACATGACTGCAGAGCGATGGAGGGAGGGAGAGAAAGAGAGAGAGAAAGTTACCATTCGCTCATACAACATTCATAGCAGTCCCATTGCTATTTATCCATTTCTCCCAAGGCATCGTCTGTGAACCATGGCTGAATATTGATGGCGAATCATTGATTGTCTTTTCATCGAGCCTGAACAGTCTCGCCACACAGAAGTTGCGTTTTAAGTTACTGCTCGAATGAGCCTGAGCCCAGACGGGGGCGTGCGTGGAGGCTCCGTTTTATTTTGATTCTTAATGGTAATGGAAGTAAAGTGCAGCCATTTGAAACGTGGCGGAGAAGTGAAGCAATATTTCATCATGCGAAAACAAAACCAAAAAAAAAAGAAGAAAAAAAAAAAGCTCGAGCTCGTCAAAATGCGGCTCGGCTTTCACGCTCGAGTCGTACCAACTTCGCCACGACTCAACAGCCCAGAATCATTCATTGGTGGAGAGGTGCGGCTGCAGTGTCTGTCTTTAATAAAAGCAGAGGGTGCACAAGAAACACCCTGCAGAAGACAGTGGTGTGTGCTGCAGCCGGAGCAGACAATACAGTCGATCTCAGGCTGGAGAGGGTCAAACTCTGGCCAAATAGAGCGGACCCCTCTTTTGTTTTGCCCTCTCTCTCTCTGCCTAGCCACGCGGGAGACGGGACTAAAGCGCTCATGTAACAAAGCAGATCAAATAAATAAAAAAACTTGAAGACAAGGAGGATTTAGAAAAGACGAGCGCGCGACGGTTTTAATGTTCGGGAGTGTTTTACGTAACTTACGCTGTCCACAGCCAGGATTTTAGCCCAGATAAAGACGAGCAGCGGACGCAGCTCTCGCGCTGAACTCTGGAGCAGCTTCAACACGTAGGGGAAGATTCCCACAGACAGAGCCTGGAAACACACACACACACACAAACACACACACACACACACACACACACACACACACACACACACACACACACACACACACACACACACACACACACACACACACACACACACACACACACACACACACACACACACACACACACACACACAAGCTTTGTTGGTATGACAGCTATGATCTGGGCTTTGCTGCTGGATGTGTTTGAGGCTGGGCGTCAGGGCACACCTGTAGTTTGGAAGGCAAACAGAGTTCACACAGGAGGGGAATATACTGGAGCAGAAGCTGAGAGTTTTTTTGTTTTTTTTCTGATGTCCCTTCAATTGTCGGTGCTCTGTCAATAAAGCCGCCGCTCGGTGGGCTGATGGATTTGGCCGTGGGTGCCAGGACGCTGCAGGCGGGGCTGGATATGGTGCAGCGATGATGTCAAATATTTCAGCATCAGCACTGGTGGTGCCTTTAATTATTAATCACCCGCGATATATCTCAGATTTGCCGGGTTAGAAGACAACTGCGGCAAAATGTTTCCTTTAGTGGTGGGAAACGCGGATCTGGTCGCATCAGAATTTATCGGCAAGTTCGCCGGGTGCGACCCGTCTGTCCAGGTGCGGTTGTTGAGTTCGGGGCTGGAAATGAGGCAGAGCTTTAAGACTGAAGTCGGGGAGCAGGTTTGAGATCCGCGACATATGTTGGGACCACTGAACAGAATGGCCTTTTACTTATGCCACCACAGGGAAATTTACATGTTTGTCAGCAGCAATAAAAGCTTCATACCAGACAATATTGAAAACAGTAAATATGCTTGTTTAATTGCTGCAGTGGGAGTTTTTTCTTCCAGCCATTTGGAGGCAGATTGTTCGATGAGAGAACAGTTGTGTTTGTAAGTAGTAATCAGATGCTACATGTGTATGGTGAAACAAGAGAGACAGTGGTTGGACGGACAACATGTGCAGTGCTTTAAAAACACTAGATAAACTGTGAATCCCTTTAATGGAGACCCAAGAGTAGCATCGATCTCAACAAAGCAATAGAAATTTTTCAAATTATGAATCTGGCATTGAGCTTTTCACACTTCGGAATACGAGTTCAACTCAGTGGTCAAACAACAAAGTTTGGGATTTACTAGATAATGGTCATCTTACTTTCCTAGCAGCAAGAATTTACAACTTCTCAAACAAAAACAGAAGTTGTTGTTACGTTTGAAATGTGAGTGAGCGAAACTTCCTCTGACAATAAGAGGGTGAAAAGAAGATCTTGTTGTTTCTCCGCCATAATGTCAGCTTACATCTGAGAATGGGAGCATCCATGTGCATTTCCTTTATGCGCAGCCTGCGGATAACCTACACACTGTGCTGACAAGCAGCGCTGCTGAGAACTGCTCAGCGAGCGGATCAGTCGCACCGATACAGACGCTTTCTGCAAAGATTAGCTGCGGAGATGTCAAAAACAAGACACTTCTCACCTTTATTGTGCCGGGCTCTCAGACAGGAAACAAAGAGACGGATCGCTCCGGAACGCGGCACATAAAAGAGGAGCGATGCGCTCGGATTGATCTGACACCACTTAATAAAAGCTGTAATTTTCTGCCAAGGTTTCTGCTGCTGCTGTTTGGCAAGAAAAAAAAAAAGCAATCGAACTACACCAGAATAGCCCGGCGCACTCAACTTTCTGCTAAATAAGTTAGTATTTTACTTTTTTTCCTTTTGAATCCAAAACCATGTGGAAAAGACGTACCAGACTGACGGCCCAGGGACCCAGATCCAGAAAGCGCCCCAGCAGGTCCAGAGCTCGCAGCCGGTGCACCTGACTGAGCAGGACCTGGAAGAGAGAGCAGAGGTCAGAGGCCAGCCGAGCCTTCGCCGAGCTGAGAGGAAACCGGAGATGAGAGGAAGAGGCGGAGGAGGTGGAGGAGGAAGGACAGCGGGAGGAACGGCAGCGAGGGCGGGGAGGCGGAGAGGAACAGGTGGCTCTCCCACCACTACTGCTGCTCACACCCTGGCACCAGGTCACATTTGTTTACTGGGCGTGTGTGTGTGTGTGTGTGTGCGTGTGTGTAAAATGCATACATGTATGGGCGTTGGCGAGCATCCTCTTGGCTGCCATTTTGTTACGGTCTCATGGAGACACAGGTTTTGGGTAATACCTGAAAGTGTGTGGGTGTGTATTTCTCACTGCAAAGAGCAAAATCAAAGGAATTTGTTGTGTTTTCTTTTTTCTTATGTTTTCACACCCAGCAGTCTCTCAGTTGCAGCACCTCACGTGTTCTCAACTTCTATTCGTCCTCAAAGTTCAGCCAACGTTGTATGACATGGGAAAACACAAAACTCATTAACTGAAGATAAACTTTTTTCCTACACAAAAACATCATTTGTTGTGTGGGATGCTCTACTTTGAAGACACAGTACCAAGGTTTTAGATAGTTCCGCTTCATTTAATATGCCTTAGTCAGTGCCTTATTATTATTGCATACGTCTTTGAAATAAATGTCTACTTTTCTGCAGTGTTTGCTCTACCTGGGTGTGAGTGTGTGTGCGTGTTTAAGCAAAGTAACAGTGACGCTTAATGGGACCGCAATGTAGCAGCTCCGGTCTATTTTAAGGAGGCAGATGGTATGTGCTAAAAATGTACAGGTGTGTATGTGTGTGTGTGTGTATGTGTGTGGTTCAGTCAGTAATAAGCACAATGCAGCTCAGAGTCTCTGGACACTGGTTCAACCCCATGTGACTGTCCCACAGTGTGCGTGGGAACAAGCATATGGAGGAGCCCAGGTACACGCGCGCACATGCACACGCATGCACACACACTTCCTCCAACACATTATGTATTATTAGCAGTCCATGACTTCAACCGGGTGCGCGTGAGCACGGCAACAGAAGGAGGCTGGGGGAAGACCGGCCCAGGGTTACCTCCATCTCTAAGGAAGAGCGTGGGAACACGACCACTGCGTGTGTGCGTGTGCGCGTGTGTGTGACGTACGTAGGTGTGAGCTTTATAATAAGAGAAGCCAGCAAACAAGAGTACAGTCTGCAGCTCCTCTGATCTCTTTGTCACGATTCATCCTCTCAATTTGACTCTGACACAGATGTCAGTCAATATTTCCTACACTGTCTCTCTAACACACACACACACACACACACACACACACACACACACACACACACACACACACACACACACACACACACACACACACACACACACACACACACACACACACACACACACACACACACACACACACACACACACACACACACACACACACACACACACACACATTTTGTGCAGATGCCAGAAACACCGTGTTAATAACACGTGTCATTACGGTTTGGCAGGGTTAAAAGCAGAATCTCTGAGCAATGCATTTATTTTAAGACGTAGAAACATTTTGCTCTGTTTGTGTATATTCGTGGTAACTATTCCAGCACGGTGACAAATGGCCTCCCATCAGGCCGCCATGTGTGTGTGTGTGTGTGTGTGTGTGTGTGCGTGTGTGTGTGTGTGTGTGTGTGTGTGCGTGCGTGTGTGTGAACAGCGAGGGGCTGGGTGTCACGCCGCGTGGTGACATGCGCTGAGTCACGCCGCTGACACATGACACCGAACGTGTCGCCGCCGCCGAGCCGCCGTTAGCGCCACATCGCAATTTAGGGACGCTGTAATCCCTCTGCAAAATCTGTTAATCCTTCCTGGATGAAGTGGCTGTTGTCAAGACAACGCCGCGGCGTAGCTCAGCCTCCTGAGCGCCGTTGTCCTCCCTTTGCTCATTTCATCAAAGAGCATTATTGAGCCAGCCGTCTCTGTTGCCCACTTCTACATGCTCTTTGCATCTTTTTTTTTTTTTTTTTTGCTTTTGCTTTTAACCCCCTCAAATGGAGCCAGATTATAATTTGGCATCGGACCGCAAATCCTCCAAGAGTACGGTATATATGCCGGTGTTTTAACTCCATTCTTATACAACTGTGCACTTAGGGGAAGGGTCTAAAACCTGTTATGTGTCCGTCTGTTACATCACGGAGCGGCCTTGAGATTACAGCGTGCAGCTGCATAACACTGTATAATCTTAAAGGCTTCGGCACCTTTACTTCCTCTCCCTCCACATGGGCAGCAAACACACACACACACGTTCCTTCACACACCATCGAGCAGTCTCCAATCAGTCTGCCTTTTCCTCAGCTCTTAACGGGTCCCGGCAGAACTGCTGTATGGACGGGCTGCGGCTCGCGGGGCGCTGAGTCAGCAGGAAATTACCATCGGACATGGACAGCGGCGCTACGACGCTGTGATATAATACAGCAGCCCAGCTGTACGACCCCACATGAGGCTGGAGGGAGGGGAGGAGGGGCGGGGAGGTTGGGCTTTCCTACCACTGGAGACGCACACGCTACAAGGTTTTAGCAGCGTTTCACCCCAATTAGAGCGTCCCAAAACAAATCTGACGCCACCGCTGGGAGCCACTTGTCGCAGGCCGTGACGAGGGGAGCCGAGCTGAAAGGCGGCTGAGCCGAAAATACAGGCGCGGGTCATACTCCACTGCTGGGAAGAAGACGGCAACCCGGAGGAAAAGACGGAGGTGTTCAGGAACAATTAAGACACTCGGATCAGTGCGTCACCGTTCAGAGCCGCGAGAGGAGGCGAGATGAGGTAGAGGAGGGAGAGAGGGGGCGGGAGGTAATCGTGCGGCTGTGGTGGGAATAATCTGAGCTAATGATGGACTCCGGCAGGTGTGCTGGGAGCTTCACATGCTGTGGCAGCACAGAGGTGGAGTGCAAGACGAGGCACTCAGAAAATGCAACACATCACAAGCTGCCTCCACGGAGAAACTAAGAGGTTCCTTCGACTCTATCTCACGCAGTTTATGAGGTATACGTTCAGGGAAGATGAGCGTTACCTCTATTTTGAGTCCAAATTTCTGTAGGAATTTGAGAGTTTGAGATTTGGGATGTTTTGATTTTTTTATTCCTCCTTTCTGTATTGCATTTAGCCGTAGTGAAACCTATTATTTGACATATTAAAATGTACTGATGGTAAAGACTTCACACCGATCTCACCAGTTGCAGCTCGACGTTCATCGACACAGTTTTATCAATGAGCGCGATGAGCGTGAGGGAGAAGGGCGTCACCCTGACCTCAGATCTCTGATTCCACTCAGACTGGAGACGCGTGCGTGGCGGCCCCGCCGTCTCAGCGGCTGTTCACGATGTGAGGAGTTGACGTGAAGAACGGCTGAGTGACGCCGATGACTAATGTGCGGTCTCAGGGGTGTTTATTCTGCTCTCGTTTCATCTGGAGGCATTGTTTTGATAGCAGTCGGCGGGAGAGTGACGGCAAATGTGATGAAAGGAGGAGCAGAGGAAGGATTAAACCTTTTGTTGTTTTTCTTTTTACTCGCAATCTAGAGACGGGAAACCCACCAATGTACTTCTCCTAAAAATTGAATCAATCTGAAAATGGCTCGTTCAGATTATGCTATAGTTTATTGAGTCACAAATAATGAAATGGCACATTCATTTTGTTGCTATTTGAGCCTGTGTATTGTATAAATCTGTTCATATGCTCTGTAAATCTTCCTTTCAAGCTGGTAACATCATTGCTTGTTGAAAGTACCGTGGGGATTTTTATCAAAAATGAATTGGCAGCACACTAGTATTAACCAGCTGATTCTCGTCGACCTCCACCCTTCGCAGAACATGCTCCACAGAGAGATCCTTTGTCCCAGGCGCTTCATCCCTCCATACTTCCTGTTGCCTTCAACAATCGTACATGCAGAAATATACTTTTTGTCCTTGCATTGGCCTCATTGAGATCTGTAATCTGTCATCACGGTTCAATGATTACGCAACAGTGACGTAACTCCTCTCAATCTGGGAGCTTGAGGACTCACTTTGCTTCCTGCTGTCAGGATACAGGATACGTGGATGGCAAATAGCCACCTCCCCGCCTCTAACGGTGCGGACAGTACCTCTGCTCATTTACACCGTATGAGCTGACGTGGAAACAAACCATAACAATAACTCCTTGTCTAACCGACTCAGTTACCACTGAGCACTTTTATCATGTTTTATGTTGTTTTCTTTTTCATTCTTATTATTAGTATCGTGTTTACGCCTATTTTATAATCTGGTGCCAAATTACAGGCTGTTATTCTGCTCCCACCTACGTGTAAGTACCCCCAAACAGAATGGCTGCTTCGATGATTTCAACACATCCTCATTGTTCCTGATTTTTTCTCTGAAATTCCTTTGAAACACAGGTGAACAGAAACTCGAAGTGTCGTGAAACAAAAAGGAAGGGAAAGACATTTAAGAGACAGACAGAGGTCGTGGGTGTCGTGGGTGTCGTGCGTGTGTGTGTGTGTGTGTGTGTGTGTGTGTGTGTGTGTGTGTGTGTGCGTGTGTGTGTGTGTGTGTGTGCACCTGCAGGACGATGGGCAGCTGCTCTGGAGGGTTCCTGTTCTCCACGCCCATCGTCAACCACACCTGGAACGCCGTCAGCTGCTCGGCAAAGAAAGGACTGTGCTGTGGACAAGACACACACGTACACTGCTCATCACTGTTTCTGTCACCTCACTGTTCTTCCTCTTCTTCTCTCTTTCTCTCTCACACACACACACACGTGCACACACAGGGTAATGAGGCAGTCTGCAGTGACTACCTGATCGCTCCTTAACAGCTCTGACACAATGAGCTAAGGAGTGACACTGCACTGCAGCAGCGACATAAATCCAGATCTCGCGTGATCATCTCCCCTCTCTCTCTCTCTCTCCCGCTCTCCCTCTCTCTTTCTCTCTTTCTCTCTCTCTCTCCCTCGCCGCCGCCACGGCAGTCCGCCTGATTGATCGGCGGCTGGCCGCAGCGGTTTTGATCGGGCCGAGCGTTAATATCGCAGCGGGAATCACGACAGCGCTGCGCAGACCCTTGATGGATGTCGAGGGGGGGAAATATCAATGCTTCGCGGCTGGATGGCTAAATTAATTTGTGCATAATCAAAGCTTAATAACTCTCCGCACACACTCGCATACTCACTGATACATGAAAACGGTGTGTGTGCATGCAAGTGTGTGTGTGCGCGTGTGTGTGTGGTCTGAGACAGAATATGTGGAGCTGTTAAAATAGAGGGAATACTGTTGCTTTTCAGGAGCGCAGGAGCAAAAAGTTCATGTTCTATTGACACTTTAAAGACCCGTGTGCTTTATTGATTTAATTAATACTCAACTTTAGTATTTCCAGTAACTGTACTTAAATATATAACCGAAGCAGGGTCTCTGTAGGTTTTCACCAAACTGACTGTAAGACTATTACAAACTTATATAATACCAAATAAAATGTGATTCAGGAGCCGACTGCTCGGAGAAGATTCTTTGGATTTATTTAGTGTCATATCACAGCTCCCAGCTGTACGGAGCATTAACTCCTGGGGTAAAACAACCTGGAAATGGAAAGAGGCAGAACACAGGGACAAATTGATCAACCAGTTCACAGCTGCGTAACCTTACTTGACAGGCAGCGACTGGTTGTTAATGTTTTCTAACTAACGATGCAGCCTGAGGCAGAAGAGAGGGTACATTTATGGCTTTTGTAAAATACATTTAATGTATGTAGCTTCCGAAGCCTTTTTATTAAAGGAAAAAAAACAAAATAGATAAAAACCACGACCATAAGGTTCAATAGCTTAATGCATCCTTGAGAAGTCTGCAGTATTCTTCTCAGGTTGTGCACAGACCCGGCAATATCCTCCAATAAAGTCAGGCAGGCTGTCTATAGCCTGACAGGCAAGACTCGGGGCAAAAACATCTCATAAGAACTCACCACGAGGATGAAAGTATCAAGGTCTATATCAACACTGAATGTGAACTAATCACTAAAAATGTTAAAAAGAATGACTGTTTTTATATGCTTTTATATATTTTTACTCCTTATCATTAAATTTTAACAACCGAACTGAACAAACACCTGCAAAATGTCAAGAGTTTCACATAAAACTAAAAGTTGGATGACACGTCTCCCTGTTGCTTTAAGATTCAGTTGTGACAGGGATCAGGAAAGTGAGGTAAACAGCTGAGGCGAATCAGAGAGGAATTAAAGGCTCCTGAAAGAAAGGCTGGAGACAGAGAGCGAGGATGTCTCTTAGTGCTCCTCCGAGGCTCAATTACGCTGCCGGTAAGTGTTTCTGGCCCGGGCGCGGGAGGATCGAGGATGGAAAACTGCTCCCGGGGGAGTGATGGAGAAGATGCCCACCTCCGAGGGCCGGGCGGAGGAGAGAATAAAAAGGGCCCGGCTGAAAGTGCTAACACCGGGGCGAAAAAGCTGCTCCGCTCCTGCTTTTCCTCTCCCAGAGTTTTCTGATTAGTTTGCATTCCAGGAAAACATGTTGCGGCTCTCTCTGCTGACACACACACACACACAGAGTCAAAAAATAAAGCAGCCCGGTGCTGACCCAGATCTCTTCAGTCATCATCGGCTCGATCAGGCCCTCACATCACGTTTCCATTACGGCCGGCACCTCCATCACAGGCCGGCGCCGCCGCGGTAAATAGAACAATAAAGCGTGGCTGAAAGTGCAGGGCCAGTGGTTTGGCAAACTATTTTATATCTGACACTCACCGCTGAATTATTAGACCTGACATTTACAATGTCATCCACTGAGAATCAGCGCGCGGGCCTGCGTGTGCGTGCGTGCGTGCGTGTGTGTGCGTGTGTGTGTGCGTGTGTGTGCGTGTGTATGAAAGATTAATGGAGCTGCTGGAGGCGCTGGTGGTGGAGAAGTTGCGGCGCAAACAAGAAGTGTTTACAGGAATCACTGGTGGACAGATGCAAGGGAGCAGGCATCCATCAATGCTGGATCAACAACCCTAACCCGCACATGCACACGCACACACACGCAACATAAATGAGGCAACTCGCACACGTTTCAAGTGAGAGCGAGGAGTTTCTCAGCGTTTTTCTCTCACGTGCACGCACACGCACTTACTCTGAAGGCGGTGCCTTCCTCGATGATTGTAGGCAGCTGAGAGAGGCAGATGTCCACAGCCAGGTCCCACGCTTGCCTGTAGAGAGGTGACACACACACACACACACACACACACACACACGCACCCCATTAGAATGACCACATACGTTTTGGAAAATAAGCCACAACTCTCCCATTTGTTGCGCTTTCAAAGCCTCTCTCATTATGAGCAGAATGCATTTCCTCGGTTATTGTTTTCCCTCAAGGACACCCTCGCCCGCTCTCATCCTCCGCGGCTCATGTTTAGCCTTCACATTCTCGCTCACACACATACACACACACACACACACACACACACACACACACACACACAGTCGCCACTTAAAATTCCCAGGCCCAGGTCCTGGAGGGGGCAGCACGTAGCCTTTAATCCCCCTGTAAACACCGGCACTCTCTCATGGTCGTCATATCTAATTCATGGGGCTTACGCAACATCACATCGTGCCTGATCGAGGCCTCGCTGCTCTGCCCGTGCGTCGCTCCTTCCTCTCCTCTTTCTGGCTGCTTTTACTCACGCGGCAAATTGAGCTCAGGGCCTCGACGGGGCTTTTTCCTCTCAGTTAGCGCGAGTTAAGGGCCTGAGTCATGCTCCCCGTAGATGCAATGCCATGTAATGCGGCGCTGAAAGAGTGACATGGAGTTCGCTCAGTCTGAGGCTCTTTGCACTGCTCAAATTGCTTCCCCCATTAGCCGGGAGCACCGTAATAGAGTTGCACCCGGGGTCGACTCCACTCATCACGTATGTGCGGCGCGGTCCAATTAGAAAACCGGGAGACGCGCTTCGCTCGATCCGTCGCTACGCTGAGGGAAAGTAAAGACGCTCGGTCAAAGTGGGAGACGCTATACATTCCAGCTGCCGCTCTGGGAGGCTGAACATCAGCAAGAACGAAAGCTGTGCAACGCAGGCGTCTCTGCATTGCCGAGAACAGGTGTCGCTCATTTTAAGGCCCGATTTTACAGGAATTGAACACGGTGCGATTCAGATTCAGATCCCAACGCTCGCATCTGCGTGCAGCCTGTCCCCGTCTCATCAAGCCGACAAATGATGCAGGATGAGATAATTCAAGATTTTAAAAAACGTTAAATGAGCGTCACGTTACCGTGAGTAATTTCTTCTGTGACTGGCGTCGGGGAACATCTGCCGCGCAGGGAACAGCGGCGCGGTTTTCACGTTTCCAACAGGACGGCTTGGTTGTGTCTGAGTGGCGGTTAATAACCGGCGGAGGCAATTTCCAGAGCGGAGCCCTTTGGTTTGAGTCTGTCCTGCGGTCTTCTTCTTCTCGCTTCCAGGTAGACCGGGCGGTAATTAGTGAACCTCGCACTTGAGATGGAATCGGAGGGCGTGATCCTGATCCCATCGCGATTACTTGCATTCCCTTCAGATTGCGGCGCACACAGGTGACACATTTATGTGTCGCAGGGCGGCCGAGTGTACAGTACAGTCTGCCGTTGGATCCACGTCTAGACGCTTGCGCAACCCCTTTGTAAAGTCAGTATAATGCCGTCTCCACTGATTAATGTGATGACGTAGGCAGCGCTCTCCGCTCTGTGCCTCTGGTTTCAGTCATTATCTGTTTTTTGTTCCCTTTTTTACCGCGTGCCGTGAAAAAGGGTTTTCTTCCAGATCTCATCCCTTTTGGAGCTGCTCTGCGTCACTGTGGATTTTTTTAGGTCATTTCATTTCAAGGCAAATTAACTTTTCACTCTTCATATACAAACAGGTACGCTTTTTTTTTGTTTGTTTGTTTCATAACTGGAGAAAGATGTTGCCAGCAAATATCTGTTCCCACCGGAGTTTATGTAATCCAACAGCGAGAAAACAAGCGGATAGAGCAGCCTAATCCTCCAAGACACGCTCGCAGGGAGGAGGCTGCACCGTTTCAGAAGGCAGCCTCAACTCGCATGATGCCTGCCAATGCCAATGAGTAACTCATCACCAAAACCTGCCTGTGTGTGCCTGTGTGTGTGTGTGTGTGTGTGTGTGTGTGTGTGTGTGTGTGTGTGTGTGTGTGCCTGTGTGTGTGTGTGTGCGTGGTGCAGGATGTGAGGGGACAGCCGACAACAGTGGAGTGCAGGGGACCAGTTGGCGGCTGACTAAGCTCTTTTTTCCTGTTGCCTGCAGAGTGCTGCAGCACCGCACGCTCCCAAACACGCATACAAATGTGGATGCGCTCACTCACACACACACACACACACACACGCGCACGCGCGCGCACACACACACACACTCTCCCACACTGAAACTGCCCACGAGGGAGTAATCAGCCTTGGGTTTATCTGCTCTCCCCTATTCTGGCCCATTTGAATAACAATTGCTGTTTGTGTTGGGGCACAGACATCGATCAAGGAGCCCCCAAACTGCTTAATCCTCCTTTTCCAGCCCCGGGTGCCTGTGGATCCAAACTTTTATTTTTCCACACGATTGTGCGTCTCTGGCAGCTCCATTTTTTATCATTTTCCTCCATCTTGCTTCTTAAACTCTTAAGGCACCTCGCCGTCGCTTCTCTGTCCTCCTCAATATTGCATATGCTGCCGCAAAACAAAGCGCAACTTGGGATTGTTTTGGGCGGTAAACAGTGTGATATACCCGGCGATTTAAAATAACGGGCCACTACGACACGTTGTGTTCTTTACGATAAGCGGTGCCAGCGTGTTACACAACAAGTCGCTCCTCGAGGCGAAGAGAGTGAGAGCGTGTTTTTTTCTTTTCCCAGCCAGATAATGAGTGGGAGAGATGGAGTGAGCCTTTCGTAGGGGGCCGGGAAGAGAACGATAGTGGGAGAAGTGCTAGTACAGCTGAAGGGAGAGGCATGGTAGGATGATGTTTCCGACTCTGTCAGCGGACAACGGCAAGGCTGAAGCAGTGAGCCAGTGGAACGGGGTGGGACATCTGTGTCAAGCTGTATGAGGAAAATGGGACAAACTCTGAGTCTTGTATTGTTAAATAATTGAAAAGACTTACTTTTTGTGTAAACTACTATGGGGGGCATTGTGCTTTTAACCTGAACCTGCCATTTCTTCTGCTGCCTAAGTTGTCCAACATGACCGCAAAGTCTTTTAATGCCCCACAGAGAGCGGTTTTACCTTGCCGCTTTCAATCAAATGTGTGTGTTAACTTTGTGTATGTGTGTGTGTGATAACTGTGTGTGTGTGTGTGTGAGTGGGAGAAGAAAAGCACCGACTCCACACACAACCTTGTGTCTGTCTGCCAGGTTTCAGGTCGACTGAGGCTGCTGTCGGTGAAGATAGCGCCTTATCTGCCTGTGCTGCAGAACAGGTTTCCAAGCTTTTATGCTCAGAAGCTAGCAGTCCTCAAAATATCTCACGGCCTTATTCCAGCTGTCTATTGTTGGCCCCGGCCGTTTTCTGTGGAGGTGCATGTTCTCCAGGTGCTCCGGTTCCCTCCCACAGACCAAAAACACGCATCAAGGTCAACTGGAGACTTTAAACCGGCGGTCCCAAACCTTTTCTGCATCAGGGACGATTTCCAATCAGACTATACTTTGATGCTGGGGTGTGCTAACAGCTGCGGTTCATACCTTGCTGAATCTATGTTCAGGGCATCGCATCTCCTGATCAAGCATCGTTAACAACGAGCGTAGGTACAGTTCTTTTCAAAATAAAAGCATATTTAAAACATTTTTTACCAATAAAAATTGAATCTTACTGATTAGACCAGTATTTCTACCCACCCCTACTACTGTAAACTAAACTACCCCTTTGACAACATTAGATACAAGACAGATAAGATGATAGATGAGTTCACACACACAAAATCAAGGCATCCTGCTAACCAATGTTTTGAACAACAGTAGTTGTTACAGCTCCTTATTAATACAAGAACAACAAGAGCTTCATTTCAGGCCTAATAAACATAATGGCATATGTGCACAGAGGTCCAAGGAGGGCCATGTCATCTCAAAATGGCTCCTTCAACAAGTTACCACTTTGTGATGACGAAACATACAATATAGTAGCAATAATATAGTTTTCTACGATACAAAGACTTATTCTATTGTGTGCTGTGAAACAGCTCCTCTTCCTCTTGTGTTGTGCACTGGGAGGGATGTGCATGTGTTTCTGCATCGGTGTGTGTGCAGAGGTCAGTTTGTGTGTCTTACCACATGGCGTGCATGTATGTCGGCGGGAGCCGGGGGCTGCTGACCGGCGTGCAGTTGTATGACCTCATTATCCTCTCTGCCAGGAGGAAATTGCGGAACAAGCTGGCCACCAGCAGGTCCTGACGAAACAACTTCTGGAACAAATCTGAGACACACAGAATGGAAATCGTCCAATTAAGTTGGAGAGTCGGAGAATTACTGACATTAGCACAGAGACGGGATTACACGGGAGGAATACAGAGCGCCCGGCGACTCAATTAGAATCAAATTGGGTAACAGGAAGAAGTTCTACGGAGAAAAAAATGTCCATTTTAGAGGAAGACGGGACATCTTTCCTGTCAATATATATATATATATATATATATATATATATATATATATATATATATATATATATATGCTATATATGCTTATCTGCATATCACAATCCTCTACGCACACACACATATATATATATATATATATATATATGTGTGTGTGTGTGCGTAGAGGATTGTGATATGCAGATAAGCTCATTAATGTATTCACTAATTCACTTTAATGGGGCCAGGACAATCCCATGCCAATCTGTGGCTCATGATTATGATTCCCCTGTTTGTGTTCGGGAGCAACAGCGTGAGTGTGTGTGTGTGTGTGTGTGTGTGTGTGTGTCAGGGATTTTATATGAGAGACAGTGTCTGACAACTTCTGTCCCTGCTGTTGGTGTTCCACTGTTGCTGAAGTATATGTATGTGTGTGTGTGTGTGTGTGTGTGTGTGTGTGTGTGTGTGTGTGTGTGTGTGTGTGTGTGTGTGCGCGTGTGTGCGTGTGTGATTTGGATTAGGTGTGCAGTGCCTTCATTACAGGGATTCTCTCTGATGTGTGCTGCTTCATTAACAGCTGAGCCCTGGGGCTTTAAAAAGCTTCGGCAGCCATCAACATTGTCACATTGCTATTCTAGTTGGGGTACAGTTTGCCTCGGGGGAGTCTGAGTGTAAGAGTGTGTGCGTGTGAGTGAGTGCGTGTGTATGTCAGTGTGCCCAAAACAAGAGACAGGTGAGAAATGAGATGCTGCATACTAAAGTTAATGCATGTCAAAAATGAAGATTGTGTCTATACTTCCATCCAACTAAGTTTAAGATCTGTGTGTGTGTGTGTGTTTTCACGTATGCTGCCTCCACTTGAATATTTTTTGCATGTAACTGCTTACTTTTATCGTACCCCTGATGATGCTGAAACTGATCTTCCCAATTACTGTGCCAGATACACTAAACACTATAAATCTCCATCCGAGGAGCCAGCCCGCACTTACTGCACTTAGGGCATTTTATATCAACATCCTTGCTGTTTTTGACCACTGGGGAGGCTCTCAAAGTTTTAGGATTGCTGATGCTTCAGTCCTGCACTGCTTTTATGAGGTGCCCTAATTTGGCCTCCCTGGGTTGAAACAGACGGGTCATTTCATTTTTCATCACTGGCTAGACATGTTGAAATAAGGATATATATTTTTGAACAGTTTCACAACTCTAGTGTGCCATTAGCTGTCTTTTACGGCTCTCTCCCAGTTTCTTCTGCATCGCTGAGCTGTGTTTTCTTGTTGGCTGTTTTGCTGTAAAGGGCATGCAGCTGTCTCAGAGACTGCTTGTCTGTATGTGGAGTTTTCAAATCGTAACACTGTTGCATTTGGTTCAAAACTTGTAACAAAAGTCTACATTAAAGAGGGTTAGGGTTAGACGCTACATATGCCAATAAAGCCCTGAAACGTATACAAAATAAATGAGTTGGAGTGAAAACCATATAAATAAACTAGGTTTATTTCAGTGGACATGTATGGAGTCACATGACCCTACTTAGGGTATGACTGGGGCAGATCAGAACCAGGATGGCTGCAGACAGACATCATGTGCATCTTTATGCTAGTATATTTTCATTTTGAATACATTGTTAATTTCATTTGATAATATTGAATTTATGTTGTGGAAAAGGAGTCAGAGTTGTACCGTAAGTCGACGCTTCTTCAATTCTGACTGAGTGAAACCCATCTCTGAACAGAGGGGGAGGTCGGCAACTTCACCTGTCCCTTGCATACATACACATACAATTCTGTCCTACTGTATCATCCCATCCCAGCAAGGCTGCTTATGATGGCTATGCTAACGACTTCACAGTCCTTCACAGCAGACCTAAGATGACCTTAACTGCCTCCAACACCAGCCAGCTGCCATAACACACTATAATAACTGTGCTAATGAGTCCACAGAGGTTAAATCCAGGGCTTCCACACCAGCCAGTCAGGACTGAAGAGGCGTCTTAGATGAAGTTGCAAGTCTTCAAGTAACAAATGTAGTCGATGATGACCAAGGCAAATGAGAACCTAATAATGTTTTTAAGTGTCCAACTCCTTCGGTGAAAAAAAAAAAGAGAAAACAAAATCCAAAACTGTGACAAACTGGAATGATTTTATCAAACTGGCAGTGGTGGAAGATGGTGATATTTGATGAACCTGTGTGTTCTTTTGTGTGTTTCTGTGTGTGTGTGTGTGTGTGTGTGTCTGTGTGTGTGTGTGTGTGTGTGTGGAGCTTCACCTCGAGGCAGCACATTCCAGGCGATGGTGTCAGTGATGGCTGTGAAGATCCAGTTGAGCTCTCCGAGGGGGGTGCGTCTGTCGTTGAGCCTGCCAGGGATCCTGCACCACACACACACACACACACACACACACAATACAACACAGATGGCAGTGTGTCAGCCGCGTTCACCGTGTGTCACAGAGCTGACTCAGAGCACAAAGTGGCAACTGCTCGGTAGTATTACCACGACACATCTGAAGAAATTTACATTTGCAGCCACTTAGGCTCTTACTCAGCGAGACTGCCGATGAGTGTGAATTTGAATATTCATGTGTGCTTGTTACAACTTGTGTCTCCACAAGAGATGCTGAGGTTCACCACCGGGCCCCAGCACTGAAGCTTCAGTGTGTTCGGTCAAGATGACATGTGTTTTCACTGGGGGGGGTCTGAGGAGAACTGGCCACATCTGACTGTGAGCCCGTTCCTCACAAACATCTGGATTTGAAAGACCCGATGTATTATGCCACCACCACACAAAAGACTATAGTTAAAGACCAAAGATGACTGCAGAGTTTTATTGCCAATAGTTTGAATTGAAGCATATGTTATATGAAACAATGACAAATGCTCATCTACAGTAGAAGTGGATACATCAGTGTCTGACCCCACCTGAGTCCAAGTGCGACTGTGGGTGGAGGGTGAATGGAGCTCAGCCAGGTCATAACCTCAAATATATAAGACTTTAAGCCTTCAAATGATGGAACAAGCATTTTAATGTAAGATGGGGGCCGATGGGAGGGTTGACTGGGTTTAGCATCAAGTGGCTGTATGAGGAACTGCTGTTTTTTGCTATGGAGTGAGTTGTGGTTGAAATCTTCTTTTTGGGTGATTCATTATCTAATAATGTCACAAATATTTTGTGTTCTTTTGTTTTTACGGTAATCCTTTTCTTAACTCTAGAGATGATCATTACTTCAATCCAGCATTCTGCAGCCACACTGCTGATGTCTGTGAGCACAAATGTGTATCAGAGGAACACAAGACGTGTAAACCACAGCACCACACGTCTACTTATACTCTTTCATGGGAACATCGAGGGAAAGGAAGTCTCTGGCAGACAGAGCCCAGGATGATATGTTGCAAACATTGTCATAAAATGGGGGAAAATTACCGTTATCACACCAGGGGTCTGCCTTTTAATGTACACTATTGTCAAACTGTGAGCCAAGATGGAGGGCTGAGGGTGAACAATGCAGCTCAAAGAGGCTGCGGTTGCTATGAGCAAGTGAATCTTTTTTGTGTGAGTAGAGAAAAAAAAAAGCAGAAAAGTGGGGGGGGAAACAAGGGAAGGTGGAAGCACTTCAAAGCAGGTTCTCAACTCACACAGAATATTACAGCTCCCACCGCGACAGACAGGTAAAGGGTTTGTTTTGAATGTACTAGAGACGGTGTAAAATTGCGAGATCATTTACTTCACTGAGGTTTTTGCTAAATGATTAAAAAAGAGCATGGCACCAGTGTTTGGCGCATTGCTGGGCGCACATTTGTTGTTTGATTTACATCATAGCCTCAGGATTCACTGGCAACCGGTTGTGCAATGAACCTGCAACATCACTGTTGTGCAGAGCGTCGGTGTCAGACAGCCACGTTGAATATTGTAATTTGCCTCTCGCTGTCGGCGTGATTAATGTCGGAATGTAGTAATGTGCTGGAAATTTCACGAAATTACTGAATTAAAATGAAACCCCGGAAGAAACTTCAACAAAGTGTTTACACAAATCAGGAGGGTCTATGTTTGTAGTTTAGTATTCTCACTGAGTCAGAGAATAAAGCAAACAAGTACAGAGGTCTTCACCAGTACAGTACAGCTTACAGTGACAAATAAGTCACTAATTACGGCAAGATAACTTGCCACACATGCATCATGCATGGTCACATGCATCAGATTGTTATCCTGAGGTACTAAACCAACGATAATAATAATAAGAAAAGGATTTGAATACGACAGGCTGGAATAAGGTGATGCTGACGAGCTGAAATGTTGTCTTTCATTTTCCTGCAACCCAGAAATGTCATCATCCAAACATGTGCTGGAGCACAGCCAGGGGCATGTCTTCTGCATCGGATGGAAGCATTTTACAGGCCTATAGACATCATCTGACAATGAACGACTCGGTTTTCCTGTACAGTGACTCTTAATTTGCCACCACAATCTATCCCAGACTTTTACAGCGTATAATCAACAGTTAAGTCCGGCAGTCGTCACCCCTCCCCATTAAAGGACTTTCAGCTCTATGCAGTGCAGCACCTGACCCCAAACCTCCCATTTCCACCTCTAAGTGACAAATAATAGCAGCAAGCCTGGCAGGAACAAACTTTATGTAAAAGCATGAGGGCCGGCCAGCATCTGAGCGCTTTGGGTGTTTGCCAAAGGTGTTGAGCGAGTCAGCACTCAGGCTGAACACTCAGCAGTTCGTATTCTGCTCAGCATCACTCTATTACGTCCATCTGAAGGAGTCACAAGAAAGATGCACTTCTGCACAAATGGGAACACAGACAGCTAAACTGTTTATTGTACACACTGTAAAGATGTCTTCAGAGGAAGTTCCAAAAAAGAGGTGTTCAGACAAACTTTAGACTGACTTGCTTTAAACATTTAGTAGCCCTGCCCATTTACTATCCATGGTATATTTCAGTGGAGTAAAATAAGATTTCTCCAGTTTAGCTGACTAGGCTTTGTGTTGCTTGTATTCATTACAACCTCAGTGATGCAATTATGCGTAGCCTGCAAACAACAGCCTGTTAATGCGAGCCTGTGGGTGAGGATGAGGTATGACGCTCTGGCTTCTTTAATTTATGTTGCTGCAGATAATCCATACGCTGCATGGAAAACAGCCAGATGGACTTTTGAATTTTACGAAGGCTACATGCTTTTAAAAATGATCAGACTGCTCATGGATGCTCGCTGCAGACTTAGTGGCCTGTAGAGGCCACTACATTATGTGTGGATGTATATTTATGTGGCCTCCCCCTGTCTAGCTTCATTGTAACTACCTAAGGTGAATCGGTTTTGCTTTTGTAAGCATTTAAGTATTTCCTTGGTGTTGATATAGAGAGTGATGAAACGCCGGTTTTATGAGAAACGCCTCAGATGCTATTTTACACGCTCTTTTAAAATCTAAAATGTTTCTTGGATTTAAAGATAGTGTGTGGGATATTATAGTCTGTTTCTACGCAGATCTGTTGCATACACTTTGGGGAGAAAAAATGCTGATTTATGCTGATTAGCTGTCTTGTCTAGCTACTTAAAAAAAAAACACACACTTTGCAGCTTTTTTCTGAGCTTAACAGTAACAGTGGTGATCCAGATATGAAGGTCATACACACCCACCCTTAAATGTCAGAGCCAGAATCAGTGCATGAATCAGGTATTGAGGAAGAACCAGGAACATCAGCACAACTGGTTTTGGTTTGTATCACGTCCAGATCTGCCTCTTTCTTAACTCAAAGGGGCAATTTTAGAGAATTCGATCGACCCAAGAATGCTGTGGAAGAATGCTTGGACTGTGGGAGGAACAACTGAGGACATGATAAAAAGTCTTTTTTTTCCCCTTCTAGGTCCCTTTTAAGTCAAACACTGCATCTGTACAACCTGGTTGCATAACTACTTGGCTATGAAAGCTACTCTGATCCAGCACTGTGGCAGGTTGGCCCTGCCCAGCAGGAGGCGGGGGGAGCAGGTGGGCTCGCAGTGAAAGAGTCAGACCGGGAGTGGAGATCAACACGTGACTCTTGCGAGACTCAGCGATCTCGCAGCGTGAGACCGGTCCAAGCGAATCGGGTGCATGTGAAGTTCGCATTACACTCGTCACTGTGACTCCTATCTGAAATGCTATTGTGATTGGACGGGGCCAGAATGTGTGTTGGATGTCCGTGGGAAGCGGAGACAGAAGGGCGCACAGATGGAGGAGAGACAGAGGAACGATCAATTTCATAAACAAATCCGCAGCGCAGGACTGCTCAACACTGACATTATGCTGGATGCATTTTGCAACAAATGTCTGCAATATTTCAGGGCGGACGAGCGCTTGAAACATGCTTCCCAGCTCGGTGCGACCTTTCGAGGGGTGACTGCCCACAATGAGAGCAGCGGATGTCATGGCTGCCGGCTCCCGGGCCGCATGTGAAATCTGGACAAAAACCATGATGAAGCCGACGAAGCCGCTCTGAATATAATCTGAGACGGGTCAGCGCAGACGCATTGTAAAGAGCTGTTTCTCTGCCGAGCCCCCGAAGAAAAGCAACCCGGAGTGATTTCTGTGTTGCTGTTGCTAGGATACCACAAGGTCAGCTGACAGGGAGCTGTGATTACAGTTGCAGTCGTCCTTCAAGTGTCTGCAATCAACTTATCCTCACTAACTGTGAATTGATGGCTGCCACAAACTTTAGGTGATCTGGCAACCGGTGAAATTGCAGTACAAAACAGGAAGCTGGCAGGTTTTAAACCTAGTAGGACACGTCTCTGAAATACATCCTGCATGTGTGTGTGAGGCGAGCTCCTAAAAATCAGCGGTCTGAGATCGTGAGTGCTGCAGCTCTTGCTGCTATTTGTGCTGCTCGTTGCAAACTGTGACGCTCCCTGTGATAAGATGATACGAATCTGAATATATTAGGATTAACAACGGAGACATTTTCTGTCCAGGGACTATACTGAGGTCCCGCAGGTGCATGAGACACTGCTGATATTTGTGTTCTAAGGTGAGTTGTTTTCAAGTGTAAATTATGTATATGCCTTACTGTCTAATCCAGTGTCTGAAATAATCCTGAATGACGTGAATTAACATTGCGATTTCAGAGGTTATGTTTAGATCTGCAGTCGATGCATTTTGAGACAGCTCTCGACATCAGTATGAACACATGCGGGTCTACGGACACCACCCATCAGACACTAGGAAACTTGAAGCTGTTGTTGATAACTTCCAATTAAGTGCCGGGGAGGCGCCACACGTCGAATAAATCAGAGCGAAGCGCAGCTGCCTGCTGCCACTCTAAGCAAGGGTGGTGACACGGAGGTTTGTGGGACCAAAATAATGAGCGAGCCGGAGAGAAAAACAAAGACAGACAGATGAAAAGAGGGTGCCACCTTCAAATCCTCACTTAAAATCTGCATCTCGAGACAGGCTTATTCACTCGAATAGGTTTTAGTTTCAAGAATAATTATTTTGACAATTTTGTTTCGCTGTTGTGAGCCGCAGTTTTTTGTCATGTGTTTTTTTTATTGTTTAGTTGTGTCTTACATTGTGCGTATCTGTGCAGCAACCTTGGGCGTACTGAAAGGAGCCTATGAATAAGATGGATAAATTATTGTTATTAAAAACCCATCCATACGGTATGGCAATCCATCAATGCAGGAATACCATTAAAAAATATGCAGGGTCTAGTGCAAGAAAAGTGCAAAAAAGAAAAACTGCATCTTTTGTTAAAATCCTCACTATGTGCATTTATACCTACATTACGACCTGAGAAATTGCTTAGCTAAGCTTTAACGAAATAAGAATTTAATCTTCCCTACGATTGCTCTACGTTAAACGCCACCATTTCCTGTCGCGAGGCGTCCCTTGAAAAATGTCAGACTCCAGTTCCTACGCTGGCCCTGCTTCTTTGAGAGACGTGGCGGCAAATGGAGAGAGTTGCATTTTTCTTTTATGAGCTCTGAGACCATCCATTATTTAACTCTGAGGGAGATCAGCTGAATCAACATTTCGCCCTCCGGACAGCGTGTTGGACATGCGAGGAGCCAAAACCGCAACTTAAGCATCGGGGACCTCGACAACCCCTGCTGATTAAAAACAAAAACACTGCTCGAGTCAGACCCAGGGCTGCAGGAAAATCAGGAGTCACACTAGGAGCATTTTTAGCCTTCATTTAATTGCTGTATTTAAGTGGTTTTGGCTTTCTATTTCACCAATCTCTCTAGATATGATGTGAAATGTATACATATTTCTACCCTTGCACATGAATTCAAAGTCATGAGCCTTTGCACCAGAATTGAGGTGAGGGTGAAAGGCAGGTTGTACACCCCGGACAGGTCGCCAGCCCATCTTAGGGCGTAGTGAGTCTTTGTTTTTTAACATAGTTTGGATCTGAAAACGTCTTCCATCCATTTTCAGTTGAGCGTACAGACTGAAAGAGAGAGGTCAGCGTGTCGCTGCTGCAGAACTCCTGCTCTCCGCCTTAGCGTCTTACTATTAGTATAAAACCCTGCTGTGTATATGTGTGTGAGGCAGACAGCTAACATGAAGCACACAGAGCGCGGGACCTCAGAAAACAAAGCAGGTGTGCCTGTGTGCATCTGGTTCGCCCCGCAGCCTGAGAGGTAAAGGAAAAGTCAAGCTGTTTTATGTTTGCTGTGGCCACACACGCTGAGAGGCCGTTACTGGAGGCGATCCGACTGTTTTTATGACATTGTAGTCCACGGGTTTATTTCACCTGTGTTGCACAGGAAGTAAATTACAACAAGGCTAGTCATAGTTTATCTTTGGCACAAATGGTCCTGAATTTGAGGAGGCACCATCTCTGAGATCGGGTCGGGATGCAATCCACAGTGGCACCTCTGAGACTAAAAGTCTACTAAGAGTTAATCATCCTCGACCCTCAGAGGCACTTTTTTTTGTTTTCGAGAGACAATTGATAAAAGATGAAGAGGACATGGGAGCTGGAGCAGGCCCGGCGAACGTCAGAGTTGTCAAATAGCGACTGATGTTGGGAGTGCTCGAGAAGGCAGATTGTAGAATGAAAGTGAGAGACAAACGGAAAAAAAGGCTCGTTTCTTCAAAGGTGTGCGTCATCACTCCAGCGGTTTCCCATCCTGCCCTGAGAGTCACAAAACAGTAACTGAACTGTACGTAGAGTACAAGGGCATTTCCTGCATTATGTTTACCCAGTGGAGAGGGGGGATGTTCGACAGTGGAACAACTGCGAGCAAGTCAAGGAATGTATAGTACATATAGTATAGTAGTATACAACAATGAAATGGTAAAAGAACGGAAACCCAGCGACAAATGCAACATGCAGAGGTGGAAAACACATTCTAGATCTTCCTTATAAAGAGGGAGAATGTTGGAGGGTGAATGATGAACATGTACTTGTGCCTCGCTCCTTTAATGATCGCAAATTCTGCAATCATTGGCCTGAAAGTCCCTGCATTCAATTCAATGTGCATAACTGTACTGATCAATGGCATTCAGCACTTCCTGTTGATGTTTTTAAGGATATTTCCAGTTAAACAGTGGGTGAGTTTTAATGACAGTGATAATAAAAGGAAAAACATCAGTACCGAATGTGTCAAAGTCGACTATGAAAGAAACGGAGCACATCCAAAAACATGGCTTCTCACTAAGTAATAAGAAGTGTCAATAACAGCGTCAATAGAAGTCTGATTGTGAGGTGAATAAATCACTCTTTGATGCTGCCAAAACACCTTCCCCTCACCTGACTGAACAGAAAAGTTAAAGAAGTTTAAGTGTTCATTGAGATTAAAGGAATCACAATTAAATGAATCTCTCACACACACACACACACACACGCACACACACACACACAAACTGCCTCTGCAGAAACTCTCAGCCAAAAACTAATTAAAATCTAGTGGAGGATACAGATGTGCATGCAAAGCCTTGGCGTGGGCATTTGTGTGTGTGTGTGTGTGCGTGTGTGTGTGTGTGTGTGTGTGTGTGTCTGTGTGTGTGTGTCTGTGTGTGTGTGTCTGTGTGTGTGTGTGTGTGTGTGTGTGTGTGTGTGTGTGTGTGTGTGTGTGTGTGTGTGTGTGTGAGTGAGGAAAAGTGGCCTTCAGCGAACATCACTGACACACTGCTGGGAAGCTGTAGCACCTCAAGGTGCTCTACAACAAGATGTATGTTTTCCTGCTGATGGATGGCGGCCCGTTCAAGTTATCCACGTGTCTAAACCTGAGTCACCTCAACCAGCTTGGTTTATGGGGACCATTTTATTCTACACTGCACGTAAGAAGAGAGGGGGGAAAAAAGAAGAAAGAAAAAAGAAAAGCAGCCTCTGACGGTTCTGTGAAACTACTAAAACTTTGGATATGACATCCATATTGATCGCTAATATCTGAGCGTGTGTGCGTGTGTGCCTAAGAGCGAGAGATGTTCTGCACCGAGCCGCTCGGCACCCGTGGGTTTATCGGAGGAATGTGGAGCCTTAAATCTGCCAAACTGCTGCCGCTGCGGCTGTGAGGGGGGAAACAAAGGCAGAGAATTATACCTGCAGGACGGAAAACAACAGAGAGAGAGAGAGAGAGGGCTGAGAGAGAGAGGGCTGAGAGAGCTAAGGATGTGAGACAGGCAGAGAGAGAGAGAGAGAGAGAGAGAGAGAGAGAGAGACAGGAGGAAAACAGGATAATGATCTCTCTAGACTGCACCCTCCTGAGAGAGGCAGACAGGAGGAGCCGAGTGGCACTTACTTCTCGATGAGGTCTAACGTCACCCCCGGCACCAACTTGGCACTCTTCTGCATACAAAACCTACAGGAGGAGAGAGAGAGAGAGAGAGAGAGAGAGAGAGAAAAAAAGATAAGAAAAAGCTGTGGATGAGAGCTGGAATGAAAACAAGAGGTGCTCATGCACTAGACAAGGCAATAAAAGCGTTTGGCCTCTACAGTACAGGACTTTACGACCTACGAGGGAGACAATCAGCGGATAAAACGCTCAAATGAAAAACGAGGGCCTCAGACGTTACAACCTCCCCGAGTTGTTTGATAAGTGTGTTTTGGCCCGGGCCACGGTGAAAAGGAGAGGGAGCAGGCAGCGGGAGGCGTCATATTTCTGAAGCGTCTGGCGTGGGGGCCGGTGTGGGGCCCGGCCAGCTGTGAGTCACAGCAGGTCGGCGTGGAGAGCCTCGACAGACGCACGGCTCCGCGCTGCAGCGCGCTGAGAGCCATCACGTCCCTGGAGGAGAGCAGGTGTGCCTGTCTGTGTCTGTGTCTGTGTTTGTGTCTGTGTGAGTGAGAGTGTTTGTGTTTGTGTGCGTGTGTGTGTGTATGAGCAAACATCAGTCACATCAGCTGTAGGGGGGAAAAAAAAACGACGAGAACACCGCATCATGAAATACAAAGCTACAAGGCTGCCAGAACATTAGTGTTTGGTTGTGAATTGGTTATTCTTTTTTAGAAAACTCTATAAATCATCTTAGCTGAACTTCAGGCTGAAATCTTCTTGTCAAACTGACAGCTAACGGTTTCACAAAGTGCTCCCGAGCCCTTGTAGGGAAATCTTTTTCATAGTCAGGAGCTTCACTGACTACTAGTGCTGAGCCCATCCCCCATCCCTGCTCCATCCTTGCTAATGATACGATCCTCTGCTACAGATGAACCCGTTTCCCTGTTGGTGAGAGCCCCCAAACTTTCCAGTCTTACCCTGTCACAACTTGTAACCAGCATATATTTACAAGAATTATTGAAGTATTATTAATATTTTCTGAGTTGTACATTAAGAAAGCAAAAGAAGAAATGGTCGTCCTCAGTCCTTTTTTTCACTGCCTGTGTAGCTTTGTGCAACAACACACTAGCCAAAGAGGTTTTAGTGTTAAGTCCATTTGCCATTAAACACATACTGTGAACAACATACAATGCTGGGTTGAATGTGACTGGGTGTAAATTTGAGCTTTTTCTGGTTTCTTTCCTCAGTCCACAAACACGTTTGACTTGCGACTCCAAATGTCTCTGAATGTAAGTGTGTGTGCCCTGAAGAGGACTGGAAGCCTGTCCAGGATGCATTTCCTCTCTCCACCCTGTGACAGCTGGAGCTAGACCGCAGCAGACCCTCGCATCACCAACGGGTGCAAAGGTGGTGGGATGGCGGATGGTTGGATGCTGACTGGGTATCGCTCTTTCACTTTCCCCGCCAACAATTAAAAAACGCCGTCTTGGAGCCAATTTCAGCCGCGGACTGATAGAAATCACACATGCATTGAGAATTTGAATCAAACAAGCGATCCGATCCAGACAGCGGCATAAGTCATGGCGCTCGCATCCGAGACGTTGTTCCTGGTGCAGGAGAATAATGAGATCCCTCATGACACCAGTGTGACTTAGCGTCTCTTTAAAGAACAGCACGGGTGCAGGATGTGCCCAGCACTCAAGGAACAAAGACGAGGGCGGATAGAACCAGGACAACTTGTTCTTTAACTCTTAATGACGAGAAACTTTCTGCACGCGGGCCACGGTGCCTGCGACCTGCATCGCTGACTGCCAGCACTCTCATGTTTCTGTTTCCATTTGTTTCCCTAATTACGACGCAATCCACCACTGTCCCCCATTAGCTTCTGAAATCTACTCCAGCCAAAAACTTCTGTCCGTGTGCGGTGAAAGGGACGTGGCGAATGCATCGGGTGATAAACAGAGATGATTAGGCGGGGATCGGAGCATTGCGGGAACAGACTCGACGAGCTAAGTACACAGAGCGCGGAGCGAGCGGGAGGTTGCGTCAGGGAGGACGTGCGCGCTCCAAACCCCTGTGCATGGAGATGTTCAATCCCTCAGGCATGGCACACAGGAGAAGAGCCAGACAAGTGAGGAAAGTGGAGGAGAGGAAATATTTGGTCACAGCTGTATCTACAGAAATCCAGACATCAACCCTGCCTCAGAAATAAACTTTTTCATAGACATAAAAAAAAAAACACATGTAAATGCAGCAATCTCAGTCTCCCTTATCCTTCAGTGTTATATATATTTAGAACTAAAAACTAAAAATCAATAACCTGTTGAATGTTATATAGCTGAGAGAACTCAATACAGTACCTGGACACTATCTTGTCCACAAACTGAAAGTGGACCACGAGCAACTCTCAGACTGAATGGGCCCAGTGACGTAAGAAGCAGAGAGTGATCATCAAGGCCTGCGTCTAACTTCAACAGTGTCGGCTGAAACCGTCTGCTTTCTTTGTTGAACATCTGCTGAGTGCCACTGTCGGTCGGGTATCACAAAAGGCCCAGCGTTTGCTAAGTATAGGTGCACTTACACGGCCACCAATCAGTGGAAAAAGACACTCTGCATCTATGGAATTGAAAACACTAAAACCTTAGGGTAGGACGTTCAATATTCATCTCAGTCATGAACCAACATTGGAGACTGTTTCTAGAAACACTCGTCAGCGACAGGCTGACAGACTTTTGAACTTATGAACCATTTCTTGCATTTTTTTATGCTTTTATGGTATGAACTACATGAGATGAACATCTTTATCACTAATTTGAGGAATGAAATCAAAAGAAAAATCTAAGAAGTCACTTTTTTATTTTTTACTCGTCATGAAAAAAATAATTAGTGAACAGAAAAATATGTTTTGGTGCTTCACGGGGGCACGTAATTATCGGCCAATTACCAGATAAGTTTCGACTGTCTAAAACCTGTCTCTCTCACAGGATTTATTTAATCACAAGCATCAACAATGAGGAGAGGCTGTATGAGCAGCCTAAGAGTTCACAGAGGCACATGAATGACCACATCCTATTATGAAATGTGACTATAGCTTTGGGCTGATTCGAGATAAAAAACACAGAGGCAGTTGAAAGGAAGTTAATGACGTGCAGGACATACCAGAGAATCAGCACCTATGACCCGTGTGATGCGTGTGTAGTTATCTGGTCGCAGCCTGGTCTTTGAATGAGATCTAATGAAGGTGAACATGGCGAGCACTTTGTGTGAAATGACACCGCACTGAGGTGGTGAACTTCCCTCATCGGCGGCTGCAGGCATTGGGTGGAGGAGAAGCTCTTCACACAGATGCTTTTACAGATCAGTGAGGGCTGCTCCGATGATTGATTTGATTTAATAAAGTTGCTTTCGTCTGGAGCTAATGTCAGCTTCTATTTGATAACTATTTTCGAGCTCCATGGGTGAGGGAAAGTTAGGGGCTCCGGTCGGTGATCAAAGCTTTCGGGTCGGGCTGAGAATTTGCATCGAGCTTTACAATCGTTTGTTGATTGGCGCGAAGTGGAGACCTGGAGGAAGCCACAGCTCCCCAGGTGCAGCACTGGCATGTGTGGAGCCGATAGTATTGATGCAATATTAAAGAGAGTGAAGCAGACACATGCTGAGGAGTTGGCTGAGCCTGCTTAGCATTCACAGCTCCATCCCTGCTGCCTGATTCTCCCCTGAAGGCCTAACGTGCGGAATTACTCTTAAACCTGCTTGTTAGTATTGGTACAGGTTTCCTACGAAATAATTTTTCTGTTCCTCATGAGGAGATCAAGAGTCTGTCTAACACGTGCGCCTTATATAACAGAGACTCAATAGTAGATCTATAGGCACAATGTCAGACATTTATGAAACATCATGTCAATGTTAACTGGTAATTTTTGGATCTGTATAGAGTCACACTGCATTGAGGTGCATGCACTGATATTACTCAGCACATTAACAACATTAATTTTAAGCACTGAGGACATTTGAACAACAGATAAGAGAGAATTTCAGAGCTTAAGAAGTGAGGCTCCAAATACAGCGTGCTCAACACAAAACTAAGCCACCCTCTCTGAATACCGGGCCAAAATACCAGCTAGTACCTCCAGGTAATTCTCTTTTTTAAAGGACTTACATCTTAGACAAAATATGGAAGCAGGATTTGAAGAAAACAAGGGGCAGATAAGAGGAAATGAGTGGTGAAGGTGAGCTTTAACCTTTGGCGTGGCGGGACAATGAGTATTGAAGAGGATGGAGGAGGACAGGGGTGGAAAGGAAATTGATGGATTATTATAAGAAGAGATGTTGAGGTGGGCAAAGTTTAATTAGATCGATGACGGAGAGATGCAGAGTGTTGGGGGGGCATGTACACATTAAAACTTTGAGGAGGGGAATGAAGTGGATCTCGTGCTAGGAAAGTACAATAGAGATCCAGGAGGAGGAAGAAGAAGAAGAGGAGGAGGAGGAGCGCTGAGTGTTTCCTCTGGTCCCCGCTGAGCCGGCTGTCTTCTCCACCTCATTACTCCTTCAATCAGCCTTCCTGTCCCCAGTGCCCGGCTCCATCAGTCATGCGGTGGTGGAGGCGCTGCTGGGTGATCTCAAATCTAATCTGCTCCGTCACTGACCCACAAGACATCCGCCACGGATCACCCTCGCACACCGTATGTTCCAGGAAATCATCTAAATTGTAAATGCGGACAAATACATTTGCGGAAAGTCGCGATAAGGAGCAGCAGGGTCCGCCTCCTCCAGAGTACACAAGAGTTGGGGCTGGAAGTCTGTCGTCGACGCTGGGAGAGAGAAAAATGTGTTTTCTTCTGCGAACATGGAGAGAAATTGCAAACAGAGCTTCTGCATATTTTTACTGGAACTGCAGCGCTATGAAGGATAAAGCTGCCAAAATCCAGGCCATATCTCAAGCCTACAGTCGTTACGAGAAAAATGTGTTTTACCTCAGTGTTCCTGTAACATCACATGGAAAAGCCTTTGAAGCTGATGAGAGACAGACAGATGGAGAAATAATGGACGTACCCCGGGAGGAATTAAGAAGAACAATACAGTGTCTTCACGTCAGGGTGGTACTCTGTATGTGATATCCATTTGCTGCTAGAATATAAGTCTGAGGATTATGAGACCAGAGAGATATGGCACTGGAATTACTTCGTCTCAGATACGCTCTCGTAACACGCTGCTCATTAAGCGGCTCCCACTGTACGGCGTACGCTACGAGTGCTCCTGTTTCAAAGCGGCATTTCCACAGACGTTACATTATGATGAATGTGCTTTTACAGCATTAACAAGACAAATGCGAAGAAGGGGAGGTTCCTGCCCGTTCAGCAAAGAAACACACTTCATTACTGTCATCATTAAAAAATGAACATCTAAGTGTGGTGCTGGTACTACACTGGACATATTATGCTAATTAAAAAAAAAAATTCCCGTGCATATAGGATGTTGACCTTGCCTCCGGCGCAATTCCGTTTAAAAGGAAGGATTTCACATATGTTACTTCCTATGAAGTTTCACTTGCATGTGAGCAGACCGGTCGTGATTACGTCCCCCTGCAAATGAATCGGGCCATGGAAACGACGCAGGATAATGGACCAGCCGCTGAAAAGCAGCAGCCTCGCCAAAAGCCCTTTTCTGACTCAAAAGACTGAATGACCTGACAGTCATTCAACAAGTCAGCACGACCATTAGGTAAACTGTATTACACGTGTGCTTGACTTTCACTAAACTGGCAAAAATAACCTCAATGCCCATACGGTTTGTTAAACTGATATTACTGGGAATAAGGTTCAATCTGCTCAGACGATTCAGAGAGCTACACCTCCGGTGGCTGAGAGAGAACAAATGATAAATGAAGCTTTTCATGTACATCTTTCCAGCGGACTTATTTTTCTGGATGGACTAGAAAAACCATTTAACCATCCTGGGCCAACATTTCCAGGTTCAAACGGCACGCTAACTGACAGGTGATGCCTTCAGTGTGTCATCTCAAAGGGGAACTGTCTGTTGCAACAAAATGATGCTCGCCGTGTCCTTTCACAGCATTTCCAGTCCCACAAATCCCAAAGACTGCAGTTGCTTTCATGTGAGGTTCACAGACTAGTAGGAGCCATTTATCTTGTTTAAGGAGAGAAAATAAAGATAGATTTCACGATGATAATATTAGGGGAGATAAACAGGCCCAACAGATGTAAAATTATCCCGTGTTTGCATTCGCATTAAGTGCAAAAGCTGCTTTATGGGCTGCGGCCCAGCGGGGGGGGGGGGGGGGGGGGGGGGGGGGGGCGGTAAACTTATTCTGGAAATATGGCCTGACGTCAGCAAACAGTCGGGCTGGAGCCGAGCTTTCGCATTTCAAATCACTGTGTACGTGTGTTCGACATCCCTCTCTGAGGTAAACCTGCCGCTCCCTTCAAATCCACAGAGGTCTCAGAAAGTAGACAGCTAAGGAATATGCCGCATTACGTAACAGCAGCCTCTGTAGCTGAACCCTGTGCCAAGAGATGAGAGGGAGAAGATGAATGTGTCAACAGTCCCCCCCCCCCCCCCAACTCATTTACATTTCAGTTATTGAAGTCAAGGCTCTAGAACAAAAAAAAAAAACAGGATGGTGTGTGTGTCTGTGTGTGTGTGTGAGTACCAAAACCAATTCTTGTGAACATTTCTTGTTGCACCAATAGGACCTGGAAACAAGAGGACGCTGCATCTGTTCTGTTCATCCTCAATGAACGCAGTGAATGTATATATGTATATGTGTGTGTGTGTGTGTATTTATATTGCTCTCACAGGGAGCAGGGAGAAGCCTGCAGATTGAAGGGAAAACAAGATGTGGCCATATAAGCCGATGGAAATGTCATCTGTATTCTGCTCTTCAAAAAACTATTTACGGCACGTCTGTGACGCTAACAAGCGATAGCTGAGGTCTCCATCGCACACGTCAAAGCTGAGGACGAGGTTGAGACATGTACATGTACGCATCCAGCGGCAGCATGAATAATAATTGTGCATGCATGATCATTCCCACACATGCAGGGAAACAGAGCAATGCAGCTGCAGGGTTCGCACATGCAGAGCTGGCACTGGTAGAATATTGAAGAGACAGCGGGGGGTCTGGTTTTGCATTCTGCAAAAGTTCCTCTCTGCTCCTTTCCCCAAGGGCCTGGATTACAGTAGAGGCTGTGCAGCACTCTTATGCAAGTGTGTGTAATGTAAATACTGTACAATGTTAAGACTGTGATTATCAGTGGAAGGAAGAATCTGTGGAAGGTCTCTGGATTCGACTTCAGGGTTTTAAGGAAGGCCGGTTGCTCAAAATGCGTGTGCAGATGTGGAGACAAAGTTTGTCTCTCAGAGTTTGAGTGTTGAGCACTAGGAGAGAGAAAACACATCAGGACAGTATCTATATACGCTTCACAAACTGCATATGAGAATTAAATTAACCTCACTGCGAAGCAGCTGTTGTTTGTTTGGCAGTCTATCCTGTGTGGAAAAGGAGTTGAGGTATTTCTTGAAGAGTTTTGAAACACTGGAGAAAAGGTGAGAGGATAACAAAACTCTTCGGGATCTTTGACTCCAAGGTCAAATTTAATGCTGATGCGCAAAAACAGCGACGGTGGCATTTACCTCTGGAGCAAAGTCTGACAGCAGCTGCTGCAGCAGCAGCAGCATCAGCATCGCACCGGCTGACACGCCCCGAGCTGTCATCCCTTCAGCCGCCATTTCTTCTCCTCCCTTCCCCTGCAGTCCCCCCACTCCCCCATCCCCTCTCCCTCTCTACTGCTGCTCACCTCCTCCATCCATCGCAGCAGCGGGGAAATCCCTTGAAGATGGCGCTCCATCAGTAATGATTTTCTGCTCAGCTGAGCAATGAAAGGTACACATGCACTCAGTCTGCCTTGCTCTCCCAACCCCCCCCCCCTCTCTCTCTCCCTGTGTAAACCCAATCAGCCATCCCTCAATGCATCTCATTAAAGATTTAAAGCCAAGGTAAGCTGGCACATCAGTGATTCCCAGCCATCCACCCACTCCATCGCTGCCAAACTCAAACCCGGCACTTCCCCATTTTCTCAGCGTTTCCCACAACGAGGTTCATCAGCGAAGACACGAGAAGGTGAAGACGGCTCCGCTGGTCTTTATTTAGAAAATAATAAGCAGCCAGGAGAGACGAGAACAGACGGAGCAGGAGATCAGGTGAAGAGACAAAGCATTTGGAGGGACCTGTGCCATGTGACGAGGGCCAGGTCCGAGTTGAAGCTGGACGGCAGCTTGTCGGAGGTGCAGGCCACAGCTGGCCTGTCTAATCTGGTCTGGATGTTCCTCCAGCACTGGGACTATTCTCAGTCAAATTGTTATTCTCTTCCAAAGCTGGCAGCAGGACACTGACCGGCAGCTGTATACTATGCCTGGAATTGGTAATTTCCTTCCCAGAGGCGGAAAGTGTTGCTTTCCTCGGCCTTGGGTTTGAAAGGAGCGAGTGAAACTTTTACCAAAACAGCCCCTTATGAAGCCAGAGTTGCGACAATGATGAGGAAATGGGAAATTCAACATGACAGATTAGCAGTGATGTGAAAAGACCGGACTGATTCAGTTACACAATATCTACATATTTATAGTTTGTGGCAGATTGTGCTGCCCTGATTAAAAAAGTGAACCCAGTGAGAAAAACAAACTAGGCAGAATAGACCATTTCTCAATGTTTTTATTTTTTCACGATAGAATATATTTAATGTTTGAAGGATGAAGCTTTGTCCGTTCTACAAAGGCTTCAGACATCCTGTTGTCGAAACCAGCTGTTGATTGAACGTTGATTGACCTTCACACAGAAGCTGAACTTTTTTTTTGGGGGGGGGGGGGGGGTCTGGTTGTCGCATCAGAGAAAGTTGTGAAAACAGGTTGCCTTTTGTTTGGTGTATGTGGGTTTATGAAGTTGCAAGAGGGAAAAAAAAAGCAAAGTAAATGTGTCATTGGACTGGAGTCTGGCTTCTCTTGTTCAAACATTTTAGACATTGTGTTCTTTCTAATGAATACATATTGATTCCACTTTCACATTGTGCTCCCTTCTCTATAAATGAGCGATGCATTTAAATATTCTCTTTTGAAGCTTCGCTACTCATATAACATTTATGCTGAATTAGCTAATCAAACTCAGCTCTGCTCTGTTGGAAAATGTCATGCATAATGTATTAATACTTATGCATGTACGTCCTATAGACTGTACTGTACACGATGACCAGGTTTGGCCCGACTCATTACAGATCAACGCCTTAAATGAATCAGAAAAACCACCGGAGCTTGACCTTAAATCATCGATAGGAGGGATCACACACAACTCCTCTCTGAAAATTGAGAGATACCGTGCGAGAGGCGGACTGAATGAAAGGACGGTTCAGTCAAAGTCAACCAGCAGGCTTTTAGGAACCTGTTCTCCAGGAGGATTGTTGGTGGGGGGATATCAATATTAATGGCCTAATACTGAGATCTCATTATGCTGAAGGTCAGGCTGGGATCTGGGTTTAGAGCGGAGGAAGATAAACCAAAGTCTTCAACATTTCTGGCAGAGTGGAGAATAACAATGTGCCAGCTGTAGGACACATCCCACAGGCAACCTGTCGCTCTCACTCGCACACTTTCAAAATAGTTTCTGTGAAAATGCGTAAAAAAAACCCCAGAAACTTGTGGCTTTTAGTCTTTGCAAAGTGAGTTCATCCATTGCAATGCTAAATGTACAAGGATGCATGCAGGTTGAAAGGGTTTTAATACTTAAAATAAAGAAGATGGAGACTGAGTAGGCTACATAGCGCTGCACATGGTGGTTTTCTGAGCGTCACCCAAAACAAGGGCTCTCTAAACCCAGCAGGTGACGCCTGCGTGGGTGGCTCTTTCTCACTTCCCGACTTATACTTTTGTCTTTTATTATGCATTCACACACCCCATCGCTCTATGAGGCATGCTGTTGCTGCATGGCGTTAAAGTAAAAATAATACTACAAGAGATGCACAGAAGTAACACTTTGCCTTTTCCGCTAACTAAAATGAGAAAAAAACACATTGTTATGACAGAACAAGCACAAGTGTGATTAAAACCATGGATGTGCATCATCGAATAGATAACAGATTGTTAAGCTCGTTACATCCACCAGTGCTAGTTGGCTGAAGACAAATATTGAAACAATTGAATATTGTGGTACTTAAATAATACAAAATGACTGTTATCTGATGACTGCTGTAAGATGTGCATGGTCACACTGTTTGAGTGACAGATAAATATCATCGTCTTACTCTTGAGACTATTCATGGTCAAAACTAATGTGAATTTGTCATTTTGTGTAGTCCCAAAATACAAAACGACATAACAAACGACAACGAATAACATCTAAAGCGACGTTACCAGGGTCAGTTACGTAAAGCTGCTTTCAAGGAGTTAAGAGCTGTCTGGAATTAGATTCTCCGCTCTGAGTTAATACATGCCAAGAAAAAAAACAAGTTTATAAAATGCAAAGATGCTTTGCTGAATCCTAAATATTTCTGTGTCAACACACAGCCTCTTATTTGCACTAATTTTGCAATATAAAGCCTCGAACTATCCAAGCTGGACGGCCTCCGGCGTCAAATGAGGAAAACTCTCATCCTACATTGTCAAGAATGAGAAAAAGAAGACAGCAAACTGTTCACATTTTTTCGACGTTTGCTCAGCTGCGACTGTGAAATCCCGCACAGAGCGGTTGGACGTCTGGCACTCACACACACACCGGCCTGATTTACTCTCATCAGCCCTCAGCCCCGTCACAAACAGCAGGCGTGACGTGCAGGAAGCGCAGCTGCTCTTCATTTGTGTACAAACCAGGAGTGATATATCTGTGTGTGTGTGTGTGTGTTTTGTGGTGATAGGAGATGGGAGGTGATGCAAGCACCTTTGCCGGGCTGTGCAAGCTCCACATGCTGGGCGCGCCCCACACACGGCTGACGTAACCCCGCCAGATGAACGCGCTCTACCGTAGAAGTCTTTACGTCACTTGAGCCACCCTGGGCAGGGGTTGCCACACGTGTGTGTGTGTGTGTGTGTGTGTGTGTGGATGATGATACTGCCTTACACTTTTCGTCACAGCTGAATATTTCACATTGTGGTTGAACACAGTCGGAGCTCAGAGGAATGCGAGTGTCAGGGCAGTGATTTCACCTGCTCCTGAGGGGGATTTCTAAAAAACTGCCTGTGACGCAAACAGGTGAACAGGTGCAAACAAAGCAGCATCCAACATGGATCCTGGATGGCAGTATTCTTTATGCTACATTCTTTGGGCACAGACAGACCTGTTGACCAACTTCTGTTTCTGTGTCTGAATTCTGCATATGACTGGAAATGTTGTCCAACAAAGCCGAGGACAGTCTCCTTTGAGTTACTGAGATTCCTTCATTTGTCGTTTATCTTCAAAATAAAATGCATCCAGAGCCTCACAAATGAAAAAAAAAAAACATTTACCAGTGGTTAAATCTGTGCGTAAGTGTGAATTCAGCACCTGCCCTGGTCGGGCCATCTCAGTTTGTTCATTAGCTGGGTTTCCATTACCCCTAGAGATGCTCAAAACCTAAGTATCGTATCAAAAAGCTGCTGTTGTTCAGATTTGGAACAATCTGTCCGACATCACAAACAGTTTTACTCACTCCTGAGGTGATTTTTCCGGATGTATCCATATAGAATTGCAGTGCACTTCTATATAGAACGGAACAATAATGAGTTGTGGTGAGACTGGATCTTCAGAGAGTTACAGCTCATACACAAAACACCCCTAACGGGAAACACCTGCAGGCAGCGATTATGCTTCGTTGTAACTTCAGGAACATCATTTTCATTTTTGCAAAGGAAAAAAAAAAACCAAACCCCTGTAATGCAGACAGAACTAGAGAGAAGCGCGGGAGAAGCGTTACCATCGCAGGGCGATCTTGATGGGCGTGGTGAGGCAGGAGGTGAAGAGGTCCGCTGGGAGGTCGGGGTTCATGGGCAGCAGCTCGCTGGCCTCGCAGGCCGCCAGCTGGATGCAGTTCTTCATGGAGGGTGGCAGAGGCATCTGGGCCAGCGGGTGGCTGGGATTAATGGCCGCCACCTAGACAGGAGGGAGAAAAAAACAAACAAACATCAGCATGTGTTTACACTCATCTGGGAGCTGCAGCCAGCCGAGGCACGCCCACAAACGTAAACTCAACAGAAAGGCAATCGAATTTAAAACATCGAGGGATGTTTTAGAGCCCCACCGAGAACGGAGAGAACCCGAAAACATTAAATGATTGAGCCGCCGCACAAACTGACCTTCTGTCTGGGGACGGGACTGACGGGGGCTGGGGAAGAGCAAAGCATCGGGGTGACAGACAACCCCAGACGAAGAGGCAAATCTTGTTTGTGGCCGGTGTTTGCGCCTGTCAGCAGACGCGGCGACAGCCCGTTTGCCGGCACACGGTTATCTAAATAAAGCAGAGGAGGGGAGCAGGGCGACAGAGAGAAACCCTCCACAGAGGTGTGGAGGGGTTCCAGACGCCGCCTCCCGACTGCTTCGTCTTATTTGCTCTGACATCGCAGCGGCCAGAAACTGAAATGAGCTTTGTCACGGAGACCAAATCCCAGCATCACGGCAATGGATTAGTGTCGACACAATTACCGAGGCAAGGCAGCAGCAGACGTGATGATGAACCCGAGATGGAGACCAAATAAGGCTTGAAATGAAAGGTCGGCGAAGGACTAAACGCTGATACACCGACTCCAGACAAAGTTTCAGAGAAGCTGTGCCGGGAGCAACCGAACCCTGGGAAAGTTGCATCATGCTGAAAAGGCACCTGTCTGAATGATTCCACAGGTAAACATCTTTTTGGGTCAAAACTTCTCTCGCGAAACGAAATAATCTTCCATCTGAGAAATTTTCGCAATTTACTGCCGTCTTGGAAAGAACTGAAGAACCTACAAGTAACTATAGCTTCAAAACTTTGTGCCAGGCATCGGATTGAAGATAAAGAACATATAAGATAAGATGACATCATACTTTATTTATCCCTGAAATGTATCCATTTATAATTGATTTGTTTAATTAATTACATAATTTATTCCCAAGTCACATTTACAATACAATAATGTGATGCATCGCACACAATTCACAAATACAATATACCACACGGAAAATATATTCTACAGAGGAAAATAATACCCATAATAGCACAGTAAAACTGGATTATGAGTAACAATGATAATTAAGCAGGTCAACTGCAAATTAAGCAAGTGAGAAAACAAGAAAAAAAAAGTAATAATAGCAACAACAACAATAATAATAAAAGCAAAAATAAATAACCCAGATTGAGTATGAAGTTGAAGAGCAAGGCTTTGCACTTTGTCAGACAGGACTACGTGGAGTTTACATGAAGTCCCGAGCACTTTAAAGGCGCTCTCATTTAAGTCAGGGCTGTCTAGAGCTAGAGGCGGCGATGAAAGAATCGGGGCACCGAGACTAAAGACGACTCACAAGGAGAAGCAGAGACTCTTTGACGTCACAACGCTCAGTGTCAACTCCGAGTGTGGGTTTGTGCGGGTGTCCTGCAAAGACGCCATTAGAGAAGGAGGATGCTCGCTCTCAGCACAGCACATTACAACAGAGACACGTTCTGTTTCCGACAGGGGATCGTCCATGACAGAAATCCTCCAAAGCTACTGTACGATCTAATTTGGAATTGGAAAAAACATGCAAAAAAACCCCTGAGATAAACAACTCTAAATGTCTGCTATGAGCAGCGCGGGACGAGCCGTTAAAGCCGTATTTTTGTTTCGCTTCCCCGTCCCGAGCAACAGATTACGACTGGCGTGCCGGGCGAGGCATTTCCAGACGGTAACGATAATGTGATAGGTTATTGATCCCGGGGAGGAAGTTTCCTCCCTGTGTGCGCCCTTAGCGGGTGGTCCTGGGAGGTAAACAGTCTCCCCGTCTTGCCTCGGAGCATGTGCGGCTCGTTTACTCCCACGCTCAGCCGCCGCTCGATACGACAGTGGCCCGGCATATGATGTAAAGCTTTAATTACGCGCGCTGCTTTTTGACTATTTACGCGCTCGTTGTGCTGCTGATTTGTTTGGAGTTGGATGTGGTTTCTGTCTTCTGCCAGCCAGACTTTAATGAGGCCCGGGACTTAATGAAGGCAGAGATTCAAGACGTCTCTTCATCATCGCCGACTGCCATGGGGCTGCTTTCATTTTGCAGCTCCGCCTAATTTTAGTTCAAAATTAGGGATGTGTGGGGGGGGGGGGGGGGGCAGATTATCGTTATTATTACGCCTATTATTGCTTCTTTTATGCAAAACATGAGTTTTCATTACTTCAAGAAACACTTCATCGTGTGGCCCATCCGTTCTTAATTGTCTCTGAGGACAGTTTTGCTTATTTGAGCAGGCGAAAGCTTTCCAGCCAAATGCGGCATCAAAAGCACCTGATAACAGCTGTAGTTAAGGAAATCAGTCAGGAGCGACCCAGCGTCTGTTGATTCATCACGTTTCAGTGAGGACTCACGCCTCTCCTCTAAAGACGCCGCAACTTGACATCAAAGCTGCACGTACGTAAACGAATGCAGAAATCAAATGCAGCCTGAACCTGGCGGAGTCGAGAGATGAGTGCCAGATGAAACTCGGTCCAGGTTGAAAGAATTTCAGAGTGAATGTTTGTCACTTCAGTAGCCAGCGTTTGGAAGATCTCCAGCGACGCTGGCTGCCATATTTCTTTCCTCTCATCGGACTCAACTTGAGATAAAAAACTCTTTTAAGCTCTTTAAGGTCCCATCTCATCTCATCGATCCCGACTGTTGTGAACAACTCGTGTCTCTATCCATCTCATATCCGAATGGGACACGAACGAGAACCTTCAAGCTGGGAGGTACTGAGTCGCCGTGAGTCCAGCAGCTAGTCGTGATGTCACAGAGCCATCCAGATGTTATTCCTGAAGGCTTCTTAACGTTTTGATCCGTTGCTGGAGTATTTGTCTTCATTAACTCCCATGCACAATGTATGGCAAACAATGTCAGATTAGAATCTTACCCCATCAGCCCTTTCGATGGATTAGCGCGGCCTAAGGTAGAGCTAATCAAACACAGAGACTTCTCATTACGCCGCAGCGTTTCGCCGACTCGGCAAATGTTTCACTGCGCGTCGGAGACGGAAAATTGGAGCCCGTGAGAGCGGAGCAGCAGCGCGACTGACAGAGCGGCTGACGGGCGGAGAAAAGAAACGCACGATTTCCCAAAGTTTGGGCAGCAACAAATCTTTTACTGAAAAATTCATTTCTGCACTCTCCGTCTTATTAGCCGAGATCAGAGGAGCAAACGTTCAGCAAGCGGCCTCTCATCTCCCGCCACCACCAGCCGTGGCTGTTGCCAGCAGAGATGACTCCAAATCACTGATCACTAATCAGCGTATACTTCTGTGACACGACTCGATGACGGGGTAAAAGCCTAACTTTGTGCATTTGTGCGCCTGGCCAGAGATCATTTGCAAGATCGGCACCGTAGTGAAAGCAGCACATCCCCTGTCACGTCGGTGTCACGTGATGGATGAGCAGATGCGTATCAGACGGTTCTGAGCTGGTCTTAGCGGTGTTGCTGCATTGGGACCTGCAGTATTTAGGTGACGTAGCTTGTGACAGATTAAGTGTGTCACAGTTACCTGGGCTACAGCTGTCCTCTCAATATGCCATATTCATAATTGATGAGGATCTGTTTGGATGTGACATTTTCGAAGGACCCAAAAGACAAAGTCTGCAAAATCACATCATTCCACGGACGTGGGTGAAGGCACGTGCCACTTGGCACGCAAGTTATTGACCGATTTAAACTTCAGGAAGCAGGACCGCGTGATAAAAGCCATTCATTTAATGAGGCAATTATTAGTGCTATTGATCTTACAGCGAGGGACATCGCAGCATGTCCATCGACAGTGATTTATCAATTTTCACATGTCAGACTTGTTGTTTCCTGATGGTTTCTGTACCTGTGGTGTCTGGAGCAGCGGCAGTCCATTTCCTCTCAAACATATTCTGTATTTCAGGCCTGTGTGTGTGTGTGTGTGTGTGTGTGTGTGTGTGTGTGTATGTGTGTGTGTGTGTGTGTGTGTGTGTGTGTGTGCGCTTCTATAAAACAACAGCAGGGACAAAATGAGAAAAACCATGTCCTGCTTTGCCAGCAATGCAGTACAGAAGCATTTATCTTGAGCC
This sequence comes from Karalla daura, assembly GCA_029224185.1. NCBI lineage: Eukaryota > Metazoa > Chordata > Actinopteri > Chaetodontiformes > Leiognathidae > Karalla > Karalla daura. The sequence goes on from CM055189.1 coordinate 15,826,220, forward strand.
TTGTCTACCTCTGAGCTTGGCAGCAACTTGCATCAGGAGAGCCGGGCTGACAAATCGTGGTATTACTGTGATTTTATTGATTTTGCCTTTTAAAATACTTTTGGAGTCCGCTCCGATGCGGAGACAATTTTCCAGTGATCAAACGTTGCTCATTTTCGAAGAAACGAACACACCGTCACAGATTACACACCTGACCTCGCTCACTGTACGTGCACATTAGCACAAACTACGAACCGAGGCGGCAACGCCTCTCGTGAGGCCGTAGACGCGCGCAAAAGTTGTTTACTGCGGCGGAAAACGCCGCTCAAGGCGCTAAAACTCTTTCTATGTTTGCAAACAGTGCTGGGGTCACAGGCGTGACGGCTGAGCGGGCGAGGAGAGAGTGCGAGCCATCCACAAAACTGACTAAAAGCCCCGTCGTGCGTACAGTCTGAGAGGAGCGTCTCCAGCGAGGAGCACGCAGCGTGCCCTGCCTCGGCGTCTGATGCAAGTCGGGCTAAACTCGCTGCACCTGCGGCGAACACACCGAGGGGGGACGCGCTGCTCCCGCTGCACCCAGAGGGCGAGCCGAGCCAATTAGGGGATGAGACGGGGAAAATAAACATGGCAAACGATCTCCCGGGCCGCCCAGGAAACAAAACAGGGGCACTGGAAAAATGCACTTTGGAAAAAAGAAAACAAAAAACAAAACAAAAGGAGGAATGACAGAAAGCATTTGTGATTGCATTAGTGAGACCGCTGTGACCCGATTCAGGCAGTGAGAGCCTGGCTGCAAGCTAAGCTAATCAGAGGGAGAGAGGGAGAGAGAGAGAGAGAGAGAGAGAGAGAGAGAGAGAGAGAGAGAGAGAGAGAGAGTGCTTGTGATGAGGCACTGTAGGTTTATGTAATGCTATACTGCACAGCTTTCCTGCTCCTCCTCCAATAACTCATTAGCTGACTCTATAACATGTGGTGGGAGGCAGCTGAAGCTCAGATCTCACTGTTTACAGAGCTGCTCTATGAGGAGACCTGCACACACACACACACAAACACATCGGGAGGCTAAAAATACAGAAGAATGCTCTTAATTAATGGGGGTGAGGGCGATAACAACGTTTTTAATCAACATGAATATTTTATTTTTCTTTGAAATGCTGAGAGGCGTGACTGGGTGGGTGGGGGGGCCCTGCGCTTGCCGTGCAGATGGATCGGTGCCAATCTCCTCGTAACACAACTCCCCTCCTCTCTTTCTCCCTCTCTCTCTAATGAGGGAGATGCCGATGCGCTCGCAGACGCAGACATCACAAACAAAGCGACGCGCCTCTCTGAAGCCTCTCCTCGTGTCAGCCCCTCAGAAGCGCATTGTCTCCTGAAAGGAATTTGGAGGGAGAGCGCGCGAGGCGGCGTGCCGCCGCAGTAATCCAAACGGTAAATACGACCGCGCTGCCAGCCGAGGCTGATTAATGCAAGCATCCACTGTAATTATCACATTAGCATATTGTAATCTCGCAAATTACCATGAAAATGGCCCTGACAGCTTCCTTTTCTCCGTCTTCCGCTGGGAATATCGGGCTACAATTTCATCTCTAAGAATCGCCTCTTTTTTTCCTCCTCTTTCTTTCTTTTTTTGTCTTTTTTTAAGAAGTGACACTCATTCACGAGGCCGATCCTGTGAGACTAATCACAGCGGGGGAGGGGGTGGGGGGGGGGCGCCGGCGTGCACGCGCAGACTTCCAAAACTCCTGTCCCTCTCACGAAATACGTTTTTACAGCTGCGCATCAATTATTCATTAAAATGATAGAGGGAGCTGATGGAGACTGAATGTGAGCATCCAGGAAACAACGGCAACACAAACACCTTACCGACAACACACACACACACACACACACACACACACACACACACACACACACACAGAGAGAGAGAGAGAGAGAGAGAAGCACCAAACTCTGAGAGACCGGAGCGTGGTGCAGCAGGGTGCACACGCCTCTTTCCGCCCCACAGCTAATGCGGCGAGCGTGTTTGCTGAGTGCACGCAGGAAGTGATGAGATATTTAAAAGGAAGCAGGTGGCCCTATAATAGAGCACTCAAAGCAGACAGCTCCCCACACACACACACACACACACACACACTGACTGAGTGAATAGACTGCAGGGGGATGCTGATCTGATGCCATGGAGGAGCGATAAAACTCCTCCTCCTCCTCCTCCTCCTCCTCCTCCTCCCTTCACATCTTCCCTACAGCAGTTTCTCCACATACTTTTAGCCTCCCAATAATCCGTCCCATGTGGGACCGGGCCTGCCATGCGATGTCAAGCAGGTGCAGGAGTCAGAGGGAGTGCGTTTAAAAATGGCTGACCAAGGGCGTTTGCGTGCGTGCCGCTGCACATCTCCTCTCGGGACCGTCATGAACGCATGCATGGGGAGAGCGTCGCGACAGAGGGATGCTCTGCCGTGATGCGTGGGCGACATGGGGGCTCCCCGCCAGGATCATCCCCTTGCATGATTTGAAAACCAAGGAGAAAGAAACGCCCTGGAAACCATCGCCTCCTCATCCTCCGCCCTCCCTGGCAGACACTTCCTGCGAGGGTGAGCGCGTGAGAAGGGCGAGCAATCGGGTGGAAGAGTGAAACTGCTTATGGACGTTACGCAACTTCCCCCCCTCCATTTAAGAGGAGGACTTCCTCAGCCTATTCCTCACGGACACGCCGGGGCTCTCACCTTTAACTAAAGGGTTTTTGCGCAGCGATGCAGCTAATGGCTCCGGACGCCCTGTTACGAAATAAAGTGTAATCGTCAGAGGAAAAAAAATCTGATGCTGTGACGACCTTTTGTCAATGAAACACACGAGACAAAGTCATCTTTAGTGTTTACTCTTGTGTGTTCTCCCACCCTCCCAGCCAGGAAGTAACAGTGCTTTGCAAGCTTTACGTAAGGCCTTGGATCTAAAGTTTGACCAGACCCACTTTCAGATAACAACACAGAGTAGCCTTGGAGGGACATTCTCCACTACTCCTCCCATGCACCAGCTCCAAGAACTAGAAGATTCTGGTACCCTGACCTTCATCTAGCTGTTTATACTTCCATTAGGCTATGTGGAAGATTTGCTTTCTGAATTAACCGAAAAACCCCCAAAAAACTCAAAATGCAAGTAATTACTTCTGATTTACTGCAACCAGAAAGTAAAACTGTAGATTCAGTTAATGAGGAGCCCTGAAGATGCAGCCCTGCCCTGACCTCAGCACACTGCAACAGCAGAGAGCAGAGGAAGCTGGAGGTGGAGGGAAATTTTTGTCACGAGTTCTGTCAAACACTGCGGCAACTCAGCAGTTTAGCTGCTGCCTTCACCTTCACTTCAGCGGGAAACGCAGCGTTCACAGCAGCTCTTTACCCCCCCTCCCTCTCTGCTCCGCACTGTTCGTCCTGTACCTTTCCCTCCACCCCTCGCGCCCCTCTTTCCAGGCTAATCTACAGTCTGGCTGAAATTTCCTCCATGAATAATTGAGATGAATGACAGTGCCATCTCATTAGGGATTCACATAACATGCCGTAGCCGGGAGTGAGAAAACGTAATAAAAAGATAAAGAGGTAAAGGGACTGGCTGGTGAGTGTGTGTCTGTGCCACTGTGCATGCATGGTGTGTCTGTGTGGGAGCAGAGCGAGCCCTCTGATTGGCCCAGATCACAAGGACCTCCTGCTCTTTTTCACTGAGAGGGTTAAAGTGATAAAGACTTGAGATCTGCTGATACTACTCATTGTAGGTCTGCTATTGTACTGTGTATATGTTTACACACACACACACACACACACACACACACACACACACACACACACACACACACACACACACACACACACACACACACACACACACACACACAGTGGACTTATACAGCATGTGAGAGAAGGAGATGCTACTAATACTTCTGCACTTCCTTCATCCTGTTTGCCTGGATTCCATCTGTGTGCATTTGCATGACTGTGTGTGTGTGTGTGTGTGTGTGTGTGTGTGTGTGTGTGTGTGTGTGTGTGGGGCTGCCCACCTCCAGCTCCTGCTCTCTCTGCAGGGCGAACTGTTTGAAGGACTTGACGATGATCCCCGCGTTGGAGCAGTCGTAGACGAAGATGGACGGGCTCCCCATCCACGTCTGCAGGTCGTAGATGGACAGCGGGATGTACTGGGTGTAATTCTGGACGAGGGCAGAGGGGGACAGAGATGTCAGAGGCGGGACGGCGCATCGCGTTTCTCCCGATGGCTCACTTTCTTTGTGTTTTATTATTAACTCGTCGTCTGCTTGATGACTGAGTGCGAGCGGAGGGGAGGAGAGGAGACGGTTGAAAAGACAAAGTCGTAATGAGGCAAAGTGGAACAGACAGATAAATGAGGATGGTGGGGAGAAGACGGAAAGAGGCAAAGCTAATAACCGCAGAGCCATAAAGGTGCTCTGTCCTGTGCTTAATGAAAAATTTGGCTCCACACCACTTCCCCCGACGCCGCCTCAGCCCCGAGTCCCCACAGATCCGCCCGTTTCTGCAGCCAGTCACAAAGTAGCTTCATTTTACAGGAGGAAAAGAGCGAGTTTAAAGAGTAATACGAGGAGGAAAACGAGAGAGAACCGAGGCTGAGGAGAGGACACCGGGCCCGAGGGTGCAGTGAGGACATGAGCCCAGACAGCAGCCATGCATCACTGTGAGTGGGTGCTTACTTACAGGACAAACCGATCAACAACTCGGAGGTTTTACATCCCAGTCTCACCCATGTCAGTTGGAGGCTTCGGCTCTACTGCATTTTTAGCATTACTTCACGTAGTTTAAGCACTAAAGTTCATAGCTCATATTCGATAACAACTGAACAAGTCACTACCTACTTTGACAATAAACATCACTAATATCGGTCGTATTCATTTTACCATCTCACAACATCCATCTTCATGGTCACGTGATGGTAACAGAGTAGGAGCGACGCCCGGGTGTGGCTTGTCAGAGAAACAATACACAGCAACTCAGGGTCATTTCATTTGTTCATTCACTAATTAATTACCTTGTTCTTTTAATTAAATCGCTTCGATAGCTTACGTTTCTTGCACCATTCCTTATTAATTTATTCATTACCATATTCATTACTCCCATATATTACTAAGTTTTAACGTTGTGATGTAGTGTTATTCCTCCTTATCCGAGTGTATGGTCACGTCCAACTCCTGAGTGGCGAGCTGCTGCAGAAGTGACGCGTAAACTCAGGTGATATGATGTTGAAGTCATGGCGTTTTGCATACATTTCAGTCCAGTTGTAGTAGTCAGTACACTGAGTTTGATCATGCCATCATATAAACACTTTTTTCCCATGCTGGGTGGTACCTTGTTAAACACCCAGATCTCTCCGTTGACGGTGGGCCGTGGCACTCCGTGGCCGTTGTAGTGAAACAGGACTCGCTCCTCCTTGGCGTTTCGTCTCAGCGACGTGCAGAGCTTCTTCACCTCGTCCACCGTGGGGTCCAGACTCTGCTTGTAGCGCGCCTGCAGGGAAACAGCGTCGCCATTTCACTCCCAAAAATCTGACTTTGAAATAACTGGCATGTGTAGAGACTGTGCTGCTTCTTTAACACAAAGTGATGCAGTTTAACAACATTTCATCAACTGTCTCAGCTAACAATGGGCAGTACATATGCTGGTTAAGCTTTGATGAAAACAAACATATACAATTGTAAAATATACATGCATGAAGGGGCGGGAGCAGGCCAAACACTGCACCCTTCACCATCATGTTAAATGATGCAGTGCCTGCTGCTCTTGTTTAGCGTTAAATGTATGTACCGCACAGTAAACAACACTCTGTGGGGACAGAACGATTCCTGTAACACACACAGCACATCTGTGAGCAGCTGGCCATGAGGGGCCTCAGCCTGCTGGTTATTATGACCACTTTGCTCATGTTGCGTGCGTCAAAAAGCTTCACATGAGAGGGAAAACTGAGGACCTTGAGTCATGGTGACCCACAGGGACAAGCCCTTACGACACTGCTGCTGATTTGAGTTAGTCACAAAACCAGCAGAAGCTTTGAGCCACACTGTTCCCTCTGCTATGGTTGTAATGGTTATTTTTATTAGGCAGGCAAGAAAGGCCCGTCAATGTAAACAAAACATATTGGATTTTGAACGTTAGTCACACAATTCTCGGTTGAGGTCAGCATGCGTGTCTAGCTCACCTATATGTGGCTGGGAGGCACGTACACCCAATGTTTTACTTCAAAACACTTGGTAATTCAAGGAAACACTGAATAAGACATGAGAGGACAACCAGAAAATAGTAGCAGGATAACAGCAGCATGTTGTAATTTCATATGCCAAGACGACTGCTCAGCAGGTGAGGGAATGTGAACTTTCTCTGTGCAAAGTCTTGAGTCTTTACAGTTCTGGGTTTATCTTAAAAGATGTTGGAACGCATATTTAAGCAAGGACAAACCGCAGTAGATCAGATGGGAGCAGAAAATGAAGGTAGATGCTTATGGACAGGATTTTTCTGCAGACTGTCCTGCTCATGAGGCATGACGGGTCACCAGCTGTATAGAAATGAGAATCATATGGTTTCCTCAGCTGAACAGCTCTGGGAGCCCAGATTGGCTGCTGTTTGACAGCTGACAGGAAACACACGTGACTGACAGACAGCTGATCACCTACACTCACAGCCAGCGATGTGGGAGTTGGACAATCTGACAATCTGATTTACAGCAGGTCAGGAGTACTGATCCTTTCCAAATCAAAAATCACTTGGTGTGCTCACACTGAAGGGTTTGAATCTCAATTTTTCACTGTGTCACTTTATTATATTACACTTAAGTCATATATTTATTTTGTTTATGTTGAAGTTTGTGTTCCATTAGTGTCTTGCTATCCATTACCAACACTTTTAGAGCACATTACTCTCACACAAAGACGCTACTTAATGTTGTTTTAAATGTGAATGTTATTTTAAATGAAGGACATTAAGACAAACAAGTGTGATGTTTCATGTGGAGAGAGGTCTCCTCTCTTGAAGATTCTGTTTTCAGCAAAAGCGGTGACTAAGAATCTGGCAGGGTCGATCGAGATGCGTTGTTTGCAGTGATCCAGACTCACATTTTCCGACCGAAAAAACTACGCAGATCAATGCAATAGCTGGAAACACACAGTACTATAACTTGTGGGTAAATGGAAGATTTTACCCGACTTAACACTGTTCAGTGTGAACTTTAAACGGGCTGCTTATTGAGAGGAGGAGGAGGAAGGGTAGCACTTCTGCAAAACTCTTGTTTTGAGGCAACTGTGCAAACCAGGCAGGGGATCACTTGATTTCCTATACATAAACAAACTCCAAAACACAGACGACCAAAAGTAGAAGCTGCTGCTAACTTGTTTTCTCTGCCACCTGCTGTTTACTTTAGACGATACCTCTCCAGTCACAGCGATGTTGAGAGTGTGAAGTGTGGAAAAGCGACTTGTGAAACTTTAAAAGGGAGGGGGAGAGAGAGAGAGAGAGAGAGAGAGAGAGAGAGAGAGAGAGAGAGAGAGAGAGAGAGAGAGAGAGAGAGAGAGAGAGAGAGATGAGGACATGTGCATTGTTTTTGCCCCATTAGATCATGAAATAAAGTGTGGTTTGTGTGCGTGGATGGAAGGGACATCGAAGTGTCAACTTCTAGTTACGCAACAGAAAAACGCATGGTCAGACTGGTCTGAATCATTATCACACTCGCCAAAGCCCTTCTGTTGCATAACTTGCGTGCCTTTCACCAAACAGCCTACCTCCTGTCAAACGCTTTGAATCACAGGAGAAGCCATACGTGAACCTCAGCTCCTCGTCAAACTTTCAACCACGCTAACGAGACACAAAAGCACCGAGGTGGAGACGTGGCTTTAAATCGCGACACCGTTAGAAGTGATTTCCTGCATTTCATCTAAATTCATAATGAGAAGAGTTTCTCTGTATTTAAAGACGCTTTTATGTGAGTGTTCTGTTTTTTCCGCCAGCAGCACCATCACAATCCTGCGATGAGCATTAGTCTACAATATAGCTGTCTCCCGTTGCGGCACAAATAAATATATAAAAACAAGAAATTAGTGTATTCAGGTTCACAGATTTGACTGCATCAAACAGACTTATCCATCCCCAATTCTTAAAGATTAAATCTGTTGTTGATTAGTGCGCAGTGCTGAGCACAAGCCAAATGACAGAAATGTTAAAATCTGCAGCTATTAGCCTTCTTCATCGTTTTTTAAAGGCACAGCTTTGATGGCAAACACACATGCTGAGAGACGCTGGCCAAGATAACATGAAGTATTGACCAATGCTAAGCATGGTATGATGATGTGACAGTTTCCTCTGTGTGGTAGCCATGAGCTACTGGACTGAACATAACAGACATCTATGTGAAACAATAATAGTGTAAAGAGTTGTGAAAACAAGAACCATAGCAACCCCAGTTTTACCCGTCATGTATTTGTGACTCTCGAGCCAACAGCGTAATTCAGGACCCTAGGTGTTTCAGTGCTTCAGTGGTTACGACTGAAATGATTATAATGAGCTTTGTTTTTCCAATTTGCAGAATGAAATCAGAGCTTGCTCGTTTTTCATCACATCACAGATCGCGCTGAGGCCACACCGAACGGGCCTTGATCAAACGCGCCACATTTCAGCTTTCCCGCATCTGAGCGCGCTTGAAGTGCAGCGTGATAGCGGAGCTGGTCGGCTGATTCAATTTGGCTATAATCAGATAAGGGCGTCTGAACGCCAAGAGAGCTAGCGCTCGTCCCGATGATATCAAGTGCCATGTGAATGGCATAATGGTGTTAGCGAGGGACCTCCAGCGATGGAGGTATAGCACTGGAAAATCAAACCTTATAGTGGGGGGGGGGGGTGGGGGGGGTCTAATTTTGAAAGCCGAGTGCTGAATTAAATGAGGGGAGAAAGACGGAGAGCACAAACAGGCAGGTGGGACAAGTGTTTACACTTAGCCGCTTGTAGCTGTTATTTCTGATGAATCCCAATTGTATTTATAGGCTTTAGCAAAGCTGTTCATTTACATTCATGACAGTTGGGCGTATTAAATTCAAGTGGCAAAGAGAGATTCATATGTATGAGGAGAGACACCTCAGAGTCCTTTTGAGCATGTGTGTGTGTGTGTGTGTGTGTGTCTACTCTGGTTGTGGGGACATGAATTTGTGTGCACGTTCACATCGTCAGGACTCTCCTTCCTCATGGGCACAGAAATCAAATCAACACGACATAAATATCATGGCTGAAGCCTTGGCTAAGGGTGAGTTTATGGTCTGTTAGGGTTAAATTCAGCATTGGACAAGAAGTGGCCGTCGTTCAACACTCAGGTCTTCTCAAGATCAATGTCTCAGAAAGAGCAGAGACAAAACCGTCACTGTGTGTGTGCAAAACCCCGACCTGATGGAGGATCTCCACATTCCTGTAGGGACGGACTCTCTCCTGAGGTGTTTCTTTTTTCTCCCCACAAACGGAAGCTGTCCGCCTGTTGCCTCATTACCTCACGCCACCTCCGCAAAAACATGCCCACTACATCCATCAAGGCCACAGGAAACAAACTCCTTTTAAAGTTGTGTTGGGTGCCGGCTCTGTTGCCATTCATCATCATGTCACTTCCTGGGAACAGCCGACCTTTTCAAAGTACCGTAAGCATTCAGGATGCAATTAAAACACAGGCTGTGGAGCTGGAAGGTGCGGCGAGGGGCCACGCTGGCCGTCGCACACATCAGGCTACATTTTAGACAACAAAAGGCAGCGCCTGTGGCGGAGGCTAACAACTCGACTCCAGTTTGAGGTTGTCGACGTTTCAAGTTAACGCCGCGACCGGCCGCTTGTCTTTTAAAAGGTAAGATCAGCCTGTGTACTTGATGCTCCGATAGCATAGGAACCTTGACATTCACACACTAAAGCCGGGTACGATCCTCTTAGCATGACAGATCGACACCAGCACGCTTCATTCATACCTTGGATCAAAATATTGAATGCTTCTTTCTAGTATTGAGGCACTCCAGTTGGTGCCATGAAAATATCAGTGTGGCATCTAACCTCATGTACTGAGTAATACATTATAGCACTTAAAGGGATGCAGCTCAGTGAAATGCATCTCTTGCGTTATTCCAAAGAGACAGGCAATCTTTTTTCATCCGGGGGCCGAGAGAGAAACCTGAAAGGACATGTTGACTTGGGTGACAGCAGTGGCCACTTGTTGCGGGAGAGAGGAAATGAGAAGCGTCAACCTCTGCCTGCCGACTTCAAACAACAATCAGCCAGTCACACTTGGCTTGTTTGGATGTGAAGCGTGCCTCGAGAGCAGGGAGAGAAATGAAAGACGCGGAGAAGAAACAAGTCAATTCAACACGGGACAAGACATTGGATGCGAACTGAGACTTTGCACCTTTCTTCTTTTAATTGAATAGATTACAAATGGCAAACGTCATCGCTGCAGCTTGCTTATGTGCCTGTGTAAGTTGAATATCGTGTTTGTGTGAAAGCCAAAGGGTCTTTGCGGACGTGAGCACATAATGAAATGCGAACAAGACTATAACACATTAACTGTGATACCCGAGAGTAAATCACGCTTTTCTTCCCCGCGGTCAAAGGATTATTCATCCTCTGTGGTGGTCATGAAGCGCTCTGGCAGCAATGAGCATTATTCAGGTTTGCAACTGGACTTCATCAGTCATAAATAACGATGGTAGCCAAACTGAAGGAGAGAGACTCTGCTCTAGGGCATGATGGAGGGAAACACTCCCCACTATCAGCAGACAGATGGGATGCATCTGCTTAGTTTCATAGGTGTTCAAATACATCAAAAATACATCAAAGTCACATAATGCTGCAGTTTGTCTCTTTTGTCTTGAAAGCATCCCAGACTTTCCTTGAACACGAACCAAGAAGGCGGTCTGCGTTTCCATTTGCTCGGGTCGTATCGGAGCCTCGATTTTTGCATTCTGACAAAGGGAGTTGTTTCGGAAACAACGAATTAACGTAGATGTAGCCTGCCCTACCTTTTCACCAATCCAGAAACCCCGCCATCCACCTCTGCCTGTGCAAGATTCCATTCACACGGCTGGTTGTATAAAGCCATTGTATCTGGATTCTTTGCCCATTGAGACAGTGTCTAATAGGCTACAAAAAACGAGAAAACTATTTCCCAAGGACCCGTCCTGCCAGGCAATGAACACACATCAGCACCTTGAAAACTCGTCCCTGAATAATACCTGAGGTTAAGACACACACTGTACAATGTGTGTCAGTGAAGCATGTTATAGGTGTCACACAGGTACAAGAGGGAAAAGTCAATGACGTAAATGATGACGCCGAGTGAGTCACTGTGTAGTCCAGGCCGGGGCAATCACAGTCTTCAACCACGGACGTCCGCTGATGATAAGGTCAACAGCACAGGTCGAGAAGACTTCCATCAACACCTCTGCTACTTATCTTCACCGTCGAGGAGAGCTCCAGTCCCAGGGTTTAATGGACTTGGGAAAAGTGCTTCACTCGCTCGTGACAAAATTCAGCTCAATACAACACCACCACTAAGACACAGTGAAGAGTGCCAGGCCTTTGTATCTAAAAATAAAATAATTTGTTCTTCAGTGTATGGGAGAATCGTTCAGGTACTTGTATGCCACATAATGACAGACGTTCAAGATTATTTGAATGTTTTAAGTCAGACTATAATAAGTATCAGGTCAAAACAGATGGACTTTGCATAATACAGACAATGACCTTTGTTGGTACATATGACACAGCTTGCAGTTCTATATTATAGAGATGCTACATGGGAGCAAAGTAAGAGGAGCTCCAGAGTGGGCTCAGCCTCATCCAGAGTCCAATGTGAAACCAAGTTCTCTGTAAACCATTCAGATCCATCATATACCTATCTATCTGTGTGTTACATTGTTCCATAGTGCAAGATGTAGTGGATTTACTCAACTTTTTCTTTTGGGAATTTGTCAATTTACAGCAATTACTTTATTTACAAGATCAAGACAAGAGTATGTCAAACAATGAGTACTACTGACCTAATGCTGAGACAAAGTTGGTGATTTCTATGAAAATGAAAAGTCAGGAGATCTAACCAAGGGACAGAAGAAAGAAGCAAAAAAAAGACAGTTCCACTCCAGGGATCGGTAAAGTATATTTCAGCTGAGAAAGGGCAAGGCGTTTGAGAACAGCAGTGAGCACTTGGGCGAAGCAGCCTGTGTGGCTGTAGTCATTTCCCCAGTGACAGCAGTCCTGCTGGGGCCAGCGTGTCCGAACTGAGTCAGTTCACAGCAGGTCGCACGGAGCAGAGCGAGAGATGACACGTCTCCCTCCCCCTCTGCCAGCACGCACCTCCTGTCAGGTCTGAGTTACCCAGGCTGCCTTTTCTCAGCCCCAAGACTGCGGCCTCAGAGGTGAGGAGGAGATGACTGCACTTCAGAGCAGTTGAAAACACCACACAGACATTGGAAAAAAATAAAGGGCATAAAAGTTTTGTTAGTTGCCAAGACGGAGAATGATTCACTTCATTCTACTTTTCCTGTTCACTCTATGAAGGCGGCACGGTAACACTGGTTAGCAGTCACTTTTCCTTCATCTGTTCCTGTGTTTAGGGTCGATGCTGGAAGAGAGCAGCAGGAGTCAGGACTCTGCCGCCGCAGCTGACTAAGTGGCATGGCTTACGTAACCAGCAGGATGTCCAAAAGCACCCCGAGCGCTCCAGCGCCATCCAACACAACATATCGGACCACTTCATGCCACTTTCTGACAACTATCCCTTAAACTACCATCTGCTACACCATGAAACTAGAGCTGGGAAATAAGAGTGGTTTTCTGTCTTCTGACCACAACCTGTAGTAGACTGGCATTACGGTTCCAGGAGCACCTTCACCGTCTTCCCAGATGCACCTTCACTCACAGACTTTCCCCGTTTCTGGTTCATGTGGGAACAGCCTATTGGTAACATTCCCATCCAGCCATCATCACCGCACACCTCAGGTCCCGTCCAGGATTTGAGTCAGATTAGGGAACTTTGATGTGTCACACGCACACAGCTATTTCTGCTCATGCGGTATGCCCCGTTTCTTCTTCCCAAAAATAAAAAAAACGGGACTTCCCGCTAAGGTTTTAGTCACTTGAGCCTTCGTGAATTCTGTTATATTCAGCAAAACACAATGTTCCTTTCATAGACACCAAGAAAAGCACAAAACAAGCAAAAACAGGCTCGGATAAAGCACATGTGGCTGATATATTAATTAAGGAAGCAGCGATGGGCTGAATTAGATTAAAACCAGTGCGTATTTTCTCTGTGGTGGAGTTTTTTTCTTTTCTTTTGCGTGCGTAGTATCCATGTGTGTAATAGGACGGGGGCAGCGAGACCTCGAGAGCACCAGTCCAATTAAAAAGCGAGTTCCAAGCAGGGCCCGCGCGTCCCGGCTTGGTGTGTGTGTGTGTGTGTGTGTGTGTGTGTGTGTGCCGTTTAGTCGTTTTTATGCGAGAGGGAGACGCCGGCGAAAACTGAAACCGGAGGAGCTCCGAGCCATTTAGAGCGACGCCGTGCAGTCAATACGTCTCCATGAGCGTGACACGTTATCTCTGGTTTTGGGTTTAGCATGCGAGTAAAAATAGAACGAAAGGCCTTGTTCCTGTCCGCGCAGACGTGTCATGGAAACACTGGCGAGGGACAAACCCACTGGAGCGCTCAGATAGTGAGAGTGGAGCGCGCCGAGATGAGCACCTGGTGACGGTAATGCTTCGGTCAAGTGCTACAAACCAAGGGCGCGGGGAAACGAAGGCACTGGGAAAAGGTGAAGTCGGACCCAAAACACATGAAAGCAATAGTCGGCTCTTCATTTTGCAGCTCTGGTGAAAATGAAGGTCCAGTGGACGCTTACAACAAAGGCTTCATGATTAATGGCTAACATACTGTTTTCATTTCTTGTTCTTGAATGAACTTTTTTATTGATGAACATATTTTTTTTAATTTAGCCACAGCAAAATGTGAAAAACGGAAAATGTTGTACCCTGGAGGGAAAAACTGTTGCACGTCTATACAGCTAAAATGCTCACTAATGAGGATCCTTGATGTCATCATAATCTTTAGAGAGGTTGTGGCCTTTATTTTTATGATTCGTCAGTCCTCCGACATCTATAAATGGATGAATTGTCTAAAGACAGTTGTAAACGATGATTTGCTTTCAAGCCGACCGAGGGAAAGAGGAGATGAAGACGGCTGCAGTGCAGGTTTGGCACAACATCGTCTGTGCATTAAAGCGTCTTCTGATGCCCGCGCTCAGTAAACAGTCGAGAATTAGTCACAGACTAACTGCAGTCAGCAAGAAATGTAATCAGCTATTTTGGAAATCGACAAATCATTTCATCAATTATTCAAGCATAAATTCCAAGCAGAGTGTTAAATGTGATGACTAATTCGCTCTTTCTTCTCAGCGACTCTCCTCCGGTTCTATACACTATCACCCGAGCATGAGATCCGCTTTTGCAATCCATTTCTTTTGATTAATCAATCATGCATGTGTCTCAGGCCTGGCATGCAAGAGAGCACCTCTGGTTGGCCTGGGACGCCTCGAATCTCCCCACAGAGACGCAGTTCCCTGATGTCAGACTTGATTTCGCCCATGTCACCGTAACTCTAACTTTGTCCCGCAGTGCTGGTAGGAAGTGTCAAAAAGTCACAGTAACCTGCGGTCTGAGCGACACATTAAAGCGTCTATTCTTACCCAGCGCAGCCAGCTGCCTATTACGGCACTGTCCTCTGCTCTAATCAACCGCTGCCCTCATTTCGGGCCACCTGCGGGGGAAGTTCCTTGAGCTGGTGATTGAGGAGGGATTGGAGCAGGCGACAGTGCCACAAACCATTAGCCCGGAGACGGAGCTGGGGGACTGCCGCTGTCTCTGACTCCGTGCGTGATATGGTGCCGGGGGTGTGTGTCTGTGTACTCTGAGTCGGGGAAGTGGCTGAAAGTCAAATTTAAGTTCCATAAAAAGCCTTTTCGTTGACACCCGGAGACCAGATTTTAAAGGGCCCTTCCTACAGCGACCTGGACTTGACGTGCACTAATAGCGAAATGAAAGAGCTGAGGAGTTACAGCGCTGATTAATTAGAGGAAGTCGAGGGAACAGGTAAACGCGTCGGCAGCTACGGCCCTTGGAAGAATTAGACCAGTTAGTCATGGCTTTATTGCTCAGAAATCATTTGTGTTGTGACACATCCTACCAGAAATAACAGCAGCAGGTAGAGTAATGAGTCATTAATATTGATTCTGAACCCAAACAAACCCACACACATATATATTATCATCACCATCCGTGCTCTTGGACACGAAGAAAAGTGCTTAAACCTCTTCGACAAACAAAGAGAAGAAAGACAGCATGTCTCTCTTCTCCTCGAATGCAGCGAAGGCTCTGTGGATGTATTGTCTTGCTCTGACCGTCGATGTGTCTAGACAAAGGATGAAACCGAGATTTGATGGATTTTGACTTTAAAATGTCTGATTTGGTCTAAAAATCTACTCTTGATTCAAACCCAGCTCATAACAGAATGAAAGGAAAAAGGAGGAACTACTTTCTTATTTTCCAGTTTGCTGTATTTCGGAACACAATACTAGAAAAAAAAAAAAAACGTGATTGTGGCTCAAACTTAAGAGGACTTAAGGGACTTCTCCAAGGCATGGCACATGTCAAGCTGTTTCAACGATTCAATCTGAAATGCAGAATAGTGAAACAACGAGGGCAATCATACACACAGCACAGTATTGGAGCCCCGGGTGGGCAGCAATCAATCCGCTTCACTTCAGAACCAGCAGGTAATTCAGTACACATCACTAGGGATCCCACCGGATATCACACACACTCATAGTCATGTTATTTGACGCACACAGAGGATGTCAGTCAGGTCCAAGACCCAATGAAAGATGTGTTTCCTCAGTCCCAGGGGTCATCTGGAGTGGGGTAGGGTTTCTGTGACTGAGCTACACACACGCACACACACACACACTCACACACACATTCACACAACCACACACACACACACACACACACACACACACACACACACACACACACAGGCTCAGTAAAAACGGCAGCAGCTGAGTGATTCTCCCTGCTCTCTTCCCAATCTGCATCGAACGCATTCGTTTCTTATAATAACTCAGCAGGAGCCTCCAGGGGTTTCACAGGACATATTTACAACCGGATCGATGGATCTTCATCCACAGCCTGAGTGTTACAGTATCAGCTCTGTGTCAGCTCCATGAGTGTCCACAATATCTGTGCCTGGCCTTGCTTATGTTTTCCCTTTATTTACCATGCAGGTGTGTCTGTGCTCTGTGCCTGCACATGTGCATGAGAGTGTGTGTGTGTGTGTGTGTGTGTGTGTGCGTGTGTGTGTGTGTGTGCGTGCGTGTGCATGTGTGTGTAAGACTGGCTCCCCTGTCTCCTCATTAGCACTCCGACTCTGTCTGAATCTGTGGCTCAGTGTTCATCATGACCTGAGGAAAAGGACCTGGGCACCAGCCAATAACTACTTCATCCTGTGCATTCATTTGACTACACTCGAGTTCAAGCTCATAATAAATCCTAACCCTACAAATGATGTGCCATGGCCCTCTTCCAAGACATTGTCTCTGAACCTGAACCTCAAGAAGTACATGATATTCAACATATAACCTCACCAGTTTCTCAGTGCTGACACGCTGCTGTGCTGTCTGTTTGCTGTCTGCATTCACAAACAGACAGCGCATGCCAATTCACTTAGACATTATTACCACCTCTACTTTATTAGGTACACCAGCAAAATCTATTATAATCCAATACAACCACCCCGCAAGAAATCTTACTTTTATGAGGGCTATAACGGGCCACGGTCGGGATTTGTTGAAATGTGTTCCTTTCAGTCAAAGCTCTTAAACCATTTATATAGCTTAATAGAACATGAAATAAAAAGTCACATGGATCACAGGAAATATGGATGACAGGGACCGAAATTGTTCTCAACTTTAGAAAGGAGTCAGCACAAAGCAAACGACAAATCATGAGTGTTGTCAGTCACATCAGCGACTCGGCTTTGTTAGTTTTGACTGACAAAGATGCTGCTTTGAAAGGTGACATTATTTCATATCAGCCATTGGGAGCAAAAACTGTGTTGTGAAGTAGAAAGCAGACTTCAGGAAGGGGATGTCTTGCATGAAAACTGCTTATAGGAAAATCTAACTGACTGGAAATAATCTCCGTTACTGCAGAAAGGAGTAGGATGTAAAAACATGTCTTTACAGCTGATGTTCTAGAGCCCAGTCCAACAAACTGGTGTTTCAATAGATCCCAGGATACATTCATTCTCCTCTTTACACGCTCCACATACTGACGCAGTCTGGGGTTTGGTGTCATGCCTAAGAGCACTCTGGATAGACCCATTGAGGGACTTTAGGACTGGGATCCTTCTCTTCTTTCCATCATCAACCTGCAGCGTATTTTCTTTTGGCAACAGAGAAACCTTGAGCAATTATCCCCAGCAGAAAGAAAAAGCCAGCTCCCTGCACATGCTCACTGTGCCATTAGCTGTGTGTAGTTAAGCCCAGAGCAAGGCCAGAATTACAACTTATTTAGTGTGGAGCTTTAAAAAAAAACACCTCTAATTGTGGTGCCCTTGTGCATGCTTAGTGGGTAATGCACTGTGTGTGTGTGTGTGTGTGTGTGTGTGTGTGTGTGTGTGTGTGTGTGTGTGTGTGTGTGTGTGTGTGTGTGTGTGTGTGTGTGTGCGTGTGTGTGTGCGTGCTCATATATGAAAGAGAGATGTTAAGTGTGTGGATGCCGGTTGAGTCCTTGTTGCTATGATTAATGACCTAGCTGTGTGTGTGTAGCTGCCACTTCAGCCCTCAGGGCATTACAGTCCATTCAGCATGCATGGAAATGACCTTCCAGTATATATGCGTGTGTGTGTGTGTGTGTATATATACACATGCTCCTCAAGACCAAACACACCATCACCTACCTACCATTCCTCCCCTCCTCCCGGCTATAACCACTGGGAAACAGACACTGGAGAGCATTTTCTCCCTTCCCGCTTGATTCCTGGAAAACTCAAGCAAGCATTTGTCACTAAAAATAGCTCCAAACATCATCAGATCTAATAGCCCTTTATGATGTTGCCACGGTGTTTCAGCAATGAGCAAGAGAGCATCTCTCCCTCCATTGAAAGGAGTAATAGTTGCACAAGGGGCTCCATTCATGTTGCATTAAAGCTAATGACACTGAGCAAGTAGCTCGAGATAGTTTTATTGCGTTGGCACTGTGTTATGTCAGGAAAAGGGAAAGACAAAGTGGACTAAGAGCCCGGGAAATTTCTGACATCCATCAGGCTGACTGGTTCCCTTATTTGCTGGGCTGCTACACTGCACTTACAAGAAATCAGGTTGGAGAACTTATGCGCTGTTTGATAGCATCCAGCTGCAGGAGAGCTTGGTAACCAGCGAAATGGAGGCAGCATCAATAACAGCCAGGGCAGCACGCCAGCCAAAGGATGAATAAATAAAATCACTCAAAGCCCACATAATGTGCATTTCTCTGATACTCCTTGGTCTCATAACAGCAATGCAGAGTTGGATGTTTGACTCATTTTATGTTACACGCCTCACAACAACGAGCAGGAAAACCTCCTCCTCGTCCTCCACCCGACCCAATGAGAGACTCGGGTCTGGGTGCGTTCCAGCTCTGTGAGCACCCAAGCAGAGCCGACGTGGAGGTGAAAGAGTATGCAAACACGACCGTGGCTCCGACTCTGCTCTTCCAAGCTCAGAGCCCGAGAGCAGCCGAAACATTTATTTCCAGGTTAAAAATCTGTTTGAATTGAGCGGCTGTTATGAGAGACTTCATGATGAGCCCGTTTCAAGTCGTCTCCATCAAACACGTTTTCAAACGCATCTCGTCGGTGCCGATCCCGGAGTGCCAGAGAGCCTGAGATGGCGGATGCTGTGCTGTTCCACTCGCTTTAATGCAACCACACACTGCTGGGGTAAACAGTGCTCAATGAAAGAGAAAACAAATCCCAAGGAGGGAAAGTTTACTGTGGCAGAGTTGTCTGAGCCTGCTGGATTAAAGGCGACCCAGGATAAAAGGCCGTTTTAACCTCAGCTTTGTTTTCAATAACAACTACGCCCTGTCAAAATACAGCGGGTCCAAAGGCGTCCTCGTGCCACCTGTCAGATAGAAGTTTTACGTTTCGAAACGGTAAAACACGGATCGGATGGGCGTGACGCAAAAATGATGACGCGGGATGACTCAAAGAAGGCATCTGAGGCCCATGGATATTAAAATGTGTCGTGCTGTGTCTGATCCTACTGGATGGTAGTGATGGTTTGCTCAGCTCGGATCGACTCCGCTCTGTATCCACTCATTTCCTCACATCTACACTGAGTGTGAGTGAGATTCCAGTCATGCTGGAGAGTTGGCAGGAGAGAAGCACTGTGGGATGTTAACACTGGGGGAAAAAGTGCAACAAAAAAAAACAGGTAGAGAGGAAGAAGCAGTGGAGAGTGGAGAAGGATCCCAGTGAACCACGAGGTGAAGAGGAGGGAGGGACTGGAGGAGAATAATCATCCTCCTCTGCCGCCAACATCCTGAAGGAGAAAGCTGATAGTCTGCGAGGATGAGATGATGCATTTAACCGGTGGGAGAGCAGAGTGGGAGGGAGACGGAGAAGAGGTAGAACCGTATTAGATAACAAAAAACTCATTAGACAGCAATGTCCGGTTATTGCTTTACTCCTCTCAGAGTACAGCGCGTCTCTCATCTATTTAATCAAACACATTTTAAAAAGGCAGCAAAACACTGAGCTATATTAACACAATGACAATCACAGAGGATTTTTCTACTTGGGAGAAATTTGATTCGCATAAAGCTCCAAACAGGGCACGTCCGCTCACAGACTAAAACCTGGATTATGTTTCAAGCGGAGGGAAAAAGATATGAATGGTGCAGAAGCAGGGCACTGTTGCAAAGGCATTACACTGCAACATCAGATAGAGGAACTCATCCTTCTAGAAATGAAGATGTCAGGCTTAGGCCTGTGCAGTGTGTCCTATATCCATGCTACAAACAGATTTTTTTATTACATAGGAGATTCTTGTTGTGTTTCCTCTTCCAATGTGAAAGAAACTTGAGTTCAAGTACAACTCTTCCACAATTCAATAGCCCAAGAGACCGGGAAAGGCCTGGTCCATCAAAGAAAGCCTAAATATCCCTCACTGCACAATGGGGCATATACAGGATTATTTCTTATTCTTCTCTTCTCCCAGTGGAAATAAAATCATTGTTTCCTTTCTCCTTTCTCTGCAAAAAGGTCCAAGCAGAGTGTCGCCACAATAGGATCTCCTTCAGCCAAAGAGCATTGAAGAGTCTCCTTGAGCTCCATTATCCAAAGGAGGACCCTGGATCTCGGCCAGCTCAGGGGACTCTGCAGTGTACCTGACCCTGTGACCTCCTACCTCTCATTGAACGGCGGTGAGGAGGTGGAAAAGGTAAAAATAGCATTTCCTTGTGTCTGTCAATACAATATCATATAACCCAGGCCACGCTCATAAATCAGACAGAGCTTTCCGCCATGCTCGGTGACCCTGTCTTTACACGGCGACTGTAATAAGTCTGCCAGCGTTTATTTAATGCTGGCGTGAGCACTCACAGATACATCAGGGGAATTGAGATGATCCAAATATATATGCGCTGCTTTTAATCAAGCGTAACATGAATGCTGGCTTGGATCTTCTCTGGCCACTGCAGCTCCATCCAGCAGTCCATGCGCGTTTAGGCTGACTGTGAGAGAGACTGTAAGCGCGAGTGTGAGAGACAATAGTGCATCTGTGCAGGACGCAAGCAGGTAGGATTGGTGGAAGAATTGATGGATGGATGGATTGATGGATGGATGGATGGATGGATGGATTTCCTGCCTAAGACCTTCAATTGACAGAATACACAAAACAGAAATCAATTTTCCTCCTCTGCAAAATACCTTGGGTGAATTAAGTCGGCGTTGAGAACAACGCAGCGCTGGTTTCATCACTACTCATTTGGCCTGAACATTACTCCGTACGGAGGCAACGCTCTGAAAGCAAATCAGATTAAAGCAGAGATTAAGAAGCCAAGAGAGAAAGGAACTGATCCGAACTAGCAGAGGTTTTTCTCCCCCACCCCAACAGAAGATAAAAGACTCGCCGTGCTTCACTAACTCAAGTGGCAAGGTCATCCCACCACTGGGAGAGGAGAGGCGAGAGCGAGACCTGGTGTCACACTTAAGTCTAATTAGGGTGCTCATCCAGTCGCTAAATGCTCCGGATCAATTTGTGAACAAGTGGCTGCTGTGTTCCTGGTAGTGAGACTGCTTAATATAGAGATAAGCCTCGCGTGTTGACAGCCTCAGCCGCTATCTGTCTTCATTACGCCGGCTACGCTCGTGGACCGGCCGTGATAAATGGCTTCCTCTGTACTCGTTTCACTTCTCCTTTTCCTGTGCTTACCTCCTCTCTTTTTTCACGCCATTCCCTTTCATTCTGTCCACACAGTAACCCTGACCATCAAACCGATGCTCTGACAACTCTGAAACCCCCCGCCCCCCTCCCCCGTTCGATCGCCTTCCTGACAGAGGGACTTCATTGAGAATCAGCTCAATGCACTCGGCCAAGTGTCACTTCCTGAGGTTTATGTTACAAATCCGCCATGTGCTTGTCGGGGTCATGCTGTCTGGCTTTGCAGATATTACATAGGATGCATGACGGTAATCACACATGCCGAAGAAAGGCTGACACGCGGTCCAGTGGCGGAGGCAAAATGTGTTGTCAGAATGTGAGAGAGCAGGCACTTGTGAGGAGTTAAAGGAGGGTGTAAAGGCCGGACAGCTGCTCCGCTCCGAGCACAGAGGTCATTAGTGCGGACTGCAGAGAGACCACTGGCCTCTCTTAACCTGTAATTGAGGCAATACAACTTTCCAACGTTTTCATGTAATTACATCGTTTAGAGTTCACTGAAAAATAGCTTATTAATTATTAAAACGAATGCAAATGATAATTACTGCAATAACAGAAAAGCATGATATAAATCAGCCGCTGGAAAAGAAAATCTTGCCTGAATTCAGTATAGTTTCAAAACAAAATCTGAAATGAAACCCCTTGTAATGCCACAGTCACTGACAACACCCTGAAGCAACACATGAAGCATCAGCCTTGTAGTATCCCTGTTTCCCTGTCTAAGACTGGGCCTCAATTCTGAATCCAGGCCCAATGTTGAGCGGCTTGACTAGGATGACTAGGACTTTTCTTTAATGACTTGTACTCAACTTGGATTTGAGAGGAAGTGGCTCAGCTCTACACTGCACTGGTGTGATGCTAACAGTGACAATGCCAGTACAGTGGTAACAACATTCCCCAACCAACACAACTTTAGAGGTATGAAGTACCTGGATTTGTCATAGAAGCTCTAGAGGAGAAGAGCAGGTCTGTTTTCTGGAGACAGAGTTGATGGAAGGGAGCAGTAATGACTGACCCACTCACTTTCATGTCGATGGGAAAAGATGTCTTTCATGATTTATAGCACTGGATATGTTTTTTCCAATGAGGTGTCCTCAATGATGAGACTAATCAGTTGAAAAATGTTGAGCACTTTTTTTTTCTTCTGTTCCACTGCAGGAAGATGTTCATCTTGTCGATGGTTAAAGCAATTACAGTGAGCTTGGGAAGTGTGATAAATAAGCAACTGCCTCATCAGATTTTCAGTCAGGTGGGCGATAGAGCCGTAGTGCTTTTTTTTTTTTTCTGGTGTCTCTGAATACTGAAGTGCTGTTTATTTTGCACATATACGATTCAATGTGCACACCTTGGATCAGCAGCTCGATTAACAATAGCATTAAAGACAAACATAACTGCATAAAACAAACCTGGTGCTTTGACCAACTGTCAAAGCCTGGTAGCATGGTACTTTTATATGTCGATAAAAATCCATCCAGTAAGTGGGACAGTGTTTTGCTTTTCAAGAGACTCTGTAATACGTTAAGATGCGATATGATCCAATATGTGACACACTATCGGGTCCAAAATGTCTCTGTTGACATCTGCCTGTGTACATGGCAATTTTTGATGTTGTCAACAATTTTCCCAGGTTTTTTTCACAGTCATTTTATAACCCATACAGAAACAATGATTTGTTGGAGCCCTAGTAAGAACTTAAGACCAGAGCTTCCTCTCCATCCGGCTCCATTTTCAATCAGAACGACACAACAGTCTTGGTGATTGAAGACGGCTCTGAATGAGAAAGGACCTCACAGTGCGGGAAGCATAAGGACAACCTGAGGTCAGGGGTTATGGCTGTGTGCTTGTGCATCTCCTGTTTAATCACACATTTTTCCCTTGATGTGATAAATCAAGATGTGACAAGCCAGGTCTTCACTTTTATCACTTCTGTTATACATCCCTCTGTCCTCGGCGAAAGGTTCAAGACGTACTCTTCATTCGTCTTGTCTTACCCAAACACATTTGATCGTTGGGATGTCTGAGCGCCTTGTATTGTTTTACACACAGTTCTGACTAAAGCCTTGCTCAGCCGGAAAGGGCCAATAATTGGGAACAGTACAAGAAAAGTTGAGATGAAATAAGATTAGGGTACAAGAGGAAGAGAGGGAACAGGTGAGGAGAGGGTTTGCCAGGGGAAGGTGACAGTTTTATTGTGGACCTAGAGGAACGACCGGAGGGGGACAGTGGACTGCACAGGAGATATTTAATGATCAACCGTCCACAGCCACAAGCAGTCTGCAAACCTCTGTAATCCCAAGAAGGCTCCCTCTTCCTTTTAATGATGCTGAGGGACAAGGAAGAAGAAAGAGAGCCAGTCAGGCTCCACACGGATGGGCTTTAAGGTTTTTGGGGGATTTTCCTGACTCTTTTTTTACGCGAGGACAAGCTCTAGTAAAGTTCACAGACTCTACGTGTGTCCGGACTCTCCAACAAGCTGCAGTTTATTTAAGCAGCTAATACTTATTCGGTTGGTGCTGCACTGTCAACAAAATACAGTTCGTCTTCTTAACTCTCCTTAAGAAAGTGAATTTTCTGTTCTACAAAGTCGGGACAGTGTTCCGAAAAGCCGGAACTTGAATGTCATCATGTAATATAAGACGATGCAGACAGAGGCTTAGATCAGCAAGCATAGGGCAGCTGGAGAATCAAGGCAACGCATGACAGAGTGACGAGAAGATCAAAGGGCAAAGCTCTCCACTGCCGCTCTGCATTACATTCATCCAAAACACAGAAAGTCAGGGCCCGTTCCACATTTACACACACCCGATCCGCAGAGGTTTTACTTGAATATCCTCCCTAATAAAACACGGTTGCGTATTTCAAAGAGAGAGAAAATGAATACCAGAGATCAAGTCTCGGAGATCAAATTCCAATATTAGAGAAGCACAGTAGGTTGTGAATCTGATGGGTCGTCAGTGTGACGGCACATTTCGACAGAGGCTTCGAGTCTATAGAACCTGAAACCTGTGAAATGTTTTCACATTATGACAAAGTTTTGGGACTACGAACTCTGAGACCTCACTGTTTCGGTTAAATGAAAATTTCAGTTTTGATTAAAGTGGCAGAGGAAAAGTGCAGGACGCAAATAGAAAAAATATAACTTGCATGGCATGTAAAGCCGCTGATGGAGAGAAGCTCTGCTGACGCGACAGAGGTTCCTTTGGAAGTTCCTGAGGCTAATTTTGGATCCTGTTCAAGAGGTGAGGTGAGGTACTGCCAGACCGATCACATGCAGCACCAAACAAAACAAGGAAAATAATGTCAGGAGAAGCTTTACACTCAGCCTCCCCGGGTCGTGTATTTTAATATATCAGAGATAAGCTGATCAGATGTGTTTTGCTTTACTTCTGCCAGAGTAAGCTGAAGGTGATATAAAAACGATCTAAGATTTTCAGTAAAGAAATGTTTTTCCAACTGCGGCGAAGCGCAACTTTTTACATATATATTTCATATGTTTTAATGTTTGCCGTTTAATCATCTTTTCCTTTCCAAAATGTTTCTGCGCTCACTAAAACCTTCCTTAGATTCTACAATATTTTGCTTTGGTTGGTTTATTAATCAAAGTTTCAGCTTGTCCCAAAGAAAACTAAAAAAAACACCATTAAAAGACACAAACATAGAAAAAGTTTCCTAAAAATTTTTGGGAGAAAGATTAATGAGGTCAGAAGGTGCTTTGCTGTTAGAGCTAGATCACTGACCTGGATAATAATGTGAGCCTGGCTCTAAATGTTTCTCTTTCTCTTTCACACTTACCCTCTGGAACAACCACAAATACTATAATGTAATGACATTAGCAGGAATCTTTTACCCAAGTATACAAAAAGTGAGGAGCAATGACTAATGCAATCATCAGATATATGATTATAGCTCGGCTATAATGTGAGGCATGGCTCCACTACTTGTACATAACTTAATTTGCTTCTCTCCACACTTTGCAAGACTGGAGGTCAAAGGGCATAAACTTTGGACAGGCGAAGGAACAAACCTGGAGCCAAGCTACAGTACGCTCCCATTAAAGACAGATAAGTATGAAAGCACCAGAAACTACTCCTCCAGTGAGCTGCTGGTAAATACCACAGACTTACAACTTACCTGCACATGGAGGCATGTCATCTCATTCAACACTTCCCTAAAGGATGTCTCATTAACCTTGAGTAAAAGACCTTGAAACCTGCCTCACATTACCTTCGCACGGCCCTAACAGGCAGTAGCTGCACGGCACGGAAAGAAAAATTAGATCTCGGGGGTTAAGTGTGCTTACATTTGAAAATGGACAGCGAGGCGAAGACATCTCGTTAAAAAATGAGAGCCATTAATAGGGCAGCGGCGCTCAGGTCACTGCTATAGATATCCCACGCTGCCTTTGGACAGAGGGAAAACCACGCGATAGGAGCAGGCCATTAGAGAGAGGAGAGGAGCGGGAGGCGGGGGCCAGCGGCTGCACGGTGCAGGGGTGGAGGGGGGCGGCCGCCATCCAGACAGACAGACAGCTGTCGCACTAATTGGAGCCGAGCGAGAGGTGCCGGTGCCTGCGCTCGCCGGTGATCGGGGCCTGAGTGGGAGGGGAGGGGAGCTGACGGACGGCGGGAGATAATTCGGAGAGAGGGATGCTGCAGCGTCGAGTTGGGCTCCACGCGAACGAGAGCAGGGACGCGAAGGCGGATCGCACGATCCGCTGAGAGCACGATGGGGAGAGCTCGCTCCTTAATTGAAGCCGCTTTAGAGGGGGGAAAAAAAACGACTTGATAATTATTAGTCTGCGCTGCCTGATCATTTTAACTGCCATTAGAAAGAACAAGGAGCGCCCGACGCCTTTGCTCTTCTGGCAGCAAATGTTGTTTACAGCAATAAAAACTGCATCTTCATCAAACTTACAGACACCTCGTTACAAATTCATGAGTCATGCCTTTCAGGCCCTCAGCAGCCTCTGAATTATTTCTTACATCATATAACAGCAAAGTAAACACAGACACGAGAGGGTAAAGCTGCGAGGAGTGTGTCCAGCATCCCACTCAGTGTTGCTGTCTACAAACGCCACAGCCAGTGACTAATGAGGAGTCGCCGCTACGCTGCAGACTCCTCATTGTCAGCGCCACCAGCTCCCTGTCGGTCGGGGTGGTAATGGGGGGGGGGGGGGACTAGAGCGTTGTAGGAAATCAGTCTTGAAAATGGCAAAAAACAACATTCAAAGGTTTAGATACTGGAATATTAAAACGACATCGTCTGTGGTGCGCAGCTCTCAGCGACTGAGAAGTTCTGGGTTGAGGCTGAAACTGCAATCTGCCAGACGAGCTCTACGATTTTACTTCTGATCGTCTTAGTGTTATTACAATGAGATGCATGCATCACAGCTGTACTATGTGCTTTAATCCAGATGTGATGGTCCGCCAGATTGTGTTGTGGTTATATCTACAATGAGAAGAATATTCGTAGCATTTTCTTGCCAATTTGACAAAGGTTCGATACACCATTACACGTTCGCGTGCTCTTCATAATCTCTGTGTGAGGAAAGCGGGGCCCAATCCGTCTGACTGAGAAGAAGAAAATCACTGTCCCTGGCCATCCTTCTGGGAACTGAAAGAAGAAATTCCTATGAGGCACTTGAACTCAGAGCACAGAGGGAAAAGAGCTTCTGAATGTGATATTGCAGCTATGGCTGACTGGGCAGAGCTGTGTAATAAAGAACAGAAACGCGCCGACCATAGACTCTGCTTGATCAGTGTATGGGGGAAAAGCCAGGGAGCCGGTGGAGTGGCTCAGATGACTTGCAAAGACTCAGAAATGTCTTCAGGGACGGGTGATTTTGTCACAGAGAGCCTTCCGCTCCTCCACAGTTGAGACCCAGACGGTTTCCTGACTGAATCCACCCCCAATTTGCACCATTGTCTCTCCACACACCAATGCACCGCCGCCCGCTCTCCGCCTTAAACGGAAGCTTGTTGGATTGGCGCTCACTCTCAACGGCGGCAGCACATTTTTACACATCACTTGAATTAAAAAAAAAAAAAAAGACAAAGCTAAATGAATGGTGGGCAGTGTATGTTTAATCTCTGCCCACTGAGTCACATCCTGGCCTCCTGCGTTGTCCCCTCCTGCTCCGCATCCTCTCCGGAAGGCTTCAGGCCAACACGTCCGCACACATATACTGTACTCAGGTCCGCTACCAATATACACATACGGCATATCAGGATGTGATAATAATAGCGTCTCATTCTCCATTAGACTGAAGCAGACATGAGCGGCCAGCGAGCGCGGCGCTGAGTCACAGTGGACGTGACCAGGCGATTCTCTGCACCGCCGCCACGACACAAACACTTCTCAGCACATTTCACTGGCACGCTGCGTTCACAACGACGGCCGGTGGTCCTCCAGAGGCAGAGGAGGAGCACGTCAGTCGCAAGCCTCGTGGAGGAGGCAAACCGCCTCACCTCTGCAGGGCAGGCTTGTTATTTCTCAGAGTCGCAATGTTTCAGGGGTCCCGGTTACGGGGAAAGAACAGCGCGAGATCTGCCTGCAAGCCGGAGGACTGCAAAAACACTTTGTTCAGAGCTGCTCCAATCAATACGTGTCTATTAGCAATTGATCAAACGCGCTTAATGAAAAAGGGCTCACAAGCAGGATTGGCCTCTCAGAGATATGGCACTCAAGTCGGCAGTTCCTGTCAGCAATCTAAGCATCTTCCCACCCACTGCGTTCATGTTCTAGTCTACAAACAGGCAGCTTTGACTGTTTGCTTCAGCATATGTCTTAAATGCTCGAACAGAGTCCTTTACTTCCTACCAAAATTCACAAAAGGAAAGACTTTGCGCTTATTGTACTCAATTGGTAGTATGTTAATCCTCTGAATACTGTAGGTTGAACTGACACACTCCCAAGAGGGTCTCTCTTTACGCATTTGTATTGTATTGCAAGTTGGCATGTGGCTTACGATAACAATGGGCAGGGTTTACTGTGGAGTCAAAGTGATGATTACAAACTGAACTCCACCAAAGAATTACAGACGTAGACTGATGCCCGGCATCCGCTTCACGGCAGTGGAGCTGATCCCGGTGTTTGCGGTCTAATGCCGATGGGACGTCTGCGAGCCGCGCTGTGTCTCGCTCTGGAGGAATATCACACTGCATCCCCGACAGGGAAACCTCTCCTCCACAGTCATCCACGTCTGCTGTTTTGACAGGTGCCTGACCACCTCCCAGAGCTAGAATACCACACCTGGCAGCAGGCCAGCGTGCCATCCATCACCAAAAGGTTTTTCCTGAGCTCCGCGCGGAGCCCTCTTCGCTTGTACTCTAACTGCTCCGATAATCTCTGGAAATACTTTGTGCTCTGACACACTGTGAGACTACTGCTAGCACTTGAAAATAATGATCGTTTTTAATAGGAGGAGGTTGTTTTTTGTTTTGTTTTTTTACCCTTTACATTGCTGAATCCCCCCTTTCTCATTTGTCTGAGTCTAACGGTGCTTGTTAAATGTCACTGGTTTGTGCGCGGCACCTTACCATGCTGGATTTTTGCTGGATGGAAATTGTGTATTGACTGGTTCATCATCACACTGAGATGGGTAAGATGAAGACGCTGTGATTTTCTGTTTCTACCTAATAAGGACCATATCCATACACGATGCACAGCAGCCACTCTGCATCGCCTTGACATCAGCATAATCTGGATTTAATCCCAATCTAATCATCAACACGTGATGGTTTGAGGTCTCTGAAGTGCCATTTCGTTGGATATTTACAAGGCGATCAGCAGCAATGAGAGACCTGATCAATAAGCTCCCTCTATGTGTATGTGTGTGTGTGTGTGTGTGTGTGTGTGTGTGTGTGTGTGTGTGTGTGTGTGTGTGTGTGTGTGTGTGTGTGTGTGTGTGTGTATGTGTGTGTGTGTGTGTGGCAGCTGTGACCTCTGGTCTTCCTCATGAGCACATTTTGTTTATAGACATATTGCTAGGTTACCCATAAGTCTTCTGGCGGGCTAATGGTTTTCTGTGCGCCTCTTATTGGACTGAGTGCATGAAGAGAAGCGAGGGGAGATCATTAAGACGGTTTCCGCATCGCATTATTCACTGTGCAGCTTCCCGCACACACTGGTTGTCAGCTGAGCTCAAACGGGATTCGACTGATTTGGCAGCTATGAGGAGTCCTCCGAGGGAATGCTGCTGCGGGTGTGGGAGTGCTGTTGGTTAATGAGATGGAAGTGTGTGACGCTCTATCCCCGCCAAAGTCGGGAAGAGGCTGCGCTCGTTTTCCTCTGAATCGGCCAAAGGTCACGTTTCTCGCATTTACAGAATTCAAAGAGGAAATTAGAATGAGACCGAATGATCTACGTTGATTGGACGATCTCCGCTTTTGCTTATGAATCCACTTTTACACGACAGCAGTGTGTGCCACACGCTCCTACTGGAGCTGATCTGCAAGCAGACAATCACGCCACATGTCCCCAACCCCTGGCCACATGAGCTGCACAACACCACGCACTGTTGTCCTCACATGATTTGGATTATTTTCATTAACCTCACATGATTTTTTATCTCTACCCCCACCAGCTATGGACTCCTGTCCGTCTTTCTCTCCCTGAGCTAAATCTAAATTACGCCCCTTGGCATGATTGGTCGACACATTGCAAATGGCTCTTTCACAATTTCAACTCAATTTCAACTCAAAATAAATGAAAAATAACATGATACTGTATTTGGCTCCTGGTATGACATAATTCCAACCCTAGCATGCATCTTGATAGGGTACCTAAGTGTTCACCCGTTATTACCACTTCATCCAGCTAACTACATGGTCTGTCACATGTCTCAGTGCCAACAGTGACTCATATGGACAGTTTCAAAAACATAACCACTCGAAACTCTTCCTTCAACTTTGTGTTCACCAGTAAGAGGGGAAAAAAAGCACATTACAGAGAACCAACCAAAGGACCTCTGTCCTCTTCCTGTGCGTTCACACATTCACTGTGCGTCACTGTCTCTCTCATCAAGAATACTAAGACAACAAGTGGCCCTTCTGGCTGTCCAGGCTTGTGACAGCTGCCCACAGATTCATACGACATGAAAGCAGAAACATTCTGTGCAGACCTTTTGGACATTTTCTGTTTAAAGTGCCCTTTTCATACATATAAGAGGGTACCCTGTTGTATAATTTTAGACTCCTTCGAAAGGCACAGATATTATAAAGTAGAACATAAGAGAATACCGTTTTCATCCTGTAACGGGGAATTGTCACTTTGGAAGGACTTTGTAAGCAAGACAAAAGAGACCAAATATGGGGAAACTTGGCCTGACTTGTTCAAAGGAAAACACAGCTTGGCAAATAGTGCTATCGCCTCACAGTGAGAAGGTTGTCAGGTCGAAGCCTAATCGGGGGCATTTCAGTGTGGAGTCTGTATGTTCTGCTGTATTAAAAAGACTCTAAAGTGTGTGGCTGTTGGGTCTTCTCTACAATGGACTGGTAACCTGTCCAGGATGGAGGTAGGGTCCAGCCTGTGAGATAATAGGTGGATGGATGGTACTTTCCCCTCATTTCATCATGTTTCTAACTTAAAGTGTTAGCTAGGCCCTTCTGTGTCGGACTGCATGTAAATGTATTTCATCACCCAAGTTTAATAGAAAAAAAAAGGAGCTGCATCTCTGCAGACAACGCAAACACCCTTCAATCTCTGGTATCTTCCACTGCGGCGTTCAGTGTTTCCAGGGTGATGAGAGGAATCCACAGAGCTGATTGAGTTTTGGAGCAACTGCTCTCTGATACAAAATGCAGAGACAGCTGGCGACATGGACAGCAGGGGTTCCCAAGTTGAAGCCAGGGAACAGCTGGATGCAAAGACACATGCGGAAGAGATGAAGAGAAGGGCAGACCAAAGGAGAAAGAACACTTACACTGGCCAAAAATGTGGTTTAGATCCATTAAGCGGAGCCGCAACATGCTCTCCAACGCTTTCGATGAGACGGGCGCTCGCTTTTCATCTCCAAGACTGCACACATCTGACGAGTCAGGAGGATGGCTTTTTAAATGAGACTCCCATAACACACACCAGAGGACAGAACATGAAGGGCGACATGCAAAGAGGAAGAGAAACCAAAGGAAGTGTGAAAGAGAATAGGAGAGCAGCCAAGACGCAGGAGTGAAAGAAAAAGTGAAAGCAGAGTCAGGTATCGCACAAAAGCGTCTGGTTTGTTGATGCGTCTGTGTGGAAGAAAAGCAGAAGTCCTTAGTTGAATCCAGTGTACAGCCTGATTGAACACAACACGGCTGCACCCCATTAAAATGCAGAGGAGACTGGATGGAATGGAGCTCGACAGAGATGGTTGTTGATGGTGAGGAGAACTGACACTGAGCGTTTTATGTCAAGCAAAAGAAGTGAAGAACTATCAGAGAGAGTTAAAAAGGGGAATTTAAGAGATGAAGCAAACTCTAATCACAGGTTTATGAATCAAAAGCACGGCCAAATGAGTGGAGGTGTGTTGGCTGTTTTTTGGCAAGCTCTCAATGTTCCACATCTCATAAAAAGCTCCTCCGTACCTCAAACATGGAATATCACTCCTTTGTTCGTGAGACATTGGAAACTCTTTGCAGAAAAACAATTAAAGAGGCTTCTATACGTGTTAGCAGCCCTGTGGCCAGAGAGGGCCGATCTCATTATGCTATTTTAACACAATAACCTTGAATCAGTGAAACTGGGATTATAGTCTGATGCTATCCTGCTTATTTACTGTGTGCTGTCTTCTCCATCTCCTCAGACGATCGGTATCCACTGAAAGCTAGAGCCAGCAAGAGGCAGACAGGCTACATCACATCTTCTCTTCACAAAGTAAAGTCAGGACGGATGTGAGAGCCTTGATTGACAGAATCGCTTTGGAGGCTGATGCCAAATGGTCGAGGAGAGAGAGAGGTGTGTTTTTAAAAACAGCCATGAAGTGCTCAATGAGCGGGCAGCGCTGCGTGTTTCCTGGACATGAGAGGTAATAGAGGAGTCCAGGGAAATGGATCCAGGGCTGCAGACTGGCACTGCTCAGCTCCGCTGCTGGATGCCACGCCGCACACAAAACGCTCTCTCCACCGTCGCTCTCACATGCACTCAGGCGAACTCGCTGGGAAGAGTGTCCTGGCCGCCACGTCGCGCTAACTGATTGCTTTGTCAACAGTTTACGTAACGTGTGTTGGCGAACGCTGCTCTGCGGCGCTCCTGCTGCTGCTGCTGCTGCTGCTGCTGCTGCTGCTGCAGAGTGGTGAATCCTCCTTCCTCACCCTCCCACTCCTCCTCCTCCTCCCAAAACTCCTACGACCACTTGCTGCTGCCGACCTGGCAGGTCAGTCCAGCCAGAGCCCACGTTCCTGTGGCTCTTTTCTCCACGGACATTTCTTTCTCTACATCCTTTTAACTCAGCGTTTTTCCTTTGCACTTTCTTACCAACCTGCCACATGCCACCGCTTCTTCTTTTTAACTAGTTAACTATCTCCTAAAGTTCAGTGTTGGCCAGGTTTATGGCCACGTGGGTTGGAAGCTTAAGCTGTCTCTTTAAAGACATCCCTAAAGGGATGTCGATCCTCCTGAACCTGTGCCTTAGACGCCATGTTCAGACGGACAGCTGAGATTGAATCCCCCCCCCCCGCCGCCACATCGCTGGCGAATACAAAACAGACATTTTGTTTCATAGTTCTCAAAGCAGAAAAAAAAACAAAACGTTCAGACCGGATTTAGAGCATGTTTGCAGGTGGTTTGAAATGCAATTCAAGTCCAATATCCCCAAACACAACTCAGCCCAGGCGCTCTGATCAGGTTTCAAGCGTTTGCTTATTTTTGCTTCTCACTCCCCACAGGACACGTATTTGACACAGCAAGATGAGGAGGAGGAGGGAGGAGGTGTGTGTGTGTGAGAGGCACAGGCTTATATCATGCATCTTCCTTACCTTCATAAGAATCTACATCCTGACAATACATGGTCTGAAGCGGAGTCAAATCAGGAGCTACTCCAAAGACAAGACACGGCTGCTTTGCATACCAGTGAATATTGAAACAAACGTGCTCCATGTTATAACAGCTGCTTCTATAAATCTTAATATTGGTTGTTTTTTTTAGATGTCACTGAGAGCTCTCCTTCTTAAAATCTCCATTTGTCTCCTGTCATTAAGGTCCCATCTTGACAAAACGAGTGCATGCACGCACATTCATAATCACAACCGTTGAATTGATGAAACCGCATGACGTGTTGTGCTTGACAGATTATGAGGTGAACGCAGTTTGCACAGCGCATATCAGCGTCTGAAACTACCTAATCACACACTGAAAGATCGATACAGGAAGCAGCATGAGAGCACGTAAATCAGTCTTTTCATGCTCAAATGCATCATTACGGATAAGCGCATATCATCATGGAGAGTCCAACCTTTCACTTCAACTCGCATATCGTACAAGCCGACACCGCTAAAATCAGTCATAACTTTACCCAGGTTTGAGTTTGGCACATGTGAAAAGCCCAGAGGACAAACCTTGCCCTCAAACAAGCCAAAACCTGCACTACAGGTCTCTTTAACATGATGCAAAATGCCACGAGCAGACAGCACTAATAAGATGCAAGAACGGTGTGTGTATGTGTGTATGTGTGTGTGTGTGTGTATGTGTGTGTGTGTGTGTGTACCAGAGCAGGTTTTCAGCTACTAAGTGAGGGAAACGTTGGAAAGTGAATATATTCAAACCAGTCCTCCCAACTTCAAAGGCCCGTTTGAAGGTGAAAATGGGGTTTTAAAGGGTTATGTTCAAACTAGGTTGAGGTAAGTAGACGAGAGCTCTAACACGATTAGAATCAATAGATACCAGTGTGTTGAAAGCTCTCTCAGAAACAGCATTAGGGGATGTAGTTAGCTTCGCAGAATTGTCAGAAAACCAGAAAGACGGAAGACGGCCTGGACGGGCCAAGGATGGACTGCCAGAATCTATAAAAACGACTTGCAGTATAGAACATCTCTGAAAAAACACAAGTGTGGCTTAATGGAGGCCAAGATCGATCAGTGATAATGTGATATGAGCAAGGTCAAGTCTCAGAGTGCCTACGATTCATTTTATTTCCTTCCTAAGTGTTTTATGGGAAGCATTATTTGATTCACCTCGCGATGTGACACACAGTGGTGCATGTAGTTGCCGTGTTAACCGTAAGAACGTAAAACAGAAGAGTGGGAAGCCGGGCCGTGTGGACTCACTCACCCTGGGTTGCCAGTTTTCATACTGTTTCTGTAGGTTGGCCCCGATGGTCTCCAGGGCTTTCTGAGGACTCATGGAGAGAGGATCTGCCGAGAAAAACCACAAACACGCACAATCCAGGAGCTGACAAACTGTCATCAGATTACTCTCTCTAAACTGCGGCTGACCGTCACAACAGGCAAATCTAAACTCAGCGTCGTCGTCATCAAAACAATCGGGAGAACGATGAGCCCAGGTCGTGACTACACGGGTGAGTTGTAGTTTATTATTGCAGCATCAAAGGCTGTTTTTATTCCAAAAGCCGGGTTTGGAAAAATAGAAGAGGCCCCACTGGGTTGAAATATTGATGAGAGTGAATCAATATGGCATTAAGAATAGGAGAATATAGATTGAGGACGGATCAAATTGTGCTCAGCAGACAGAGGGGAATGTATTAGCGAGCTGGCCCAGAGGTAACCGACATGCATTGTGCCAGAACGAGCCACCATTTTTGTCCCTTTCAAATAGTTAATTTTTTTTCCAATTTCAAGTAAACACATGAAATTACCACTTCCTGTTTTGTTTATTTCGTTAGTGAGGAAATTCTTACTTGCTGGCTGTTTTAAAAACAAAATACAGACATGACTTTTGACCAAGAATTGGACAATCACATTATAGCTGCACATTTCAGATCTTCAGTACCTTCGACTGTATGATTAGATTATGAAACCATTTCCAACATATCCAACTTTCAGTAAAACCTCCAGCTGATAAAGGTTATCTTAGACTGAGAATCAGAAGTAAGCCCCTCCATTCGCTCTGTGCGACGATGGCATTTAGCATAAGTGAAACACAGCGGTGCATTTCAGGACACCTCCTCTTAACGTTACTTAAGCGGCATCTGAAAAAGCAGGCGGCAGGTCTGCGAAATGTCAGCGTCCTCAGAAGCTGCAGAGAAAGTTAGCGAAACTTTAAAGAGCCGCGCTCCCCCTTTAAAGTGCCTCGCTCGCTCCGCAGAGTGAGGCTGCCTCTGGGGACTCGAACAAGGGGTTTTGAGGTTCCTTTGGTTTTGTTCTGTGTCATGTCGTGCGGTTGTGGTGGGGGACAGACCGCCTCATCCTCAGCTGACAGAGGCCTTATAAACGGGGCACCCGTGGGAATGACACAGAGGATGGCTTAATGCTACAAAGTGAGAGCTAAACTTTTACTATCAGGTTAAAGATGACAGCAGCCTTGAACGCCGCACCAATATGACTTCACTTCACTCTGTGGCTTGGGCATGCCGAACAAAGTGCTTATTTTGCTTGTTTTTGCACCAACGGCGGCAAAACAAATTCCTTGTGGCTGTATTAAGTTGTATGACTTCTTGGCAATCAATGTGATTCTAGCTGGCTGTTCAGGACTGGCAGCCTGCACTCGACCTGAGTGGCCATCTACATGTGCACTTTCTGCCTGGATTTAAACCCGCAGCTTAATGAGACTGGATAGAGGAGGGTGTCTGAGCTCCAGGATGATGGAAACGTTTCTGAGCCATGGCGATGTCAGAACAAGACAGACACTCCGCACTCGAGCGGCTCTCTGAAGAGGGCGGTGCGTCCAGCTCGACACGGGCACAGAAAAACAAGAGCCGACGTCAAATTTCACGGCTGTCGCTCTGATCCTTTGAAGACGTTTCGTTAAATAAAAGCAACGTGTCAATTTGCTGGTGGCACCAAAAGGAAAGTCAGTATCACCCCTCCACCACTTCACAGTACAGATATTGATGAGACACTGGCACTAAGACACGATGGTGATGGTGCAGAACTTTTTACATTGATTACTTTTCCATATTCAGACCTCTTAACGTTGAAACTGAATATCCCTCCACTATACTGGACACCCTGTACCATGGGTTTGTGTGTTAGACCTATTAACATGTGCTTGACAATACATGTTGTTGGGTCTGGAGTCACTCACCTATCCAGCACTCCAGTCTGGCGCAGGGGGAGGTCTTCACCACGTCCGGAGGGTCCACACCCACGTTGAGACACAACACCAGGGCTACACTCACAGTCTTCATCTGAGGGCACAGAGAGACACAGAGCGTAACGTTATCCTCCCATCACTGCTCCTATTACTGCGCTCCAATCGAAGCAGACAAGCGGCCTCGCTCTTAACGCGTCTCAGACTCGCACAGAACCTTTCAAAGTCAGCGTACGTGCTTGTTAATCAGCTCCTGGGAGTAACCGGGAGTTTTCCAGTAAAACCACACTGAAGGTCAAGTGTCTCGCCCAGCGGGACCTCCACAGAGGTTACAGGGGAAGAAGTCGTTCTCTTCCCCAACGCTCGCTCATCTGCTTCAGGGCTGCCAGGCCGCGTCACACAGAGGCTGGCGTCGCTCACATTCATGCAGAGGCCCGGGAAAGTAGAATCGTGACAACAAGACTGCAACCACAACAAGGTACTGAGCCGTGGCACACGGAGACCCGGTGAGGCAGGAGGGGAGGGAGCCAGATAAACAGGCCGTCTGAAATGGAGCGAGCATCGATCCATGGGTTAGGTGGCAAGTCCCGACAACACAGGCAACACAGGTGTGTGTGACAGTGCAGCACAGCTGTGCAGCAGCAGCTGCGAGCCATCACTCACGGCCAACTGTAGCATGCACACAGTACACAACTAAACACAGGGACAAATGGCAAAAGGGCTCGTTCTTATCGAGCCCTTTCCAGTCTTCACGACCACTCTCTTCTCGTCTCTTACAGACAAGTAAAAGTATATAATCAGGGATCATTTGTCGCTAATCTTTGGAGGCTTTGAAGCTTTGTGAAACAGCAGAACAGACACAGTCGTGCTCTTTAACATCAGTGACGCAGCAGGACGTCTGGCAGCGGCGCTGGCCGACCTGACATGGCCAAACACTCTCCACTCACCGTTGCCTCGCCGCGCTGCTTTCCGAGTCAAAACCTCAAAGTGTTTACTCTGCGACAGATGGCACTTGAACTTCACAATGCCCCGCATGTCCTCCCGACTCCAATTAGCCGCAGGTCGGCAACATGCGGGGCTCCCAACAGGGCTCATTTGTTACGTATCGCTCCTCGGCTAGAGTCGCTGCAATCAGGTCAAAACAATGAGTCTAGACTTAGTATTAGTATTGTAATGAAGGAGCCAGACATCGGCTTTATGTGCTATATGAGTAATAAAACACTAATTTGAGGAATTCGACTGGAAGGAACAACAAAATGGGCCAAAGTTTTAACCCATAGTGTCCAACTTCTAACATGACTAAAGCCTGACTAAAACCTGGACCGGACAACTGAAACTCTGGAACACAAAAATCACGCACGGTTTCTGACATGAACACATTGGAGAGTGTGCACACGTACAGAGCACTGACATGTAGGTCAGTGCAATAGTTCTTAGTGACCTTTCACAGGCAGTGTTATAAACTGTGTCTGCGCGTCACATTGACCCACGGACCGCATGCGGCGCGTTTGAGTGTAGTGGGTTACGCGACGTCCCGGGGGCCGAGCGCGGTCGGGACGACTGCTGTTGGGAAAGTAATTAAGGCCGCCTCCGCCTTCCCACCGACAGTGTGAAAGGTCAGTGTGCTAGTGGGACTCAACAGGACAGGTGCCTGAATGCACACGCATCCACACACTGCTCTGTTCATTTACACCTGACCTCCTCGCACGCCTCGCCCTTTTCCCCAACTGTGTCGATACGCGTCCTGATCAATGGGCGCCCATGCAGTTCTCAGCTCGAGCAGGACTGGCTGCACGTGGTTTTCCGCTCACTGCATCTTCATCCTCTCCACCGTTGCTTACAGCTTGCTCATATTTGGGGGTTTATGTTGTTTGTTTATATTAGGTGTCTTAAGGCATCATTGTTATGAGCCGGCACTTTAAATAAAGTCGGACTGAAGAAAGCTGAACGTTCTCGGTGAAGATTGATTAGTAGTTCAAAGATGTCCTCTCACCAAGAAGATGCATTGCAGCAAAGAGACTGATTAAATTCAGTTAAAGGCCAATCAGTTGCCCTTTAGCAAATCCACAAGCACAAGCCATCCTTTCATCTGTGAAATCTTTGGCTAAAAATACAATAAAGATTTTCTTTTGTAGAGGGAGAGTTCGTCTCAGAGGCAGCTGTCACTCACACCAAAGGCTACGTTAAAAAAAATGTCATGAGGGTAGCGCTCGGCCTCCGAATGTGGCGAAGAGGACATTATCAGAAGACGTGTCTCAACAAGTGCCCAGAGACTTATTGCCGAGTGGCTGCTTCTCGCAGGCATTTGACAAAACTGTGGACAGGGCAGACACCACAGAGCTGATGGTGTCTGCTCAAGCAGCTTGTCCCCATTTGTCCACAAAGGGGGATCTCCACACTCTTCTGCCATTGAGGGAAGATGACAGGATGTGAGAGATAATAGAAGTAAAACACGTGCATGAGACACTCTGGGTCTATGCACCGCAAAGCAAAATATATTGGGAGTTCCCAGATTGCCACTGTCTGCTTCACACACCACAGCGGGTTTATAATCTGGACCAAAGAGCGCTACAAATGTGTCACTGAGGTTATTAAATTCGCATCAAGACGGATGA
Source organism: Karalla daura (assembly GCA_029224185.1). NCBI lineage: Eukaryota > Metazoa > Chordata > Actinopteri > Chaetodontiformes > Leiognathidae > Karalla > Karalla daura. Next base: position 15,865,541 of record CM055189.1, read on the forward strand.
AATGAGGAAAGTCACAGGATGCGGCTGAACTTTGTTGAGCGGTGCAGGTGACTTTAAATCCAGCGATGGCTGAAGAGTTGTTTTACCAGCAGTAGAAAGCAGTTAAACCGTGGCCCCGGCAGTCCCCAGATATACAACACAGAGAGGTTTCAAGGGACATAATGAAAAGAGTTTTACTCCCTTCATCCTTCAAAGAACTGGAGGCTCCCCTTCAATAAAGATGTAACGTCCCCTGATGGACAGCTCAAGCCCAAAGCCACAGGAAATTCAATGAAGGCCAAATCGGTTTGGGAGGTAAGGGGAGGGCCTACTGCTTATTAACCATTGCATTGAAGTGCGTGCATATACAGATAAGCAGATGGACAGACGGATAAACACACACCGATCACTTGAACAGATAAAAAGTGAGGCATCAAACCTGGAGGAGAGGAGGACCTGAAACATCTCTACCCCGGGAACAGGCATTTAAAGCTTAAAGACAGACAGGAGTGACCCGAGGAGAGACCAGAGCGGCTCTGCCCTTTAAAATACAACAGCTGAAATGACAGCACGCATTCGAGTCCGTACTTAAAACAACGTCCGGGGAGGGAGAAAAGATGTTATGGTCGCGGCGGGGAAAATGTCAAAGCAAACCGCCGACTCCCTCGACGAGAGGACGTCGATTCATCCAGGCCAACGAGGACCGTGAATGTTTATTGCAAAACACGCAGAGGCCACGGGAATTTCTCACTCACTGAGCAGTTGTCAGACCTGCGGTGCAGCACAGGCCCAGCGTTTTCACCAAGACACTGTCTGATGCGGCCAGACGAAGCACAACGCCAACACAACCGATGAAACGATGATGAAATGATTGGTTTCCTGTCCAGCAACCAGCGCAGGCAATTCATGAAATATGCGATATTTGCATGAGAATAGCACAGCTGAACGAGGGACGGGGGCTCTTCTCTGTTCCAGCTCATCATCGAGGCGCAACGCGGCAGCAGAGTGTGACGGCGCCCAGATGTGGTCCGCATTATCCTCCCCGATTTGTCCGCCTGTTTATTCCGCGTTAGCCCGCACGCTCTGAAAACAAAAACACCTAGTTAATCTATCATCCACTCTGAAAAGAAATGACTGGCTCAGTCCACAGGGGAAACAAAAACAACAGTCCGCCCTGTGCTTCTCATTAAGGCGAAATGAATAGCAATGACTGCAGTTAACGTTGCTGTTTGGACGACGGGATGAGCACCCAAGCCTGCGAACATTTTGTTTTTCATCCTTTTACTAAGCTCGAGGACGACCCTCCTCCCACTTATTCAGACTTCTGGTCATCCTCGTTATCAATTGTTGGAGTTATACTGCATGCAACACATTCACGTCCAAGTGTTAAGGCGTTATTCCCTTTTCGTCTCGAAGCCACTCGCATCCTGGTGCTGCTCACACTGATTAATTGGCTGACTGTTTGGACTAAGTTGGCCGTATTTCGATGGCGCCATTTAAGGCTCATTAACCACTCAAAGCACTTTTAGACACAATCCACGTTTAGCCTCTCAAACACAGTCTTCACTGGTGGCAGAGGCTACCTTGCAAAGCCCCTTTGTTTATTTAGGATCTTAAATCATTCACACTCACTCACTCCAAGCAGCAGTTTGTGGCGTGCCAGGGACCAGTGTCAGAAGCTAAACGGATGAGTTTTTAATATGGCACTTTCCTGATGTTCATGACCACTCAGAGCACTTTTAGAGGATGGGCCATGTACACCCGTTCACACACTGGTGGCGACATCTACTCGACCAGGATTTACAATCCTTCACATTTATTTATATGATAACAACACAGTATCAGGGCTAGTTTGGGCTTCAGGATCTCGCCCAAGGATAATTACACACGTAGGCTGCAGGTGACCAGGACTGAACCACCAAGCCTCCAACAAGCGGACATCTGCGCCGCCCAAAGGCCAAGTCACTGCTCATTAACTACCACAGTAAATGCTCGCTCACTCCCTCTACCACACACAAGAGCAAAATCTGGCCTTGGAAGGTTGATTTAGAGACACAAGATCGATAAACTTGCGATGATAACTTTTGAAAAAAAAAAACAGACCTAGAAATGATCAAATGCAGTTGCAGAGTAGGCACATGCAGACAGCAGGACTGTAACAAAGAGCGAAGAGGAGGGCCAAAGACGGTGATGAGGAGGCCGACCTAAAGCTGTGCAGGGCAGCGGAGCTGGGAGAGCAAAGCCATGGCTCCCCCTGTGAACAAAGCACCTTTTAACCCGTGACAAGCGGCTCCTTCTCAAATGGGCGGCCCCGGCCCGTTAATTTGTCTGTTAGCGTTAATCTGAGGGGAAAGCCAAGCAAAATTAGATTTTAAAACAGGTATGCCGGGCCTCATGGATTTCCAATAATCGACTAATCTGTGCGAGGTGAGGGATGGAGGCAGGGGACGAGAGGTAGAGGGAGAGAGAGAGGGAGAGCGAGAGAGAGGGAGAGAGGGAGAGCGAGAGAGAGAGGGAGTGAGAGGCAGCGTGGTGAAGAAGCGTCTGCCTTCGCAGCATTTTCCCCTCACGCGGAGACTCCGACGCCTCGCTGTGATAAAGTGCCATGAACCAGGGAGAGAGAATGAGACAGAAATAGACAAATCTCATGCGTGTGTGTGTGTGTGTGTGTGTGTGTGTGTGTGTGTGTGTGTGCGTGTGTGTGTGTGTGTGTGTGTGTGTGTGTGTGTGTGTGCGTGCTGCTCCTCCGGTTTGGGCTTGTGTGTATAATTGATTGCCGTACCCCTGTCATTAATAAGTGCACAGGACTCCGGGGGACTTTCCAGCTTTCTCCCTCAGCACGCTTTTAAGACTCCCACACGGCCTCCGGCGTTGCAGGCTGCGTCGATCAATGGCCCCTGATTATTCCATTTGTTAGGCCTGCGATAATTGAGGGTTATTAAAATGGTGGAGGGCATCGATCCGCTCCGGGCGTGCCACGCGATGGCCTGCCGGCAGCAACAGGTCCCGCGCCGCACACCGACGCTCCGAGTCCACGGAGCGGCCGCGCGTTTTGGGAAAGCAGTGCGAAAGCCGGACCGAGGAATGTTCCGGAACGACACGGAGGTTCATCGAGGCTTCAAGCATTTAGGATAATCCCTGGAAGAGCAAGTGCTAGAGGTGGGCCAACACGGCCTCCCAATGATCCTGCGTCTCTCCTGTGTCCTCTTAATAAGCACGATGAGGCCCTCAAAGACGGTCCGTCACAGACGTTGACATCGCAGTGCCAAAAGCAATACTTGTGTGAGCAATTAAGAAATGAAGGTTTTGAGAGAGCGGCCCGAGCCTTGCTTCCTTTCAAACTTTCGCACGGGGGACTAAAAAAAAAGAACGGCGCGGCTGTCTGCCTGGCTTCTTCAAAAAAAAATTGAAAAATAAAGGCGACAACGAGCCGATTGCCACAAAGGGAGTTTCAAAAGCAGTTAGACGCCACAACAAAGACTTCGTCTCAGGCTCTCAGAGGCTTTCAGCTGCACAGGTGTTGGGGAAAAAAAACAAACGCGAACCGCATCTCTCCCACGAGATTCATCGAGTGGTTGCTCCGTGCGTGCGATCATCGCGATGTAAAAAGCGTGGGTGAAGTTTTGCGAACCTCGCGCGCTCACCAGCTCCGATTTTCACAGGGGCGACCTCCTATACATGTGCGGATGAGCAGGAGAGTCTGACCCGCAGTTTGATTCCACAGTGTTCGCTGTTTAAGATGCAACTCGCCCTGTGGCGGAGGAAACCTCCTCAGCCCTTCTTCCCGGCATGCAAAAGAGAAGCCTGGTGGTAGGAATAAAAAGGTTATGGTTTCATAAAACCTAACTACTGTTGCAGCTCTGCTCCACCTCCCCCAACAATACAACTGTAGACCTCTACCCTGCATTTCCTGCAGCGTGCTAACTTTATTTTCATGCCTGCGCGGCCGAGCGGTCTATACGCTGCCTAATGAAGCGCGCGCATTGATTGACATCAACTAATGATGCAGGAGATAAAGCCTCGCAGACCACCTGTCTCATTTCCACGTTATTGCAACGGGCGGGGGTATTGACGACTCATCGATTGAGCTCTCGAGTCGGGAAGCCCAGGGGGCAACGCCTGCGTGAAAACCAGCTGGGAGGGGTTCAAAGAGCAATTCCAATGAATGCTGTGTGAGCGCGTTGGGGGGGGGGGGGGGGGGGGGGGGGGGGCAGTTACAGGAAACCCTCACGACTGTAGTGACTCTGTCCAGGTGCGAGACACTCCAAACAGAAACTTAAGACTCCGTTTTGAAATATATAGGAAACATAGGTCTGCTTGAAAGATTACAGCCATCATAGTATATCTGACAGGGAGGCCACATAAATGACAGCTTGATATGTTTGATTTTCTTTAATAGAGCGACAACAGTGTTTTGTAAAACCTATGAGGCGGGGAGGCTTCACCAAGTGTTGTGACAGCGACGCGCCGTCTCGCAGCGTCACTCTCTCGCTCGTACAGTGACTGTGGCAAGCAGGAAGACAAGGGCAACACAAAGACCAACACATGACAAAACACTGTGACGTGGAGGATGAGCTGAAACGAAGCCGAAGCAAAAGCTTGTTGCGTTTGATAGTTCAGACTTGAGAGTGCATGAACAGACAGCAGTGACAGCTCCAAGACACAGACAACTGGACATTTCAGCAATCTGCCACCGCCAGCTCAGTTGCATATGCACATCTGCTTATCCATGGTATTGGATTGAGTTTCAAAATAGCGCCACCTGAAAAAAGGTTCGTCATTAATCTTCCGAGGCTCCATATTAACAAAGCATCTCCAAGTAGCAATACTGTCATTAAAAAAATAACAAGACAAAGACTACGAAGAACTCATTTCAATCATCTAGGAAGGTCAAACAGCGGAGGAAAACAGCAGCAGCAATATCAAGTATGTATGGTTAGGAAGACAGAGGATTTGACTGCACCATGGTGGAGTATGCTTAAGTATGAGCTCCCTGGCAGCAGATCAAGGACTTTTCACCCTTCTCAGCGCTTCCAGAGGAGTGAAGGCTCTGCAGCATGAGGAGCAGCTCTGCCAGACTGCGCAGTAGCTCCACCACCCAGAGCAGCAGCAGCAGCAGCGGCCCTGCCCCGAACATCCCTCGACGCTGCTCTTCTCATCCTCTCCACCCAGCGTGTGAAATGTTTATAGTACAGCCGTACCCTCTGTGGTGCTTTTATTTCATCCCTGCAGTGTCCGTCTGTGTTTCTTTCGCCATATGGCCATAGGAGAGCGTCACTTCATCTTTTTCTGTGACTGAGACGACAATAAAGGTCTAGCAGGCTTGACAGCTTCACTCAGATCATGCTCAGCTTCCCGCGTCCCGTGTTGACTCACTCCGAGCCTCAACTCCACTGTGTACCCTATCAATGTCCTCCAGCGCGTCCCCTGTCTCCAAAACTGCCACAAAGACAAATTCCTTTCCATTCATTACTGGGGGAGAGGAAAAAAAAAAAATCAATTCCGGTCCACCTTCACGCTCAGAAAGCTGAGCAACTCCCACAACCCGCAGTCCTAAAAATAAGCCTCCGCCACGCCATTACCACGTTTGACAGGATATCAGGGGGGAGAAATTGGCATCCGACGGAGGCGGGACGCCGGCGGGGTTTAGAAGGAGAACCCGGGGTCGGACATTAAGTTTTGCACCCGGTTTGCGTCAAGCTGCTCTGACGTCACGTCGCTCACGGCTCCACAGGGGATTGAGAGGCACGGTGGGCCGGGAGAGGAAAACTCCCAGGCAGTTTATCCCTTATTCAAAGTCGTGTTTCTAGCCCAGCGGAGGCCGGAGGCGTAACGCTATCTGTGGATTGCCAGACTCAAACTGTGTGAGCTCATCTCGTGAGACTCGGAGAGCAGCACACACAGGCGTACGCACCGAGAGGACTGCGTGACGTGACATTTCACTGTGGTACTGCATTCATTGTAAATAATAGAATGAATGCACCAGGCCTGAGCTCCACGGTCCTGCTCACTGTCACACTGCAGAGTGAGACAGCGTCTTACCTTATGGATATTGCAGCAAACCTGCCAATAATTGGTCAATCAGGCTGCAGGGCACACACACACACACACACACAGGGAGGATTTCCACACAGTGGCCCTCTGTCCCACCAGGATCTGAAACCAGGACCCTCTTACTGTGGAGTGACAGCGCTAACCACTCATCCACCTTCTTCACTAACAATGGCTTATATTGTTAGCGGCACTTGTGTTTTCTCTGCTGTGAAAGCCACCTACATTTGCCCTCTCTTGACAACGCATGCACTATGGTATACTGAGCGAGGTCAGCACATGCTGAGGAGCAGAGGTCGCCCACTTTGTGCAAGGTCAGACGTGACAGACCTCCAAACTTCACGTGACCTTCTGATTAGCTCAAGAAACAGCACGCAGAGAGCTTCTCGACCGAGCATCTGCATCCAAGTGATACATCAGCAAGTGCAGTGCAAAGCGTGGGACGCAGTGGTGTAAAGCACATTGCTACTGGACTCCAGAGCAGTGGAGACATGCGTGACCAATCACACTTCTCCATCTGGCAATCTGATGGGTGAGTCTGGGTTGCCAGGAGGACATTGTGCCTGGTGTAAACTTTGCTGGAAGGGGGCATTATAGTGTGGGGGAGTTTGTCAGGAGCTGGCCTCGGCCCCTGAGTTCCAGTGCAAGAAACTCTGGATGTTTCGGCACCCCAAGAGATGTTGGACGATTCCATGCTCTCTACTTTTGTAGGAACAGTTTGAGGATGGCCCCTTCCTGTTCCCACATGACCATGACCATGTCCATAAAGACATGGACGAGAGAGCTTGGTGCGGATGAACTTGACCGGCCTGCAGGGAGTCCTGACTTCAACCCGATAAAAAAAACCTCCAGGATGAATCAGAGCGGAGACCGAGAGCCTGGCCTTCCACTGCGTGACCTCATAAATGCGAATTTGGCAGAAAGGTCAAAAATTCCCATAAACACACTCCTAAAACTTGCAGAAAGCCTTCCCAGAATTGTTGAAACTGTTACAGCAGCAGAAGGAGGACTGATGTCCCATTAAACCCTATGGATTAATAATGGGATGACACTTAAATTCATAGGCAAGTTAAGGCAGGTGAGTGAATACTTTTGGCAACATGTGGATTGGATTAAAGCAAGCTCCTAGGGCAAGAAATACAAGTAGCATAGTGCTGTCCCACACATGCATGTTATGAACTGCAACACATCATAATAAGAATCATCATGGGCGTCCATAATGTTTCCAGACCTGAGATTAGACATGGGGCAATGAGTAGATTTTGTCAGTTGATATGTTGAAGCTAGCATACACGGTTTTTACCAAACAAAGGTCAATAACAGCCTGTTTTTACTTATCTTATCAGGCCAAGGTTCAGTGCAGTGTTTGTGATCTACATACAGATGTCGAGTCCCACGTTCAGTGTGAGCATGATAAAACAGTCAGAGCGCGACACCTGTCCACCAAACAAGTGTTTTTATTTCTTTCCTTCTTGTTTGGAGCCAATCAAACCAAAGGAGAATGTGCACAGCTAATCGCACTGATTCACCTGCCGTCACCACTGACTGCTTTAATTTCACACCGCGTCTCTGACAGTTCGACAAAGGAACCTCGATGACAAACCACACACTTTCATTCCTTTTATTGCAAGTGACGTTACTGTCAAAAAGCACAGTCCACACCCCCGTGACAGGTTTCTAATGAACAATTAGGTGGTGTTTTATTTCTTAACGGAGCCATTTGTCTTCTCGGCGAGCCCTGAACTTGGACTCTGCTGTGCAACACTGACAGCCACCCACACAATTTATCTGAGGGCCGTTATCATGATTCCTCTTGTCAGATGCAGTAAATGCTCATACAGTCATGTCACACACGCAGCGGGAAACACAAACAGCTGTGCCCCACTTGCAAATACACACACACACACACACACACACAGAAGTGCTGTCATTGGTCCAACAGGGGCATAAACACAAAAGTGTAACCAATGGGATTTGTAATTGCACCATCCGCCCTCTCCTCTCCTGTGTCCATTCAGTGTGATCGAGTGTGATCGAGTGTGTGTGTGTGTGTGTGTGTGTACTGTGTGTATGTGTGTGTGTGTGTGTGTGTGTGTGTGTGTGTGTGTGTGTGTGTGTGTGTGTGTGTGTGTGTGTGTGTGTGTGTGTGTGTGTGTGTGTGTGTGTGTGTGTGTGTGTGCACGCATGTCTCCAGGAACGGGCCTCTGATTTCCCACAGTGCAGAACATCATTTACAGCCTCATGCTGCATGCTTCTCTCACCAGGCTGGACCGTTTGCATAGCAACCCGCTCGATATCGGCACAGTGAAAGATGCCGTCCAGCAGCTTGGACCGGCCACTGCAATTACAGGCCGGCCGCTGCCTGCGATCGCCCGTGAACAACGGAACAGAAAATGGACGAGGCTGCGGAACAACACCCCAGGTCCTGATTTAGTGCGGGAATAAGCAGCACATTGCAGCAGTTTCTCTGTTTTTGTATTTTCCCCGTCTCGAGACGCACTCTGCCTGTGCAAAGACGAGAGGGGGGCACAGAGAGGCGTGAGGTTCACTCGGGTGAGGCAGTGCAAAGTGACTAGTCAGTATTTTGGTGACAAACTACGGAACGACATCTCTCATTTCTCACAGGTGGCTTCACTTCACCCTTCAACGAGTGAACACGACACAAGATCAATAATGCTCGACTATTTCGACACGTCGGTCCGGCAGATGCATTTAACTTAACAAGAAAAACACTTAATGTGATTAAGCCATCTGTGTCTTGCCTGCTCTGTACCTAAATGGTGTTGCAGGTATGCTGGTCAATTACAGAAGACACAATATTTACTCTCACACTCACAACTAGGAGCAAGTAGGTGCAAACCGTGCACTGTGTGGCCCAACTGTAAATCAGCTTGATGTTAACAATCAGTCTGAGGAACTCTTCTCCTATAGGTTCTCCTTCGCTTCCTTAAAGCAAACCGTGGGTTGATAAATCTGCCGCTTCTAATAAGAGAAGTTCGGCACCACAGCGCAGCGTCATTACACTCTGCTTCCCACCAGGCTCACCTTCATTATATCCCATGCAAACAGCATCACGCTGCTTAGAGAAAACACACACACACACACACCTCTAGACAAACATCAACTTCCCAACAAAACTGCATTAGTACGCAAACATCTCTGTATCACACTTAAAGGTGCCATAACACAGTTCAAAGAGAACTAATGTAGAGCTGGGACTGAGACGGCATCAGATCGATTCATGTTAACTACTTCACCGATCTGTATTTACATGTTTTAATCATTGGGCTAATTAAGTATTCTGCTGAGCCAGCCGAACAGCTAGACAAGAACATCTACATTTCTGAGAAAATCTACATTTCACCATGGCCGGCACTTCATACATCTCAAATGAAACCTCAGTATGTATACCATCAAACGAAGACTCATCTAGCCTGACAAATACGCCCCTAACGCAAATCTAAAACGTTCCTTTAAAACGAAACGAACCAACTTCTCAAACCCATCTTCGCCCCTTCTTACGTAACCACGATCAAAGCCAAACTGTCCCATGAAACACAGAGAGCCATCTTCAGCCTCGGCCCTGAGAGCACAGCGATGTGAAGGAGCAGCGCTCCCCTCAGAAACGAGCAAACGAGGGTCTACGACCTGATGATGTTCTCGGCAGCGATGCTACCGTGATGATTTCTCCCTCTAAATCAATAGCGCAGTCACATTTAACAACGCCTCCTCATTGGGCATCACCCCCCCCCTCCCCTCCGAAGCCTGACACCGCCGACGTGCTCTCAGCAGCCAGGGCTTCACATTTTCATGTGTGCGAGGCCTCCAAGAGGCGGTGGGGGTATGCGTATGACCGCGCAGCACTCGCCATCATTATAACGGAGGCTGGGAGGCGCGGCGGGGCTGCCGGCGCTGCAGTGGATCAAGCGACAGCTTTATGAGAGCCGAAACTCACTGGGGCTATTCATGAGGGAACGCTTTGAGGTCCCCCCCCCCACCCCCGTCAAAGCCGAGCTGCCGGCAGCCTCCAGCAGAATAAAACGAATTGGCGGCGCGACAAAGACGAGGGTAGCCAGTGATTTGCCGCGGCGCCCCGGCTGTTTAAAGACCAGCGTCCTCTCCAAAGCACAGGGATCGCATTGATGCGTCGGATTTGTCCCTTTGATGGACCGAGATTTTGACAACTGGCCCTGTGGTCGCACATTAAGCGCAGACGAGGACCCAAATAAATGCTTCTTCGTGGTGCCTTTTAGACACGGAGCTAAAGCAAGGCCCTGGAGAAGCTTGCCAGCACTCTCTATGGTAAACACCAGGCTACAGCCAGCAGACACTGGGAGCCTGGGCCTCCCTGGCTCTGTACAGTCACAGCACACATACCATGATGATTTTTTTTATTGTGGATCTTTCTTCCAGTATTCATGCTAAGCTACGCCTTTAGACAGCCTTTAGACGACAATGGAGGCCTGAAGGAGCAAACAGTTGGATGACTAGTCAGACTGAGACTGGAAAACAATAACAAAATACATGAACGTCACCTTTTTTATTTTAAATCCAGACCACAGGCTTATAGCTTAATTATAACTAAATGTTGACTTCTTGGGTTAATAAAGAACTGTTCCATTTTGAGTTGCTATAGTTTCACTCATGAAAACTCATTTGGTTTTGCAACAACAGTAGAGAATGAAAACACAGCTCAGGCCGAGAGCCGGAGAATTACCCTGTCCTTCATCCTCCAGCTCTGTGCTAAAGCTTTGGAGCCCTCGATCTTCTCCGAGTGCCGCTTCTTCATGAAGGCCAGCGGGAGCTTCCAGTCATTCATGTCGGCCTCCTCCTCCTCTGCGAGGCCCATGGCCGGCGAATGAAGTAAGTCTGAGTCCATTTTCATCAGGGCTCTGCAAGAGAAAGCACCACAATTTTGAGTTTCTATGGCTAACGGGTGAATGAAATAACACCCAACCTGGCAAAACAACAATGAAGAAACATAATTGGAAAAGAGTCACGTTCCAACTCCATAATCTTCTTCTTTTTCTAGATATTGACACCCAGGAGAGAGATGATGGTAGCATCTGCAAGCATCTGTATTCTAAAATCAAACCATGAATGAGCAAAGAGGACAATTGTGATAATTGTGTGACACTGGCAGATCCAAAGCAACCATGTGCACCCATGCCAGTATGGTACAAATCCTCCGACAGACATGGATCAGAGATAACAAAACAAAATCTACACCACTGTGCTCGGGCACTGCACCCCAGAGCGTGTTATAGCACAGTGCAACATTTCCGCTGCACAGTGTAAGATACACAGCATCGTATTGACATCAGACTCCCAATCTAAAGTACTTCTGCAGTGTTGTTGGAGACTATGCCTTCTCCCTTCCATGCAATAAACACTGAGAAGAGATAAACACATGCAACAATGAATGGATGTGAGACACAAAATATGAGAATGTTTACCAGTACTGATAGAACTGAAATAGCTGGTAATCAGCTGTAATACAGATACACTGGTGAAATGAATGGATTGCATGAAAGGGTTCATCTGTTACACGTGTCCATTCCCTCTGCAAGTCACCATTTCTGATGAAAGTTTGTTGCGACAAACTTGCGATCACCACATTCATTGAGTTCTCACATCTGATGGAACAAATTACATTTTAGGGTAGAAATGTATAATCTGTAGTGGCTCAGTGGTTAGTGTCGTCATCTAACTGAAGAAGTCGGCATGTTCTCCTCATGTCTGTGTGGGCTTTCTCTGGGTACTCCTGTTCCCTCCTCCATAGACTGCATGTATGTCATGTGTTGCACTCCCAGCCTTCACCCCATGCTGGAGATAAGCTCAGAAGATCACTGTGACACTAATGAGTACTAAGCAGGACAACTGATAGATGTCTTGGAAAACATACGTTACCATGACAACACTGAGGAGCAACAGTGGTGCAATGAGTGAGAGGCTACCCCTTTTTACCTTAATCGGGTTGCTGGGCTCTGTTGGAGCCAATGCATATGGGGCGAAGGCAGTGAAAACACCCTGGACAGGTAGCCAGTCCATTGGGACACATAGACTCCATTTACTCACACACTTAAGGGTAATTTAGAGTCTGCAATAAACATAAACATGCATGTTTTAGGACTGTGGTTGGAAACCAGGGTGACTGGAGAAAACCCACAGGGAGATCATGCAAACTCCACAGAGAAATGTCTCGGTTGGGATTAGAGCCTAAGACCTCAAATCAATCCAGGAATGCAATGTCCTGCACCACCTGACAATTAACACACACCCTCTGCTCTGGGCTCCTTCACCAGGCACTGAGCTACTAATCCAGGTACACACTCCAGGAGGGAAACACCTGGGTGATGTCATGGTGCTGGTGGCGATGATGATGGAGGCTCCAGCTGAGGCCATGTGACACCGCAGGAGCCCCACCAGAGCATCACTCTGTGTCAAAGTTGACACAACAGCTAGTTAGCCAAGCAGCTAAGCTAAGCTAGGAGCTAGCTGTGACAGCTTCCTCCCTCCCTCCCATCGTGCAGGTGCTATTTAAAGCTGTGCTCCCCAGCAGCCTGAGAGGGACAGATCAGATGTGCAGACATGGAGCTAGCAGACACACGGTGCAGACCTCGGTGCGGTGGGATCGTCGACCCGGGCTGAGGAGTTTCTCCGTCTCCGGACGATGACAGACACGGTGGCGCAGACGATCCTGGTCAGAAAGTTGTAGGGCAGCGTCCAGAGCCTGTAGAGGAGGTCGAAGCCGTCCAAGCCGAGCTGCAGGGGTGCGTGTTTGCAGGGGAACCTGCGGCTGCTCTCCCCGCGGCTCTTCGCTAAGGGAAGCGGCTGCAGACGAGGCCCATCTTCACACGGACACTCTGCCACAGCCACACGGAGCACCGGCCTCACCTGGGGGAGACTGGGGTCGGGGGGGCTCCGTCTACGTGCCGGCGGGCCCGGGAGCCGCTGCGGGGGGACAGTTTGCGCGGAAATCGCACACAACGGCGTAAATGTCTCCGGAGAGGCACTTCTTCAGCACTCCTGCAAGGGCGCAGCCATCTTGGGATGGACCCAGAATGCACTGTTGGGGCGGCGCTGCTGTCAGTGACGTCACCGCGGCAGCCCCCCCCCGACCCCCGCGCGCGCGCGCGCACACACAAAATGTAAACACACACACTAGCTCCATACAACCCCAACAAACTGCTACATCTGCACTGACAAGAATGTTCAAAACAAAAATAAATCCCTGTATCATAAGAAAAACTTTTTTATCAGTGACAGTCAGTTTTTTTTTTTTTATCAAAGTAGGGTTTCTCTCATTCAGGATTCAATTACATCTATTTTCGGGAACGGGGTGGGGGTACTAAGACAAACTAAACACGTTGGCCGATCCGAAATAGTAAAAACAGTAGTATATTTATCGGAGAGGTACACATAATTAAAAACAAATGTTCAAACAAATACCTCCGAAATCAAGTCCAGGTTGCAACACAACACAATCTCAACTACATAGTCTCAATAATGAAGTTAAGAAAGTTTCCTTTAAAATCTGGCATTGTTTATATCCAGTTAAGAAGACATGAGGGAGATTCAGAATTGGTATTGATTTGGGATTTTTGTGGTGCTGACGAAGAAACAAGTAATTTATTTTTTCATTGAAAAATATTTTGGGTTGGTGTACAACATTTTATAATGAGGAAAACAGGTCATATAATTTGTTATAGAGATAGAGGTGTTATGCTACTTTTTGAAAATGAAGAGAAAACCAGCAATTTTGTTTATCTTATAGAGTCGATTTTGTTGCTGGGAAAGTATTCTCTATGGCAAAGTTTGGACATTTTGTCCAAAATATGTGGTTGAGGCCTCCAGGAAAGATATCAAGGACATCATAATCCAGTACTACTGGACTCTGCTGGTTGCTGATCCACGTCGAAGAAGTTCAGTGGATCTGGAGCCTGCACCTGTTACCAGAAGTCCGCTGTTAATTCTCCTGTACATTTTCAAAATGTTGAATGTGCAAGTTGTGACTACATGTCTCTTGGAAAAAAAGAGACATCTTCCTGATGTGCCTTGATCTGCTCCCAAGGGACCAAAAAAGTTCTTTGAATTGATGGTACTGAACAAGGTTGAACTGGATGTTGTTGAAAGAAAGTGCTTTTAGAAATTCCCAGATCTACATATCTGGACAAAATATAATACATTAGGGCAGATGGTGTACATTCATATGATAAACATAAACCCAAATCAACTTAACTCTGCCGGAGCCAGTGCCAAATCCTGTATCTACACCTGAGCTGTCTAGAGTATAGACTATATTGGATACCAAGTATTACAGCTGCATCGTTGCAATAGTGATAGCTGTAGAACAAAATTACACAAATGTAATTTCTACATTGCCTGCAAAGAATATTTCCCACATTTTGTTATGTCATTACTGCCTCGGATCATGCAATGAAATGCAGTTGCATTATTGCCAAGTGTGTGGTATCTGGCTGATTTATGAGCCTAGTGGAAACTTACACAATCTGTTTGATGTGAGTGAATCCTCAGACAGTTCATCTGAAAGATGCATCCATCAAATAATAGCAGGGGGAGCATCTGTTCTAACGTTCCTCTGCATGTGGGGGAGTATTAAAAGTAGCCCAAGCTAAATTTAAGTATAAGATGTATTCTCATATTGGTGAGTTATTTACGCCAGGATTTGGCTAAATATTGGAAGAAATGTATTTTTTTTTGTCTCCAAATTTACGTTTTTTCATCATTGACCTTCATCACACAATTGAGAGGTGGATCTCTCTATCGTGTAGTTTTTAGTCACACTCGGTGCAGAGCTTAGTTCAGTTACAATTGCTGTTTATACTGAAATCTTTAGATATTGTTTTTGTTCATGTCTGACACTACAATGTTGTGTTCAGCCTTGTATTTCTCAGTACCTGCACCACACATGCGCATGCTATTTATTGTGCACGTGTTTTGTCCTTAACATCCTCTGCCGTCAGGCTTCACACTCATTTCTCAAACAGCAGGAGGTGAAGGTTTGTTTTTGAACAAAGAGTCACCAGGAGGAAAGCTATCTCATCCGGCCCTGAGTCTAAATAGTAACCCCGTCACTCACTTGGGCATGAAATGTCTGAGACCTCTTTAATTAGTGCCGGGAACAATCAACATGTTTACCAGTTTGTTCCTGGGGAACAAAGATATTTTCTCTGGCACAACACAGTCTGTTTTGAACACCGAAGACAATGCAGAGTGGAGATGACAAACAGCTCTCTTGAGCTGTCTTCTCATCAGAAAGCATGAAAATGCAACACCAGATGGATTGTGCATGGAAATATCCCTGTCAGTGCATTTGTCAACACAGCAATTATTGCTGCGACCTCTTGCATGTCCACACCAACAGTACATGTGCAACCTGGTGTGTAAGGAACAGGTACATGTGACCAAATTTGTTCCTCTCACCTCCATTTTCTCTGCGTCTCCACAGCAGGGGGAGGGAGACCAATTCAATCTCCTTGGCGTGATAGAGGTTGGGACCCTGGCTCAGTTGATAGCTAACAAAGGAAGCCAAGAAAAAGAAGATTGGTCTACTTGTTTCTTTTTTGGATCAGACCTTCTGTCATGTAGGGAACAAGGTGAGATGATCAACCGGCCTGGATCCTGGAAGCTGGAGCCGCTCCAGAGGTGATATCAGACAAATGCCAGAAAAGGACGCTAAAGGCTGTTTACAGGAATTGATTGCAACAAAACCAAGGGGAGGACAATTGAGAGAAGAGAGTGATGAATGGATGTATTCAAGGATGTGAGAGTTTCATGAGAGGATGCTTTGCTGTCTTATGATTTTCCTGCCTCTTCTGCACCTTCCTGTCTCATTAAAGAACATATTTTCCAGGTCTTTTCTCACTCAGTGACTTATTTCCACTCACTTCTCTCATTAATCAAGGTCACTACCAGCTGACATCATAAATTGGAAAATCTCTAACCTCTAACCCCTGAAAAAATCATCTCATTTAACCTGGGTTGAAGGTAAATTATTCAGAATTGGTTAGTTATTCTCTGAATGTAAGGCTGTGTGTACGGGGGCAGCTTGTACCTCTGCTGTAATCGTGCATCCCTTTGCTGTTTTCAGCCAAGTTTACCACACATCGATAAAAACACTGCTGCAGTGATTAATGCTTTGTTCTCCATGGCACAACGATAATCAGTGTTTACTCTCTGAGCAGCTCTCGTGAAAAGCCTCAGCCTTCATAACTCACACTCAGAGCTGACTAAGAATATGAAATGTAAATCTATCAAGTCCCAAAACTGAAATGTGTGAGACAGTGATTGCTGTAGTCCGGGCTCAGAACACACTGGATAGACAGTGATTATTTTCAGAGGCTGCTGTAGATACAGCACACTGACAAAAGGTTTGTGTGGAGGGTGAGGCTGCAAGCGGTGGCCCGATGCCAGGAGCTGCACTGGGGGGGGGGGGCTGCTGCTGTAAGGTGAGGCTGAGGCTAAGTGGTGGAGGCTGCAGGTGAAGGCTAGTAGAGGTGATTATCAGGAGAAGAGAAGGAGAAGCAGGAGCTGCATGTGAGGCTTGTTGTGACTCACTGAGTATGAATGGAATTTCAAATGCGTGTGTAAAAGGCAACATCAATGGTTATTTCAAAAGGAACCACTGTTATTCTGGGAAATGTACTGACCTCAGTATGAAGAGAACCCAGATTATATTTTTGAAAACGACCTAGAGTAAAAAAGAAAAAACAGGTTTACCTTGGCTGTGTTGGATTTTTACCAGTCTATTACCAAAGGCGTACAAAAGCTCTTAAGAAATCACAATCATCACCGCCATTAATGTGTAAATATTGAATTTTAAAAGGGAAGTCAGGACCAAAGAAAATCTGACGAGATAGAGATAGAATGTGATGATGGAAACTATAACCATGCCTCACGCCCAATTCAGAAATGATGCATTTTTATCCAATCTGTCACTCGACCGCCACAGTTTCTAGTGAAACTTTCTGGTGAAATTGCAGTGCCAGCACTTCTGATTCTTCCTCAGTGTCTCATTCCTCTTCCTAAGTGCTCATAAACAAATAGAGCTCAGGGTGTACACGTGCCATAGCTGTATTGCTCCAGCTCCAGCTTAACAAAAAGTGTCTAGTGTCCATTGTTCAGTATGAAATAAAGTTCATTCGTATGAGTGGCAAGGCAGCCAAGGCAGGCAATCGGCATAGAGATTATCTGTAGTCACCACTTGTGGTTGCCAGATACTGTAGGTATGAAAGGGCATCAAAAACTAATATAAAAAAAATTGTTAGTGATGACAAATGCATTTACAATGTAAAATGTATGTGCTCTGATTATAGTGATTTGTTTTCCAAATGTGAAATGCATATTTCATATTTGAAATTGGCTGCTATCAAACCTCTCTCTCTCTCTCTCTTTTCCTCTCTTTCTCTCTTTAAATCAGCGCTGAAGTAAATCAGGTGTAGGGGGTATTTTAGAGAAGTAGAGAGAGATGGAGAGAGACAAACCCTGGGCACTTGAAGAGGATGTTTGGTTGTTGCTTGTCCATACTTCCCATTTTGCTGAACTGGATTCGGCCGTCACATTAAAGCGTCTTTGTGTTCCCGTCTCACATTTATTATTAAAGCTTTATTATTGAGTCATTAAGACTTTGACTCTTTAAACCTACCTTCACCCTGGACAGTTTGGCAGTCCATCACAGGACACACACTCAATTCAAGTCTCACACTCACACCTCAGGTCTAGAGTCTCAAACCCTAAACTTGGACGGTACAGTAGTAGGGGAGAAGATGCAAACTACACACTGAACTGGTCTGACCGGAATACAGACCAAATGTATTACATTTAAAATGACAGCATATCTCGTCATTTAATCCACCATGGAGTGATAGATCTGATGATACTCCTCCAGAGTGTGGCCATGGATCATCAGAGGTTTCTCGCAGGTTTCTTAGGCTGGGAGATAAATTCTCAGACCTGCATGGTCCTAGTGAGTCCTAGGGAGTCAGGATCGGACTGTGGGCATGGATGAGGACCATGGATCAAAGGTTGAGGATTGTAGAGGAAATATAGGACCTGTGGAAAGAGAGGAGCACATTGTGGCATCACAACATGTCTGAGTCTGCTCACAGACAAATTATTAAAGGCAAATACACACCTGAAATTATAAACTTGTATTGATCCCATAACTATTTTTGGAAAGAAGGCTCATGCAGGGATTAAACCTGGGCATTATTAGAAATACGCTCTAATCCTAACCCTAAATATTGAGGCTAACAAGCCATGTAGTTGTAATTATACAACTTATACATCTAAAATCCCTTACACCCAAATCTGTCTTTCTTTCTGACTCTCTACACCAAAGTTCACACGGGTTTTACAAAGTGAAAGCTGTCTTTAAAGACCTGTTCATGGTGAAAACCGCTTTTGTCGGGTCAGGCCGCCTTGAGCAGCAGTCAAGGCGACAGGAATTGCCAGTGGATGTGATTTTTTTCTCAGTAATAGACGAGTGAAAGGCTGAGAGCTCGGCTTTCATCTTGTCTTCTAGCTGTGTCTTAGCCATGTGAACGATCCCCTGAAAACAAACCAAGAACCTTCAAATATTCAGAAATATCTACTCCGATAAAAACGTATACAGTTGTTTAATTCACTTAGATACATGTTTATCACACCCTCAATTAAGCATACATCCTCAATTAAGCAGACAAAATACTAGTCACACAAGTTATAGTTGGAGAAACACACAGGTCTTAGGAATAGGGAGAAAACTGGAGAACCTGGAGAAAACCATTATTCATGATATGCTTTTGATAAACTATTTAAATGTGTTCAGGAAATATGCAAGACCTGAATGTGAAGTTCAACCTTTATATTTTGTACCTTAATCCCCTTCGGTGTTCACTTCAATCATCATTTGCAGTGAGTTGGGAGTTTCAGGAGCCATTGAGGCAACCGCCTGAGGTGAAGTTTACAGTTTGAGAAAAACAATGGGACTTTCATATTCACAAACCAACTGTAGGTGTCATATTAACCTAGACCTGGGAAGCTAGATAGCTGGTTTCTATAGGTGCCTCACTCTGCTCCAGGAGAAAAACACCAACGAGACTGAGTGAAATTAAATTGTGGTGGAGTGTGCTCTTCTCGACAACATCAAAGATTAATGAAAAATGAATATAACAAAGCATCCAGAGTCAGCTTTACCGGGTACTGAGCTTCAGAGTGTGCTTCAGAAATATCTACTCCGATAAAAACTGAAACTGTGGTTTAATTCACTCAGATACATGCTGTTTATCACACCCTCAATTAAGTGTTGTGGAAATTCACTCAGATTAATGAGAAAAAGAGAAAAAACTCATTATTCATTACTCATTAAAAACACATTGATAATTACAGTCTTCATTCCTTAAGAAAGAGAACTTAACTAAATAAAGCTAAATAAAGGTCTGATTTTTGTCAAGATGTCTCTCTAAAAACCTTTATCATGCTATTCATTCATATCTATATTCATTTTTCATGCATGATCATTAATATGACCTAATGCCAATGTTGTTTTGCATCTGTTGGATCTTAAACATATTGATGGCTTATTGCACGGTTAATGCCCATACAACTTCACTTTTCTATTACAACCAGACAAGTTCTCACTTAATCAGTTCATGATAATTATGACACAGACCCTAAATCATTCACTTTCCTCGAAGGTAAAGGGCCAGCTCTTTTCTGCATCATTCACTTTGCAGTTGTATGATGTCAACATATTTCAGTAAATTACTAAAACCATTATTACTGGATGATTCTGCCAATTGTGAAATACGTAATCAGGATGCATAAACCACAGAATCGCTTTAAAAGCAGCTCTTTAACCATAACTGCATCTGACACGTACATGCTTAATAGAATTGACCAAACAGCTTTGTCAATAATTAGCATTGAACAATGTAAATTATCCGTGTTTGCGCGTGATTCCTCTGTAACAGTTCGCAGCTTTTCCTGACAAGATAATCGATAGCCACTTACACAGGTACCTATTCATTCATGGCTGGACAGGCTTCATGGAGCACACATCCTCCAGACATGTCTCCATTTAGCCTTGATCAATGAGCTCATATTAGACGAGACGACACCCAGTCAATTGAATGAATGCTGGTGTCTTGCGTTTGTGTGTCTTCCTCCCGGCAGAATGAATGTGCGTGACGCGCCGTGAGGGATTACCTGCCACGGTGTAGGCAGATCGGGAGAGGGAGATTTGTCTTTGGCAAAATGAGCTTTTCATTGTGCAAGGTTCACGTATGACTTTATAGCTACTGTAAAACAGAGTAGAGCATGGGAGGCAATCATGTCTTTGCTTCCACTGCTTAAAATTGTGTTCTCTGACACACATGACGACTGTGAGGGACTGTTTGACCTTGAATTTGGGAGTTGGACATCGTCATCGCTGGGTGCAGTGGCGATTTGTTTGGGTTTGAGACAGTGGACGCTGGAAGGGTTTGTGGTGCTTCAGGCTTAGCTCCTATCAGAAAGAGAACAGTTTTGACATGCATACACACACACACACACATTGGCCGTAGTTGAGGCCAACACTTTGTACCTTGGAGGAGACTGGAGGGGACTTGAGTTCACACTCATTAAGTGAAACAAAGCCACTGCGAAAGTACAAGGGGCTGAAAACTGAGCAATACTCTGCTTCCCAAACACAATTAGACCTGTGGCTGATGTGGAGGATAAACCAGCATGCTCCTCTTTGCCTGTGACTGGGATTTGTTTTTATCTAAAAGGGAAGAATGGGATAATCATCTAGACAAAATACACAATCTATAGTTGGCAAAACAAGTCTTAGGAATGTGGGAGAAAATCGGAGAACCTGGAGAAAACCTGGAGAAAATATGAAAACCGTTATTCATGAAATGCTTTTGATAGATTATTTTAATGTGTTGAGGAAATATGCAGGACCTAAATGTGAAGTCCAACCTTTATATTACTTGCTTTGTACCTTAATCCCCTCAATGTTCACTTCAATAGTAGTGAGTCGGGAGTCTCAGGAGCCATTGAGGCAACCGCCTGAAGTGAATTTGATCTTTTAAGTTGATAGTTTCAGAAAAACAATGGGACTTTCATGTTCACAAACAAACTAACATTAACCCAAAGTGTCATATTTATCAGACCTGGGGAGCTAGATAGCTGGTTTCTATACGTGCCTCACTCTGCTCCAGGAGAAAAACACCAACGAGACTGAGTGAAATTAAATTGTGGTGTAGTGTGCTCTTCTCGACAGCATCAAAGATTAATGAAAAATGAATATAACAAAGCATCCAGAGTCAGCTTTACCGGGTACTGGGCTTCAGAGTGTGCAGAAATTGAAAGAGTGTCAAGTGGCCTTGTGCACAACATCAGAAATATGTGATAAAAGTGACATCCCATGCTGATCTGAAAGAGCTGCTTCTGAAATTCAGATTGCACCGACTCGCTTGTCACATGAATAAAAGGGGGGAAAAAAATGGAGGTAGACCTCAGAGAATGGTAGAAGGACATGGTGCACTCTATTGTAAAAGACGGAGAAGTTTATGACTAGAGACTACAGGCAAACACTTGCAAAAAAATGAGGAGTCATTACAATACACATGCACTGGAGGGGTGTTTCTGATGAAAAGCTTCTGGAGTCTTAAATTTCATCATTCTCTGTGAGACTGTGAGCACAAAGGTGGCTACAGATGACACTTGCACTTGCCGAGAAACCTTTTGCATCTAAATCATTGATGCGCAGCTCATCCCCGCTGCTCATTTGTTGTATATAAACTGTGTTTCACAACACTGAGATCTCTGAGGTTTGCTCCATCATTAATAATGACGACCTTTGAAAAATGCAGACGAAGCAAAACATGACTGATGACGACGCTGCGCTTTAATTAACTGTGTGGATAATGTGACAACTCTCGTAACTTCCTCTGTGAAACACCTGAAAAAGAGTCAAATTTACAGCAAGACTTAAATCGCCGGTGCGACAGGATGCACTCGGATGGGGTAAATTAAGCTTATAATCCAAGATGGGTTTCTAAACTTTAACAATAACAGCACTTCATGATGAGTGGTTTGCACTCTGTCACCACATAGTTTAAAGGTCCTGGGTTCAACTCCAGGTTGGACCTTTCTCTGGGAGTTTGCATATTCTCATATGTACAGTATGCAGTTTTTATGGGCACTTAGGTTTCCTCCCACAGTCTAAAAACATGCAACTGGAGACTCTAAATTGCCTCTGGATACGAGTATGAGACTGAGTGGTGTGCGCATGTATGCGCTAATGGTTGGATGGCAATGAGGACAAGTAAGCTTGGAGACATTTTTTTTTCCAGTGGTGTGAACGAGTTCAACTTCAAGTTCAAAACTTAATCTCATTTGAGAGATGCAACCCAGCACAAAGGAGGGCCATGGCAGCTCAAGTGTTTTACAAGGTTGCTTTGGTCACTCGCTGCAGTAATTGAGAGGGGATATGCAGGCAGCTCACTGTCCTCATTACTGCCTTCCCCTCCAGACCCCTGCGCTTTACGGGGTTTCATCTTCACGACATTATTGAGTCCTAAAACACACCTGCTCCCACTGCGCCGCAGCCTTGCTCTGCCACTAAACGCTAAGTGCTTCAGCTTGTCTTTAAGACCGCGAGCTCTCAGGGAACTGTTGCATCATTATAGCACTGTGTAAAATTTTAGAAGGCTTAATTTCATTTCTGCCAGGGTGGGGACGCGGTGCATCTCAAACTGTATGTGATTTAAGAGAGTGTGTTTTTTAAGATACCAACAGGGAGCAGAAAGAGAGGGAACTTTCTCTGTTTTGTTTGTCTCACATTTGCACTTAAGCTGTGAGACCTTATGCTGCCAACTAAAATTCTGAGGTTCTTTCTTCTTATGAAGAAAACAGTGCATCTTGGTGATAGAATTGAATATTGAAAACAGCATCCAGTAAAACATTTTCCATAATAATCTTTGAGATCCGAACCACAGGGAGTTTATTCGTTATAATAAAAACAAGAATGCAAATAAGTTTTTTTGTTTGATCGCAAAAACTCCAGTGGTAGAACTGAAAAACTGTACGTCCATTTCCCGGGCCAACTTATCCAATGCATTTAACATCGTGACTGTGTGTCCAGGTGTGGTGCCTGCGCAAAAGTTGTATTGAACATCTCTCAGGTTTTCTTTCTCCAGTCTCACAGCACTACTTCCCATTTGTGTATCAATAATTGAGTGCAACATCAGTAGTCCTTTTGATGGTAGAGTCTGTTTGTCTGTGAGTCACAGATTAATTCTATCAAGAAGACATGCAGGAGTCATAATTTAGTTTGATAAAGGATCTGAGAACAGAGATCTCAAAACAATGTAGTCCTTTTGATTTTACATGAACAGTAGTAATTGGGCTGTGCTCACTGGCTTCTGCAAATTCTCATCAGCATCAGGTTTCTCAGTGGAGTCAGTCCATATGTGTGGATTACAGAGTGATGGCTTATTGCTGGTCATTACACTCAACAGTTAGTTGGTTTTGAATTGAAATGTGTGGGAATCATTTCAGGAATCAATCCATAATTTGCGGGAAGACAGTCAGACAATAATTGCTGAATAAATCATGTGGACTGTCTGCTACTTAAATGCCTACTATTCAATGTTGACCTGTGTTACACAGAGTGTCTCTGATGACTGAGTAACTTTTGAAAAGCACTGACGGTCAGAGAAATTAATGATGCTGTACTACAGAATCTATGCCACCCTCCTCCTCACTCCTCTTCCCACTATCAAACTGCACAGGAGACATGTTTTTTTCCTCTCCCCCAAAAAATAGTGTCATCATTTCAGTCAGTCTGGCGCAAAAGGCTTAACCCAGTTCCTATTTTGGACACATTTTGGCCGTCAACTTGTTGAACTGCAGGCCTAATGGGGAAAATGTTGTTCCTGGAGGGAGTCCAACAAGGCCAACGCAGGCGGTTTGATGAACAGTCCTGTCGTAGCAACAGCGCTAATGTGCAGGCTTTGGAGAATTATGATTAGGTTAGCTTAGCGCCTAGTGGAACGCATAATGCCACCAGAGTTTGTTTATGTCACTTTGGGTTTTAATGAGAGGGGGATTAGTTAGTGAATTACTTTCTGGTGTGGCTGGACATCAATAAAACAATATGTCTGAGAAGTTACAAGTAAAGGATTATGGAGTTTAAGGTCGAGGTATCATCATTCCACTGCTGTAACTCACCTGCATATACTGGCACATTGTGGGAAATTATGGCTGTAGGTTTGGTGATTTGCACTGTTTTTGTGACTGTTTGTGACCAGAGCTGCCACTTGGGAGACTGGACGTCTCTTTCTGTCTGCATGTCCAAGTGGATTAATGCCTCTGTTTACTTTCTTCACTCTTTCCAGTGGGAATCCATGCACAGCATCTTGTCCTCCCACCGGACAACTCCCTCCTGACTCCCTCCTCACCTCCACCTCTGTGCAACAGATGAAAAGGAAACCGAGGCTCTGGTTACCTGGCAGCACATCTTAGTTGTGAGCAGTGAGGAGTGATTGAAGCTGTGAGGTGGATCCAGCGGGACAGTGGAGCTTCCTTTGTGGGATCTGGAAAGAGCAAAGACAGAAAGTGAATGGGTTTTAACAATTAAAACTGTTGCTCCTTTGAAATGAACAAGGAAATGCGTTTTTTTAGGGGACTTGAGAATGGTTGAATGGAGTATTTATCGTTTGCTCATTTTCTGTTGCTAACATAGAAGCAAAGGAACATTGACGCTCACATGAATGATCATGTGACTTTAGGTTACTTGTTAAACACAGGAGCTTTGCACACATACAGTCTTTCAGAGGAGGAATCAGCTATTGTGGATGAACACAGTCATTTTACTATAGACAACATGTTGCTTTTTCTGTGTGCTGTAGGCACGTATATGCAAATTATTTTGCAGTACGGTTTGATTCACGTGCATAATTTCCATCACATTCTATCTCTATTCACTCTTTTTTATAGATTTATATCAAACTTTGAAATGAATATATGAATGAGGACGTGATGATGTTTTAGACCTGATGTTTCAGAACAACCTGTTTCTATTCAATAATACCAAGCTAAAAAATGTTACTAATGTTGTACAGTAATGCATATAGCAGATTAAAGGAGTGTACTGAAATATCTTAGAATAGCATCTATAAAGTAAGCCATGCCAACATACAGCCCGTTCTCTGACTCTGACCCCTCTGTTTTTATTTGAGCCGTTCCCTCCCTACATCATCTCGCTCTGCTATTGCAAATGTTGTATAAATAAGCAAGCAGTTTGCTGCCAGTGTGTGAAATTGTTCTTATCTCTGCCATTAGAGAGTGGTTTCTATTATAAAATGTTGCATTATTCAGTGAGCCTGAGAGACTGATCATTATGGATTTCAGCCCTTTCCCACACCGGCCCCCTGGAGTCCGGCTTGGCCTGCCTGCTGATGCATGCGTAGAGCTGACCTCACGCTCTGACCACTCTTTACATTAGAGTGGGAGTAGGCAGCATGTGAGAACAGACATACGTGAAGGCTAAACATATACCCCAAAAAAAGCAGGTTTTGTTTGCGTGACACCAGACTATGATAATGAGAGAAACAAGACTGAGCATGTGACTGTTCAGCACAGATAACAGCTACGGAGGTGTGTTAAGAAGCTTTGCTCAGCCTAATTAACTGCATTAAATATGACCTTTAATGGTTAACACAGAGGAAGTTTCAACAGAGGATGAAATCAAACATTTAGGAAGAGCCAGGGACAGTTGTTGACGTTTCACAGAAAACGTCCCCAAAACTGCTGCGTGCCTTCATTTACTGTGATACCTCAATGGAGGCAAAAACATACAAACCATTTTGGAAGTGCAGCCAGTTTGGTTTTCATCGCACTCATATTTTACATCCTATTCAGTCTGTACAGATTTGTCTGTTACTTTATCTATTTAGAATGGGGATGTGCTAATGCTTTTAGCCTTGCCATACATCTTTGCTACAGCTGTGAATAGATGGTCATTCACCAAAGCCAAGGTTAAATGTCTTTGAATGTTGCACACCAAAACCATTGACGTCGACTCCATTTGCTGCTGTTTGGTAAATGAGCACTGCACTGCAGCCGGAGATAATGAATGGAGCATTTCTTGTTGACATCATGGACACTAATATTGCCAGTGCTGAGATAAGGATTTGTTACACGCCTGTCTAGAGCCCTGACAATTAGACCCTGCCATTAATCGTTTGTTATATCCGTTGTTTCTCGCCTTCAGCTTGGCACCTTGCTGATTACAATATGCCGAATCAATAATTAAACTAATGAAGGTGGACCGCCAGGCCAATTTCCATCCCCTTCTCAGCCAGGGGCGACCGCGACATCGTGCAAAAGTGTAAAACCCCTCTTGAAATACAACAGAACCAAATTAAAGACCTGCTAAAAATGTTTGCGCTGCACATTTGTTTCCCCGGCTCTGCTGGGCGGCGTGTTTTATGCACCGCTGTGGCAGAAAGGGGCGGGTGAGTTGCTGCAGACCTGCGACTTTCACATAAAGCCTGGAACTAGCGGTGCTGGGGGTAACGACAGTCAACACAGCCCATTGTTGCTGACTGAGGTAGAGAGTGGCATGTACACTACAGGCAATATGGAAAGCTGTGCTATAGGTTGTCATCAGTGTCCTGGAGTCATTGAGTTGGCTCGCTGTTCTCTGGAGCAACACTGAAGCCATGAGACATCTGGTTCATCAAAAATGCCCCAGGTGCTATTTTAGGAATCCTTTGAAAATTACATTTTCTGGTGTTTTCATGTCTATCTGGCAACTAACTCGGCTGACTGACCAAGGCATTGCATTCTTTGTTAAACAACGTATCTTAGCAACTTTTACCTGAACTAAATGGTAACTGGAGTGATACAGCCTTGTATGTTTGAGTCAGCTTGAGTCACAGCTGCCTCATAGTCCTGTACCTATATATGCTTACATAGCTAAAAAGATGGTAGATGAAGATTTGGAGATGGGGTACAGGGTTTCCGTCACACTTGCATTTTATGCCATATACAACTTTTTTTTTTTTAATTAGATGTCCAAATTCTACACATGAAAGAGGACATGATGATGCACACGTATAACTCTGGTTGGAAATAGTCTGTTCAACAGAGCTGAGGTAAAACTGTTTTTTCATTCAAGGTCACCTTAAACTAATTTGCAATTTTGAATTTGTCTTTGAATGTCAAATAGATAGATAGATAGATAGATAGACAGACAGACAGACAGACAGACAGACAGACAGACAGACAGACAGACAGACAGACAGACAGACAGACAGATAGATAGATAGATAGATAGATAGATAGATAGATAGATAGATAGATAGATAGATAGATAGATAGATAGATAGATAGATAGATAGATAGATAGATAGATAGATAGATAGATAGATAGATAGATAGATAGATATAGATACTTTTCCTGAAAGACAGATAAAAGAAGCAACAAAAACAAGCATCCTAAATGCATTATTCACCATCCTATATCCTTTTTATATGCAGCTGTAGGGTAAAACATGCCTCAAGGGGTGTTCTGAAATATTAGAGAGGATCTGGGATTCAGTGCTGACAGTCTCTGGACCTGATCCATATCCTGCAAGTAAAACTGAAACCACTAATTTAAGTTCATGCTGAGTTCAGGTCAGGGCAAGCTGTTTCTACGCAGCGGTGAGTCCTCCTTGCGTCACTACCATCGCCGGCGATTTGTTATCCCAACATGATCCGTCAGTGTTGGAGCTCTTCCCTGTTTTATTTATTAATGCAGGAGCCACAGGGGGCTGTGGTGGGGGGAGACTTATGTAACAGTCTGTTTAATTATTTGGAAACATTTCACATTTCTCTCTCCTTTTAGCAGCCGCCACCTTGTGCAGGGGTGTGAGCATCTACCATCAACACATCTGAGGAGAGGGGGGCGTCTCTGTCGGGCTGCGTGTAGTTAGAGTAGAATCCCACTCCATCACAAACACAGCCTGCGCTCACACGCCTGAGTTTCTCACGGAGGGATGGCTTGTACAAAAAGTAAAACACACTCTCGTCACGCCGACGAGCAGAGTGTGAAAACAACCCACTGAGCCACCAGAGAGTGAGAGAGACTGAGAGGAGGAGAGGGAGAGAGAGAGAGAGGGAAAGGGGGACCCCCACCATGGGACAGGTTCTTCTGAATGCAAGGGGCTCTCATTAAAGGTGGAGAAACAATAAAAAAGGCATTTGGATCAAGTCTGTTTGTCATGTAAGGTCTAGTGGTGAAGGCTATCTACTGTATACTACTGTGTGTGTGTGTGTGTGTGTGTGTGTGTGTGTGTGTGTGTGTGTGTGTGTGTGTGTGTGTGTGTGTGTGTGTACTCTCCTGAGTAATCCCTGGAGCTGCTGCTGATCACTGCCAACAGGCGGCAGACACAGGGAGACGGTGACAGGGGCGTGTCCAGAGAGGGAGCCTAGAGCTGGGGGTGGGGGTGGTTAGTGTGTGGGGGTGGGGGTGGGGGAGGCACCACAGACTGTTGGGGGGGGGGGGTTTAGTCTCATTGACGTCAACCATACGTTTGTGATGAGCTGTGGTGATGCTCATTTACGGTCGAACCCGGCCCCACCTTACTCTCTACCAAACCAAACATGGGCAGAGAGGTGGAGAGAGGGTGGAGCCAAGTGGGGCTGAATGAAGCCTGGTGTGACTGTGTCACAGATCCAGGGGACAGATGACGCCACTATGTTGTACTCTCATTACAGTGTACGTGATTTTGAGATAGTGAATTCAGCACATACCTTTACTTGTATGTATGTGTAGGTGCTTAGGCTTCAGTTCAATGTTAAGTGTGGAGGGTTAAAACTAGCAGCACAAGGACCACATGCCACACGTGTCTGATAGGGTGCCAGTGTGACTTAGCATTGATTGGTCATGGGAAAAGCACTATATAAGAATACATCTATTTGTACATATATGCTTTCCAACTGTATGAGGAAAAAGCTGCACTTTTTTAGGCTATATATTTTTTTCTTATAGCTGAAGAACTCCTTCTCATCAATATTTTAAGACAAGAACGAGCAGCTTCCAAATTACAGCCTTTTAGTTTCCTCTTTTCTACCCAGTAATTTTAGTGTTTACTGTAAATTTCCTTTGACCATAAACAGCAAGATAATCCGTGTAACTAAACCTTGCCTTGAGAATGCTTTCTATGTGGCCTTCTTTGAATTACTTAAACCACCAAAGAAATTTACAAAATGTGTTACAAACAAGAAGTTAAATTTATTCCTGTATTTTCCACAACTTTTATTGATAACTTCAGAGCAGGTAAATAAATGCCTTGCAGGCAAAGATGATGGTGTTAAATTATCCCACAATGTACAGTATGATTACATTTTACACATACTTGTTTAGATGTGTTTAATCACTCCTTAAGTCACACATCCTAGCAGCTGCCAAATTCATCAAATTGATATCATTGATATCATCTTAAAGTTTATTCTCAAGTTCATTCCGTTTTTATAACGCATTTATGAATGTTTCAAAAACCGTCTTTCACAAAGTTTTATTTCTGCTGGCAAACATGCACAGTTCTCCTTTTGGGATCAGTAAAGCTGATGTGTGTATTCTGATTACCATATATTTGTTTTTAAGTCATTCATATTTTCTACTTTAAATATAACAGCTCCATTACTTCTCAGAAATAGAGTTATGGAATTACTAATTCCTCCTCCGTACATCTATTGACCGTTAATAGCAGCGTAAGTGCTGAAAGCTCAGGCAAATTATAATCTCTGTACCAGGCTCGATCGGACTCGATATGATCATTAATTTCTGCGGGTTATGAATTTTGGGCAACGCATTTCACGAAAAGGGGAAAGTAAAAACGTATGAATCGCCTTTCCATGCCCTACTTTATTACAACGCAGTTTGTATTATGATTACCATACTTTACATTCCACATTGAAAGTGTAAGCGTGTTTGAAATTGTAATGCAGTTACTCATAATCAGTACTCTGAGCACGTCAGTCTGCTACATGTACTCCATGACTCGCCGATACTGAGTGTCAGCATCATGTAGATTCCCGGTGTTTGACGCTCGCGGTCTTAACCACGGGGACTGTGCGATATAGGAGCTCTGCTGCTGCACAGAGTGACTGTGGGTACTGTGCAAACAGCGTGGACGACCTTAAATAAGGGGCTGGACCGTGTGTGTGGAGAGGGAGGCTCTGCCTCCCCCCTCAGTGATGCGGAGCATCCCTGTCCTCTATATAAAGTGCGGAACGGCTGCAGAGCGCACAGCATCAGTGGAGAGCTGCGTGGTGCTGAAATCCTCACACACGCACTCGCACGCACTCGCAGACAGAGGAGCCATGGAGCGATCCTCCTGGAAACTTTTCCTGCTCTCCTGCCTGGTGGCCGTGGAGAGCTCCGCGCAGGACTTTCCAGGACAGACGCAGTTTATTTGCACCTCCGTGCCCAAGGATATGGACCTGTGCGCAGCCACCATGCAGAACTCCGGGCCGGCGGAGGACCTGAAGACCACGGTCATGCAGCTGCGGGAGACGGTGCTGCAGCAGAAGGAGACCATCATGAACCAGAAGGACACAATCAGGGAACTGACCTCCAAGCTGAGCCGCTGTGAGAGCCAGAGCCTCCCGGCGGCTGGACCAGGAGGCAGAAGACCAGGCTCCAAGAACACCATGGGGGATGTATCCCGGGGCACCACCGACACCCTGGCTCAGCTGGGACAGACTTTACAGACCCTCAAACAGAGGCTGGAGAACCTGGAGGTAGGCGAGAGTCTCCTCTCCTCACTATTCCCGCTCCTCCCGCTGCCACCTCCTCTTAGCCTAACTAGTGCTTTAACTCCGCTCCGCTGCGCTCTCTCCCCCTGGGAGAGCAGTATTTACTGCGACTAGATCTAGTCTAGAACTAGTCTCTTGAATGTTTTTTTTCTCTCCAAAGTTACTTCGGATAAAAAACTAAATCTAAATGTCAAAAGGTTTGTAATTAGACGGAGGAGCGCACCTCAAATCCACTGCTGCAATGTTGTGCAGGCGCTGCTTTTAAAACTCTGCCTGAACGTGAGGTCTGCAGCCTCCTTAGATGCTTTTAAGAAAATTTACACTTGCTTTTAACTCACCATTAGACGAGCAGAGCTCTGTCTTGGAGTGTCATTGTGGTCCTTTGCATATACAGAATTTCTTACATTCACTCTCAAAATTATTTGATAATTATTTTAGCTTCTATCTGATTTTAGAGTCTTTCTATGTTTTGTTTTTATTAAAGCACTTTTTGAATGGTATTCCTGCGATTGAAATACCATAATATCCAAATATACGGAATATTATTATCATTGTCAATATTATCTTTGTTCCTTTCACATTCATGCAAAGTAAAGCTGCCTCTTGGATAATATGATGCAAATTGTACTTAAATAGCAAAGTATCATCCTAAAACCCAGCATCTGCATATGTGTGTGTGCGTGTCCCTCTGCAGCAGTACAGCCGAGGGAACAACAACAGCGTGCAGACCAACAGCCTGAAAGATCTGCTGCAGAACAAGATAGACGACATGGAGAAGCAGGTCCTGTCCCGGGTCAACACGTTAGAGGAGAGCAAGCCGGGCTCCCGCAACGACAGCGACCAGAGGAACCGGGTGGAGGCCACGCTGACCTCTCTGCACCACCGGCTCACAGACCTGGAGAAAGGTGTGTCAGGACGTGGCTCTGACTGAGATCTGACTGTCATTTATGTGATTGTAAAGCTCCAGGGGTGTCTCAGCGTGTCGGCGGAGGCAGAAATCTCCTCTGTTGTGAACGCGCTTTCTGTGCCGCAGCCGTCTCGCTGCGCACCGACAGAGAGGAGTGGAGAGGAGTGCGGGGCTGCATTGCTTTGCATATCTCCTCACCTGTTTGCACTTTTTGCTTCGCTGAGTTTATGTTTTCCGGGGCCAAAAGCAGCCTGTCTGTCTGACTTTGGATCGGAGCCTGTATGCAAAGCGGGGTGGTTTCTGCAGAGGTCAGGAGCATGGGAAACTTTAGCAGGGTGCGTCTGGCACATCTGGTGTGTGATGGAGACTGGCTCTGCAAGTGCAAGCGTTCGTGTGCTCGGTGTATGAAGGACATGAAGGAAGGAGAACTCGACAGCACTCTCCTTTGTCACGGACAACAGAGTGGATCTAAGAGTGTTTTATGTTTAGCTCCAATAGAGAGACGGCACACATTTTGAAAGACACGTCTGTGCTGTATTGCTTTAAACAGGCTCTAATCACGTTCCCTTGATAGCAGAGTACCAAACTGCGAAAAGCATGTGTTCAAACAGCTAAATATCTGGCATCTCACCCACAGGGAAAGACACCAGGCCGACAGACAAGTTTCAGCTCACCTTCCCCCTGAGAACCGACTACATGTATGCCAAAGCCAAGAGGAGCCTCCCTGAGATGTACTCCTTCAGCGTGTGTCTGTGGATCAAGTCCAACGCCTCCCCGGGCGTGGGAACGCCCTTCTCCTACGCCGTCCCGGGTCAGTCCAACGAGCTGGTGCTGATCGAGTGGGGAAACAACCCTATGGAGTTTCTCATCAATGACAAGGTAATGGGAGACCTTTTTACCTTTCACTGTGATTTCAAGCATTTAAGTGTGTGAAATCGACTGACAATGGGTGCAAACTTATATTACCTTGAGTTTGGATGAGTCAGAATAATTTGACACCCTTCTGGTGCCAAAACTAGAAATGGAATATGAATAGGTGCTAAGGTAAGCAACCTTTTTATAGAGGGAAAGATGTGACGGGGGGGATGTTCTCGGCAGGAAGAAGAGAGGGTGTAGAAGCGGTGAGATTTCAGGAGGGGAGGGCATCTGCTACTAAGGTGTGAAAGGGCAGGTTGTTAACTGGAGAGAAAGACGCTGCTAACAGGATGACTCTGCTGCAGGTTGCAAAGCTGCCGTTCCTCATCAATGACGGGAAATGGCACCACCTCTGCATCACGTGGACCACCCGTGACGGGATGTGGGAAGCTTTCCAGGACGGAGTGAAGCGGGGCAGCGGGGAAAACCTGGCTCCGTACCACCCCATCAAACCAGACGGAGTGCTGGTCCTGGGACAGGAGCAGGTACACACTCATTGCTTTTATACCACAGTCTTTAAAAAAAGTGTGAAATTTTTCACTTTGGATTGAGATTTAATGAGTTGTCGTGGAGACAATGGAGAGGTGCCAGGAAGACTTACAAGGCAAATTAACCTCTAATTTATCATCACTTTGCTATGATAGGAAACAGAACTGTGGCTTATCACTCTGTTGCAAAGAGCAGTGTGACGTGTAAGTGTGTGTTGCATTTGGGCAAATCACACTGTTGCATAAAATATTCACAGAAAAAACATACAGCTTTCTACATTAAAGGTGGATTACTGGGTTTCAGAGTTGAGCTGTGGATAGGAAAGGTCCTCTCATATGACAACATCTTCTCAAGTCTGATTTTATTCCCAAGAACACATGAATATTAAGAATCTTTGTCGTAAATTTGCAGCGACCTCCCTTATTTTCTCCCTTCATAATCAGATAATCCTCATAGATAGGCACGTTTGTGTTTCACATCATGCTTTGATATAGAATAGAGGGGAGCTGACAGATGATTAACACTTCTTCACTCTTCCACAGGACTCTCTGGGAGGAAGCTTTGATGCCACGCAAGCTTACGTTGGCGAGCTAGCGAGCCTAAATATCTGGAATAGGAAACTTTCCCCCACCGAGATCAACAATTTGGCAACGTGCAATAGCAAAGCACCATCCGGCAACGTCTTCTCCTGGACGGAGAACAACATTGAAATATTCGGAGCGACCAAATGGACTTTCGAGGCTTGCCATTCCCACAACTGAACTGCATTTCACCATCCGAGAGAGGCCTCTCTGTATTTTTGAGCTTTTGTCGTTCTCGTCTTCATTTGACGTTTGTTAGAGACTATCTGAGTTATTGGTAAGCTTAAAATCTGGGATTTCTATCATTCTTAGGTATTTATGTGCAAAACAACACTTTTCACATCGAGGGGGGAAAAAAATTCATCTCGGAGACCTCAGTGAGAAAGTATTGCTGTCTGTTTCTTCTTTTTTTTTGTCTTTTTGCTCTTGGACAATGATTTGAAAGCACACCTAAGCTTTTCGTTTGGCTTATTTCGTCTTGGACTGGCAGCCGGCAATCTGCGCCTTATGTTTGGACAATTCACAGTCCAAGAGTGGAATTACATAACCGCTCCCACCCCCATCCCTCCGGAGAGTGGGAGATTACGCCGTCCGTCCAATTCTTGTCAGTGTTTGGTGCCGTGAAGTGATGTCTGACGCGGTTCAGCTCCCCTGCAAACCCCAACCCAACCCTCCACCACACCACCCACCCCCCTCACCCACCCTCCCCCTCCCTCCCCCCTTAACTCTGGCCCGCCCCTCCGGAACTTGCACTGTGACTGACGAAGAGATCACCGGGAGAGGAGGGTACGTTGAGGGACACTGCAAAGTCAGACTGTGGTACAAGTCAATTTGTCATCGTTGTTCGCTTCAAGTGTTTCTGTAAGAATGTTGTTAACTTGCCAACATTGCTACAAAGCCTGGGTGCCTTGGGCTGGTACAAATATTCAGCACATTTCAGTATGTTATGAGTTGCAATTTCAATGTTTATTGGTTTCCGTTTTCCTTTCTGAGCTGGGTTGAGTTTCTCGTTCCTCTGGTAAATGTAATTTAATTACAGTTTGTTATCTGACATGACGTGTTTTGGCAGGTGTTTGTACTACACTGTATTAGGAATGTTACAGTATTTGTATAGTAACAGCATGAATGACAGAGTGCTGTGAAAGCATTGTTGAAATCTGCTTTACTATCTTCTCTGGGTCCGGGTTTTTTACTGTATTGTTATATGCTCCAAGCATGGCAAAACTGAGAGATGAAGAATTTAATTTTTGTAATAAAATTGTGATACTTAATGTCACCGTGCATCCCTGGCTTTGGTTGTGTGCGTCGAGGCGGGTAAGGGAAACGAGGGGGAGGAGGAGGAGGATGAAGGTGACACAAAGGAAGTGGCTCAGATGAAACATTTCACCCGTAACTGCAGGTAAGTGAAGGTCACCCAGGGGGCGCTTTAGTCAAAA
Organism: Karalla daura; assembly: GCA_029224185.1. NCBI lineage: Eukaryota > Metazoa > Chordata > Actinopteri > Chaetodontiformes > Leiognathidae > Karalla > Karalla daura. The sequence continues at coordinate 15,900,703 of CM055189.1, forward strand.
ACAAACCAGTGTGGGAGCCTGTGCATTTTTAGACTAGTCGCTGCCTTGTTGCAGCTGCTGAGAGATGCAGCGCCTGCTATAAAGAGGGCGAAGCTGTTGGAGGGGGGAAAGAAAAAAAGTGCTTCGTCATATCAGTTTTTTCCTCGGCCCAGTTCAAGTGCATCCCTAAAACTACAAGCTGCAGCACTTTGAGAACGACCTCCATCATTTGCTCGCTCAGAGGACCTGTTGCATGGGTGTCGAGAGAGCTGCTGCATTTAAAGCAGACACTACGTCTTCAGCTCAAGTGGTGGAAGCGGGAATAACGCATTCAGTTACGTCACCTCCAGGGATTTTTATCACGATATGTGAATCACAGCTGCAAACAGATAGGTATCTACGTTTCATGTCATTAAACAACATCTGTCGCCTGTCATGTCACGAGGAGCAACCTCTGCTCATTCATGTCACATTATGTTTCATTTTCACTCTGTGTTTTCATCTGAAGAAGCTCTCTCCTCATGAACCCTGAGCCCTGACTGACAAACTGCGAGGGGGAGATGAAGCAGTAGTTACGGGTTCTCTCCAGCTTTCTGCTCTCGAGCTTGACCCCCGTGACTTTCTTTAGCTTTTCCTCTGGAGCATTTCCATTTTAACCGACAGTTCAGCTGCCTACAGGGCTTACACTCGGGGAAAAAAAAGAAGCTTCCACAGCTTTTCAGCCTTGACACTTTAATGAATCTCAGATTCAAGTGAGATTTCAACTGCTTTCAGAGTTTATACGTTACCTCACACACAGATTTTTACTCTAAATGACCCAAGTTGACACTTTGACATTTACAGCGCACAGTATTCAACTCTGGTGGTTGAAATTGAATCTTTGCTTTCTCTTTTAACTCAGTGTTTGGTCTCAATATATTGGAATGCAAAGGAAATCACACCTCCAGTTTAAAGTAAAGCTATTTCAGTTCACAAAAATTTGAGTCACTTTGGTTCAAGACTGCTTTTAAAATGCAGATCACTCACGGCGTGTAAATGTTGACACTGTCTGAAGAAATATTCATCAGTTTCCAGTGTTTGTGCCATCAGTTTTCATGAACAAATTGAGATTGTCAATCAGAATAACAATGTGCATTAGTAAACCTGCCCCTCGCCTCAATGTGGCTATCTCATGAATAAATTCAATGAACCTTGACAGAAACAGTGTTAGGGGAAGTTGTAGGCCCTGCGAGGGTTTCTGGTCAATAGATGTGGTGCTAAACTTGACCATGAAGTGGAGAGAGAGAGACTGACAGAGAGAGAGAGAGGGTGAGAGAGAGAAAGAGAGTCTGTTACACCTTTATCCTCCATGATGCACAGCAGACAGCAGCCATGAGTCAAGAGCCCTTTAAAAGAATGACGAGGCATTAATACAAAGAGCAAATTCCTGCACTGGCATTAAACACGCTCACACACATCCACACGGGGCAGAAAACAATTTATTCTGTCCCCTAGCCACGTTGGCAGATGGATCCCAAAACACTTGGGTTTATCAGCCAATTACATTTATAGAAAATAGCAGGGCAGCTGAAAGATGACTGTGTCGGAGCCAAAGTGGCTGTCATCATAGGACTTTCCAACCGTGTTTGTGATTCACCAGGTTTGGATAAAAGAGTCAAAGCTAAAAGTCTGTTAAATAAGAGTGGACTGCCTTTTTTCCCACATCAAATACACTTTTGTTTGCACATAAGCAAAGCATCATAATGTTAAATCGTTGGAGCAGCAGGTTATTCTAAGGGTGCTGTCACACCAGTAGTAACTTCTCTCATGTTCTCACTGTTTCCTTGTGTTTTTTCTCTGGATACTCAAGAATATCCAGAGAAAGTGCAACACTGTTAAGGTACAAATCAGGTAAAATAATGGACGGATGGGCGTGTGCTGAAGGCCACTTTTAGGAGCTTTTTTCTCGTAGCTGCTACTTCTGGGTAGTGACTTTCACAGCATCCCAGGAGCTGAGAGCGACATACCATAAATTTACGCTGACTGGTCAACACATAAGCCACCATTTTTAAAAGTGTTAACACGCTGCGGTAGAACAGAAGGGGACCCACACCAAAGTTGAGTCGCTGGCGAATCTGTATGCAATTTATGTATGAAATTCAGCGTGGTTTCAAGGGAGGCAAGCTGAATATGAAGATTTTACCGCTGCTATACCAACTCAACTTGCAGCCTAGGGCGACCACACTTCATCTAAGCAGCGCAGGGAGAAGATGGAGTAATTTAAGCAAGATTATAAAAACAAAGCAAAGAGTACAACAACATAAGTTGCGTCTGATGTTGTTGCAAATCCCACTTACGTGATGTTAATTATCAGACATTGCAGGTCGACCACACATCAGAGGTCCTACTTGGTGTGATGTAAACCAAAAAAAAAACCATATAGTCCACTAGGTTGTAGCTCCAAGAGACTCTACAGCAGGTAATTCCTTTACCTATGTTTCTTTAAGCACCCGGTACGGAAACGCTTTGTGACTGTTCATGTATCAAGGCCGGATAGACCACGATCACATAAGCCAGCCTCTTATTTTGAAGCTCTGCTTCCTACACTCAGCTAATACCCTGCCGACGTAATGCTGCTAAGCCCCGACGGAATACATTGCTGCAATGCAATTGCATTTGTGTCCCAGACCCTGCTTTGTGCAGAATTTAAAGCTGATGGACTAAAATAGAAAGCGGCGGCAGAGAGGATAACCTTGCACTGTACCCATAAGATCCCGAGATCAAGTCACCTCCTCTTGTACGTGAGCATTCTTGACTGACAACGTTACATGAAAAAACAGCCGGGAGTTACGCCTCCCTTTAGTGCCACAGAAAGTCAATCGATTACAGTGTAATTGCACAGCGCAGCCTTGACATAAGCCCACAGAAGGCCACGTAACGAGGGCCGGTGGTCATTTTTCCGCTCCCAAGGTACCTCAGTTAGCATAATGGTTCGCTTGCAAAGCACATATTCTAGGGCACCTCCTCACCTGGCAATGCCAACTGATGCAGGAGTTCAACCTGCAGCTGAGGAGATGCTGTCCTACTTCATACGTTTCAAGACACGGCCATAAATCTTGAGGTAACATTTTCAACAAGACCAGCTGAGTAGTTTCTCTGTGAGGCTACAGCCTTTGCAATCTCAACATCTGATAATTCAGACATACATTCTGACACAGATGCAAGGTTTGGGTTGTATGGGGTAAATATCCGCAGTAAATCAAAGTTGATGCTGCATGGGCAAGAGGGAAAGTTAGGGTTAATGGATTAGCCAGAAGTTACATTCATTGTCTGAGAGCCATGATGCATATAAGGACCAGCCAACAGATCGACCACAGATTTACTCACTCACTCACTTACTGTCAGGGACAAGAGAGACAGTCCACATTCAAGCAGACTGATAATGTGTTGAAAGTGTGGCTCCACAGTGTGGGAAAGACATTTCCTCTCTTTCTTGTTAGGAATGTGATCAGCACAACAACTGTCTAAGTGTGATGCTGAGACAGGAAACAGTTAGACTAGAAGCAGAAGAGACAGTTAGCCTGGCTCTGTCCAGTGATACACTACAAACCGTCACATCAAGAGCTCTCATGTTTTCATCCCTGTCTTATTGAATTTCTGGAGTTATTTGAGTGTTAAGACAGAAAACACCAAGTTGAGGTTGAACATTTTTGTACAAATGAAACAAACAAAATGTAATCTGTTAATAAATGAGTCGAAGAGGTGGTGTTGACCAGTTTACATGGTTCTAGTGTTCATGCCAAAGTCTAAAAACCTAATTCCTCAATAATATCAAGGTGTTCCTTGTGTTTCTATATCATCTCATCAATGCTTTATATGACTTGGCCAGGAAAATCTGTTGTGAGACTAATGAGCGAACCTGGAGAACAGAGCACGCACACACACAGTACAATGAGCATCAGCAGCAAGCGTGGACTGTGGACTCATGGAGGCTTAACTAGGCCATAAGGAAGGACATGCAACACTCTGGCAACAGTGATGCAACAGCCAAATGAGCCAGGTTCTTCTCTCCACACAGTAGAGTACATATGGCCACAATTACCACACAACCTGTGACAACTGTGCACAGAGCTGTCACACACACACACACACTAAACATCGCATCAAGTTGACTCTGGGATCAAATGAAACGGGTCGCACTGATTTGATCGCGTTTCTCCTCCAGATGTGCATCTGTCATAACAAAACACAAAGGGAGGAGGATTTTTAAAGATGAGGCCTCCGGAGTCAAGCCACCAGAGACAGGTGAGATTCATGGCGCCGCGTTATATCAATTCCACTATTGAGGTTGGTTTTTCTCCTGGAGAGATCGAGTGGATAAAGACGTGACATCTCTGCTGACATCTCATTAATTCGTAAGCTGTCCCCCGTGGCACAGGCGAGACAGGAATAATGTTTCAGTTCAGAACTGCAGCGATGTCTCTTGTTAACATCGGGGTGACAAAGCAGCGCCGTGTAATGAGAGTTTGGGGGTGTCGTGCTCAACAAATTAAACTAAGAGAGAACGTCTGCCGAAAGAGCGCGTGGTCCTTCAGATACCAGTGAATTGGCGGGACCCCTTGGACAACTGACAGCCTGCTTGTTCCTGCCACTGGAGCCGTTTCATGTGGAGCCGCACGACTTGAAAGGAGAAGAGGGATTTTATATCCAGCAGATGCCTGAGAGTGCAGTGCCAGAATGAGGGAGAGATAAAGAAAGAAAGAAAGACAGAAAAAAAAGCAAGGGTGGACCAAGGCGTCCTCATCGAAGGCTCTCCTCCTCCCCGTTTATCCTCCCGTAGCGGGAGCCTTCGGAGACAGCGGGGAGTGGAACTTGTGGCATTTACTGATCAGCGGAGGCTTCCAGGATGGATGCAGGGCGGATAATGAGGCTTCCTGAGCCGGCTGGGATCAAGGTGGATGTAGGTCACGACAGGAGGTTGCTCTGCTGGTCAGGACCCACTGTAGGACCAGACGAGGGTCTCGCTACTTCCTCTCTTTTCCAACCAACAACCAAGCTGTTATTTTTGTCTATATATAGCCTCGATATCACATGCCTTTCCTCAGTGGGATTCACAATCCTGGAGCGGCAGGAGTTTGCGAAGGGAAGAAATAACCCTGTAAAATAACCATGTCACGTGTGACAATGGGGAAGGAGAGCTGGAGATGGTGCAAAGAAGAGAGAAGACACAGTCAAACATTAAAATCCTTAAAACTGTGTTTAGATTGTAAAATCAAGAAAATCCACCATAGAATAGACTAAAATGAGAAATAGACTAAAATCTGTCATGGTAAATAATGTAGAGCTGGGTTTAAGACTTTTTCACACACTCACACTCAAACCGATGAGTAATTTAGTCTCTAATCGACCTAAACATCCAAGTTTTGTACTGTGGGAAGAAGTACCAGGGGTACCTGGAGAAACCAGGCAAACATGAGGAGGACATGCAGACACAGGCATTCAGTGTGACCAGGATCTGAACCAGGGACCTCTTGCTGTGAAAGCTGTTAAAAGGTATCAGCAGTCCAGGAAGTTACACCACTTAACTCAATCTCACCAGATTCAATTGGTTATGTGTTGCTCAGTGAGGTAGTACGTCATAGACTACGTCACAGATTGTCGGTCCCACTTTCCGTGCAACGTTTTCTGAGAACATGCCTGCATTTCAGATCTAGAAGTTATTTTTTCCTGCATATTTTCCTCTGTGTTGAGCTTATCTGAATCCCCATGCCAACATAAACAGTTTCAGAAAACCGAGGAGCTGTAGAAAACATGTACAAGCCAATATCTCTCACTGAATCTTCAAAGCGGACTCACCGCAGTGAATAACGTCATCTCTGACCAAATCATTGGATTCTAGCTGTTGCACAGCAGTAACTGAAAGCAATGCTGTGATTCACTGAAGACTGTTTATTTGTTAAAGGCTTGTTATTAAACATTATTAACAATAAATGTTCATGATCTCTCACACACAGGTGGCAGCTGAACTGTTGAGAATCAGAGTCGGAGCTGAAATTCATCCGTACAAATGGCAACGTGTTGACTTACTGTTGTACATAAGTTTAATAGGATGAGCATCAAACTGTTCTGCTTGTAAAAAAAAAAAGAAAAGTGCACTGAGTGAATCATCTGCAGAATCTACCCTTCAGCTGAAAAGCAAGGCCCAGAGAAAGATTTTTCCCCAAATGTGAAAATAAGAAGATTGGGAACAAGAACAAAAAACTACTTTTACCTTGGTTGAGTAACAACAGTCTGTCCAAAACCATCATGTTCTCTTTCATATATATTTTTGATAGTGAAAATGGACGCTTAAGATGCATTGAATCGAGACAAAATGTACAGAGAGTGTGATATAAACCATACAGCAAGGAAAATAAAGTCACTTGATCATTTAGGAAAATCAGCTGATTGGGGTTAAGCCTGTGTGAGGTTTCCACATACACTTGAGCATCTGTCATCTTACAGAGGTCTTGTTAAATAACCAATACATCCAAGTATATCCAAGGCATTTCTGATAAAACCAATGCTCGATAGCTTTGATGCTGAGAACCAGGATAAATACTCCACTCAATCCTCCTTGGTCGCTTTTAAAACAAAACTTTAAATCACTTAATTGAGAAAAGACAGAGCATAGAAAACATGCTGCAACGATGCATCGCCCAATTCATAATATCTACAGACACCTTCACTAGTGTGATTTAACTTGCAAACATTTAATAAGCTGAGTGTGATTTTGCCTATTGATGCTGTTCACTCTGCTGCATGGGGCTGTAGTTAGCTCCACTGTACACTAACACACCGATAAACTTTCTGGACGAGTAAATAAAACTGCCTGGAGACGGCGGCATCTCCAGCTACGTGAGCTTGTCTGCATCGCAAACGAGTCCGGACAATCCTGACAATTCAGGCCGATCTTTGAGATGCGGAAGCCTTTGAAGTGAGCGTTTGATCTGAAACCCTGTCGAGTTGTAGCCCGGCTCTCCACAGAGAGATGCTCCTGCCTGCGGTACCCGGGGCTCTCAGGTACTTCCTCCCTTTATTCGTGATGACTTCCTCCCAGGTGATTCCAGGTTTTTCCTCCTGGTCACCGGACACGTGTTTCTTACCAGGGGGTACTCAGGTTCAGCTTGATTAGTGCATTTTGAACATTTTACCCTGGGTTCTTACACACCTGGGTTATAAGTATCCAGAGGTCATAAAATAAACATAGATGGGCAAGTTCTTGTCTTCAGTTTCAGTTCAAGCTAAAAAAAAAGAAAAGAAAAGAAAAACAACCATAACCGCATCAGCTTTGCTTGAAGTCCTGTCATACTATTCCAGATCTGCTTTGATTTATTAATGCGCCCATCCTTAACCTACTGCCACTTACCCCTCGCTGAAATCTCCATGAAATATGTATGGCTGACGCATGACAACAGGATGTCAAAGAGGAGAGTGGAGGAACGCAGGGGAAGGGGAGGAGGACGGGTCGCAGCAGAAAGGTTGTGTCAGGTGAGCTCCCTTCTGGAAACAAGGCGAGCGTGACAGATCCATCAGTGGATCATCTGCACACCGGGAAGCACTGAGAAAGTGATAGAGAACAGATAGCTCAATGATAACAGTAAACCCCTGGCAATGCCATGTCAATGAAAAATAAATGAACTGTTTGTTTTTACGACTGTAAGCAACTTAACTAAATAATGCATGCATTTTTTTTATAGGTCTGAGTTTTGAAGAAATTATTGATGAATTTACTTAAATAAAATAACTTCAATGTTGCATTAATGTTTATTACAATGCCTGTACCTTGAAATGTAAAATTTAACAAGGAACATTGTTGAGCTTGACATCTCTTTTACAGGGAGTCCTTGGGAGGTCAGCGCACGTACAGAGGTGAAGAGGTGATAAGAAGTGAACATGTCAAGGACAGATGAGAACAAACAAAAAAGAAAAAAAAAGAAGCAACAAACAAAAGACAATGGATGCACAACACAAAATTCATCTCAGGAATAGCTATGCATTCTTCACTTGCACCACCTTCTTTTTTTTTGTTTCAGAGCTTCTGAACTCTCTGAGAGAGACAAAATCATTAGGCAGCTTTGTGTGTTTTTTGAAGGTTGTTTCATGACGAGGGTGCCGAATAGAAGATGTCGACCACAGCCTGAGCACAGCTGTTGCATGAGATATGTAGATATCAGCGTATTCACCCATCAAGAGCAGAAATATGGCATTGCTGCTGTTATGATACAGTGATGTGTGAAATGGATAGAAAACTGTAAAGTGTGATACAGTGGACTCTTTCAGCACTTTGCATGTGTCTGTGTCTGGATTTTCTCTGGGTCTCTCTGGTTCCTCCCCCATTGAGAAACATGTGAGTTAATTTCAATTGGAAACCTTTGATACAAGTTGTGAGAGTGATCTGTATATGCTGCCGTCACAAGATGTGTGCTGGAGAGAGACGCTGGTTAGGTTAAGAAAATGGATGGATGGATGCCGTCCCAGCATCTTTGGATCTGGGCTTGTTATGAAGGCCTCTTCTGTTGTGTTGGGATGCTGGGTTTTTGTTGTCTGTTTGCTCTGTTTATCTGCTGTGCTCCTCTACCGCCAACCTTCCCATCCACCTTTTCCCCGAGCAGGTGGATCCAAACACCAGAGACAGCAGGCAGACAGGATCAAAAGCTGGACTGTTTATTGAGAGTTACTGAAACTGAACCACACAGGCAATCAACACAGGTGTTGAGACAAAGAGCGGACCGAAATACAAACTAAAGTATCCAGAGAAACGAGGTACAGGTGGAGAAGGAGTTGATTGGATGCGAAGACACTGGGCGCAGGGCCAAGGCGGGGGAGGAGAGGAAAACACAGCAAATACGCAACAAGAATCTAGACAGAACTAGACAGATACGTGGTCATCCATCCATTCATTATCTCAAGCATGGGGCGGTGGCGTTCCAGGGATCGGCTGGATCTACAGTGCACATGGAGCAAAGGCTGGGAATACAACTTGGGCAGGTCACCAGTCCAACACAGGCTCCAATCGATCTTAATATGCATGTTTTTGGACTTGGGATAAAAGTGATAAACCCAGATAAAAACCACAGAGAGAGGAGCCTGATGTGAGCTATCCACTCATCCACCTACAGTATATATGGTCATGAAAGTAATATATACTGTATGGTCAATGATCTTATTCTGTCATTAACATTCAATGTTACCCGAAAATACTTATGCATTTATGCAACATCTGCAGGCACCGATGTAATAAATGACTTACAAAAACTCATTAAATTAATCATATAAAACTGTAATAGAGCAATTACATTTAAAATGCAAAAGAGTGGTGATGCTGGCGCTCGTATGATAAACACACTGTTCTTTGTTGCTCCAAATGTTCGTCTGCACTGCGTTCTGTACTCTCACACTTTATATGCCTGTCTCTCTCTCTCTCTCTTTCCCTCCAGTCTTCTCATATTCCCTCCTCCTCCTTCATCATCTTTATATCTCTCCCAGTGAACCCTACCAAGCAGGCATATGCTTTTTCTTTATTTTCCCCTCCTGCGTGTTCACCCTCCCACATTCCTCTCATTTCTCTCTCTCTCTCTATCTCTCTATCTCTCTCTCTCTCTCTGTATATCTCTCTCTCCCCCTCCATGTCTCTGGGGAGCCAGTTATAGCTCATATCTCACAGAAAGGGGCCATCCACCAGAGGAGGCCAGTGATTTCCATAACTGGGAGGGGTGGGGGGAGCCTTGCAGTGGTCTGCTGCATCGACAAACTATTAGAAAGAGAAGACAGAAAAAAAAGGGTGTGGACAAGCTTGCGGAGGGGAAGAAAAAAGTAAAAGTGTGGGAGACAAGAGGCAGAAACAGAGGCATATGGAGACAAGCAGGTCAAAAGGTCCGAACATAGGAGAGGTGTAGGACGAACTGTCAATGGGATGATGTAACCTCCCAAGCGGGGGGTTAAGTATAGGGAGTGATCACATATTCAAGGTCAGCAGTATGAATGCCATAAAGTGTCCTTGGATGAGTTTTCAGCCGGGATGAGATTAACAGTGTGGCTCTCCCCAGAGGTTTTTAGGACTGTAAGGCTGGGGCTGTCCTATGATCAGCACCCCGAGGAGGAGGAGGAGGAAGAGGAGGAGGAGGGGGGGGGGTACAGTGTCGGAACAGAGGCTGGTACATGAAGCAGATAGAGAGCGACAGATGAGGTGAAGAGGAAGGAGAGAAAGAAGAAAAAGAATGAGGGGATGTGAAAGAGAAATCAAACGGAGCAAAGTGAAGCCGGCAAAAGACAGAGGGAGAGAAGGAGTAATGGGAGAAGCAGAGTGGATGCTGCCCCCTCAGTACATACATATTCCATCTGTAAAGCTGCCTGTCTTAGGAAACACCAGTGCCCACCCCATCCCTCTATTCCTCACTTCCCTCCCTCCTCCCTTCACCGCCTCTTTCCTCCTCCATCCCTCTCCCTCTCCCTCACTGTGCCAGAGCACCGCAATAGCAGTATGAATAATTGAACAAGCCTGAATCTGGATTGAGAATTTCTGTTGCGGTTGTGTCTGCTGGTGCATCAGGCAGCCATGCAGGCATTCAGCACAACAACAAAATAAAAACACACAAACACGATGCCAAACTTTTCTTTTTTTGTTATTGCTCCAGTGTAAAAGTGAGAGTACACGAGGAGAGAACACACACTGTTTCACACACGCTCGGCTGGGGCTTGCACTCGGAGCGAGTCGCCCCTGTTTCTGTCTCACTGTGGGGATTTAAGTAAAAGGAGAATATTCAGCTACAGATGTACTGGAGCCTTTCTCAGTCTTGTATGACATTGAGCTGATGTTCAGAGTCAGAGTCTGAGAGGGAGACTGAGGGGAAGAGAGGGAGAGAGGGAGGGAGGGAGATCGGGCTGTGTTTGAAATGAATATTCCTGCACTGATTTCTACTGGTGGGGAATCTATGCTGGATGGGATCAATCAGCTCTCTCGGTGGAGGAGGGAGAAAAGAAAGAGTGGGTAAAGGGTAAAAGTTATAGCTGTAATGCAGGAGATCTGTACTGTATGTGTGGGTATAGTATGTGAGGGAAGAGGAGTGCTGCAGTGTGTGTGTGTGTGTGTGTAAGCGTGATGTGTGTGAGGGAGGGACAGGGAGCTGCAGTGGGGGTGTGTGCACACAGTCTGTTTGTGTTTGTGTGGACAGAAAACAGACTGACTACCTGTGAGACGTGAGTACATGTATGCATGCATGTGTGTGTGGCAGAGCAGGGGAGGGTATGCCCACTGGGTGTTCTCAGGTCGGCCCACAGCTACAGCCACAGTGTGCATGTGTGTGTGTGTGTGTGTGTGTGTCAGCGTGTGAAAGTGTGGATATATATATGCTCCAGTTCCAGCTTAATTGGCCCAAATCTGCCATTCAGTGAGGCCGGTTCTTCGCCCCTCCATGTGGCCTCTTGGGGAAGGAGGAACATAAGTGACATATTAAGATAGCACTCTCACACTTTCTTTCTCTCTCTCGCTCTCATGCACACACACACAGACACACATACCTGCTCACTTACCTTGTCTCCATCTGGGAACAGTGCCAACAGATATGCAATATAATTAGGTCATCTATGAATTTAAATGCATATTCATTGGTGTTATAGATCATGAAGGCACAACATAGGTGCACACTGTTACCCGCAACATTTTCCTGCACTTAAGCTGATTGAACCCTACTGATTGGAAGTCATCACCAGCATTTTACAATTGCTTTATGGGTATGATATTTGATCAAAAAGACTTGAGTGTGTCCAGAATAAAGTCTTGGGTGTTGGTCAGAAGATTGGAGGCAATTATTCACCATACAGTACCATTGTACAGTAACACAGCAATGTTGTGCATTGTGTATTCACTGCATGACATACAAAGTGAAAGGTTTTAGATAAATGAATGGCAGGTGAAAAATGTCTTAAATTTTAATTATAACCATACTACTATAATTTATCTACTCGTGAGTTCATTTAGCAGGCTGACAATTCTAATTTGCAAATCTAGCAGACACTGATGAAAATCAGATTAAGTTCGACAGATAACTGGTCATCAACTAAAGTTTCAGACAAATAAATCTGAGCTGATGATGGTCAGTGAGGAACTTTGAGTGATCGGTTGAGTTATTGCACTTCTGAAGGAAGATGAAATGAATGTCTGAGCCAGATTTTATAAGCAACTATTAAACAGTTGTTGGGACATTCCGACAGAAACCAAAATCCCTGACCTCTTGGTGGCATGAGAGCAAATGTGAAAGGATTACCCGAGCATATTATGCTTCATTGTCTGGAAACCGTGACGTTTTGCACCTATAAACTTTAAACTGCTGGTGATGATGGTTGAAAAGTCAGGAGATCAGCAAAGTCATCACGATTCATCATCTGGACACGATGGATATGTGCTGCAAATGCCAAGGTGGGCAGATCCATCCAACAAGCATCTCACACCCACCTGGAAAGGTCAATCCGCCACCACAGACACGGATTTGTCTTCTGGGAAACATGAATGTTTCTTCACCCCCCTTTTTTATTCAGGTTGTGTATAAATTAATGCTGTATCTTCACAATCTGATTTTGCTCTGAAGTATGAGCCTTTGTTGGAAATGTATTGCACTGTTATACACGCCCATAATTGGATTCAAAAGTGAACTTTTAGCATCTTTTCAATATGTTCAATCTCTGCAAACAGAGAAATGATGCAATATCAAAATGACACAAAGCTCTAAAACAAATGCAAGACAGACATGCTGCCTATAGGCTTATATTCATTCAATTTCATACCATAGACATGAGCGGGATGCTCTTAAAGTTAAACCTTCCTCTGAGTGTCCTGCTCATGTATAAATCCCATAGACGTATAAAGAGTCTCTTATCCGACAGGACTAGTTCATCCCTCAGGTCAGATCCCCCTAGAGGCCAGAGTTTTAAGTGAATATGCAGCATTTTGTGTGTTGTGTGTTACATCATTTGTGCATTTGCCATTTTGCTCTTCTTGACAAACATTGACAACAGCAATAGAGAAAAAAAACAAACTTCAAGTTGCATACTCCACTTTGGAAAAAAATGGTCAGAGCTGATGTGAACTTCTCCCCATACCCAAGTTGAGATGCTTCATCAGGGTTACCCTTCAGATTTGTGTTTTTTAATGCAGAAGCTCTAACACTGATCGTATATTTAGAAATAAACAGAATCTGCTGCTTGAAACTGGCTGCAGATGCTCCCCTGGATTTAGCATGTGTTGCATTTAAACAGCAATGCAGAGTAAAAAAGAAAAAGGCAAGTGCAACCAAAAGACGGTTAAACTAAAAGAGTGATGCTGTCCCACCTGTGTGGCCGTATGTAAACAAATATCCTCATGGTGTTACCAAACACTTCAGCGCTCATTAGGAGCAAAGACTGTTTTTCACATGATTCATCTCTGCATAAAGATTCACTGGCAAGGATATTGTTTTGAGTTTTGCTACTGCAGCAAAACATTACATAATATAACATATAAATAAGTTGGAATTACATAAGCAAGCTGAGAGGAGCAGCAACTTTTTCTTGGATCAGCGGCTGGGGACTGGGAGCTGGCGGATGATGGAGCGAGGCAGATAGAATCTGAAGGGGAATCAAAGAGTTGATACAGCAACTGAGCAAAAGCCAAACAGAAGCCACGTGGCTGCGTATCTCACAATGACAAAGCAAAAAGATAAAGAAAGAGGGAGACTCTGAATAAGACGGGCAGGAAAGGACCCATAGGTTCTCCTCAGACAAGTGTCATGCTGAGAGTTGTGAGAACACATGAGAGAAAGAGAAAGTCGTGTTGAGGAGGGAGAATATAACACTCCATCCATATGGTCTTTCTAATACTATGTGTTCTTCTGCAGTCTGTAAACAGCAGCATTATTGCATGGCTGACAAGTTGATTGAGGCTGGAGGAGCCCTGAGACAAGCAGTCAGTCAGAGGAACAGCGACAGATTTTACAGCGAGGTCTCAGCATTCCCCTGGCGCTTTACATCGCCGTTTCTGAATACATTGTCTTCAGACAGCTTGACTTGTTCGCTGATATATTTACTGCTTTCCCCCTCTGCATCTCGGTTATTTAAGTCTTTCACAGCAGCTCTATTTTTCTATGCTCCCTACCAGTAATACATTGATCATCCCAACAAGTATTGACTGTGCACACACAGACTGATATAGCTGCACCACACAGGAACCATTGTTCTCCAAAAACTAAAAATGACACACCAGTGAGTCACACTCTTGGACTCCATGTGGACATGTACCTTCATTATATCATTCTTTGTGCACAAAGACTATTTACTATTCTTTTCCATATAGAAAGTAGAGACGTGATAAGAGTTAGAAGAGGGTGATGTTGGGGACACGTGCTGTAAGACTCTCCTCCTTCTGGCGCCTCCTGCAACATCATAACAGCATGCAGCCCTGAAAGTGAACTAAAAATATCAGAACCAACAAGTTGCATGGTACGCTCATCAGTCTGTTTATTTGCTATTGCTAGTCTATTTGCAGGTCTCCCCATGTAATTCATCTGTTCTGATTGGTTTATGTTCCAGAATGACTTGGTTGGATTGAGGAAAAAGGTTAAAACGGCCACAGTGATAATGTGAGCTTGAGAGTGAATGATATATGATGGAGTGCCCAGGGTGTACATCCCATGTGTAGAGGAGAGTGGATACTTTATAGATCCCTTGGGGAGGTTCCCTTTGGGAAAACCCAGGTGCTGCAGCTATTTGGGAGCGATTGGGGTGAGGTGCAGGGCCATGGAGGGATACAAACCTTAGACATCTTAACCACTAAATCATGGATGACCCAAAAGTCAAGCTCCACCAAGGTTTGACTGTGGATTGCTGGATTTAGACGCCAGGGGTCTAAAGGTTATACCATGGAGGCATACTGGAGCTGGGACAGGCTCTCGGAGACACCCTCAGCACCACTGACCAGGAGCAAAGCAGGTAAAATATCACATAGATGGAATAGCCACAAGGGACGGCATTATGACCAGTGTTAAGTACAGTATTAATATTGGAACAAAGTTGAAGGACCAAATATTACAGTGATTCTGGTTCTCTGATCTGAGACAGAGTCTTGAAAGAATGACCGACCAGTTGGATTTCAGGCAAATATATTACGTTTATCGTCCTGTTACGACAGATGACAAACTGTGTCCGCCGAGGGGTCTGTTCACAGTTTCTCTGTCACAGGGAAACTTGTTACTCTTCATCAGAAATTTAATAAGTCATGATGATTTGAGCCCCCCCCCCAATATTAATGTTGAGTAACAATGGTGCCAAAAGCAACTGCTGTACTGAGAAAATCAGCTCTTACAATATGTCAAAAATGAATTTGAAATCATTCATGCATGGACTTCAGATTAAACAAAATGCCTGTGAGCACCCAACAAGGTTTTCGGAGGGATGTATTTTGATGCTCTGTAGCAGAATATGACCTCACGAGCCAGAGAAAGCTACACATGGGGAATAGGCAAACAAATCCCCCTTGGTTTTCCTCAGGCGCCCTGACCAATTACAGCGCTGATGTCCCGAGAAAAGACAACCTGAGGCCTGTGCACCCTGCAAAACTCCCTCGCCTCCCTCTAACCACACACACAGGAAACCTAGAGATTCATTAAATAAATCCTTCCTCGTCTCTGCTCTCATGTGCACATCTCCCCTGAGGCACTCCTGAGCGGCTCCTCTCTTCTGTGTTCTTCTTAACTGGGCCTAAAGCTGACCTTCACACCGATGAACAAGCAAAGGAGCTCTCCTACAAAAGCATTCACAACACTTTTTGTCAAGTACTGTCTTACTGCTTTAAGTAGTTCTCCACAGCAATGAAATGAGGCAGCGCGATTGAAACCTCTTACACAAATTCTCTTGACCCGCTGTACAACCTAAGTCATTGTGGAATCGACAACAATAGTGGTTCACAGCAGACCCCTGGTGACCCTGATGGCTCTGGCAAAGCAACCACGTACTCACAGTGGTTATTCTAACGACTCCACAGAGGTCAAATCCTGGGCTTCTCAACCAGCCTGTCAGAACTGAAGAAGCCTCTTGGGTGAGATACAAAATGTCTTCAGGAATCTGCAATTCCAGTCCAGCTGCCCTGACTGGAATAACGAGAAGTTGGATGTGACCTGGATGTATGAAAATCTCCCCAGACATTGATACTTAGCTGCTGTAGCAGGCATCTGCTGGAGTCTTTCCCAGTACACGCAGGGTGAGAGGCAGGGAATACACCCTGGAAAGGTTGTCAGGTCACCCAGTCATGCATGTTTTTGGACTCAGTGAGGAAACTGGAGAAACTAGAGTAATATAGGTTCCCTGTGCCTGAGTGGGTTTTCTGCGATGCTCTGACTTCTTCCTCTCACAGTCCAAAGCTGTGTAGCTGAGGTTCAGTGACGTTCAACATCGCCCAAAGGTGTGAGCATGACTTCCTGTCAGCCTCTGGGGTTGTACCTCCACCTGTGTCAACCCTGTGATTGACGGGCGACCTATTCAGGCAACACCACAGCTTTTACTCAGTGCTATTTGGCTTCAGCCTGAAGATAAGCATGATGATAAAAACTGTTCAGGTGAGTCATTTCAAGACCCTGGACCTGTGCATGCTCACTTTTTTCAATGACTTACTCATACAGTTTACTCACTGGGAATGAGAGATCATTGATTAGATTTGCTATGCTTCTCCTGATAAGTGAAATACTTTAGTAACTCAAGGATTTGTATTATAGTTGTATTAATGAGTGTTTTTGTATTCACAGTATATAACCGGCTCAGTGGAACTTTGATAGACAATCACAACATTATGTTTTTTCTTCTATTCAGTCAGGGGCGAGTTATTCAGCCAGAGAAAGTGACCTTGGCATGAGTGGTGGCAAAATCGTTTTCAATCCAAAAACTACAACACAATAAGTCACAAATTAAAATGAAGCCCTCCAAAAAAAACAAAAAAACAGCAAAACAGTGAAATAACAAGACTGTCACGACTCTTTCAATCCACTGTGCTGGCAAAGAGGTGAAGGAGGAAGAGCACCTGGAGACGGGCAAGTAGAGGACACAGACAGAGATGTAGATGAAACCCTTAACCAAAACAGAATTTCCATCCAAGGCTCCTTCATGTTACCGGAGGGAATTATCAACCACTGCTGACAAACACACACACACACACACACACACAGACACGCACTTGAACATGCATATTCACTTGCACATGAGCACACCATGTCACAAATGTATCAAAGCTTGGTGCCTCAATCAGGAGAGAACAAAGAGGAGGAGGTGTGTTTGTCCTCTGTGTAACTCCGTGTGATGTGATTTGCGTCTTGGCCTCTTTAATCTCCGTTCACCTGAAAACCACCATGAAGTGCAGGTATACTGAAGCCACAGACAGATAGACTGACAGTTAATATTTCATGCCTGCAGAGACTTTTAGCTCATGGAGAGCTTGAGAGAGCACAACTGTGTTTGATGGTTAAACCAAGTAGTAAAAAAATCAGCTGGAGGAAACCCCTGGGATGAAAGGGACTGAGAGCACTTTGTCTCTGCCTCTTGGAAGTCATTCATCTGAGAGAATTGGAGATCATTTTGGACTACAGGAAAAAAGGAAAGTGTAAATCTGTACCCAGTTGCTGTGAGGCAAAAATCAGTGACATTGCATGTGATTCCACAATAAAACAAAAACAGAGCAAACAAATTTATGTTTTGGCTGTTTAGCATTGTGAAAAACAGAGTTAGAGACATGATTGTAGCCCAAACAAGGACTGCTGAGTTGAAAACTTTGCAACCCCTAAACAGGACTTGACTTGAGACTTACTATAACAGACTTAAGGCTTTACCTCTTGTGTCCACTGACTTGAAGTTCTCCTAAACTGTGTTGTAAAGATGCTATAAAGATGACACTTGATCACAAGGGTGCTGATTAACTTGTATACTTGTCCAGACCACCCAGATCAAAATGTGATTTGATTTGACAAAAGCTGGAGCTAGAGCAGTTTAATGCAGTAGGCTACCACAGCATAAGACTATACTCTGAGTCCCGGTCCAACAAGCTGCAACAAGCTAATGCTAGTGAACATAATTGAGTATTATCCCATAGCTACCACAGGCTATGCAGTATACACATATACTATATTATATACATTATATATTATATATTATATATGCTATAATGTGGTCGCTATTTCAGTCAAAGATTGCAAACGAGATTACAAACCAGATTGCAAACTAGCTCTTAACATTTGCTATTAGCAAATGGCTGTTAGCAGACATTGTTAGCAGAGGGAGCTTTGGCAGCCTCCTCATAGGAGGAAAGTGAGAATAGGCTATTCATGATGAAGATTAACAAGAATATCTATAGTATTGAATATATAATACATTACATATGCATTGGTATTGTTAAGCTAGAGCCAAAGTCCAAAAGCCCAAATCTTTGTGAACCAGCTTCATAGTACTTACTGTCTGAGGTAGAAAATCACAGCATGATGGAGCAATACAGGCCACTGTGTTGTGTCTCGTCAAAAAGCAGAACAGAGTTTTCACACTGCTGAAGATGCCTCTGCAAGCTAATTCTGGGCCTGGTCAGCTCCAATCAAAAGAGAAGTGAATGCAGGCAACCATGGCCCTCAACCCTGTTTCGCTCGTCGTCTTTGTTTGTCTTTGCAGCAAATAAACCCAACACTGAGATTTCAAGGCCAGTCACGCTTTGTGCGTGATGCATTTCTTTTATTTTTTAATGCCGTGAGTATTTTTTCCCCTCCAATGATGTGAAGGAATGATACACTGTTACCTGTGTTTACTGTGGACACTAACAATTTCGACAATTTCTCCCACATTTTCTTTCTTGCCCTTCTCTGTTGAACCTGGATAGAATTCTTATCTCTTCTTTCTTCCTTTGAGATTGGTTCTTTTTCAATGTCCTTTTTTTAATGTCCTTGTATCTATTCTGATCTAATTTGAGTAGAACTCAAATTAGATTTGAGTTCTACTCAAATTAGATAAGAATAGTTGAAATCCTATTTCAACAAGAGCACTTTGCAAATTTGATTTAATTTTTTTTCAGAGATCTATAAAAGTTGCATTCCTTTTACAGCAGGTCGCTGAAGTCAGGGCCGCAGCCTTGTTGAACACAACACTGGAAATTATGAGCCACAAAAGGCAGAACAGCATTACATTTTTCAACGGCAAATGATACATGGACAAAGGAAGAGGACAATTATAAAGCTGAGAGGAATCACATTTGAGTATGAACTTAAAAGGAGGTCAAAGTCGATGTCAAAGCAAACCTTTTACAAAACAAATGAGGGCGAGGATGTGGGAGACAGAACGGCTGCTGAGAGAACAGGGGCAGAGCTGTCAGAGGGAGACGGCAGGATCGCTGCCCTCTGTCAGATTCCTCAGGCTCGAAATAACCAAAAAGCAAAGACGTCCGCCCAGGTTTCAACCGCTCAGGGCCTCTGAAACCCAAAGACTGAAAGGCGAGATGGAAGAGAAGATGGAGAGATTGCAGATGGGAAAACTGCGGCGCAAACAGAGACCAGCGAGCAGAGAGGAGCTGTCAGATTTCTGTGTTTCTGTCTCCTCTTCCTTACAAGCCCGCGAGGTAGACAATTAGAACAGAGATCAGACCCAGAGGCCTCCAGGAAAAGTGATCTATCGTAACGCCAAATCCTGCAGTAGCAATACTGCTCAGTCATTCATGTTTGCAACTTGTGAATCATGGTGTGAGTTGAGTCCATTTGCCCAAAGGACGATTCAGCAGCTTCACCGAGACAGAGTGAATCTGGACGATACAACCTCCACGCAAACACTATGGAAATAAGTTGTTACTGTATGGGTCGATGGCCTAAAGGTCCTGATAATATATAAGCATACAGCAGAAGTGGTCTTTAATTTCTTAAAAACCAAGCTTATAGGTAAAACCCAATGGTTCATTGTCCATTGAGCTGTGACCTATAAACCAATATTTACCTGTAATTCTAATGAATGAAGTATTTATCTTTGTTTTCTGCTGCTGAAATAGAAACTATAAAAACATTTGTCCCCTTTAAAGAAACCATAAAGATGCAACATAAAAGGCTGATCAAGGTCCTACTGTGTTGCATTGGTGTGTTGTATGGTGACATCAGCACAGCCTGCCCTCCATCCATTAGTGCCACGGTCTGTCCATAATGTATACAGTGTGCGTTGCGGTGTCTCTGACGTGGCACGCGTCCACCGTCTCCACTCTGACCCCACCTGCTGATCGATGCTGCCCCATCTGACTGCTTCTATTCCTGGCCTCCGTCCCTGCAGCGTCAGGCCCCTGCACCCCCTTCACCCCCGCCTCGCTGGGTCCGGCCTGGCACAGCGGCGTCACCTGCCAGGCCTGACTCACTCAGTGACGATAGGTTACTGCGCACGCAATGCGCCCCGCGTGTGTGTGCGCGTGTGTCACACTGATTGCTGTTTCTATTATTGTATAATTTCACACAATCCATATTATTAACACCCTAATGCAGATCAAGGACATATGATTTATTTAGAAGGGTCCCACTGTAAAAAGCTTAGTGACCCAAAAAGGTAATGAGAACAGTGTATAAAAAGAGCCGGTCTGACCCATATCCGGTTTAGATGTGGAGCAAGTGCGTAAAAAGATGCAGCTCATCTGATGGCCTGGACTGAAAGGGCTGCACTTATAAAAGCACATGAAAGTTATAGAAAGCAGTCACTCTCCCTCCCTCCAAAACATACACTCGCTCTTTCATCAGAAAACACTCACACACATCCATTCAACCACCCACATGGACACACAGATACACAACTTTTCCTATGCCCTTCCTCTGCTTCTGCTTCGTCCTCTGCCTGCTTCTAACAATCCTGAAGCAATTGAAACCTGTTTCATACAAAAGGAAGTATTCAAAGCCAAAGAAACCACTCGGAAAGCCCATAGAACTGTTAAAATAACTGAATCTGAGACCCTGTAAAATTTTTACTTGTTGTAATTAAATTGAGATATCATTCATTATGCAGCTGACATCCAGCCAGGGAGGCATGATTGTGTTCAGATAAGTCTTAGTCTGCTGTCACCGAGGACCCTCGCTACGGGCCTTATCTTTATGACCTGCATGATCAGAGTTTGATTTATGACTGCCAGGTTGTCTGCGCTCACAGAATCATCACTGGAGCGCAGCAGCTTTTTCTCCCTATCAAAATCAAGTGCAACATCGTGGAAACATGGGCTTGTGCAGAGGCTGCGTGTATTTGCCAACTGCTCCATGTAGTGACGTGAGGCATGTAAAAAAATCAGTGTGGACAAGGTGGACTTCAATTACATTACACTACATTTACACATTTGGCAGATGCTTTAATCCAAAGCGACTTAAATGGGGAGAAATTGGGGTGAGGACGTCTAGGTTGCAAATCCATGTCCCTAACCACTCGACCACAGCTGTTCCAATTACCCTTCGTTAATGTCACAATGGCTTCATCGTGACATTATTCACCTGAGCGACCTGGTCTGGTTAGAGACTAAATGCTATGGCAGAGGGCACTGGGTACAGTGGGACAGAAGGACGTGTGCTGTGAAGATGGACGAGAAAAATAATAATCGTATTTATTGTTGTAATTCAGAGTACAGATGAGACTGTCAGCAACTACTGCGTTGCTTAGCAACTCAGCATTGTATGAATGTGCCACAAGATGGTAAAAACTGTACAGTCTCTGCTTGGGTGTGTGCATGTGTGTGTGCGTGTGTGTGTGTGTGTGTGTGTGTCAGTTGCAGCAGAGCCTGTGAAGCTCATATTGTTGATATACCTCTGTGTTGTCTCCTCAGGTTGTTTTTATGCTTTAATAATAAAGAGTGAAGTTTTTTTCTTTAATTAATGTGGGCTGGGCACAGAGTTTATATTGAGTTGTGTGTTGATCTTTTGAGGTTCTCTCTGTTTGTAGTTCAGATCGGTTGTCTCTTAATCAGTCCTGACATGACTTTATCTGACATATACAGATGTCAAAAAAGTTTTAGGAGTATATTTTATTTTCTTCGGCTTTTAAAATACAAATATGTGATTAAACTGGGACCGCCTACTAGAAACTGTATTTTAATTGAGTGCAACCCTCTACTACCCTTCTTATGCCCCAACTCGTATTCTAACAGACATCTGAAGCACAACATTGAGCACACAGCATGATCCTGCATCAGCTATTGGTTCGGTGTAACAGCTAAACCCCGAGGCCTCGCAGCATTGCCCATTAGTAGGATTTACCATTACTGTCCCCTAAGCTGTGTACTCCTCAGCCTGCCTCCCCAGTCCAGTTAGCGAGGACCCCTACAAAAACACAACACAAAACAATTTGTTCTGAAGAGCCACCCAGGACCATTCTGGGCACATTACAGAGGCAATGAGCACCGGCAAGTAAACGAGCAGCGACTGACACCGAGCCGCAGAGCAGCCGCGAGAAATCAGAACCAGGAACAGTGCGAGAGAGAGAGAGAGAGACGGATGAAGAGGACAGGGAGGGGTGCCAGATGGAGAATGAGACGTGGAGCTGTTATCAGGTTACGGCCACCGTGTCTCTGCAGAGAGCGGGCTGAGGGGGCAACGAAAGGACAGCGTAACACGGTTGTAACGGTGAGAGAATGGACATTACGTAAGGCTGACTCAGGGTCAGTGTTAGAAGAAAGAGCAAGAGATAAAACTGTGACCGCAGCATCAGACCGGCTCTCTATGGACTGCTGTTAATATACTGGAGGACATATTAGTTATTAGACATGGACACACTGTGCCATTGCTGCTCATTATGTGGACGGATTATTAGTTTCGTTGGAGGTGTGTCTGTGCGTGTGTACTTGTGTGTATGTGTGTGTGTGTGCAATGTTGAGGCAGCCACATTTTTCTGCAACTCATATTTCCAGGTAAATACACAAGAAACACACACACACACACACACCACATCATTAACTGCAAAGCCTTTTTTATCGTCTATTGCTACGGGTGGTGGCTTTGTGTTAGAAAACAGGAAACACGAGCTGTCACACAATCGCAGAAAATTTTAATCAAACCTTCAGGTTGAACGGACTTGGAAGAGGAGCTGAAGTTGGACATTAAAAAATCATTACCCACAACCTTGGGCTCCATGTGCGCGATAAAAACACAGAGGGTAGGAGGCTGGGTGGTGGTATTTTGGGGCTCTCAGTCTATTCTGAACACTGGTCCATCTGTCCAAATGGGTGAGTGTTTTTCCAAAACTCAGCTATTACAGTTGTGAGTGGAGCTTTACTACAATCCATTCATCCATCCAAATGGTGTCATGGCAGTCTACTGATCCCTATTCCCAGTACACTTAGATTAAAGGCAGGGGATTCACCGTGGACAAGTCACCAGTCCATCACAGGACACACACACCATTCACTCTCCCACCGGGAATTTAGAGTCTTCACCCTCATGCTATGAGGCAACAGTGCTAACCACTCCTAAACCATATCTCTGCCAAATGAAATCATCAGCTCTATTAAAGTACAGAAATCCCCTCGCACACTTGCTCATTGTCTCCACGCATAAAAACTCTTATCCATCCCATATTCTTATTATCGAGCAGCCTCAGACCTGCTGATGTGTGGTAAAAACTCCACCTGAGGGGCATATTAGAAAATGCACTGTGTGTCCACGTGTCCAAGTAATGCTACTAAACCTTAAACGCATCCTCGTATCCCACATGTCCCATTTGTGAAAATGTCCTTAACACAACGCGTTTCATATTTGTATATTTGCAAATATGATGGAGATTTGCTGCGTCTGTGAACGTAATCATGGGAGTTGGGCTGATGAATAAATGATGAGGTAAATTGCTGTTGCGCTGCAGTTTCCCAAACCACTTCCTGTTGTCACAGAGTGCGAGCTGATCTGAGGAGATGAGAAAACAAATAGGGAAAATCAGGGGGAAAGCACGGTTTCCTGTGAAATAGGAATGAGGCGAGGAATGTAAGGCACATGCAGGATATATTTTTAATCACTGGCTAATGGCATGGGAAAAGCACAACTCCCATTCGGCTTTTTAAGCTCAGTATGTTGTGACAGGTGTAAAGTTGCTGAGGCACGGCGAGTTGCAAAGCGGCGCCTTTACAGTAAATGTGCAGCGCAGATAAGGTCAGATCGACACTGAGAAGTCTCTCTCTTCCCAAACTGTCCCATCTGGTCTGATAATATATGCCGCTTATGGTGGGGAAAAAAAAAAAATCATCCCTGTCAAGTGTGGCCTCATCCTCATCAATTTGAGACTGCGTGTGTTGCTATTAAAAGCTTATTGTTAATGAAGGACAAATAATGAGTTTTGGATGCAACACCTTCCTTAAAGCGTACGGTGGGGCTTTGATGGCTTATGACTCAGGCAATTAGAGTTTGGGAGTGTTACTCTAATAGGCAATTATGCATCTTTTCTAATTAGATATAAGACATGAAGATACATGAGGGGGCATTACAGGGAAACAGCTCTTATTATGAGCATGGAACATTTTAATTTATAGAAATGTATTCAAGGATTATCTTCATATTAGCTCAAATTAATGGATGTTGGTCAGGTTTTCCATCAGAGACACCAGAGAAGGCCTCAAGTCCCTTCAAGGATGAAGGGAGTGGACGAGTCCCAAATAATTGATGTTGAAAGCGAGACACAACCTCTGAAATGAACTCAGAGTAAACAAGTGATGGCAGGACAGCAGGCAGCTGGGCCACGTCGTCCAGTGAAAAAAAATCAATCAAAATGTGGTCACCTTTCCTGCGCTGCAGTTATTTGTTTCATATAAACAAAAACAACATACCGTATGAGAGCAACACCAAACAACCGCTAAATAATCAATATAAAGAGTTACAATTGGTGGCTCCAACATGGGCCAATCCCAGTGGTCATAAGCCAAGAAGTGCTCACTCTCACATAAGAACCAGTAGGGGCATTTTAGAGTCTCTATTTAGTGAGACAGACACAGGGGGAAGACGCAGAGAAAGGCCTAATCCCCACCAGGAGACTCAAACCCGGGTCCTTCTTGCTTAGAAACTTCTCAGATTAGAAACTGGGTTCGGAGCTTTAATTATCACATTGACATCTTGTAAAAACAATTTCAGCACTGTTCTAATGGCCTGATATGAATAGGCTGAAAGCACTCACAGGCAGCGGCTTATTTGGGGTTATTCTGAGAACAAGGTGTGATGGCTGTTTGTTAGTTTCAGTGTTGAGAGTTCAATTGAAATTCAAGGCCTCTTCATCTTCTGTAAAAAGCTCTCAAAGGCCTCGTTCTCCTCAAACTCATGCAGTTCAGAGTGACGAGTGTCTCACACCAAAGCAGACAACCTGTTTCACACGTCTACCAGATACATCTCTCTGCATTGCATAGAGTGTTGGAGGCGCCATTCAGTGTGGGCAAGAATTTAAACCATACCGGACTTATTAATTATGTGGTTGAAGTTTCTTTATCTTCTTCCTCATACGTCTCTTCACTTCTAGCTCTCGTTAATTGCTGTAATACAAGAGATTTCAGCTACTTTCAGCTAATACTGACGGCTACCTTTACTTCAGCAGCTGTGGAAGCTTATGGCACAAAAGAGAGAGATGAACAGTGCGACCTTTGACCTTGAGCAGGCAGGTGCACCATCATCCCCGCTAACCTGGCTGACCCCAGTGTCTGTACCGGGCGGCCA
Organism: Karalla daura; assembly: GCA_029224185.1. Taxonomy (NCBI): domain Eukaryota; kingdom Metazoa; phylum Chordata; class Actinopteri; order Chaetodontiformes; family Leiognathidae; genus Karalla; species Karalla daura. The sequence goes on from CM055189.1 coordinate 15,926,373, forward strand.
AGGCCGGGCCTGCTTTTATCAGCCTGCGACAGTGTGTCCACACGCACACATACATGTCGTGAGAGCAACAGCAGCTCAGGGCCTCTGTGTCACTGAAAGCTAATGGGAACAGTTATACCTCCGAGCTAAACTCCAGCTGCAGCAAACATCACGTTTCTCTTGGCCATCTTTGGCCATCAATTCGATCAAGTCTTAGCAATAAGTTAGAAATTACATACACTGTGTTACATGTGCTTACATGTGCTTTTTGTTGGGCGGGATGGAGGAGGTAATGCCAGTGTAGCATCCTGTTTATTCTTATTTTAGCGGATTTGTCAAAAGGAAAAAAAAACACCTTTACTCTATTATATTTGGATCCATTTGCTATTCCATGCATTTCCTGACATACAGGGATGGTTTTGCTGATCCCTTGTCTGCATGTGCTCTGTCATCCAACAGCAGCCGCACCTCTCTTTGTGACTCCATTCGTAGGAGAATAATATAGCAGGAGATTACGGTGAGACAGGCGTCCTTTGTCTCACAGTTTTCTTTCTTCTTTTCAGGTGAAGGTGTTCAAGTGGATCTGGCGGGGTGTTCTTTGTTTGCTGGGGACACTGATTGTAGCCACCCGGTAAATCGATATTTTAAACATGCACTATCTCTGCTAGCCAAGTAAAGGTTAATATTCACAGTATCAGTGTGTGGGTGCTCAGAGGTGGTCATGTAACTAGGTATGATCTCTCTTCAGTCTGTGTTTTTATGAAGTGGAACGCAGGGAGAGGTTAATTCCTCTCAGCAGGCTAATGAGGAAAAGGGAAATTATTTCTTGGCCGCCGACTGAGAGGTTTATAAAGAGGGCAGTTCTCAATTTAAGAAGCCAAGAGTGTCGCCGGTTCACAGAGATGATCCAGTAATGTGATGTGGACAGTTAATGAGCGGCTCCGGTCAGACAACAGAGGAGCCACAAAGGTGATAAAAGGCAAAAATCTGCCACTTCTGTCTTCTCACAGTTGTGTATTTGTGTTGTTGTGTATGTTGACACTGCATGCATCCCAGTTTTATATTCAATGCTAAATCTACTACAGATTGCCGTCTGCAGGGCAGGCTGCCCATCAGGGACTTTTACTCTGCTCCACCTGCTCGTGCAAACTGCCACCACAGCAACTTCTGTGCACTGAGTGAAATCTTTATGCTAATTTGGGGAGATTGGTGAACTGAGCGCCGTGTTGATACAGATGACCCACCCGCACAACTCATTAAGAGATAATGAGACTGACCCACCGAATCATTTACATGATATGTGCAAATAGGATTTCATTTGATTAGCATATTATGGAGCTCCCCTCGCGCTGGGAGGAGGCGGTTTTACGATTTTGTCTCTTCGGTCGTTTAAGTTCTGATTCGTTCACAGGGGCCAATAAGACCCTGACAGACAGCAAGAGGAGGAGAAAACACTGTACGACATGCGGCAACAACAGCTGGCGCCAGGATTTATTGGTGTGCAAAAGTGTATTTGCACATCATGGTGCAGCCCTGGCCGCACACATGCACGTATAAACACACGTGCAGGTGCTCCTGCAGAGGCATGCATACAGAAACATTCACAGAATCCCCTAAAGTCAGCACATTTCCAGACAGTAAACAAGCCAGGGAGCTGCTTAGCCATGCCGGTCAGGCTTCAGGCATTACCAGCGCACATAACATGAATCCACACACACACACACACGCATGCCTGCACACACACTCATTCACAGGGCTGTAAACATTAGCAATATTTTCCCATTTCTTCTGCAGGGCAGGTGGGAGAGCAGTAGATCTTCGGGGGCTCAGCCCTTCACCGGTAATAATCTGCTTTACACTTCACACCTCCGTGGAGATGAATCACACAGTGGATGGTGTCGCTGTGTGTCAGAGATGGGAGGAGACCCTGACGTACCGTGGAAAGGATGAACTCCATGCTCTCTGGCTGTTTTCTTTTCTTTTTTGTATAATACATTGCAGGGAGAGGACGTTTCAGATTCTATCAGCTGACCAGGCCTATAAAACTCTGCAGCGATGCAGATGAGGCTACAAAGACGAGGTCTGGAAGACATAATCCTTATATTAGCAATTGTGTATTGATCCATCCGTTATCTCATCTGCTTGAGTACCCACTGGTGTTTCTGGGGTCGACTGGTGGCTGACTCTCCCCAGCACATATAGGGTGAGGGGAAATCACTCTCACACAGTCCTGTGAGAATAAACTGCTTTAAATATCTAAAATCCCACATGGTTTGTTCTTTTTCGCAATCTGGGTGCAGTAGAGAGACATCCTGAGTGCCACTAAGTTTCAGTTCTGGAGTTTTTGGTGGATTTTCAGTGTCTTTGTCCTCGTTCTGAATCTCATATGAACCGACCATTTTCAGCAGTTCTTAGAGGGTAAAGTGTGCAAACCAAGCTGTGTCAGAATAGGTCTGGGATTCAGTCAGTCAAAGTAAAATGTACCGAAGGCCTCAGTACACGTTCCTGTCCCATTTGTGACTGAACTGGCACATTCACATAAACCTTTTCAAAATGCACTGAGAATCTGCCTCAAGGTCTTCTCAGTTCACATACATTCACAACTTCTCCAACGCTGTCAGAATCCACACTTCTTTATGAAGCCTCCAACTCACCGCACCAGCTGAGGAATCCTTTCATGGCTTCTTCAGAGAGAGATCAGATTAAACAGAATCTCATGAAAGTGCAGATGGCAGGTTCGGGCCCATTGTCTCACCCTTTTCATTTGTTTCAATATCAGCATTAAACGTGATGATACGACAAATTAACCTGTGAATATGCCTTAATGAAGAGTACGAGGAACTCGGAGGTCTGAAACACCTGCCCGAAGTTAAAAGCAAAGGGAAAGCTGAGTGATGACAAGGAATTTCGGAGCGTCAGATGAAGCGGTGACGGGTCTCGGACCTCCGCTGCGTGACGCACGCGCTGACCCGACTGATGAGGACATGGCGGCGTGACGCGAGGCAGAGACACCTGCCATCGAGCCTGGGCCCCGGGAGACGCTCGCTACCTACGCAAACTGCTGACCGACTTCTGGAGGGAGAGGGGTGTGGAGAGTGAGAAAAAAAAAAGGAAAACAGGACTACACACTAAAATTTATGGGCAACATCTGCGGTGTGGTGACAGGCTGCAACTCAAGATCAGAGACTGGGTTTTTAAGGACTTGTAGCATCATGACTCAAACTGACAGCCTCGGCATGCATTACAGCAGTTCACCAATACTGAAGTGGAGTAGAAGTAATGGGATTAATGACAGTAACTACAGGTACATTTACTCAACTAAGCCACAGGCATGAAGGTATTTGTAGTACACATAATACTGCTGCTTTATATTTCTACTTATAGAAGTAGAAGTATTCAGATCTGATTTGTTTGGAGCAGTTAAAAAATAACATAAAATCATCAATGCAACAATTTTACTGTTTTAGCCCCTGAATTGGAACAAAACCTCAGGTCTGAATACAGCCACAGTCAATTTAGAGGCTTTTATCCAAAGTGACCTGTGTGTGCTAGAGACACACACAAAGCAGATAAATGGATGGATGTAAACAGTAAAAGTAAAATAAAACTATGCAATGTAATGAAAACGACAGCAAAAGTTAAGATCCAAAACACTTTCTCTGGTAATGGAGCCTCAAATGATTTTATCTAATGAGTTTAGTTAGGGTTAGAGTTAGGAATAACAAAATAAAAGAGCAGATCTTGACTGATCTATGTCTATTACACACAGAACAACATATTGGTAAATGCTAATCTCCATATCTATTCTTAGTTAAAAATGCCTTATTATCTGAAAGGAAAACAACTCTTTGAGGAAAAGTATGAGACTAAGGAGGAACCTCCTCCATTTTGTAAAATTGTGTGAGTGTAGTAGGTTTAGGTTTATGCATGTAATCACTTTAATTTTAACTTATGCTGTTGTTTGTCCTGTCAACATTTGTCTTGTGTTAATTCACTGCTTTTAAATATGTCACATTAGGTTGGGAAAGCAATACATGCAAGGTTTAATCCCATGATCTCCAAATGAAGTCCTATGTATCTGTATCACCTGACAGGATGTGGTGCAGCGAGTCTGTGCTAATAAACCAAGTTGTCATTTTGTCATTTTAATGACACTGTGGCTTAAATCATTAATTCGTTTGCACCTTTCTAACACTGACGCACACTAAACCAACAGCCCCGCAGTAAATCCTGCCTTCATTACGCTCGACCTGTCTGAATCCTGCTCGTAGAGGAGTGTGTTTTCACCTCGCAGGCTGCAAACTGCAGTGTTGTCAAAATAACACGCCGCACCATGAGCAAAATATCAGAGCAGCTATTATGCATGGGAGATAAATCCAATACATTTACATCCATTTAGCGGACGATTTTATCCAAAGTGACTTCCACGGGAGTAATAACATTAAAGCTACTTCAGAACAGAATAATAATATAGATGAGTAATGCAAAACTGACAGGAGCTTTACATGATGGTAATGAGAATGATGCTAGGCTGAGATGTCAGTTCAGCTGATACGTCTATCCAGACTTATAATGTGTTGTATAATATATTGCATCTTATTGTATTGTACTGTATCCTATCACACCTAAATTCTCAATACATGTAGACAATAAAAAACTCTTTTGCTTTCAAGGTCAATTGTACACAAATGAGTGTATGTCCCAATGTCCCAAAGTCCCAAAGTTGCTCATGTCAATGAACCACTATGTGTCATATAGTCTTATTCATGAAACTAACGTAACTTGAATGACATCTTAAAGACTGCAGCGCAGTTAAAACAGCAGCAGACTCACAGCTACCGAACACTGCTGGCAGCGTGAACATCAACAGCTTGCCGGCTGAAGCCCGCTGGCTCCTTCCCCTGGAGAAATTATTTGCAAAAGATCTAATATTGTCCTCTCTTCAACCGGTGGAAGTGAAAGGAAGCGCTCTGCTACTATGGTGTCTGACAGGCACTGCGAGGTTTAACTTTTTATTACAGGGTTCATAGAAGTAAATCCACTCGGCGCGGCCTCATCTGTTTAAAGCTTGATGTGAGGAGCTTTTCCCCGCTCTCATCATCGCGCGCTGCTCATTCGACCGACCTGCGTCACATCTCTCTCATGACATCCTCTGACTGATTGATTGAACTGTCCCTTTAAAGAAAATGACACCTACGGAGCCGGACTAATCAGGTATTCCAGGCAGAGAGAATCAGTGAACAGTGAAGAGCCCCTCGTCCGTCTGTCGGTCTGAGTGTCTCTGGTCGGTTTCTGCACCAAAGCAGCTGCTTACCAATAGCCAAAAATCACTCTGAAGAGATGCCCTCTCATACCGAATTCTGATTGGGTCGGTGCGATACGACTCACTGCCATGTCTGACAGCTGTGAGGCAGAGTGAGGAGGTGATGGAGGGAGGGCAGAGTTAGAGAGATGGCCAGGCCGAAGCCAGGAGGGAGGGAAGGGGAGAGAGGGATGAGAAAACAGAGCTGTGCAAAAGTCCAAATTTTAGAGCTGGCTCTTATTTGAGTCATTCATCCATCCGTCTATCCGCTCCCCTGACCCGTTTTGTACCATAACAGGTCTGTTGGAGCCTATCGCAGCACACTGCAGGCAAAGGAAGGCAGTACACCGTTGGACAATCCACCATTCACTCTCACACTCAGAGGCAGTTTAGACACCAATCTGCTAATGCATGCATGTTTTTGGACTGTGGGAGGAAAGTGGAGTACCAGGAGAAAACCCACGGACAACATAGAAACGTCCACACAGAGAGTCTGGCAATGGGACCTCATCTAACACATTTAGTTACAGAAATAAGTAATATCCTTGAAAGCAGAACATTAACATCAAATGTCCTTAATGTTGTTTAATGCTTTAAAGATCCTTTTCTAAGACTCTTTCTAAGAGTCTTTATTCAATCCTTTTGAACACTGGAAACTCAAAGTCCAGGTCTGATATGAAATGTATCAGGAAACAAATGCTGTTCACCTCAGATTGTTGTAGAGTGACCACTTTGATAGTGTTTGGGAAAAGCAAATTATTCTGGGAAATAAAAGGCCTTTTATTGTAATTGTTGTAAGTTTAAATAACATTCTTCCTTTACAAACAGATCATACTAACGTATCTCTTTTAGAAAATGTGTTTGGTCCTTTATTGAAATTCAACAGAACAAGAGGGGGAAGGAAAAGAAAGTGAGGAACGAGCAATGTGATGTAGTGGAAGTGAGATCGACAGAGGGCAGGGAGGAAGTGAGAAAGCCAGAAATGAGACGTGTACAAAGGGAAAGACAGGATGTTTGAAGCCGCCTGTCTGACATTAAAGCGCGGGGCTTTATAAGGCAGCTGAGCCCTGACACTGACGGGTAGGAAGAGGAGGAGAGGAGATGAAGAGTCCCTCCGTTACACCCCGTCAGTTAGGAGAACTGACATGACGAATAATGCAATCTGTGCACCTAACAATCTGCACCACCGTCTATTCACCGGCGAGGATTTACCACCGCTCTCCTGCTCCTTCCATAACTACGAATCATTATTCCAGGGTGCCCTTAATGCATTTATGAACACAGCGGATGTTTGCCTGCATAGATAGAGATGGGGGAAAGAAAAGACATGTTTGTGTGACATTTGAGTTTGATGTCAAATATTTATCATCGATTCGTCGCTCATCTCGACGACAAATCACACTCCTGCCTCGCCCGCGGTGAAACACCGCATTACCCTGATGCAAATGAGCTGTAGCGGATGTGATGCATGGGATTGGTTGTAGTGTCTTCGGGAAAGAAAAAGAAAAAAAAAAAGAAAAAACTCGAGGGCCGCCGCCACTCGTGTTGATGTACTCGGGCACCAGGACGCACATTATGGCTTATGAATGGCCTGGGAGAGACGAGGGGGTGCAGGGGCCCACAGGCCCCGGCTTCCTCACCGTGAGTAATGATGTGTGTGAGCGAGGCGAGGAGAGGCGAGGAGAGGCGAGGAGAGGCGAGGAGAGGCTAGGCGAGGCGATGAGTTTGTGCGTAGGAGAGGCTGGTTTTCTCAGAGTAACGGGAGCGTGTGACGGCAAACGGCCCGGGAAAAAAAAAAACGCACGCAAAACGCGTAGCGTGAGAGGATGACGTGTGAGAGGTGATGATAGTGGAGACAGTGATCAGAGCAGGAAGATGAGAGGTGATCTGATGCTCCACATGATTAATGCAGATGCTGAGCCCGGTGAGCTGCTTCCTTCCTCTAGCCTCTGGGGGGGTTGCGTTGAGTGTTTGCGGCCGTATATGTGTGTGCAGTAAAACGTGTGGGTGTGTTTGTGGGTATGCGACAAGACTGACAGTTGTGTGCGTAAAGCTGGAATAAAAGCGAAGCATCTGGAGGCAGAAAAATGGTAAGACAGGGCAGGGATGTAACCAAGACTGAGATCATGAGGCCCATTCATTCATAGTGCATCAATCAGTTCATCAGTCTTTTGACATTATTGGTTCAAAATCATAACAATACGATTGGAAAGCACTAAATATGATGGGTTTGGTGCAAATGTTTAAATTTGTGTTTCGACTACATTGCAACACTAAAATGCAAAAGAAAAAAAATGGTCCCGAAGTTCTTGATTATTGCTAAGTTTCACTCCCCTTTTAATAAAGGGGAGTGGAGTAGAAGCTCTCTAGCGACTTTTTATTTAGCAGATTTTTTGACAAATCGCCACGTGAACAGATTAACAGTCAAGCTTTTATAGTGCACACAGTTCACGCCACTACACACACACACACACACGCACACACACACAATTCACTCACACAACGGTTAATCATTCTCCAATCGACCAAAACATGCATGTTTTTGGACTGAGGAAGAAACCAGAGAAACTGGAGAAACACCCTCCCAGACTCAGGAATGAAAATTGTGCATAAGGTCTGACCCAGGTCCTTCATGCTGTGAGGTAACATTGCCTCCCTCTTTTGTTCCAATAAAAACTTATTTGTCACCTGTGCTTCCTCCCTCACCTATCAAACAGTCACCCAATGACTTCCATGCCTAATACCACAGCACCCTCCTTTCATTTCCAATACAATCTCATAACAGAATAGCGGCCTACAGTCGCTTATCCGATAGAGACTGTGTGCGTTAGTGTTGTTTCTGGCTTCCTGTGGATATTCACTTCAACGTGCAGGCCTCCCGCTGCTGTCACATGAAACACGCGGAGCACGGCACTCCTCCAGGAAGCGTCGCCATCAATCACAGCTTTGCCCCGTGCAGAATTGATAGCGATGGGAGGGAAGCGTCGGAGCGCAAGCTGTGGCACCTCAATGAATAAATACGGATGAATAAGATGATATTGTGCGCGGGGCGTTGGAATAAGTGCACCGTTTGCACATTAACTCCTATAAATCTTAGGTTAGGTAAAATAATTTCACATATGAGTGGGGAGTAGTTTGAGTGCACCACCGAGTGCTGCTGGAGAGACAGAACAACAGAAGTAGAAAAGCAGGCAAATAGATAAACAGATCTTTATTCAGCGAGATGTTTGGCTCAGCTCCTTGTGATGAGGTCCTCTGAAGTGCTCTGGGCAGATGTCTATCTAATCCTCTCTGCAGGATTATTAATATTCATTAGCATCAGCCAACTGTGATCAATTTCACAAACACACAAACACACTTGCACAAACACACGCGCAAAATCAAATACACTAAACAAAAGAAACAAAAAAAAAAGAAAAAACCTTCCCAGGGATCTCAGGACGGGATTGAAGCGAATGAGCCTGCGCTCTGCCGGGGAGTTTAAATGCTGATTGCTTTTCATGGCGCAAAACCAGAATAAACAGGGCTTTGAACAGTCCCGAGCCGTCGTAATGAACCCGCTGTCTGAATATTTTGAAAGGTGCACCCTGGAATGAGAAAGTAAATTGAGGGAGGGTGAAAGATTTCCTCAGGCAACTAAATGCCAGTGTGTACTGTATCATCAAAAAGTCTAGACTTAGTAACACTTCCCGTGGGAATCTGGTCTTCATTACGCATCGTGATGCATTCATTTTTAAAACACTAACATCACGCTGCATACCCCCCCCCCCCCCCCCCCCCCCCACTTAAGGGTGGCACTTAAGGAAGGGCCTGAGGGGCAACCAACGTGATGTGATGGTGATGAGAAAGGTGGGGACAGTGACGCCAGCTTGAATCAAACACAGTTATGGTCCCATTCAAGGCTGAATCACGGGCTAAATGTGTGGGAGCTGGGCCCAGGTGATTCAACTGTGACTTTATGATCTCAGTCTAGAGGAGGGGCCTCTGGAAGCTGAATTGTGTTACATTAAATCAAACTAACGGAGGAAGATCTGGGACTGTATAATGTGTCTGCACAGGAATATTGTACACAGTGCAAATAGTTGTCCAGTATCCCCACAGCTTATGTCCAATGATAGTCATCTGTCCCTGAGCATAGAGAAGTGAAGCCCAAGGTAAACACCTCCTCCCTTAAACCTTAACAACTCTGTAGCTTTTGATATCAGGATCCTGTATCAGAGTTCACAGTCAGTAAGGGTTAACAGGAAGAACAATATGGGTGTTGCCTTAACATTAAAGGAGACAGAGAATGAAGTTTTTACCTTGGCTTTGTCTACACTTCATCCCCACGTCCCCGTTCAATGAACAAATTTCAGATATTGAAACGAGTTAGAGCACCGGTCTCCAGTGCGACAGGCTCCGACAAAAATGAATTTACTGCGGTCATGGGTGGAGCTAGCTAAGATTGTTAGATAAATGCTCAGCTTGACGTGATAGAGCTGAAGTGGGAATCTCATTAAAGCCTGTAGTCGGGGAGTGGGGGGGTAAAAGCTCCGGGGAGCGTTAATCCCACTCCTGACGAGGCTGAGCATCACTGCTGACTGAAGAACCACACCAGTGTGTGCAGAGCAGCTCCGCTGGCAGCGCCGGTACCGTCTCTCACAGCATCCATGGATGTAAACAAAAGCCCCGGCCCCTGTCTGCCGAGCCCTTCTTCCCCTCAGCAGGAAACCTAATAACCCATGTTCACGCCGCCTCCTCCGCCTCGTCCACGGCCGACGCGTCCTTATTACGATGGCTCGGCTTGAATCGATCTCGTCTTTGGGAGCCTTGGGGAAACAAAAAGGCCCAATTGATTTTGTTCTGCTTTGGGGTGGAGGCCATGTAAGAAGTTGGAGCTCGCGGTGGAGTGTGCAGCGAGACGGCCTGGACGTCTGAAAGCGGGAGAGGTGCGGGGTTAAGGATGCACAGGTGGCAAGCAGGGATCGGTTTCAGAGGGGACGTTTTGTGCCAGAGCTTCTTCATGCCATGTAAACAAGGCCGGTAGCCTGCAGGCTACAGCAGATCACCTGCCATTATAAGTCAAGTGCCACACGACATGATTCAACAACAACAACAAAATGACCTGAGCAGGTCCTGCAAGACAAACTTTCAACACCAGAGCAAAGGGTCAAGCTGTAAAATGCTTAGATATCCTTAGACCCTCTCCTGAACCTAAATTCACCTTCTTTTTTTCCTTCCCAAATTCACTCATTTTTGGAGGTTTTTACAAGCTGGGTAGTCTGATTCTTCAGGCAAAGCAAAGTCACATTCATGTGTAGAGCAGACAGAGGGAGCCTCGAAGTTCAAAAAGAGCCGTCTTAAATTTCTGTAGTCGGTCGTCTAATGAGCAAATCTGAAAATCAAAGAGTGGGTCTGGCTTACAGCTAAATACCTCTGGAACGCAACTTGACAGAAAAACAACCAGTCCACCAGTATTTGCAGTACGTGTCTAAAGCGACCGGTCGGCTGCATTAAAAATGGATAAACGCGTGGGTGACGAGACAGATCATCTGACCAGTCACTGTGACACATCGTGACATTTATGACTTTTCATTGCTGCTTCACACCTACGGTGGTATTTATGTTTTTTTCATGACTTTGTCTCTCCGTCTATGGCCACTGCTATGGTTACAGACAGCGGGGACGTGCAAAGAGAGAGCCCTTTGATTCATGTGTGCGGCAGGATGGAGGATGCTCGTCTGTAGCACAGAGAGGTTGAACTGTACTGCACGGGGTGGAATCTGACAAGGCCGTCCTCCGCTCAGACGAGCGTTGTTTCCTCTGTACCTCGGCGTTTTCTATGCGCGTCTAAATATGTGCACTCTGCAGAAGACGCCGTCATTTCTGAGGCCGTTTCTGTGTTTGCGATCCAGGAGAGAAACGCTGTATTTGTTGAAGGTCAGGAGTAAAAAAAACGAGATCTGTCCACTAAAACGTAGCCGTTACGAGAAGCTTCAGCAGTGTGTTAAATCTCAAGGCTGAGCGTGACTCCCTCTGAGTGACATCATGTCCCGCAGGGGAAAAAGAGGCCCGGGCGTGATGGGAGCGCAAAGAGACGGGCAAGTGAATATCGTATCGATTAAACGGGCTGTGTGTCTTTGCTCAGCTTGACGCACATCCGGACCGGGATCAGGAAGCATACGTGTGACTCAACGCAGCCGCCTCAGGTGTGATCGACAGTCAGACCGATGCTGGAAATGACGACATTGTTACGACAGGGTGTTCACAGGGTGTTATAAATCCTCTGCTGCTGCTGCTGCTGCTGCTGAGGGGATTTGTTCGGTCTTTCCTTCTTTTCTTTTTTTTATTTCTTCCGAGCATTAAAAGAGCAGAGGTTCTCCTCACCCGCCTGTGGATGGACAGCAGTGATGAAGAAGACCTAGAGGACTCCTGCACGCCTTTATCAACAGTCGTCACAGTCGGACACTTTTATTAGGAACAGAGATTTGGCACAAACACCTCAGTAAGGTTTCAGAGCTCATAAGAGGGCGTCTTCCTCTTTCCTCCTTTCTTTCTATTTCATTCCTCTTTCCTTCTGGCTTCTTTCTTTCAATTTTTCTAACCTAACCTTTCAGTTTCGTTCTTTTCCCCTCTTTTGGTTTCTTCCTTTCTTTTGTCCATCACATCTTTCTTTCTCCCTCTTTCTTCCTCCTTATCTTTCTCTGTTTCTTATATTCTTGCTGTTTCCTTTCATCATTCTTCCAGTCTGGTTTTCTTCCTTCATTTCTATCTATCTATCCATCCACCACCTATGGCTCTCATGCAGTTCTCCTACAGCTGTGACGGTATGTGTGGTGGAGTTGGGGCGGACAGGGAACAAATTTATATCATTTCAGGAGCGATGATACTTCCGATTTCCTGAAATAAATCAGAGCTCTTGCTCTTGAGGAGGCCGTAACTTGAGCGTCTGCAAACTGTCTCGGCCGTCTGTCAGAAACAAAACAAAGCGCTGTTTGCTGCCTCTTGTTTTCCTCATCCCGATTCCTCCCCGGACCCCTGCCTCCTTCCCCCTCCACCCATTTGCCCTCTCCCTGTATTCCCATCTCTCAGCCAATGTTCTTGTTATCGCTGAGGAGAGCGCGGGGGGGTGGGGGTGTTGGGGTTGGGGTTGGGGGGGTAGGCGCGTGTGCGTTTGAAGTTGAGGCGGCAGCAGTGAAAAATGAGGCAGGTGGCGGCCATTTATCAACACTTGAGTGGCGCGTGGTGACGCTCGGGCTGAGGGGAGGCGAGCCGGCGTAAAACGCAACGCCGAGGGTTTTTCTGTGTGAGGCCGGGCATGATGAAATGGATGAGGCTTCTCCTCCGCTGCATCAAACAGGCAGGATAGATAAAGAAAGGAGAGGGGCGGGGGGGGTCAGTCCCTCTCCTGCACCATCAGCTCAACACACCCTCCTCCTCCTCCTCTTGTCCCAGGATTCAGTGTTCAAGGGTTAGGCCTGCGCTCCGTCTCTCCCTCTCCAGTGTAATTTGTGTCTCTGTTGGCGTGGAAACAGGTGACAGGACGCCGATAGAAACAGGGAACGAACGGGGAGAGAGAAACTCTTTCACAGTCCAATGATGCCGTGTCAACCCTGGCTCCCACCCACCCCTCAACTCACAAACCGCTCCTTGATTAATCCCCCTCCCCTCCATCCAGGGGCGCTGCCAGGAATCCTGGGCTCCAAAGTAAAAAAAAACACTCAACTATATTCAACATGCCATGCAGAATTCACTATTTGATGCAAGACCGATACCCACTACAAGAGAGCAATATTTTAAAGTCAAATCTAATTTTATTAGTCATTCTTAACATTAATAATTAACATATATACATTAATCTCTTAGAAAAAAAAAGTAATGTTGAAGGCTGGAAAAAAATTGCAGAGCCAAAGTCATTAATCGAGTTCTTAAAGTCTAACTTTTTAGCCAACTGACTCCGGCTGAAAGTCTGTCCTGAGACGTGGTGGACCTCAAAAAGTTTTTTTTCTTCTTCTTTTTTTCTTGAATACTGACTAGTACAGTGCAGTACAGTATCTATCTAATACGTGATGTTCAGAGAGACTGTGAGTGGTTAATGTGAGAGAATATGCCGATGACCTTCTCCTGCTGCCAGAGAGGGCGGGGTCGCCAAGAAGAGATTAAAAAAAAAAAAAAAGAGCCGAAACAAAACTCAAGTTCTGACGAGGCTGAGCTGGTGAAACTGGAGGAGAAACTTAAGTAGGAAACAAGAGAACTACAGAGGAAACGCTCTGGGACTAACAGAGAAAAATGACTCCAGCTTCCATTCCGACATCAAACCGAACGGGGAGCATTTTCTGTTTTATGTTTGTGCGCACACAAACAGAGAAGGGGAACGGAGAGACAAACTGTGGAAGAAACAGCTCAGCAAACAGCCATGATACACTGACATTTAAATTACTCTGAAATTTACTTTGCGCTCAAACAGGACGTGATAAAGCGCGATAGGGGATGAATGGGCCTTTGAGGGAAAGTAGAGAGCTGCTCAAACTACTCGCTGCAGCTTCGGAGCCTGTTAATTACCTGAATTTCTCAGCCTCTCTCGGTTTGGTACAACGCCCTAACACACAGACAAGCTGTGGCCGGTGGAGAGAGAGCGCCAGAGAGGGGAGCAGGAGGACAGGGCGCCGGAGACGGACAGAGAGGGGAAAAAATATCATTAAGGCTTTGTGCCCCCGAGTCACCTGAACATGTTTTATTTACTGTCCCTCAGACGCAGAGCTGCAAGTCAGGGCTGTTTGCTTCACAGTCTGGGTCAGTCTACACACAGCCAGGGGCTACAGTCCTTCAGGATACACAGCACACACACACACACACACACATACACACACAAACACATTATGATTCAGCAAACTTTGAGATTAAAGGTCGACTTCTACGTTCTGTTAAGAAAAAGAGCATACCATTATGAACCTTAAAAGACGCGCCATAAAGAGTGAAGCAAAACCATCATATACTCCACGGGAACTAAAATTGAAGTGACAGACAATGGGGAAAAAAAAGTTTTATTTTGGTTTTGTTGAACAGCGACAGCCTGTTAAACCAGGAGGAGAATGTGTAACCTGTATCATAATCTTTCTGTAGCTTCTTGATACTTCACAACAAACGAGCAAACTATGTCCATAATGATGAATGATGACACGGCAACACAGTTATGCACTTTCTTAAAAATAATTTAATGTACATCACACATAAAAGATATACATATGATAAGAATAATCAGGCAAAGGACTTGAAGATATTTCCACATTAAAACCCTGGATTTGCATATTCAGTTTTTGAACCATGTTAATGAATTCCTGTTTGCAGAAAATCAAAGCAAAGCTGACCATAGAGGAGGAATAAAAACACCTCATCTTGCATGTGTTTTTAACAGGCATCTCCTGGTTCTTGCAGCTTCTGTAGAAATCAAAGGAGAGAAACTTAATGCTAAAGTCCAATGTGACAAAAACAGTTTCGGCCAGTTTCCAGTGTGTGGGGAACTAAACCTAAACAGATGCTTAAAAACTGCAGCACACAGTAAAACATGATGAAAACACTGGCTGCCTGTGCAGGTCGGCCCTGCAGTTAACCGGGAGCTGAACAACATCTGCAGCGCCGGGCTGAGTCCTCGTATCCTGCTAACTTTCTAATACGGTCGTCCGCTTCCAACACAGCGTGGCGGTCCAACCTTGGGCCAACAACCTGGGCAACGTCTTCCATGACATTTTGAGAGAATGTTTCCGAGAAGGGCAGCCATGTTTGTCGAACAGCATGAAGCTGACTGAAACATCGTGGCTCCGACGGAAAAGTTTCCTGGAGACTTTCTGAATAGTTTCGGAGAGTAGGTTTAAAACCTAGAGCAACTAGCGTCACAATAGCTTTAAAGTAACACATCTGTATTTTAATCAATAGACTTATAAGACATGACTGTGCCCACTAAACGTCTTATTGTGTGAAATAAAACCTTCATTTCTATGAATAGCATCCACATTTTTGGATGGTATTCCAGGTTATAGTTTTTGCCATTTTTATGACAAACAAGAAACAGTATTTCAGATTAGTTTGGTGCCTCGTAATCAGCACAACTGTGTGCTCTGTCCTGGTGGAGCTAAAGGTCTGCACTGAGCTACAAACATGTTGTTTAAGCTATTCGTTTAATCCACACAGCTTGGATTGAAACACCTGCATTCTTGCTGCAGGTGCATTCACATGACAGCTGAACTCTCTGGAATCAAGGCTGTGGAGGAAATCAGAACAGCTGAGGTATTGCTTTTCTATAGCTTAGTTATTGATAGAATCTCACTGGTGTTGAAAGAAAAAAAAACAATAATCGATAGCGGCGAAGAAGCTAAATCCTGCGTATCACTCCATCACTCAAACCACTAATAAGTTTTTATCCCCTCGCCTCGACTCCTCGCTTTCTCTCTTTCGCAGGCATCGATTTAACAACACTTTCTCTCCCCCTCCCTCCCTCCTTCCCTGTGCACCCCCGTTGTTTCTCTCCTCCGTTCAGATCTCTTCATCTCCTCTCCTGCTGCTCTGTCTTTCAAGTCTCCCTCATCTCTCTCTCTCTCTCTCAGACTCTATTTCTCCTCCTCTGCCACCCAGGGGTGCGGACCTCAGCCCGCTGCCGATCCGCCCGTGCTCCCCCAAACTATCCGCAGCGGCTCCGGCCTGTGACCGCGGCGCCCCGAGCCACCCCCCCCCACCCCACCCCTAGCGGAGGCTGATGTTCGACCTCCTTCTGTCTGCGCAGGAATAGGGGTCTTACATCACAAAGAGCTGGCAACCTGTCAGAGGACACACAGAAAAAAGCAAAAAAAACAAAATGCAGCAGACGCGTTGCACATGTCGAGGCTCCTGCGGGAGGGAGAGGGAGGAACGAGGCTGACAGCCAAAACAGATGGTCGAGGGGTTAAAACGGTTTACAGTCTAGAAACTAAAACACCTCCAAATGTTTCAAGCTCGCAGTTTTACTGGCCGACCCGGAGAAGGTTGCTCGAGCAGTGATAGCTTCTTGGGCTAGACAGAGGTTGTATAGAAATGCCGGGCAGCAGTTTGCTGAACTTTCCGGTGAAGTGTATGTGCTCCTGTCTCTTCCTCAACATACTTCATTCACTCCAGGTCCACTTTAAACTGCGACAGAGAAACTGATATGTCACAGTCAAATCCAGCCTGCAAATTCTGCCTCCTCCTGCCTCGGTCGGTTCATTTTCCAGCGAGGCCGCGCAGGCCGAGCGTGACACTGAGGCTTTACGCTCCACGCTCTGAATTACCATAATGCGTCCGGCCGCCGACACCATATTGTCTGATTGGAGGGCTTTAAAATAAATGTTTGACTAGGAGCAGGGTGTCAATGCGGCGGTTTAACATTCGTAACGGATTACACGCCGCACCATATCAGACCCTCTATGGCCTGTAGCATCGCTTTTCAAGCAGCCCATCAGATCGGAACAATCGAACACGCAGGATAAAAACCGTTGAGCAAACTTGTCCCGCATCGAAACTAGGGGGTCCCAGAGCAGGAGAGAGCCCCGGCTGAAGAGGTGCAGAGGGCGCGATCTAATGGATCTCCCTGTGGCCGGCAGAGAGAGCGAGGGTGAAGCTGGGCTAAGGCCTGGAGGAGCCCTGCCGACTCAGCACAAAGCCTCTCTCCCTGTCTGCGTCTTTGCAGAGAGGCTGATCAAAGAGCCGAGCGTGCTCAGAGGACTCGCCACATCAGGGAGCTTCAGGGCGGATGAACACGGACATCCCATTATGTTTCCCAGGGCGGCGCTCTGCGGGATGTGGGAATGCACACACCGCCACGTGTGTGTGTGTGTGTGTGTGTGTGTGTGTGACCAACAGTGAGCAAAGCTGTGAGAGCTCACTCACTGACACACACACAGGGAGGCCCGAGCGTTCGATTCTCGGCACGTCTGAAAGGACTGGAGTTCAGAGGGTGAGGCCGGATGATGATAGAGTTTTCGTTGGAGTGCTGGAGCACACCAGCGGACTGCAGCTTTGATGGGTAATGAGGAAGGTAGGGTTGAACCGAGCTGCGCTGCCTGTTATTTCAGATGAGAATCACAGGATCAAAGGCTTTTTTTTTTCTCTCTCTCCTCGAGACTCCTCCTCTCTCTCTCTATCTGCCGGTGTGTGTCTTCTTAACCCCCGGCGTCCTTCCCTAACCTCTGTCCTGTCACACCCCTCTGAGAACGTACAAAAAGAAAAAAAAAACTTGTCAAAGGCTCTTAAACTCTTAAAGTACCTCCTGCGCTGCGGCAGGATGGAGCCGCCGGGGGTCTCGGGCTCTCTTCCCTGAATCCCAACGAGATGCAGGACCGCTGCTCTGCCGATGACCTCTGACCTCTCTGCTACACAGAGAATAAAGCCGCGCTACACTTTCCACACAGACGCGAGCCACGTTCACTACAAGGTGTCTGTAAAGTACGGGTTTAATATCGCAGGCTTGATTTAAGCTACTGTATTCTCTGCTTCATCCCTTCTCTGCTCCCATTGTGCTCTGGCTAATGAAGCAAAAAGGAGGACATTTCGGAGGACAACAATTTTCTTGCCAGTTGTGAAAACCGCCCGGTCCAAGTTTTCTACAGATAACAGATTGTTTATCCTCCTCAAAAATAAATTTAAACAGCAAATTAGATGAGAATGATTAGGCTCCCTTCCAGGCTTTACTTAGGGTTTTGGGGAAAATCCTCGGTGAGTCACTTGCTGTGGCTTGTAAGTCTATTTTAAGACTGTGTAAATCACTCCTCGCTCACTGCGAGCCACGGCATCACACATACAAGTTATTTGCGCACTTCTATGTGTGTGTGTGTGTGTGTGTGTGTGAGAGGGAGAGAGAGAGAGAGAGAGCCCAGTGGTGTGTGCTGCGTTTTGTCACTTACCTCATCCTTTGATTCATGTATCTGCAGCTGGGAAGTGTATGCGAATGTATTCTCTGGAGCGACAATCGGCCTGTGGAAGGAAGAGGATGGAGGGAGGGAGAGGGAGAGAGAGAGAGAGAGAGAGAGAGAGAGAGAGAGAGAGAGAGAGAGAGAGAGGGAGAGATTCCATATTTAACAAGTTGTCACAAAGTGTTCTGCAGGAACACCCTCACACACCGAGCATGTGCTTCTGAAGTCTGAAATTAAAATTAAGTGCCGTGATCCCGGCTTCACACAGAACAAGCCGGGCTCCTCTGCTCGCTGCCAGACCTGACAAACAACATAAATCACCGTCTGACGCGTTTGCTTGTTTGTGCGAATGTTTCTGAGGCAGCGATTGCCCTCAGAAACATCATCGGGATATGACAGCGGCCTCGCTCAAAGCCCGACCCCGCCAGCGCCTTCTATGAGCTCCTGTGTGTCTCCTCAAACAGCGAGATGCACCCGGACGGTGTCACTGTGGGTTGCCCTCCCCACGTTACACCTGAACACTGGACGCTCAGCAGAGGCAACACCCCGCGACAGCTGTGGAAGTAGATCTGTCTAGAAAGGCACTTTATTAGAAGCAGTCCACTCAGCAGCCACTCACTGCAGACTGAGCATCTCCATTAAACCGGGCACCAGCTCTGATTTCATGGTTTGTTCATTGGGGGTTTTTGCTTATGGTGATTCCCATCATTATGGCTCCAAGTGCCAAATGTACATTTTAAGTACACTGTATTATGTTTATGTTGAGTAAACATAGGTCTGATGTTTACTGTTAACCTACAAGGCAGAGAATAATCAACAAAAAGCAAGAAAATTGGATATTGTGTCTGTGTGTGTGTGTCACACAGATACAGTATATTCAGCGTGACTCATCTCACCCCATCTCTCTTACTTACAGGCACTCTGGTTTCTGTCATGATTCTGATCTTAATCACATTTAGGATATTATCTGGAGCACAAACGGGGCTAATTTTGTATGGATGAATCACAGAGAGATAAAAACAATCATCCGCACTCTGCTAATTCCTCCCCCCCACGTCCCAGCCTCTATCGCTTCTGCTTATTACTGTCTCAGTTTCATGTCACTCATTTATTGGCTCCAGTGTCACTTTGTAACACCAACCTCTCCTTGCCTCTCTTTCAGCCTTTGTGCTTTCCTGCCTATTTAGAGGTGACTTACCTACAGTATATGCTGTGAAAGACACAGTAACTTCTGTATATTTCTGCATGGACTCTTACTTGTCTCTTGTTTGTTTGTCTTGTAGTTTAGTTTCATTTGCAAGCCTCTGTTAAAATCAGTGAAGCGATATCATCGAAGCAAGTTGGATGTTAGAAGATGTATGACCTCTGCATTATGCAACCGCGAGCTTCTGTGTCAGCTATGCTTTGTTTCCTTTTTGTAAATTGTCCTTAAAATGCTGGTATCCCATCCTCCGAGGTCTCAGGATTTCATATCAACAAAATGCTGAACTTATCGCCCAACCACAGCAGCTTAGAGATGTGTTTAACCTGCAAAATGTCACAGAAAACAAAATCCATTGTCGTTTAAAGCTGCCGTGCTCCCCTCGCTCTCCGCCGTCGTCAGATCATTAATTGAAACTGCCGGCTGCAGCTTTATTTTGACGCTCGCTCCCTCACAACACTGTCAGTGTTCTCACAGAGTGCAAGTGGGCGCTTGAAACAGCTGTCATTCCAGGGCTCGCCTTTATACCTCTGCTGTAGTCATGAAAGGAGGTGCATGCAGGAGTGAGCGGTTTCAGGACACTTTGTGGAGATTCCCAGCATCGGATGTGTCGAGTTGTTACAGCGGTTCAACCAAATCATGCCGCAGTGCAGATGGAGGAATGGGCTTCACCATGGCTTAGGGTCTCCTGCCCACGACAGTAAACACCTATGGCCTTAACTAGGACACGACTTCACAGAAGTGTGCAATGACTGGAGTTATCGGGGCAGATGCATGCATCACTCTATCCATGTTTCCGCACAAACTTGGTCACAGAAAGGTCTGTAGATTACTTTGCTTTCCTGGAAGAGACTTTGCATGAGACAGACAGGGCTGACTGGGCTTTGCAGAACCCCACTAATATCCCCTAAATGCTAATTGTTAAAGGAAATACTATAATCAGTGACTAGTCCTAACAAACAAACAGTACAGTGTGGAACTGCCCCCTGTGCATACGCTCAATATCATCAAAGGCAACGCTTGAGAATATTAGTGCACACAGGCGGAGGCTTGTCTGCATCACCGGGGCATAAAAATCCCACAGAGATATTTGGTCAATTAGGGACCAGTGCCATCTACTCCCCAACTGCATCAAACACAAGTGACACAAACCAGTGTTTGATCAATGCTTTCATTAACTAACGCTGTCAAACCGCCCTGCACAGCCGTTTGAGGCTCGTTATACCACTTAGAAGTGGAAACTGTGTGTGTGTGTGTGTGTGTGTGTGTGTGTGTGTGTGTGTGTGTGTGTGTGTGTGTGTGTGTGTGTGTGTGTGTGTGTGTGTGTGTGTGAGGAAAAAGCAAATGCGGGCACCTCCTTATGATTTTCCGATGAACGTGTGGGAGAGAAACACTCCTGAACCAATGGAGGTGAGGCTGCAATGTCAGAAACAGCAAGCACGCACAAATCAACTCCTCACTGCAAGAAACTGTCGAGTCACGCTCGCTGCGGTGTGTTTGTTCAGACCTCTACATGTGAAGCGCCTGTGGTGATCAGAGTTAGTGCAGCAAACAGTGGTAAACCCGCAGTGGCACAGTTTGCTGCTGCCTACCTAGTGGGTAAAAATACTCTGAGCTGAGGCAGATCAAGGCAGATGCTGCAGCTGGAGAAATGTGATGAAACCCAGCAGCAGCTTGGAAACCGCTATCAGAATAGTTTCGATGAAGACAATAGCTGTGGTGGCCCCTGTCGACACACACACGTACAGGAGATCTGACACAACCTGTCACACACTGACTGATGGACACCAACACTGGAGGCGGTCTACATGCTTCATAATTGAGCGGCCTTTAACAACAACTGGATGGATCGCCGCTGCATTCAAGCAACAGTCTGACAAAAACAATCCCAAACAGAAACACATTTTCTCCAGGCCTGAGGTTAATGACTGGCCATTAAAAATAAACACCAAGCCGTATCTGTGCTTTGTGTTTGTTTAGCCTCGTACTAACTACCACCTGCAGGGCACAAACAACTAATAAACATTATTTTAGGGATTTTGATGGCGTTAGCAGCCGGGCAACACACACACACACATTTCTGAGTTAGACTATGTATGAATTTTGGAAAAACAAATAAAAATCAAGACTATATTACAGCAAACAGAGATAACACCTACACTATGTTTAAGCTGTTTACCCTATTGTGACCGAGCCACATGGGTCTGTTTTATTCAAGGTTTGTCTTTACAATCGTTAACTGTGGCCTAATTCCAAATTTTATGTTGTACTGCACAACCAAACAAGAACCATGGGTCCAGCTTCAAATCTATAGTAAATGACAACAGTCTCCATGTTTTGTTTTCCTATTGCAGGAAGTGATGTAAATCCATTTCACAGAATCTCAAAATTTTCTTGAAAGATGGAACATCATCAACAAATAGAAACAGCTGCTTAAAAGTCCACTTCAGACCTCTCAGCAAATGCCTCTAATCCAGCCATCTGACAAAAGTTCGTCCAATAGAGGAGTTACTTATTAACTACTGCAAAATGTACGTGCACACCTGTCTGGCATTTAGCTACCGTCATCTTTGCCTAAAACAACCTGATAAAATATGCAATTAAGAATATTTCACTCCCTGGTTTGGAACAACATTAATTATTGCTCAGCGCACACCTGACAAAGGGAATATAGTGGCAGAAAATCATGATGAATGGACAGACTGCAGCGGGGCAAACAAATATCAGCAGAAGTCTGGCCAGATCAGGACTGCTTTGCTCCGGCCGCACTCACAGCCAAGGTGGGAATGCACAGGTGAACAGATGTGAACTGTTGGCTCTCTACAAAGGCCACACACACACACACACACACACACACACACACACACACGGGTGCAGAGGTGTTGGAGTCCTGGCTTTGGTCCACTGGCCCGGGGCAGCTCTTTACCCTCCAGCTCCCTGAAGCCCCTTAAGCCCTGCAGCTACGCTGGTCGGCTCTGCCCCTTCTTCCTCGCCGTATCCCTCCTTCCTTTTCCAAATCTCAATCTTATAACTCTCCTCCTGGACTCAACCTTCCCTCGCTTACTTCTTTTATGGCAAACTCTTTTTATCACCAATCATTAAACTTTTTTTTTCTCCCCAGCCGATCTCTATACCTCCTACTCTGGCCTCTCTCATCTACACCTCTCTCTCATATCCACCCCCTAGGGCTGCTCTTTCGTCTCTCTCCAACTTCACTCCGGTGTCTCTGAGGAGGTCCAGAGTCCAGTGGCTGCAGCGCCCGAATGTCAGACAGCCATATATTAACATTTAGACAGCCTGGGGGCCAGGCGGGAGCTGTGGTTTAAATCAGCCCCATCCCCTCTCTGCACGTTGAGAGCGGTTACGCTGGCTGACTGGTACAGCCGTCACCAGCGGACCACCGCTGTCAATCTTTACGCCTGTTTTACTCCATCAGTTGTCCGATGTGACTGTTTTACGGCTGTGTAGGCTTTTCTTCCTCTCGCGCCTCTCCTCCCAGACTTGTCTGTTCCCTTTAAAACTCCACTAAACACATTGTACCGCGTCTCCATCTGTGTCAAGTCGACGTGATGTTCTAACTGCTCCTCAGAGGATCTGGGCCCGTACACTCAAAGTTTCTCAGAGTCCTCCTAACTTAGCCTCGAAATTCCTAGCAAGGAGTCTCCGCTTAAGAGTCATTCAGCTCCTAACCCCCCACCCATAAGTATGTGTGCCATTCAGTGCTCCATGTCCCAGTGCAGAATCTGCAAATACGCCTCTACCGCTATTCCTACCAACCAGTAACTCCCCACATCTATGGCAATGAAACAGGACTAAATTAAACAGAGAGGGGAACCAGTGTTTGCTGTGGGCTTCAGTTTGTTCGTCTCCCATCCAGAGTGCCGAGGCAATTAGGGAAGTTCCATCTCTCCGTGAGCGTCCCCACTGCGTGTTTCCAGCTCTCCTCTGTGGGAGCTGGCATGGACTCGTCTTTGAGTTGCAGCCAGGTTTGGTCACATGTCTCCCTCACAACCGTCCCCACAGCGCTGATGGCCAACCTGAAGCTGCTGGCGATGGTGGCGAAAGAGTCCCTGGCGCTAAAAGTATCTAAAATCATTAGGAAAGAAACATGTGAGCGTGTGCTTATGTTTACATTAAACCGAAAAAGCTGAGTGTAGCACTGGTAAAGGAATCTTGTTTGATTAGCGATCCACACCAAGTCCCCAATGATCGCAAATTAATTTCATTGTTTTGAAAGAAACGCAGCATATTTTCTGCTGTGCAATACTTTTACTTTATTCTTCTTTTTTACTTAGTTTGGCAAGTTCTGTTACGGCTTTGTTCAAAAGTGATTTTAATATTATTTCAGTTGATTACATTTTTTATTACATATCTGGTTTTATTTTCTTGTTCACTTTAGACTAATTAACTATAATTAACTATAATAAGATAATAAGATTGTGCCTTATGGATCCAGCACTCTCCACAGCTCTTTTACTAGCAGGTTGAACTCCCTTTGCAGAAGTAAGAGGACCACAAAATTATCCTCACTGCTTGACGACTCCATTCTCCAACACTCATGAAGCGTGGAGGAGCAACTGTTCCAAATGTCTGTGCTTAACGATTTTTGTCGGATGACAGATTACAAAAACATATACAAAAAAGAGGTGGAATGAATGTGCAACAGCCTGAACAGCCTTGCTCCGAATGAGCATTTTGATTGCCATTATAGTACTTTTAAGTGCTAATAAGCCACTGCGTACATAAAGACATGAAGGCTTTGGCTGACCATGGAAATGATTGAGTAATTTTTGAGCAGTTTGTGCTTAGTTTTTCAGTTGTACCTGATTGCGGTCCAGCTGTGACATGACGAGAAACACAAATGGAGGATCGTCATATAGTTGACTGTAGTAGTACTGGAGGAGACATAATTTGTCCCCTTTAAAGTTTGTCTTCAGCTATCATACTTAGCTCTATGGCCTAGAAACAAACTCCAAAGTAACACCAATTTTTGTTTTCAACAAGTGTCTATTATTAAGAGACCCTCTTCATGGAGCCATGTATTGCAGGAGCATTAATTATCAGTGCAACAGAGGCAAACAATCACCAGCACCTTCTTCATCAAATTAATACATCTATTCTGAACCAATGTGATTAATTAACTGATTTAGAAAATGTTCTTATTGCTATTTTTAGATAAACAAAGGAGTGTGATTTTTTTTTTTTTTCATCTTCTGGTAATGACGCCACAGAGAATTGCCCTACAGAGCATTTTAGCATGTTCAGCTCATTGTTTCCACACCGGCTTCTTCCTGTCTGGTCTTGATGAGCTGGTAAACAGTGATGTGTAATGGATGTGAGATTGCAGATTTATAACTGGGCCTTAATCTCTTGATCTCAGTGGGAATAATTAAGATAGACAATCATTAAATCGATGAAACCAATGCGTAGTTTATGATTACTCCCAGATGTGTTCCAGTGATATGCATACATACAAATGAACGAACTCAAGGCCATTTACATGAGTAGCAACCCAAACTCCTCCACTTTCTATAGAGTTTACTCACACAGGTGAGACTTATTATTATTATTAGCATTATTAGCATTATTATTATTATGACACACAGCTAGGATAGCAGGGGCAGACACAGGGTGGAGTACAGTGGGGCATGAAATCCCTGTAAGGATAACTCTTTTTAGTTAATGAGTCTCAGTGGTCTCACACGGACCTCTACTTCTCTGCAGCAGCCTCATTTGTGTGTTTGTATGTGTGTGTGTAGACTCAGCTGTATGTCTGTATGAGTGCAGGTTCAAAGGTGTGTGCTTTGTTTGTGTTACTGCAAAGGGGACAACAACCAAAAACACACAAGCTCTGCATGCCTGAATTATTCAGAGTGGCAAAGGTGTGGCCTGTGTGGCCAAACAAAACGAGCGAGAAGAAGGTGAGCAAAGGTTGAGAAAGTGAAGACAAGAGAGAGAGGGGTGGAGGGATGGAGGGGGGTGGAGGGATGGAGACACTCTCACAGAAAAAACATACATTTTGTTTATGCCCTGCTGGGATGCCAAATAAATCTTGCTTCGGAAAATCTTTGCTTCTCACCCTCAAATACAACATGCTCTTCAATACCAGCACACAAAACACAAATCAGCAATATCCCTCTCTCTGGAACACACACATTCACACACACTGCAGTGCCTCCAATTTCCCCCTTATACCCGAACACAAAATGCAATCCTCAATCTCTTTTATTCCATGCATGCAGCCTCCTCCCCGTCGCCTATCACTCACATTGAAATTCCATCTGTTTTTGCAATCTGGGATTGCAGCTGTGGAGCTTTTACATTTCCAGTCCTCCAGCCTGGCACAGAGGGGGGACGTATGGAAATCTGAAGGCGGAGACTGGAGCGTAGATACACATTTATCGCCTCTTAGAAGGAAAAATGTGCACAGCCGATCCAATCTACAGGATTTGACAGAACTGTGAGGGAAGACGCTTTTAACACAGTTTTGCTCTGCGGGGTGGCTGCTTCAATGCTACCGTAGATCCTCAGAAATACAAGTCAAACCCCTCCGATGCATCCAGGAAACACCATGACACAGCGAGAAAAACTTAATAGAGCAGAGAGAGACTTGTCTTATACAATGTCATTTTACAGGGGAGCGAGACGAAGAGCTGTGTTCAGGTGACCACTGTAGCCGAAGAGGGGAAACAATTAGTGTTTTCCTCTCAGTGTAAAGCACTCAGACTTAGAGGAGAGCTCTGGAAACAGGCTGTTAATGTACATCTCAGAAAGCTCCTCAGTGTCCCATTACTGGTGGATGTCTTCCCATCAGCGCGTGTGAAAAAAGAACCGGGAGCAGGAGGAAGAGAAGTGGACTGGGCTATAATGGATTTCAGCCTGGAGATGATGACAGATGGACCACGCCAGAGCCGAAAACCACACACATGACAGAGCAATGTGCACAAAACTGCTGGGTAGCAATGGGGCACTTGAAGCTCATCAATCATTCTGATTGTTTGCATGGCTGTATGTGGCAAGCGGGAGGCAAAGAGATTCACCACTTCTAGTTTTAGTGTAGAAAATGGTGCCTCAGAGAGGCTCCATCTCTCTACTTTGTGGCCAAGCCTCCACAAAGAGCGTACAAAATATATTTTGCTGTCGCAGAGACCTTGTACACCGGTGATCTCTGAAGTACATGAAAAAATTCACACTGATTGAAAAGCAATGACTTCTTTAATTACACAATAACGACATGATTAAAAATTCTTGTGCTGCATTTTGGTCTTTTATGTGCCTCGGTGCAGTAGAGGGTGAGAGATGAGTAGAAAAATGGAGAGACTGCATGGATGTGGTCTATGGGCCTCATGGTGGCCTGCGGCACTTGTGTCCTCCATGATTCTCTGTCACCGTTCGCTTTTAAGACACTGATGCGAGTGGACTGAGACCATAAACAGGAGGAAACAAATATGTCTCTTAGTGGAGGAAGCTGTTAAGTTCTGCTTTTAAGTAGGACGTGAAGCCACTGAAATATTTATCTATGACATGCTAGAAAAGAGGGGAAGGGTGGTATTAAAACAAGGAGCTGTAGAGTCAACCGACAAGCAAGGCAACAGCAACATGTTTGACCTATCACTAGGTTTATTAACACACTAAATGTTCTCAATGCGTCTTAGCTTATCACTAAATAAAACAGCTAGCTAGATAGCTAGCAAGCGAATTATTGAATAACGTCAAGCTATCGTCTAAGTAAGCTAGCTAGCTTCCTTCGCTAAATAATAGCTTTAAATTACGAAACAAGATCACTACTCCTTCTTTAGCGACTCCTGTAAGCTCTACCGGTGAGTGTACTGGCACAGAAACAAAAACTCACACATCTTAAGGTGAATTAACGCATTTTTTTAAATGGTAGCTGTTTTTTTTTATTTTAAAAACGTTATTGGAGACTACAGAAATCAGTAAAAAGTAGCAGCAGGCTACCAGTTATGTTTTAGTTATTTTACGTATTACCTGCGTAAAACATGAACAATGTTATAAAACAAATAAACAGCAGTAAATTGAAATGAGTTATTTGAAACGATATAAATATTGAGTCTGCTCGGTTTGATTTATTATGTGGATGATGATCAGGCATGACTCCACTGCCTCTTGGATCATGTGACATGTGACACTTACTGTGCCTGGACCCCCCTGAAGAGGAGGAGGAGGAGGAGACAGTAGCGAGCTTCATAGGACTTGAACCTGTAATGCATTTCAGTCATCCTTGTTTTATGACTGTTTTGTAGCGGCTCCCTAAAGAGGCAGCAGACAAGTGAGCAGTGCTGACAGAGTAGCAGTGTGTTTGTCAGGGAACATTAGCTGCGATAGAATTAGGTTTCAGATCCACTGCTGTCCATTAGAGCCTTTAACTGACTGCTGCAGGAAGGGAAAGCCAAGGAGGGATGGAAGGAAGAGAGGAAGGAGCAGTAAATGTGCCTCTGTGTGTGTGTGTGTGTGTGTGTGTGTGTGTATGTGTGTGTGTGTGTGTGTGTGTGTGTGTGTGTGTGTGTGTGTGTGTGTGTGTGTGTGTGTGTGTGTGTGTGAATTGACTGTGTACACACATTTTGTGTAGCTGCGAGGTCAGGGAAGACAGGTCAAAGCAGGGAGCTTCTGTTAAATTAAGAAAGGTGAAAGATCTGCTGTCTTGGCAAAACTATTCTTTTTACCAGTGTTGTTTGCTGACACTTCCTTTAAAGTGTCCTTGGAGCGCATGTCATGTGGTTCTGAACAAAGAGGGAAAATAAAGACGGCTCAAAGATTGTTGCTGGTGTTTCGTTGTGAATGAAAATAGCTGTTGATTTCTGCAGGACTTAAAAAAAACAAACATAAAAAGAAATATTTCTGCACACCTGAAAGCATGAGTCATGAGTCAGAGGGATACACAACCTGAATATAAATGACTGTCTCTGTATTTACTTGTGTGCGCCCGGTCTGTGCAAACTTTATGAACAGGCAATATCCTCATCCCGCCTATAAAGCCTGTAGTCTGTGCATAACGGTGGATGCTGAGTAAATTATCAACCAGGGCACTTCAAAAGACCAACCAGTGAATGGAAGACACGAGCATTAAGATCAAGGTAAGGAGAAGTACAAAAGGTAAGTAAGTGCTACATCCATCCAAGAGAAAACCTCTCCACACACACAGAACATGTAAACTCCACACAGAAAGGCTCTGGCTCTAACTAGGAGTCAAATCTGGGACCATGCTAACCACTCTTCCACGATGTGCCTCAAAGTGGTGCAATTCATCTTACATCTTACATTCCTTCTATGTAGCAACAAAGTCTCTGTAACAACATCAGGACCAAAGATGTTGATATTTATTCACTGGGTTATATTTATGGTCTATAAAACAGAGTAATTAAAAACTTATTTCAATGTTGATTTTCTTACTTAATTAAAGATTTATGCATGCTAGAAACAAATTCTTATAAACAGGCAAAGTGGATGAACTCTTACTAAACTATGTTGGGAGTATCACTCCAGAATATTATGAGATATATAATGTAGATTGAAAATCACATTGTTTTTGAGGTTACAGTCACTGACAGGGATCAATTCACAACTGATGAAATGAATGAGGAGAAAATTACATAAGGTATTCTGGGGGTTATGCAATAGTTGCAGTCCTATGTATGTGTATAATACACATCTTAAGGACGTGTGTGTAGCTCCGTATTTCTTACTATAACATGAACACAACCGAGCCACGCGTCATACATTTTCCTTCGATCTGCAAAGATGAGGTCGAGGAGCGACACCGCTTCAGGTCAACTCATTCCAGCCTGAGGACATGAGAGGACTCTGAGGACGAGGTTTTAAAACAGCGCTTTGGACCAACGACAAAGACGGCGTGTCACGCCGACCGCACAGGGGCTGGGCAGGAGATGCGTCCGGGCAGGTGTCTCCTTGTCTTCCTGTCTCCTTCACACATTTTCTCAGGGCTGGCTTGGGGGGGCACATGAGGAGTGTGAGAATTTAATGGTGTGAGGGAGCTGTGGCGAGATGTGCGGCGCGTTTGTTTGAGCCGGCGGTTTACACTGCGAGATTCTGCTGCAGTGCTCTCACACATGAGCCTCCGCTGCAGGATCTGACCATGATGTCATCTCTTTCCTTTCATCTGCCTCGCTGTGAATCTCTCAGGCTGTGGAAGGAGGAGTTTATTTCAGGCATGGTGTAAAGCGAGAGGATCTTATTAGGTAGTGTAAAAGAGGGCTGGAGGAGGAGGAGGGAAAGGAACGGAGGCACTGCTCCCACTGATGTCCTCAACTCATCCAAAACACTGTGGATGCCTTTTAAACAACCGCACCAAGTGACCTCTGTGGACTCAGATAATTCATTGTGGTGATCAACAGAACAGCGCTGATAAAAGAACAATGAGTTTTCACTTAAGAGCTTTATTGATCATTTAATGTAAACAGAAACTCCTGCATGCACACAACTACAGTATAATATTGCATTTGCAGTGTTCTTTCATTTATGGTGATCTGTGTTTTTCAGTCTGGATTTCTGATCTGATTTCTATTGTTGCAGAACTATAATTGCACTGCTCAATTCCTCTCTTGGGCAACACACTGGATGGGTGAAAAGTGCTGTCATCTCATAGGAGGAGATGGCTCAAATCCCAGTCTGACACAGGACCTTTCTGTGTGGAGTTTGCATGTTCTCGCTGTGTTTGGGTGGGGGTTTGTTTTCCACCCTGGTACCCAAGTTTCCTCCCACAGTCCAAAATCATCCATGTTTAGGTCAACTGGAGACTCTAAATTGCCCCCTGGTGTGTGTGTGTCTGTGTGTGTGTCCTATACACCTGTCCAGGGCGTATTCTCTGCCTCTGCCTTAGTCTGGCTCCAGCAGACTTAGTTTCATCTCCTGAAGAGATTTTACAGCCGCGTTTGAGGCAGAACTCAGCATTAGCAGAGCACACTTGCATAAAAGTGCTGTTTTCAAGCTGTGTGTCGGGCTCTCACCGCACCTGTTAGCCAAAGACTGTGTGTGGAGTGAATGAGATGGGAACATTTATTTATTATAATTAAAGTTAGTTAGGCTGGGATGTTGTTCACCAACCCAAACAACAGCAGCAGGTGCAGCAGGAGCCCAAATGATACCAAGTTGGAAAAGGAAGTGAATTTTAATCATTATCCCCCTGCCCAGACTTTATAATGTTTCATATCTTTTTTTTTATTATTGATGCTCTTATTACCAGCTCTTATCTGAGCTGTACCTGCCGAAACCCATCCCTCCTTATTTGACCTCAGCCCACCGTAATGAGAATCTGGACAGAGGGGTAAGGCTGCAGTTCATCTCCAGCATCTTCAAACTTCAAAAAGCCAACTGTTATGCAACCATGGCAGTCTTCCTGTCAGACTGAGGGCCTTTTGATTTATTTCTCCACAAGTTGTTGCTGAGGCTTCCAAAGGCCCGAGAGAAGACGCAAATCAAGCCCTGCCCATGAAAGGAGCAACGTAAACCCGGAGTTCGGCTCTGCACACGACGCGCACCCGCTCCGGATCTGTGAGGGCTTTTCATTTTCTGTGATGTCAGCAACAGAGAGAATAGGAAATGTCTGTGGGAGCAGGAGAGAGAAGGAGAGCGCACAGGGTCGAAGAGGGAGATTAAGGGGAGAGGAAAGGGGACACGGAAGTCGGAGAGCAGAGGAAAACAGGTGGATAGAGAAACAGATAGAGAAGACACGGGGGCGAGTGATTGGACAGAGGGTCCCCGGTTCACTCTGATGTCCACATTCAGTCCCTGCTGCTTTCCTCCTCCTCCCACCAGCTAAACACACTCACACTTTGATGAAATAAACACACACACACAGGAGGGAACGAGTTAGCCGCTGCTACTGCAGCTTCCCTGGAGAAAAACTGATTTTGAGATGTGTGTGTTTGCGTGTGTGTGGATGTGGGTGAATATATGTTTTCTGTGGAGCAGAAGTAGCGGCGCAGAGCACAGCAGAGGCACAGCACAGCCTAGTGGTCGCAAAGGAGAGAGCCGGAGGTAGCAGGTGGCTTTGGCTCGGCTGAAGACAATGTTTCCTGTCCCCATCCTTACAGATGACGACGGTGAGACTCAAAAAGAAAAAGAAATCGTAGTTGGAGAGGTATTCTATGTACCTAGCCATGACTTTATGTCAGAGGACTTTAAAACCAACCCATCCCTGCAGCACGTGTCCACAAAATAAAAAAATTAAAGCATGTCAACACTCCATCAGATAGCCATGTGATTCATAGCTCTGTTGGACTCTGAAACCGACAATTCCTTACAAACGTCCTTTTATGGTTCATGAGGACTTAAACACAGAGTGTGAGAAGTTATGTAAAGCGACTTTGGTGTCTCTCGAAGGACTTGAGGCGACAAGCCTGGAAAGGAAAACTTGTTGAGCTGTTTCCAGACCGTGGCTCTCTCCCAAGCTCTGCTCGAGGCGTGCAGTTCCAGGCTACCCAGCCAAATCACTGAGCTGAAGGTTGGGAGCAGAGTTGCTGTGTGGGTAGTGCAGGTGCCAGATTTTGAGAAAGGCATTGAAATGTGCGAGATAGAACGATAATAACCCTGGCTTTACAGTGCCACATCCATTTGGATCCTGTCCAACAACTACCTGTTGTGAGTCCAGGTATCGCAGCGATGCACAGACGATCTTTATGATCAGCACAGCTGAACTCAGTATTGTCTGTTGAAATACAGCCCCAAGCCAAAAAAGCAGTTACGATGCTGAATAATGCCCAGTCTTTAATATATCAAATGCTATTGCCTCATCATTTTGTCCAAATGTACAGTATGCCCAGTGTGTAGATTACGTGATCCCAGAGGCCTGCAGAAACTCATCAATACATCCATAAGTCAGAGTGAACATTTGTGCCTGATGTCATGTGACTCCCTCAGGCTGTGTCTGGGACATCACAGGACAGACTTGAGCGCGTACAGACACAAGAATAGATGGATTATTCTCCTCACTGTAAGCCCCGGTTACTGCATGGAACAGGGTTTTCTGTAATCACACTGGAGTTTAATAATAACAGCTTCTATTATTCGCCTGCATGCAGAGTTCCCAAGGGTGGCCGGGCCCCGCTCCTGAAAAGTAGCGCGCAGCGGGACGCTCCTTCCTCCTCCCCTCACAGCGGGACGCCGTTACACAAGCGCTGAGCTCTGCTCGCTCTGCGCCTCGCCGCCCCGGAGTTCAGCGCTCAGCCAGTCTTTTGCCTCCTGCTCGACCTTTTCTGCGGGACGGGTTTCCCTGGGGCTGCTCTGCCGCTGCGAGCAGCCCTGATTGCTGAACTTACGTTTAACTGCCGCCTGCTCTTCACTCGTCACGGCTGCTGCTACTGTTTTTACTTCCAGCCTTCAGAAACCTTGCAGTTGTACTGTGGTATCTCTTACAAACTTTGGCTTTCTTGAATAAAGACTATTCTTGATGTACGGCAGCTCCAAAAACACCATCACCTCTTCAATCATGTATATGTTTTGAAGTGGAAAATCTGAACAGACAGAATGTGATGAATGTGATGTATGATGCTTGTCCCCATTCAGGTCTGCAGGTAAATGAAGGCACACAAGGCAGCAGTCTGGTGAATTTTCCTGATTCCTCCTCTGATTCCAGCTAAGACACATAACGCTGGATGTGTACAAGCTATATCGCTCTGCATACCACTGAGTTCAGACAAAAGTTGCTACATAAAGTCACATGACCAGCTATGTGGTCACGTGACTTTATATAGCATCAACCATCCTAGCTCCTTGATATCTTTGTTCCTTCTTTGAGACTTCTGTACCCAGGAACCTGAATTTCCCTGAGGGAACCTCCCCGAAGGATTAACAAAGTTTCCATCTCTGCATGATCTAACTCAGGGGTGTCAAACTTATTCCACAAAGGGCCGTGTGGCTGCAGGTTTTTGTTCCAACCAATCAGTTGGGTACACAGTCTGACCAATCAGCTGTCTGAAGGTTGAGATCAGTTCATTGAAAGAGTCAAGTCAGGTGTGTTGCTGCTTGGTTGGAGCAAAAACCTGCAGCCACACGGCCCTTTGTGGAATCCGTTCGACACCCCTGATCTAACTGGTGTGTGTGTGTGTGTGTGTGTGTGTGTGTGTGTGTGTGTGTGTGTGTGTGTGTGTGTGTGTGTGCGTGCTGGTCACCTGTCTGATGGGCTCTGGGACCCGGTAGCGACAGCAGGAGTGTGTGAGGCGTACTGCGGTGTCCACGCTGATCTTGTGGCCGACGGACACGTAGATGGGTTTGGAGCTCTTGTCGCAGCTTCTCAGCGCCTGGACGCCAGGAGAGAACGACTCTTTCAAGTTTCCCCCGTGGCTCCTCTCCCCCCTCAGCGTGACTTTTATCGACGCACACATTTTGTTGCGTTTGACTTAAAGTGAAGGAGGTGTTGGTCTGTAGTCAGCAGCAGCCGCCGCCGCCACAGGAACAGCGCCTCGCTTTAAAGCATTTGTTTCTATTGTGTTGTTGTGTTTTTGTTGTTTTTTTTGTGCGTGTCTGTCCTTTTGCCGTACCTTCCCCAGCACTTTGCCTGAGGCGGCTGTGAGTGGGAAGCTGTCTCCTCCCTTCTGCAGAGCAGCGATCTGTGGAGGCAAAAGAAGAGGGAAAAAAAACAAAAACGAGAATCAAAGTCAAAAGAGGTGTACAGCGCGCCAATACAAATAGCAGGGCAGCGAAACAAACGATGAAGCCGCAGTGGCGGCTTCACACTTCTCATTCGTCTCATTCGTTAAACTCTGCGCGACTTGACTTTCATGTCCGTGGATTTAGAGCAGCGCTGCTTCCACCCTCTAAATTTAGTAACCAACTGTGGACTCTTTGATGATGAAAGCAAATGAAGCTTTCAATAAAAAAAAAAAGCAAATCTGTGAATTATCCTTGATTACACATCGTATTTGCAATGCAAAGCAGCTGTTTGTGCGTTACAGGGGCCAGGCTCCAGGACCTGACAATAACAGCTTTTCTTGTTTTTCCTTTTCTAATCTGTGACATAGGAGGATGTCATACACTTGTATTTGACTTTGGAGCAATTTCCAGCCAGAAGACGGAGAGATGTCATCAACAGGTTTTTATATGATGACTTGAAATCGGTGTAATGGTTGAAATGTTGACACAGATTTCTTCCCATGTTATTAATGAAACATAACTCGTGGCTGTGAAACTCAAATCAGCAACGGGACAGCGATACGTCGGTCACCCACACTACGAGTGTATTACAGCTCTGATGAGGAGGACGATCTTCAGATTTATTCAAACAACGTTACTGTGTATAACTTCATCAGCCGCGTCTTTTACGACAAGACTGTTTTCTAACCCATTTGCTCTGCTGCTCATTGCATGTCTTCCTGTTGACTGCGCAGATGTTTTATTAATCCACTCTCAAGGATCACGTCGGCTGAATAAAGCGGATCATTGTTCTGATCCTTTGTTTACTCTGCCGGGGTTTGTTCACCTCAGCCTCGGAGCTCTGCAGCGCGTTGTGCAGTACGACAGCCGAGCGGCGCGAGTGCCCCAGAGGCCGAGAGTCAAACAGTGTTTAGATACTGCGTGTTTTTGTTTCATTTCCAGGAAAAGTAAGTCTGTTTAAGAGCGAGAGAGAGAGAGAGAGATGTCGTCACTCAGCCATACCTCTGTTGACCCCAGATGTTTGTTCATGGGTCTTTAAAGGAGATCAGAGAAATGAATGATTAGACCCACAGGCTGCAGCTTGTGACAGAGACCAATAGAAGATGTGACCCGGCTGTATGAGGACCTCTGAGCATTAGCTCAGAGTGCGTTAGTCCTTGTTAACCACAGGAGCTCTGGAAGTTTAATCAGAAATACTTCAGATTTTATTTTCAAAAGCACTTCCACATTCCTGTTTCTCGGTGTAGGTACAGTACCCTTTTAACATAAGTTTTGTGTATTTGTTAGTAAATGTGTCCATAAGTAAGAATTAAGTTAAACTTAAATACCATCCACTATATTTTGTCTGTCAATATTATGCTCCATTTCAGCACAAATCCGGTGACCCCTAACCCTTACCCTAACCTTTACCTAAACTCAGTGATAACTAAAGCAACACAGCTATGGAGCATAAACACATAGAGCCTCTCATGTCTAATCATTCCATTCGAGTAGTTGTTTGCAACGTAGGTGGAGACAGTGAGACAGTGAGGTTAGAAATAATGATTGTCAATTTTATTTTCAAGATAAAAATGTCTGGCTTTCCCTCATGCTCAAAGATGCTCAAAGATGCCATTTAACTAAGAAATAGGAGAAAAAAAAGAACAATAAAGTCTGATGAAATCCTTCCCAATGCCATCTCAGCGATGTCCTGGTATTTACATCAAAGAGGGAGGATTCTGGATGACGTGTGATCAGCAGATGACCTTGAAGTTTTGATGCTTTATTTCTTTTTTTCTTTTTTTTTTCCAGAGAGAGCTGAAAGTTTTGGTCTCACAGTCGAAGAAGCACAAAGTCAGATGGGGTGATGTGGGCTGCTGCTGCTGACAGCCGTGCTGTGGGTTACGGGCCAGAGCCATGAAGGGAGCTTAGCCTCCATGATGGATGGGGTGTCTGCTCTACTATGACTGATTACAGCAAGCAGTCAGCAGGGAGACAGGAGGCCGCACGGGGCCTCCGATCCCGGCTGGGATGAGGCCAGCACTGTGAGTAGAGCGTGTGTGTGTTCGTGAATGTGTATGTGTGTTTTTAAGGTAGAGAGACAAAGAGAAAGAGAGAGAGAGAGAGAGAGAGAGAGAGCGAGAGAGAGACGGAGAGGTCTGACCGCTACGGAGCGAGAGCAGGCCTGAAGCCAGAACAGCAGAAAGTCAGAAAGACAGAACGAGTCATCAATAACACACTGGTTTGAGTTAGACCTCGACCATCAGATGGAGAGACAAGAAAACAAGCGATGGGCGAAAGATTGAAAAAGAAGATGAGATGAAAACAAAGGAAGTGGGAGGGGGGGGGGGGGAGAGAGAGAGAGAGAGAGAGAGAGAGAGAGAGAGAGAGGATGCACTTGACATGAAGAAAGATAAAGAGAGGAGGAGACAAATACAGAGGATGTGAGATCTAAAGGACACAGAGCTGCAAGAAACTTCAATAAGAAGAATATAATTTTCCCAAAGTGTATCTGGGACAAAGACGAGAAAAAAAAAAAAGAAACATTTTCTGCCGTTTCATCCTTGTTGTTTTGTCTCGGGCTCAGATCTGAGATAAAAAAAACACGCAGCGGTCCCCTGCTTCTATCCAAGCACACAGACAAAATGCATTTACATCTTACGGGCATTCAGCTGCGAGCGGGGAGAGGTGGACTCCTTTCTTCAAGGACGTTTCAAAGGGTGTGCGCTCTCCTTAGTGGACACGCTGCCTGCTGAGGGGACAGCACATGAGAAGTGTGCTTTCATCCGATCTGTTTGAAGACTCCAGTGTCATTTCCCTGCGCTGGAAAACCTCAACCACAGAAATGTCGGAAAAACGGCTGCAAATCCTATATTGCTTCTACTGATTGTGTGTATTTTGTTTTCCCTCGCAAATAAACACCCTCATATCTGCAACGCTGGAGATACTCCTGAATAAGGCTTTTTAAATGACATTCATCATCCGTGTCTTATTATGCCTACCATCTCCTAATCACCAGAAAGCACATGAACACATTCCTGGAATATTGGATGAGACTGAACATGAGACTTAGACCACTCAAGGCAAATGAGTTTTTCAGTATTTCCGTTGCGTACTGGGATATCAAATGTGTATCTGTGTCTGTCTTGTGCTTCGGAGCACTTCTT
Source organism: Karalla daura (assembly GCA_029224185.1). NCBI lineage: Eukaryota > Metazoa > Chordata > Actinopteri > Chaetodontiformes > Leiognathidae > Karalla > Karalla daura. Next base: position 15,963,525 of record CM055189.1, read on the forward strand.
CCCTGTGTCTCATAACGACACGCACAAAGCTGAGCGCCGGAGACAGGCACATTTAATTACGACGGCTAAGAGAAAGTTCTGTCTCCGCGTCCCTCAGAGGCCGCATATTGCTTTCTGAAAACTCTCAGTCGGCTACTGGAAACTCTTCCTGACGTGTAATTGAGCGTGGCAGCGCATCGCCTCTCACCGATACGTGCTGGCGTGCCTGCATAGATCCAGCGGCGGCTAATCTCATTTCTTAATATCTAATTTACTGAAATTTGGTGGCGGGAGCCTGATACAGGGGGGGCCCACGCCTCGCAGAAGATCACAGCGGTCCCAGAGGAAGGCGGTGACAGGAGGGGAGGGAGAGGCCAGGGCCAAAACGCAGCACCTGATCCAAAAGCTCATAGCTTGAGCCCCAAAGGTGGCACACCTCATGCTTCAAAATGACTCTGCTTAATCGACAAGATATGGGGGATAACACTTCCTGTCGCCAGAGCCACTGGCACCAGCCGATGGAGATGGAGATGGAGATGGAGATGGAGATGGAGATGGAGATGGAGATGGAGATGGAGATGGAGACGGCCCAGTCGGGAGCTGAACCCCTCCATGCAGACCACTGGGGCTACTGGCTGAGAGTCTTTTGCCTGCTAATGGAGTTGGCGGTGGATGGGATGATGGCTGGCTCCCTCCCAAAGCGTTTGAGCCGCGCCTGTCCCCGGTAACACAGGGGAAGGGCCGTCAGCGCTCCACTACACATCAGCAGGGGATGTGAATAATGAAATCATCCTCAGGGAGAGCACGCGAGCTCGGTCTGTCATGTCAGAGCAGCCGGGGCTCTCCACTTTCCCTCAGGATGTTTGTGTCGGGTTTTGCTTCAAGCTGTGCTCCCTAAACACTGGAGCAACAATGTTAAAGGGGACCTAGAGCGGTCCAGGAGAGCGTTTGTCCTTTTAGAATCCTATTTTTGGAGTGAAAGTATAATATTATATAGGTTTTACACTAATTGGCAGTCTTATCATTTTCACAAATGATCTTGTGACTTCTACCCAACTTTATGTGACTTTAAAACTTTTAGTCATTTTAAAATCTTAGTGACTTTAAGTGACTTTACATTCCTTACTTAACGACACAATCGAGCATTTTTTCCCCCCCAAAACTAAGTGATAACAGAGCGATACGTCTCTGGAGCACCTGGCAGTATGTCTCCAGTCCTGATTAAACTTGAAGCATTTTCCAGAGGGACTTCAGACAGCATACAGTGACAAAATGCCACCGAATTTTACAACAACATACAAACTAAATGTATTTTCAATGGAAATTAGTCAAAATGTTGCATAAATAGCTGTGTAAAAAGCTCATAGCAGCAGATAACAGAGCTCCCCTCTCCCTCAACAGTCCTGCTAACGAGAGAAAAACTGTTTATTTTTAGACTCCAGAAAGCAGCCCGTTCATCAGGCGCATTCAGCTTCAACTTGCTCGGATTCTTTTTCTCAACAGGTCACAGAGGCTCCAGACTGAAACAACAGGAACATTTGCATACTAATGAAATCCAGTTCCTGTTGTCCCACAGGTATACTCTGACCAATGTGCTGTTTCCTCCAGCTTGATTTGTATTCAAAAAGTCACATTAGCATTAGCTACACAAGGAGGCCTTGGCTTACCACAAAAGCCACGCTGTCAAAACAGCGCACACACACACACACACACACACACACACACACACACACACACACACACACACACACACACCGGCCGAGACACGCAATTAATCGTGTGAATAGATTAACAGTTAATAGTGGCTGCGGATTCTGTGCTTTGCTTCGTTCCTCTCTGACATTTCTTTGTTCATTTAATAAAGCGGTGATCAATGAACAACAGAAAAAAAAGTGAGCACGCTTTGGTGACTTGACTTAATGATACATAATTCACAATTCACTGGCTTTTGCCAGGTGGAGAATAACATCTGCACACAGCAAGAAACTGTGGCATCTCTGTGACGTAGCTTTTCAGTGTTTGTTTCTTGCCTAGCTCACTGAACCTCAGTGCTAAGGTTCCTCACCTGTGACCGGTGCTCCTCGTCCTTGCAGACCCCCTGCACCTGCAGCAGGTTCTTGGCCACGCCCACGCACGGCAGCCCCGACAGCACCCCCAGATGACAGGCCAGGCCGAACTCTGCCAGGCCCAGACAGAAAAAAAGCAACACTCAGCGCGGACTCAAGTCGCTCCCGGCACGATGGCATGAGGGCTTGGAGGAACGTTGTGAACGTTCTGCAAGGATCCATCAAGCTGTCTGGTGCAGCTCGCTCAGCTCACTTTGATTTTACCTTTTAGTCCAAATCTAAAAGTCAGATTTCCTGAGATGAGTGTACGTGCAAGCTTTAAATGCTCATCGGGCGCCAGAGTTGAATTACGTCCATCAACTGGAAGAATCTCTCCTCGGGGATGAAAAGCTTCTTTATTCAGCGACTGACAAGGTTACAGTCTGCACCAGGACATCTCAAAGGATTCTTTACAGGGCGGGACGGCTCTTACACAACTGGAAAAAGTTGCGTTTGCACAAGTTTGGGGAAGTGTTCTCTTTCTCAGTAGGATCAAAGATATATGTAAGATATAAGATATAACTATATGTTATACCTTACATGTTAGAGGACAAGCAGATCATATATATATATGGTTATATAACAATTTTACATGGCATCTGGACGATGATAAAATGACGTCATTGTGCAATCACTCTAACATACTTCGCTCGTCTTATTCTCCAACAGTTTTGTGAAATACGTTTACTCGCTTTCTCACTATTGGACACCTGCTTAATCTACAGCTAAGAGTTTCACACAGAGTATGAACTCCATCTCGGCCATGAGGGGCTTTGTGGTGCTGAGGCGCTGCTAGCGACAGACTCTTCTTCCAGCATCACATTAACTTGTCACAGTAGTGACACATGGCTGTGCACCATCAGGCGACAGATTTTTCAATGATTACTCAATGTCGAGTGACTCTTTAACATTGAGCTGAGAGAGATACACAGATGTAGAATGAATCTCAATAAAATCCAATATGACCGCAAATACAACAACTCTTGCTATTGCTACAAAGCAGCCAGAGGTAGAAATATTTAATCACTTAATGTAATTACGATTCATTTCTGTTTTGCCATGAGATGTAGAATTTTTCCCCTTACAGCTAATAAATGATTGCCTGGTCGAGCAGCTTACCCCTGTAATGGAACAGACCATTCCCATCCACAAACACCACCTGTGGACAAGGCACAACACACACCATTACACATCACTGAATTCCCCACAAGAGAAAAAGCAAAGCTGCTAACCACTTGTTTTTGTAAGCATCCTACAGAGAGAGTAAAATGTGCATCTTAAAATCAGTGCTACAAAGCTGCTAGCGTCGTCTGGCGATGTGAGACAGCGAGGAGGCAGCACAGTCTTTGTCCTGAGAGCCTCCAAACTTTAAAGTTAGCCAGAGACCAAATCCTCAAAGCGATACTCTCGCTCTCCCAGCTCTGAGACACTGATGAATTCTGCGAGCCAAAGGTGACTCTGCACACATATTTCAGCGCTGAATCATAAGTCACCAGAATAACTCACTTCAAAGGTTGCAGATAAAGGGAGCAGTGACTGCATCTGTCCGGGGCTAAATGTCAGCGCAGGTAAAACCATGCGTGTGCGAGGTGTGTATGGAAGAGAGAGAGAGAGAGACAGACAGAGAGAAAAAGAGAGAGAGAGAGAGAGAGAGTGAGAGAGGATGTATGTTTCTGCATGTCAGAGAGAGTGTGGGAGGTGAGGGAATCGGGTGGGCGGCAGCGAACAGAAGCGAGTGGGCGAGGATGAATTTGAGGCGACTTTTTGAGAAACAGTGAGAGAGAGAACGAACACAAGGGCTTTGTCACAGCGGCTGCACTCAGTTCAGAACATTTTAACATGCACGACTTGTGGGGATGTTTAACATTTAAACATCCATATCTCCATATCCTTGACCTGCAGAAAGCACGCCCAGGACAGGTTGCATGTCTCACACGCACACCCAGGGGCAACATTAAACCTGCAATTAGCCTTATTTAGCGTGGTTTTGAACCTATGTGTGTGTGTGTGTGTGTGTGTGTGTGTGTGTGTGTGTGTGTGTGTGTGTGTGTGTGTGTGCACAATTTGGTCCCTCTGTGTGAACTCAAAGCCTGGTCTTTGTTGCTGGATAGATAGCAGCAGGAGAAGACAGAATAAAGGTTTATATGCTATATGCTACATATGAACCCCAAACCACCCTTTACAGTGATTATAGCAGAAAGTCTGAGCAGATGAGGCCCTGAACGTGGCTGAATGCTGCACCCCGAGGCTGACCTGAGGCAGCAGCTCAGGCTGCTTCTCCTCCAGCCGCCGCAGAGCGTCCAGCAGGAACGGAGTTTCTCTGAAGGCCAGGAAGCCGGAGACGTACGGGGCCGTGAGGGTCACCATCCGACTGTCCTCATACAGCACCTGGGGGACAGGGACGCAGCTTCGCATTTCACAACACGCTTTCTGTGGTCTGGTTTTGAAATGCACTGGAGCCGTGTGCACTGATCCCAGACCTGCTCGCTCATTGGGCTTCACAACTAGTGACTGTCTGTCCAGCTGAACTGTCTGCGGCTCTGACTGGAGCTGCCACAGTGCCAGGGATCGCGCCGCATGCTCCGGACAAACACCAGAGTGTGTGTGAAGGTGAGTCCGCACGCACACACACACACACACACACACACACACACACACACACACACACACACACACACACACACACGTACAAGCTGTGCAAAATGATCAGCGACTCATCCCATCTGGTTGAGAGTAGAACATCTGTTCCTTCTCGCTGATTTAAGGCTATGAGCGAGTACTGAATGTCAGAAACATCTCGTCTATTAGGTTACCTGATTAAAATGATGTCTGCCTCACCATACATACAGTTTATGCTCTGTAAATCTAACACCCAGTGCCCTCGAGGGTTTATATCATGTTTTTTTCCCTTTTTTTATGATTCAATGCTCCCTTTAGAATGACATCTTCATTATATCCAGGGAGCTGAAATGAACATGCAGACAAGATGAGATGCATGAGAAATAAAGCAAAAAAAACATATGTATATACATAGAGAATACTGGCTTTTAGACTAATGTCTCCTCCTGGTCTGACACCATACACACATTTACATCTACTGCGGAAATGATTTCACAGATTTAGTTTGCAATTAGTCTAATTAGTCTGCATAGACGCTAAGCTGCAAACATGGCATAATTATCTGTCAAATGACCTTGAAGAGTGCGGCGGCCAGTCCCTCGACACCACCATTAGCACCACTGCTGCCCCCTGTCAATCATCCTCAGTCAACGGCCCATCAATCAGAGGTTTTTTGGGCCCGAGGGACAGTTTCTGTTGATTACCTCCAAAGAACATGATTTCTGTCTTGTTTCTAAGAAAACCAACGGCACGCCTTTGACAGCAACGGAGGGATGAGCGATGGTGAGTCCAGCTGGACTCGATTCTAATTGAGATCTATCAAACTGTGGCTGGTGAGAGCATTTCAACCAAGCGCTGTAGTCCCTTTTTTTAATCTTATTATCTCACTGGCAAATGTGATGACTGCGGCACACTGATTAAAGAGCGATTCAACAAAGGTCAAAGTAAGATTGTAAATAATGTCAACGAGAAAAAGTCAGAGAAAAATGAAACTTTGAGCATTAAACGGGTAAAAATCTGACAGAAGTACGTGTGCAGGTCATGCACATCATGGCAGCCATTACAGCCACAGTATCCTCATTCATGTGCAATTTTTTTGACCTTCTTTGCTCTCCAGAATGTCCTTAATCAAAATGTACAGACGTTTTGTTAGCTGGATATAGAAAACCACTAACAAAAGAAAAAAAAAACATTTTTCTGGGAGCACTCGATCGTTTTCCAGTGCTTCATATCCTGCAGAATGAAACTCGTTTCCTGCTCACAATGGGAGAATGAGCCGAGGCCTTGCACGCCCCGACCTCACATGCAAACAGCTTTTGTGGCTGTCTGCCGCAGCGGCTCTGAATGGGGAGCCTTAAAAAGCCCCGTCTGAGAAAGTGTGTGAATGGAGGCGAGCCCGAGGCACCTTGACACGAGCGGGTCTCGTGAATAGACTTCCAGAAACGTCAACCACCACGTGTGAGAGAGTGCACTGGCCATTATACCCATCAGGAAAGCTGTGGTGCTAAAACCTGGAGTGTCAGGCCGTTAAGTCATTAGAGCCAGGGATTTCAGCAACCTGAGCCGGTCGTGCTTTGAGAGGGTGTAAAGCCGACTTCCCTTTTTATTCAAATGGGTCTAATGAAACCGTCCTGTGCATCACATTGCTAGCATTACTTTGTGTCACAAATGGCCTTAGGTGGCACTGTTGGAGCAAATTGAAAGCAAGCGGGAAGTATAATCCCATTATTGGACAACATTTCTGAGCTACATTTCATTAGGCCGCTCGGGTCCATGCATCAGGCACGGCACAGTGACAAATGTCATTAATTATATTGGGTTATATAATGAGGAGGTGCCGGCAGCCCGTGTTAATGCACAGATGAATAGCAGAGGAGTGGAGTGCTTGAGAAAGGCTGCACAGAGGAGTCAATGAGATGAAAATTGGGACTGCCAGGGTCTTGTCTCTCCACGGCTTAATAAGAGTCGACCTTCGGCTGTGTTGTATATCAAACCTCGCCTCGCCTGTGTACCGATATTGCTTCTGATGCTTGGAAAATCCACACTGGTGGATTAAAACTGACTCCACTTGTAGGACAGAGAATCTCCAAATTTGACATGTTAGGAGGGAGGTACAACACAATAGATTAAAAAGTGTTTCAGTCTGTTTTTTTGCCACATTTTATACTGCACAATGCCACAACTTTGACAGATACTAATCATATTCCATACATTTATTATTCTTCCAGGCATTTGAATATGCTTGTTGCATGTCCCTATGCTGTTTTACAAGGGAAGGATGACCTTTTCAGACAACATACAATGACAATAAAGCATATAAAACAGTTTGATGACTCAAAAAAAGAAAAATATGGAATTGCAACGTCTCTTTTTAACATATTTGCGTCATACCTGTACACTGCACACTTCTTTTTAAACCTAATTTTGTACAATTTAGGACATTTACACCAAAACTAAAAAGATACAGTACCTAAAAAGTCTGGTGACTTCTATAACACTCATCATGTAGGCTTGAAATGCGTTCTGTGAACCCAGCTGCTGTTGCTGCCTGTGGCCACTAGGGGAGGACAGAGCTCCCAGCTGGGGCTTTAATTCATGTGAGTGTTGAGGGTGTAGCAAGGTGTGCAGCTCACCTTCAGGCCCGGGTAGCTGAGCACCACGAGCTGGGCGCAGGCGTTGACATCGTCCCCTTTGATGAAGGACAGGTCCACTCCCCCGACTCGCTCCAGACCTGAGAAGCTGGGACTGCTCTGCCACGCCTCCGTGTCCTCCTCCACCACCTGCAGCCGGAGCTGGGCCTGTTCGCTGTGTGGGGAGGAGAGCGGAGGGTCAGACCGGAGAGAAGCAGGGCACAGCTGGGTACGGCTCAACCACACGTGTGAGAGATGCATCATTCCAGAGCAAAACACAGATACGCACACAGGAAATACTAGACTGGCAGCTGCTATTCACAGCTGGTGACCTGCTTCACATGGACTGATGCTCTGCTCTGATTACACGTAATACGTTTTATTTGTCTAAAATTCCAAGAGGAGCAGGAACAGTTCAGAGACTAGCCATTAAATTAGGGTTCCTTTACACTTTCTGTTCTCACGTGTAAAGGCAGTCCTTAATATATCCTTAATACTGATTTAACATCTGTTAGTCAGTATTAACACAGAACCAAGACATTTTGCAAATTTGCAAAACACTTGAAGCTCAGAAAGAGAAACTGAGAATAACAGAGAAACTGAGACCAATGTTATTACCAACATTTGTTGATTTTCAGTCTGCTAAAACATGAACTCATGGCCTTTCTTTGTCATATTCAGCTTTGCCCATCGACTTAAATCCCTTCACGTTTCCAGGCAAGAGAGACTTGGAGCGTCGTTCTGGCTCTGTGTCAAATAGCAACACCATATATCATCTAGTAGTAGAGAGAATAGCCTCTGTTGCAAGTAATGTTATATTAGTGAAGTGACATTATCTCCGTTCAACAGTAAGAACACTAATGGATATTCAGGTACTTGCACCTTAATTCACAGAGGTTATATCAATATAATCCCAAATCTGGGACTGTTGCTAAACAAGAAATAGCATCTGGATGAGGACAGAGTGTGGAGTCTGCCTGGGCTTCCTCTCAGTACACACTGTCCTCAGTGTCTCTGCTGGAGCAGACAGGCAGCATGATGCCATAGTAATAATATCAAGGTGTCATCACGGGCCTGCCCATCACGGACTGACAAATCGATGTGTGCTGAGGACAGTTGGCACACAGCGGAGCTGCTGACACAGCCACAGCAGCACACAGACACCTGGCTCTGCGTTATGGGACGCTGTGTTTGGGTTGGACCTGCTGGCAGATGGAAGAGACTGAAACCTCCACTGGTATCAATACGCTGCTTGGAGACGTCCAGATCTGCTCACAGGTAGACGCACATGTGATGTGATGGATTTAAGTCCTCTCTGAGCTGGTTTAGAATTCATGAGAGGAATAGGTGGACAGAAACCCAGAGCACGTGTTGACATGATGAGAGAGAGTGATTTTCCATCTAAATTGAAGACTAAACAGAATGAGCAGAATGAAAAAAAGAATGAACCAAATGAATGAAAGCATACAAAAGTAGCAAGACAAAGGCATCAAAAAAATCAAAGGGTCAAAGGATAAGGTGAAGACCTAGAGTATCTTGTAGTCAAAGCTGAAAGCTGAAAGATATTCAGTTTACTTTTTAACTTCTTAAATGTTACCCAAATACAATGTTGGCATTACATAAATGAATAAAAACAAATGTCAAATATCTAAAGAAATATGACAGAACAAGATTTTGAGGACGCTTAAGATTTGATTGAAACCATGAGACCTTCAATGATTAAATCAGGGTCACTGGCAGTGACGTCAGACAGGTGTGTATCCTCCTGTCTATGTGTGTGTGTGTATATATGTGTGTATTTCATGTCCATGAACATAATCAGACCTCTCCTACCTCGTCCATTGCTCCACCAGGTCCTCTGCAGGCGGAGCCGACATCAGCTCCAGTCTGGTTTGTGAGTTTTTATGAGGAAGAGTAGTTGAAGAGGAGCCCTGGGGAGGACACTGTTTTCATAGTGTTCCTGTTTGGACTCGTCCTCTTCTTCTAGTAGATTATTGTGCATGTGGAGGTGAGACGCTGCCCTCTGCAGGACGTTATGGTAGAACACGATGTCGTGAACTATAACGAAACGCTTTTAAAGACAATGCAATCTCGTACACGTCCCCATTTCTGATCAAATGTAAAATACGGGTTGATTGGTTTTACCTGTCAGAGGGAAACCGCTTTATTCAGTTATAGGAATCACGGTGCTTGTGTAGTTAAGCTAGTCAATCCTGACGTCTAGTGGCCAAGAGAGGGAAATACACCCACAGAAACTACAGAAACACCACAAACATCTTACCTAACAGTGCAGCTGTTGATATTATTATTAACTATTAAGACTGTTATTACAAGTGTAATAAAGAATGAAAATACCTACGTTTTTTCCGGTGTCCTGTCATGGCTTTAATGGTCCTTAAAAATCTTATCTGTTAATCAAACATTTCACATATGCCAGAGCATGAACTATACTGGTTTTGTGTGTTACGTACTGGCTTCACTGTTATTTTTACTTGTCCAACTTGTCTATTTATTAATAACGTTTACACTTATTTATTTTATCTGCTGCCCAGTTAGTTGTCACATACAAATATTTTTTTACAACCCTTGCTGATGAAAGACATTTGATTGTCTTTGCACAGCTGTGCAATGATAATGAAGGCATTTATTGATTAACTGAAAATATAAAAAGAAGACAGGGGCATGACAGAAGCCAATACTAACAGCTAATAGAAAACTAAAACTAATAAAAAATAGAAAACTACTACTTGACTTGACTGATACTGTCCATGAAGGTTTATTTATCATTAGGAAAGAGGACAATGCCAGACGGAGGATGATGTAGTTCCAGAGGGTGTCAGACTCATTTACCCTTCAGTCCACACCTCAGACAGTCTGCAGCTCCACCATTTCTCCCACCACAGCAACTCTGACGCACACGCAGAAGTGACAGAGCCGTCGGGAAATTCAGCAACTATTTGTGGCCAGGACATTCAGGTCAGGGTGGACTGATCATCTTTGTATGATCATTATTGGAGTCAGTGATGCGGCAAACACAGAACCCATTTTCATCATTCAGATTAATTAACTAAGCCGTAAGAAAAGTGGACTCCACCAGTGGTACTGTGGTTAGAAAATGTAGGGCGACCCACTGAGACAGTTTTACACAACAAACCCACTGCAGAGTTTGTCCCAGTTGGCAAGAGATGTGTCTGTCCCTGCACAAATGAATGTGTCATTCAAGATGAGAGGGAAAGCAAAAATGACCAGGACGCAAGTGTTTCACATAATTCAAGTTTAATGTTGTCAAAAAATGTAAAGGCGCCATAATCTCATTAATCCAAACATACACTTTGTACATTATTCCTCACATCAAGGTAAAGAGAAGATATGCAATCATGTCAGAGAGAGGGAAGCGGAGAGACAGATGTGTTGGACAGACACAGACAGACAGTTATAGCCCTCATTTGTCAATGAGATCTTGATGAAGAGTGTTCACGCTGTTTGAGCCCGAGCCAGAGGCGGGCGAGCGCCGCCCGTGGAAATGTTTGGATGTTTGTCACACTGGATTCAAGCAGAAAAGAGGGGGAGGTAAAATAAATATCTCAGTACACTTTATGCCTATGGCTTCAATCAAGGTCCACTCTGTTTTCTAACACACACACACACTCACACAATGAGAGCCAAACAGTAAAACTGGAGTGCACGAGGGGGCAAAGGGAAGACTGAGAAGAAAGCAAAAGGTGCGAGAGCAGTTACGTCTGAAAGTCCATCATCAGTCGAACGGCTGGAGAAATGCAGGGGGAACATAACAAGTTATTCATGTGGTTCTGGACAAGTGTCAGAAGTGAGAAGAGACAGTAAAACACACACACACACACCCCTGGCCCTGTAGAGCAAAGGGCCGCACTTCACCCTAACCTAATAACTCTCTAACATTCACCCTTTAACACCATCTCACACACACACACACTTAATGGCCCACAATCTGAGGAGGTCCTTGTTCTCAGTATAGCAGTTCATGTTATTGCAGTTAATGACATATTTACCACAAGTTTAACCCTTGACCTTTCTTATCGCCATTTTAAAAACAAGCAGTTTCACGTAACAAAATATCAAGCCGCGGGGCCAGTTTTTTCAGGATTATTCCTAGATGAGTAGAAAGCCTAAGTTTTATTGATTGATTTTCCTTTTTGCTATCAGCTGCACTCGGTAACCGTTGGCAACAGCAGGCGATGACTCTTGGCAAGGGCGCCCCCTTTCTGCAGGGAGTCATCAGTGGTGCTCATTGGCCAAACCACTGGTCCTAGAAAACTCTTGCATGGTACGTGTTGCATTTAGAAATGTTCATTCGGTCCACGATCGCTCCTTATTACAGTGCTGACCTTGAAAATAAGCAGGTATGATCCTAAGTGGCGCTTACAAAGGCTAAAATGGTATTTTATTGACACATGACTCATAAAATGGCTATATCTTAATCTTTAAATAGCAGATCTGTAAACCCGATCACCGTGTGTGAGCATGCAGTAACACAGCACACTCCTTCACCACAATCAAGTACTCGTCTCCAGAGAGAGAGAGAGAGAGGGAAAAACAACTCCAACCAACACTCACTCGCACATGCACAGTATGGACACGTCTCCTACTGGTGCACCGTCAAATGATAATCAGAATGTAACATTCATCCCTAAACCACGCCGAAACCTACATCACTCTGGAAAAGAAGTGGAAAAAAAAACCCGACGGTAGATCCGCCTCGTTACGACCCAACCCTCCGGAAACTCAGGCATTTCGTTGGCTGGCTTAACGCTGTTCAATCAGTAGCACATTCACTGATCAGTGGCAAAGGCGTCGCCCCTGTGGCTTGGTTTGGACTCGAGCTCCTGGTAATGTGCAGGTGTCGGGTGGACAGCAGACAGACCAGGAGAAAGGCCCCGCTGCGCTGTCTGATTTTCTGGCCCGGCGGATGGGAGAGCGATGGCGGCGATGGCGCTTTCACTGGCTCAGTTTGCGCGGCCGCCTCGCCCGGCGGCAGAGACCATCGTCCGCGTTTCAGCACCCGCGACCCTCCGGGTACGTCTCGCTGATAAATACAAAGGTTGCACACAGTAGAAAGTCAGAAACTCGCGTTATTGCTTCTGGCGGATCACTCCGCCGATAGTCGGACCCGGGTCAGACGTATTAAATGCTTTCCGAAGGAGTGATGGAGGTCACGCCTCCGGACCATCCGAGGCCGCCTCTCGACCTCGACGGACAACCAAACTATGTGCTAGGCGATGCTCGACCCGGGTCTAGTTTAAGAAGTACACCCTGCCCCGACACACGCGCACTTTGACCTATAAACCGTTCGCCCCTCTGGGAATATGGCAAACCGTGAAGTTTTTGCATGTCCTCATACGCCCACCTGTGTAACAGCGCGTCCGGGAGTGAGGTCGGTGCCGCCTCGGCGCTCTGACGTGCGTGTGCAAGGAAGTGGATGCATATATGTAACAGCGCCTCCTGGTGTCCGTCTGGCCCCCGGCGGCCACTAAATATTGCTTCTTTCACTTCCCAGCGCCTGGCGACAGGCGCCGGGAATCGTCGCCCCGACCTTGGAAGTTTTTGAAACGCGACACACCAACACACACACGCTCTGCTAACATTTCTGATTCAAACCACAGAGATGCCGGGGCACAAAAATATACGACCTTTGTGCAAAAATCAGCCCTTTGAATTGTTCACACAGTCTGTTTGTTTTTTGTTTTTTCTCATTTTTGCCTCAGAATCTTTTCGAATTCTTTTGTCTTCTGTTTGTGCAAGCATGCGTCAGTTCCACAGAGACCTGGCTGTGCAATAGGAACCCAGGATGACGACGAAGGAGGAGGAGGAGGAGGAGGAAGAGGAGGGGGGAGGAGAGTCGGCTCCCGTGTCCACGGTAAGGGCAGTCCTCCGGGGAATGGGGAGGAGGGCGTGGGGGTGGGAGCGGTCCGCCGTCCGCCCTCTACCTGGAGATCATGGAGCTGGACTGCGACTGGCTGGAGGAGGTGGTGGCGGCGCTGAGCTGGGAGAAGCCGCTGTGGCTGGACTCCAGGCTGGTCATCGAGCCCCTGAGCAGAGAGAGAGAGAGGCAGAGGGACGTCACGCGCTCGGCCTGCCAGTCACCACCCGGATGCAGAGTGTGTGCAGTGGGGCCGCGTGCTCATGCCGCAGAACCATGCATCCAGATCAACAACCAACACACTGTGTGTGTGAGTGACTCAGGCTCTGCCATGGGCTGCTGCAGCCTCGCTGCATCAGGTCGAGTAGAGCTGAGGCGTGAGCAAACACACTGTTGCTGAACAGGTCTGTGCAGAAGTTCTGGGTTTTAGAGTCGCCCTCGTTCAGTTCAGGAGGTGGAATTTGAATTGCACAGACAGAAATCTGAAAATGTGGCACACCTAACACGTTTTGTTTTGCTCAAAAGCATTTAAAAGCAAGCACAACGCTTTACTTGAAGGTAAAGCATTTCTGGCAGTGACTATATCTTGTCCCATGCAACCTAAGTTAAAATAAATGTGATCATTTGCTCAGGCTTCACTTCAAATTCAAGAACTGAGTGGGAGCCCAAGAGCCGTTCTCTCTCCAGTTGTGAGGTTTGCACAGCTCTGTTGCTACAGCTCAGGGTGTGGTGTTCAGGGAGGTAGGACAAGCACTCTGTCACAACACATGTGTGTGTTATATGTAAACGCCTGTGGCGTCGGGCCTTCTTTGCAAGTTAGAGGGGTGAAGCCGCCTGTGGCAAAGCATGAGACACTTTGTTCTTTCTGTGTTTTCACTTGACACCAGAGAGAAAATCCTGAATTAACAGGTTTCTATCAGCAGTGCTGGTTTGGACTGGAGAGTTCACAAAAGGCACAGTCAGTGTCATACTGTTACAGAGGACTGCCAAATCGTGCTCTTGGTCCTGATTGGTGCAACACACAGTATGCGATGACACACTCAAAATGTGTAGACCTTCAGCAAATATTAGATGTTGGGTTTGATGGTGACTTCAAGTCCTTGCAGGTGTCTTGAAGCGGTAAGCAGGTAGTTGAAATGGATGAGTGAGAATGGCTGGAGACACCCCTATCAGCAGGGTGCATCATGTCTATGTGTGTGCGTGTGAGTGCACTTGGGTCTACAGAAGTTGAGCACTAAGGCGCAGACCATAACCCGCTCTAGGATTTCTGATGTTAGTCATGCAGGCAGGGCGACTGCAGCCAGCAGGTAGAGAGTTAGAGGCTAGTCCCAGTGCAGGGCTTTCCCTTCTTCAGCGTGAACAAAGCAGCAGCTTGCTGTTAGACGGCGCTAACAGAGGCCTCGAGCAAGAGCAGATGCAGCAAGGCATCTCTCTGCAGGGTCAGGAAGCGCCACTCCCGCCAGTTATGCAGCGATGGCGATGAGCTAGTGCTAAAGGTCAGGGGGGAAAAAATAAAGGTGGGGGGGCAAACACTGAGCCACTTACAAACTCTGCACATCACAGCAAGCCGTTCTTCACAGGAGGAAGAGAGCAGGAGAGGGAGGAGGGGGAGGGAGGGGGAGGGAGGGGGGGGTGTGCGATAGAACGGGAGCGGGGTTGGACAGAAAAAGCTGGATTAAAAAGGAGACTCCGAGGGAGGGAAGCATCCTCATGTCAAACTCTGGGCCTAAAAAAACAAAACTCATGATGCTCCTGAGGCTTTCCTTAGCGTCACTTTATACACATGACAGACTTAATCATTCAGAGGTTTAACGTCATACGTGGCGGTGTAGAGGGCTGTAGAGGGGGGAAACTGAAAGAGGCAGGAGTGAAACATGAGCAGTCGTAAAAGGAATAATGTCTGAACTCAAAACTGTAACCACATCATGGTAACAACAACAACAGAACATGGCAAAACATATGGACACAAATGTACACATTAGGACGCTGACTTCAGGGGACGCCACGTCACCCGCCAGCCACTAACCTGAAGTCCTCGGAGCCCAGCACCTCGGTGTAATACATGACTTTACACTTGTGCGAGGACACCTGCAGAGTGGCCAGCACGTCGTCCACCCGCGGCAGGTTGGTGGCGGCGCAGGCCGGCATGTTGTGGAACTTCCACTGGAGGATGTAGAAGCCTGGCCAGCGTGTGATGTGAGAGCCCTGAGCAGAGGAGGAACGGGGGGGGGGGGGGGGGGGGGGGGGGGGGGGGGACGCGTCAGGCATGGATTTAAACAAAGGTGCCACTGTGCCGGACTTCCTGGTCCGGGGAGCCTCACCTGCACGCTCTCGCCCTCCTTGCAGAAGAGCGAGGACTCCACCATGCTGTAGTCCTGCCCCAGCGTCCAGGACTTGTCGATGAGCTGGACGTTGTTTCCCCCCGGCGACGTGATGCCGTGGGCTCCCAGGGGGTCCTTACGCGGGGGCTGGGGGGCGCGCTTGGAGTGGTAGATGTTGAAAACCACGTCGCCCTTGCATATGTCAAAGTCCCAGGTGATGACAGAGGACGCGTCGATGATCTCAATCAGGACCTGGTGAGGAGGAGATGACGGAGGAGGGGCGGAGAGTCATTTTCTCTCTTACATCTGATCTTGTTTTTCCAACACAGATATGCTTTGATGCTCACAGGACTACTGCTCTGTTGCATTGCATGACTAGCCAAAGCGAGGTCATAAGCTCCTTGGCACCGAAATCAAAAGCAACCGAGCGATTATGTATGAATCTCTGCCTCTGGCATCAATGACGTAACACGCCTTACTGCGTGCGTGTGTGTCACTGCAGAACCATGAGGTTTCAAAGCCAGGTCACATTTGATCCCAGTCAGAGTTTTGGAACTTTCCGCCACTAGATGGCAGGACTTCCACGAGGAGCAGCATGCAGCCCGGCCTGCCCTACATTCTCTCCGAGGACACCACCTCGGGCTTTGACGTGTCCCGCGTGAGGCCTCACCTCGTGAGGCGCTCCCTTGAACACGCTGGCGCTTTGGTAGATGGTCTCCGTCCACAGCCGCACGTCTTCGTTCTCCAGCTCCTCGGCCGTGCGGTACATGGACTTGGGGACCAGGCCTCCCTCAGGCACCTCGCACTGCGGAGGAGAACAACGCAGGCAGAACTGGGTCAGCGAGGGAGAGCTCAGCGAGAGCCAGAGAGCTCAGACTCGGACACGAAAGCCTTCTCTGATTCCGATTAGAACTCACCATACACTCCCCTCCCAGGAAGTCTGGGATGATCTCTTTGTCTATGTAGTCCACCAGGCCCCCAGGACCCTGGTAATCATTGCCGGCATAGATGAGGAACTTCTTGCGGGTGTTTTCATCAATGAACGGACTCACCTACAGAGAGAGGCAGACGGGTATTGACACCGCATTAGAAGCTCATGTTTCTTTAAAAGGAGTACTTTCAGTTAAGTCCATGTTTTAAACAATGAGGATGGATCTATAAAAGCTGGCGTGTGTTCCTCTGCTTAGCCCTCACCAGGGTCCAGAGGACGGGGAAAACTCGGGGCGCTCTCAAGATAAGCAGGCGCCCCAGAGTCTCCGGGTAGTTGGCCTCCACCACCTCGATGATCCTCAGCAGAGCCTTGACTCCCGGTCGCCACAGGTGACGCATGTTGAGCCCTTCCAGATCCACCAGACATGTCCAGCAGCTACAGGAGAAGAGGAGGAGGCCATTGGAGCGTGGACAGTAAAAATATGAAAGAAAGAATGCACACACACACACACACACACAACAGTACCACAGCCTCTTTGAGACCACTTAGCACCTGCCGTCCGGGAGCGAGGCTTAAGTGGTGAAGGCAACACTTGCTAAATCTGCCCCCCACACCCCCACACCCTTGAATGTCCTCCCTGTCCCTTTGCTCTGGCCTGGGGTGAGGGGCGGTTAGCCACGTGACAGCCATTCCTAGCCGGCATGCCGTCCTGCATGGCTCTCGTCCCCGGCCACCCCCTGTGTGAGGGTGCTGACAGATGACAGATATCATCTCTGTTCCCTCCCTCTCACTCTCACTCTCCCTCTCGCTCTCTCCATCAGCATCTGAATCGGGGCACTCAGGGCTGAGCCTCACACATTCCTTCCTGTTTGGGAGGGAGATAATTCTCCTCCACTTGTGCTGCCTATCTGTGTGTGTGTGAGTGAGTGAGTGAGTGAGGGAGGGAGTGAGTGTGTGTGCAAGTCCAGGCGACAACTGTCAAACTCAATCCAGTGACCTGCGAGACTAATACAGCATTTGTCATCTTTTTTCCTTTTTGTCTTTGTGGCATTTTAAGCTTTTAGTGTGCTTTTGCGGAGAGATTCAGATTGATCTAAGATGTTGATTTCCTGGCATTTCCTCTCATTTCCTCTAATTGTCTTCACTCCAGCCTCAAACAGTCTGCTATCCCAACAAACAGGAACGGGGACAGTCAAGCGGGATCGTGTTTACCTGATCGGTCGGCCGAAGACCTTGGTGTTCTCCTCGCAGCGTCTCAGGCCCTCCTCGTTGATGGACAGCACCTGTGGTGACGCAACATGGATCAATGCCTGCTTGTGACTGCGAGCTCTTGCACTGCTGACCTCGGCTGATTACATTAAGTGTGACGGTACAAACGAGGAGCGGGCTATGAATAAACATCCGACACCCATTCTCTGACCTGTGACCCAGCCACCCTATAGACCTGTAAACCCGGGCGACCTGCACCAGGCGTGTCGAGGCGAGGTGTGTTCGGTGGGCTGCCTTACGTACGTGTCTGAGCAGAGACTCCTCTCCCAGGGCGCGGACCAGTCCTTTGGTGTCCATCTGGCCCAGCCTCAGGATGTACAAAGGACGACCGTCTGAAGGCACAGAGCAAATATTGACATGATCTCTCGCGCCATTTGTCCTGCCGGGCTTCGCGTTACGCGGGCTGGTTTGCATACTTGGCCCCGGCCCGGGCCGGGCCCCCTGTTGCGTAACAGCGCGGAGAGGCTGTGTGTACACTGAGGAAGTCTTTCACGGCTCGTTCCCCGCTGAACCCGTAGAAATGGAAAAGGTTAGATTGGGAGCACAGACCGCTCTCTGACATGGGTTCATAAAAGTCAATTCAGTTTGAGTTACACTGTCAACAGTCACTCTCTGTTCTGGACAAGGAAACTCCGGCACGCACCAGGATGAGGAATGTGGCCGTCCGTGTGTGTGTGTGTGTGTGTGTGTGTGTGTGTGTGTGTGTGTGTGTGTGTGTGTGCCAGCTATTTGGGTAACCAAGTGGTGTAGACAAATTGCCCTCATGTTTAATTCACTTGCCTGGGCTGCAGGCTGCGGGTTGCTAAGATAGTGTGGGACTGTGTGTAACCGGAGTCTGGGAGAAACTGGAGAGCTGAGGGCTTCCTCTGTGTAACGCTCAGGGAACCCGGCCCCCCCGTCTGCAGCACCCACCTCTGTCGTGGTGGTGCCAGCCCCCGGTGTAGTAGTCCTGCAGGACCTGCGGCGAGGTCCAGGTCTCCAGCAGGTAGTCCACCTGGTGCTGCTTCCTCCAGGTGAGCGACTGGCAGAGGATCTCCCTCGCCTTGTCCATGTTGAAGTCCCTGGCGCGCAGGAAGCGCAGGATGTGCTCGTCCTTGGGGATCTGGACGACGAGAGGGGAGGGTGGGGCGCTTAGCTGGGCTGGATTCGTCAACAAGTTAATGTGAAGGCGCAGCTCGAGGCAGATCAGATTACAATTACAGTTTATGAAAGAGGTGGTAAACGTCCAACTTAAACATAACTCAATATCGGTGTAGTCCTAACCGACCTCTGCAGTCTTTGTAGGTAAGTGAGCTAAATATAGGGGACGCACTCCTCAACTCCAGCCAGGAGAGAGGGTTTCTTTCATTTTTGAGGGGTCATTTCAGACATTAGGTAAGGAACCAACGCATGTCAAAGCAGGAGAAACATTACACCAGGAAACAGGCAGGAGCTCACACACATGAGCCGTAGTTTTAGAGGAGTGAACGTGGTCTTCATACAGAAAGAAAATTGGTATTTTACTGCAGGTTATTGCAGGACATTACCTTTCCCTTGTGAGTCTCCTGCAGCCACTTGCGAAGCCTTATGAGACAGCTCTCCTGCAGGGGGGTCAGGTCGCCCAGGTAGCGTTTGATGTAGTCTGCATCCAACTTATCTACAATACAAGAGCAGAAATCATTCAGGCTAATGACAGGTGTATGTATATAGAAATAGAAGTTACGACTTATCAGCAAGTCAAAAACTTCCACACGTGTCCAGAGCGGTGACTTGTAATTTTCCACTTTATTCTGGGAACACACCTTCAGGTGTGCCGGCCAGGATCTCCGACAGGCTGTCGGCCTGCAGAGAGCCGCTGTCCTGCTTGGCTTCCTGAGAGCTGCTCTCCTTGGGGTCGGCGGGCTGTGGGATGGAGACGGTGGGTGTGGTAGCCAGGGCGGGGAGGACGGGGGGGCTGGTGGAGAGGCTGGTCGGCCTGGGGAGAGGCTGGGGCCCGGAGGAGGGAGTCCAGCGTGGCACATGAGTGATCCCCTCGTCTTCTAGCTCCTTCAGGTAGAACTCGATGATCTCTTTTCCCTGCGGGGAGCGCAACAGAGAGGGGCTTCAACTCCACGTGCAAATTTAGCATTTCCAAAAGCAGCTTCGGTTACGAGAGAGAGAAAGAAAGAAAAAAGGCAAGGGGGTGGGGGGGGTGGCGTTCACCACTGCCCACATGGGTCCTAAATGAAAGCAGATGACTCACTCAGTCCACAGCAGAGGACCCCTGTCCACTTGAAGCGATTACACAAGCTTATTTATGCACTTGCGGCATGAGGCGGACTGCCTGACTCACGCTCCGTGAAGCCCACCACGCCGACCCTCACAGAGCGGACCAGCCCTGCCTCAGCGCATGTTATGTCACCCTCCGTGCCCTTGCGTTTTCCTACACATGCGGCGAGAACGTCAGGGAGCGCGCGCACACCTTTTTGATGCTGCTGGCGTACTGCTTCATCGCGATCTTCTCCACCGTGCTCTCGAAGCCGAAGAAGGACTTGATGTCCAAGCTGGCCGTCTGCTCGAAACACGTCCACTCCTCATTCTCTGGGTGAACCTGTGCCAACACAAACACACACACACGCACACACTGTTTATTATACTGTATGCACAGGCATTAGAAATAAAAGGAGGGCCGGGTTGCTATGGAAACCACACACCCAGCATTGCGTGCGGTGGTGATGCAGGCAGGGCGACGTTCACGCTGGGCACTGTGAGTGGGAGCGCGTGTCACTGTGTCTGTATAAAATTAGCCGGGCCCCTACCAGTGAACACACAAGGACACGCATGTTTCTGTTGTGTGGGTGGGGGACAGCTCAGCAGAGATGCTGTTAGGATACTGTGTTAACATTCAGATTCGTCTCAGCCATCTCATTTTGAGTTTTCTTTTTAAAGTTGCCTACATTTGACCTGGAAACTCTTTATTTTGGCGCACATGTCGAGCGAGGGTCGTATCAGGGCTGATAGAGACACATTGTAATGGACTGAAACTAAAATAACATCACTGCAGTACAGGTATTCCACTTGAGACCGTGGATTATATCAGATATCTATACTAACCTACATTTTTGTGAAATATGTGTCAAAGGGAATTCATCTTTTGCCCAGTATTGAGGGACTAGGCCAGGCAACTAGTTCTGGATCCTTCTTGAAGGCCTTCTGCCGGTAGCCTCATGACCCTTGGCTGCTGAGATATTTCCGCTGTGGCCGGGTCCGTTAGTCCCGTCTAATTCCGCTTTCCGTCCCTGTTACAGTAAGCACGGCGTGTGCTGGAGCACACAGTAAGACCCTCTTCTGCGCTGCCTTGGACCTAAAATTAGCACACTAGTTGGTTGGAGGCTAATACGCTGGCGCTTGACCTCATTAACTCAGAGCACATCCATTCATGAATATGCAGGTCTGAAGTCAGCGTTAAGCATCCAGTGCACAGTGGGGCTGGGAGGCAGTGGGCAGTGGGCAGTGGGGCATGTTTGGGCAGAATGTGAGGGCACTGGATAACTCAGAGACAGCTGGAGACGTGCTGGGCGCTGGCTGGGGACGTGACGAGAGGAGGCGGGCGCGTTGCAGATACACACTGACCGAGTAGCAGCAGGTCTCGTGAATGATGACCCTGTTGGAGAAGGTCTCATTGTGGGACTCGATGTGAAGCGTCCTCTCCTTGCGGTTCAGCGTGTTCCTCTGGATGAAGTAGACGTAGTCCACGCCTGCAATCTGCACACAAACAGGACAGCTCAGGTCAGGTGAGGAAGTTGGCCCGAGCATGAGCCAAGGCCATGGAACTCAAGGTCACATCCATACACACACACACACACACATCCATACCCTTTTGAGCAGGCGCGGGGCATCCACATCCAGGGCACAGCGGCGCTCGATCTTGTTGGTGGAACCGTCCTCGCTGGTCTCCTCGTCCACCACGTCGCTGGCCACAAACATGGGGATGAGGTGGCAGGTGGGGAAGCGGCGCTCGTAGGCCTGGGAGAGAGGGGGAGAGGGGCCGAGCGTGAAGCACATGGTTTTCAGGCTGGAAATACAGCTATTTGGTTTCGGGTTTGTGGAGGACGGAGAACAAAAAAATCTGACGGCAGAGCTCGAGATAAGGCAACCCTATCGGTTTGCAGTATATTTATGAACGGGCTGTACTTTAGACAAGAGACAGCGTGCCATTGTTTTCTCTTCCAGTGCCCCCAGCACCTCAGGTTTATCTACCCGAGCCATTTCTATTGCTTGATGGCTAAATACTCGGCTTATCGTCAGTATAACAGGCTGATCGGATGAAGCCTTTTCATCGTGTACAATTATGTTTCATAAGCTGGACCGCGGGCCTCTGCCAGCTGAAGCATCGGTAGAAAGGGGCCGAGCCTCTCTTTTTTTTTTTCCATTTTCCATCGTCTCCACAGACGTCACGCTGAAATCGTGACGTCTGTGGAGACGCTCCCTCGTAATCCGAGGGGTTACGCGTCGAAGCGGCCGCGCTCGCTGTAGACTCTGCAGCTCTGAACCGAGAGAATAACTCCGCAGCGGCGGCCCGGGATGGAGTGCAGCACTCCTAATTCATTTGCAAAAAGAGGGGCTTACGCAAGGCTGGCTGTGCTCAGAAACAACACTCTGCAACCAAATTACGTGGTCCCATGAATGCAAATGGCTGAGAAACTCTCACGCAGCGAGCGGCCGGCTGTTACGCAACCGGGCCGCGGCTCTCCCAACCGCAGCAGCAGCAGCAGCGCCCGCCGCGTCCCCTTTGTTATCGAAGCTGCTCCGCGTCCCGTATCTGATCGGCCGTGACTCCTGATAACAGGAGAACGGCAGACTGTCAACAGGGCGCAGCCGCGTCCACCGAGCGATGGCGGTAGCGATGGCGCGCCCTCCAGGCGCAGTCGAGCGGACACAGCGGTGACGTCCGCTCGCTCCGAGACGGCTGGCACGGATGGGGGTGCCCTGGCTCGAGTGAGGGGAATGTGGACTTAAGAAGGCAGAGGAGGCGATGGCATAACAAAGGACATGTGAAGCCGAGGAATGTGCCGGCGTAATCGGCTGCATCTGTACAGCCAGGGCCCAGAGATGTTCAGAGAGAGATGAGGGCGTGCCGGGTTAAGCCAAAGATCCGAACGCTGCTCCGAGACCGGGGACGTGTCTTTGTTTTCGTGGAGCGCTGCTATCGTCAGAAACCCCTCACACGCTGTTCTGCGAGTCCTTCTAACATGCAGTTTCGGGTGTGGTGACACGGCCGTTTTAAGCACAGACCCATTTCATGTTTCTCAGGGAAACGCACGTAAGCGTCACCCTAAAAGCCTGCCTCGCCTGCCACTCACATGAATGAGCCTGTGACTTTATGTAACTCTAAGACCACACGTGATTTTAAGACTCCATGGCAGCTGACTAAGACACTCTTTTTACTTTAAGTAACTTCAAGTGACTTTACGTTCCTTGCTGAATAAGGGAAGTTAGCGACTAAGTGGTGACTGCAGTGATACAGCTACCGAGGCATACGTGTCTGTGCCAGAAGTGGAGGAGGATTCAGATGCTGATGGAGAGCCAGGGGCCCGTTCACTGACGTTCTTCAGTGAAAGAAAAGTGATGCTGTTTTTGGACCGGTTGTACAACTTTGGCCAGGTATGGACACTATTCAACAATGCTTAATCGCTTTTTTCATTCTGGTGAGCTGTTGTTGGCCCAGTCCCGCAGTTCAAAGCCCTGAGCCTCGGGACAGCCCATCTGACTTGCCATGGCCAAAGAAGGCAATCGAAACTTTGAAGAGAGCTCGCTCCTTGAAGGACACCCGCTGGCAACGACCGGTCTATTTGTACCTGTCAATAAAGGTTTGTCGCTTCTACAAAGAGCCCGGAGTGGGCTTAATGGCTGGCCTGTGCCGGGGCAGGCAGTCAGCGGGGGTTCAGCAGCTCCTGGCATACCACTGCCAGGGCCTGGGAGCCACAGCTGCCCACTGTGCACTGACGGGGTGAATGCTGAGCTCTGTTTTTCTGCCCTGATGCTCTGGAACACTGGCCGCGGGCTTTGCGCTGGCGTCAGCACAACACGGCGGACCGTAAACACCCGTTTGGCCCCGCGTCGACAACAAACTGAAAAACACCGCCAACTTTGACAAACAGCGGGCTCACGTACTGTGCAAAACAGGCCCGGCTCAACGCGAGACTGTGCGCCGCAATAAAAGCCACCCGCAGGGCTCCGTCGAGCTCGAAGCACAACCATTAGTGCTCCTTAAAAAACACAAGGAGGCATGACGGTCACCGTGGCAACTTTGCCCTCGAAAACCTTCATGTCACTCGATGTTGTCGGGGCAGCGCCAGCGTTGAACCAACGGCATCACATCGCAGCGTAGAAAGGTTCCCAGCCGTCACTGGCGAGCACAATATCAACACCTGAGAGCATTTGCATGCTGCGCTGATGTGTAAACTAACCTCAAACAGGATGTCTCCTGAACCAACCCCTCAACACGTCCCCCAGTCACGTTACGCCAGTGCGAATGAGCTCAGCCGACGTCCCTCACAACACACGCGACTGTCGGCAGGTATCCAGGTCACGCGGCCGCTCAATGTTGACTGGCAAACAGCGGGACGGGCGTCACGCTACGGAGGATCTGCCATTAGGACACGTTAGCCGAGACGATCTCGACTCCGCTTCATAGAGAGGCGCTGGCTCTGACCTACTAGATGGACTGTGTTGAGGCAAAAGCCACTCCATCAGAGCAGATATTAAGTTCTCCTCTTTCCAGGAATGCTTTAGCACGCGGGGACAGGGGGGAAAAAAAAACAATTCTTAAACAAAGCCCCATCCAAGTTTCCAGCCTAACTGAGACATCGTCCTCCAGTCTCCATGGCGACGGGATATGTCCAGACACACACACACGTCGAATGGCCGAGCCATGAGTAACGCTCGCCTGGGATAGGCCGGGGCAGCCCGCGTGCCTTCCTTCAGGCGGGCGAGAGAAAATGTCTATATATAAAGACGAAAGACAATACAGTTAGTTATTCAACCCTTCCTGCAAACACAGGAAAATACGCGGCTCGGGGAAAAGGGCACGGGGCTAGAAAGCACGGGAGCCGCGCCGCTCAGGAAGATAGCGTCAGGAAACACGGAGGTTCCGAAGAAACGCGCTTCCACAGCACAATGGGCTCAGCGGCCAGCGGTGCGCGCATGTGTGTGTGTGTGTGTGTGTGTGTGTATGCGTGGAGAATGTGCTACCTACCGGCCAGGAAAACAAAGAGCGCTGGCGGGCTGCCCAGCCATTATCCTGAGTGGACCTGTGGCATTAAACGCTGCATTTAAAACACAGCTGCGAGGGAAAACAGGGAGAGGTCGCCCGGGCCGCGGGCTGAGATATCACCGGGCTAATCCAAACACAGCCACAAATACTGTAATTGGTGGAGCGAGCGAGGGAGGACACAAAGGTCAGCGCAGCGACGACTAC
Source organism: Karalla daura (assembly GCA_029224185.1). NCBI lineage: Eukaryota > Metazoa > Chordata > Actinopteri > Chaetodontiformes > Leiognathidae > Karalla > Karalla daura. The sequence goes on from CM055189.1 coordinate 15,988,713, forward strand.
GGCGGATCCCGAATGTACACGGCACGTTCGTCACGTTTTGTTTAATCGCCCAACCCTGGTGTTGACCCGCAGCGAGGGAAAACAACTTCTTTAAATCATCCTGAATAAACAGATTGAGGAGTTTGCAGTGGGCGTGTCCGGACACGACACGGTCACACTTCTTCCCGTCGAGGGCCGACACGACGAAGAGACAGAGAAAGAGCTCAACGGGTAACACGCGAACCGCCGTGAGTCTTGCGACCGCCAGACGGAGTTAAGGCAGAGCTGTTACTCCATCGACGGCTCTGATGCCCGTCACCTCACAGCCGTTTCCAGCGCAGCACAGCGTCCTCAGGCTGTCGGGACATGTGGCGGCTCGACTGTAACCGCGCCGGTTCGGCAACTTTTACGTAACCGTCCCACGAATTTCAGTTGCACTGACGTTTCTGGCTCGTCCCGGGTTTTGTCGGAAAAAAAAAAAAGAAAGAAAGAAAGGGAAAAAAAACAGGCGGTTGCTCCACTTAGCGTCCGAGTTATGTAATTTGCTAATCTAATCCATCCTGAGGGTGAGCCGAGGGTCAGTTTCGCTATGAGAGGGGCGAGGGGCAGCGACCTGTCAGTCTCCGAGGGGCCGACACTGTGACCGCCGTGCGTTTCCTCAGCACTTCCTCGCTCCCCCCGGAGCTCACGAGCGCGGTTGTGTAATGGAGACAGCAGCCGCCCGGAGGTCGACCTCTGCTATTTTTAACCGCTGGCTCGTTCAGACGCCCGGGAGCCCGGGAGCGCTCCGGCCGGCGCGGGCGCCTTCAAGATGAGGACGGTTGACGACGGCGGCTCAGAGGCCGCGTCCGAGCACGCCGCCAAACAAAGCGCGGGAGAGCGGAGGCGGCGGAAAGCGGGCCGCCCCCGAGGAGAAAGAGTGACGGAGCGTCAGGGAAATGTTCCACCGGCGCTGGGAGGTCGGCCTTTCTCACGGCTCGGTGCAAAACAAACTGCGCCTGTTGTGGCTGTTGTGACTACGACATGTCCACGAGTTCAAGGGCCCCCCAGCCGCAGCCCAGAGAGAGGGAACAAAAGCCGTTTGTTTACATTTTATTGAGTTGATTAGTCGGAGCCTCTCAAACACGCTCGTCTCGAAATGAAATCGAATCCGGAGGCTGCATTCAAAGCCAAACTGGAATCACAGGGACGCCGAGTGAATACGGCAACACTACCACGCAAGCATTTCTCTGCTCTCCAAAACATCGGAGCATCAACTCCCCCAAATGGGGAGGTGAGCTGACCTGCGACCCATTTGTGGAACAAGATGAGATGCTTGAAGATCGCAAATGACGGGGGCCTTGAGGGAGGTGTGACACCGATTTGAAACCAGAATAAGACGATGCAGTTTACAGGAGAGCAAACTCCAGCGGTCCTCACCTCTTCAGGAACCGTGGTGGAGACACTTACACTGCAAATGGAAGTGAATGAACCACATATTGTGATCGTCTAGCACCTTGTCGATGATGCTAAGATCACAGAGCCAACTTAGCCATTCAGGCATGGTTACAAAACAACTGGGTATACACATATTGGACACATTATGGTCCCATAGCATTGTGTGACACATGCAACCACGCTGCTTAATGAGGTCCATCTGACATGTTGGCTACGCCACATGAATACCGTGCGACTGCAGGAATCATTCATGTCAATTCCCTCAAACCTCCGAACGCGTCGGGAGGCAGCGGGGTGTGCGTCTGACCACGCATTGTGCGGACGAATGGCCACAGGCACTGGGGAGCCGACAGGTTTCGCCGTGGAGAGCCGCTCCCCGAATGGGCCGAGGCATGTTGCGTAACGGCAGCGCGGCGGCCCTGACGTCAGGTGCAAACGAACCCGGGCTCGAGGTCCAGCGCCGCGGGCAGCGCGGTGACGTGACGTCATGGGAGCCAGGGTCGGCTTGCAGAAAATCATTACGAGCGCACAGCCGCCGCCCCCGGGCCCTGACCTGCTGGGAGGATGTCACCACAAGTGTCGAGACGGGCCACGGGCCCCGTCACACGTCCACATCTCTGCTGGGACACGGCCACACACACGCACACAGAGCGTGTGCGCGCGTGCTAGAAGTTAATTGGATTCATGGCGGTCAATGTGGGACGCAACGAGGACGTCAGCGTCCGACGATGAGAGCGGCAGAAGGAGAGTCCCCCGACGCTGCATCACGTCACGGGCCGCGGTTACGAAAGGGCCTCGGGACTCGACGCACACCTGATCCCGGCGGGCCGGGACCTTCCCGGGACCTGTCCACGCAAGCGGAGAGGTGAACGGGTCAGCGAAGGTATGGAGCGGAGAGGGAAAAGTCCTCCTGGTTTTCATTTCAGAGAGAGAAAGAGAGGGAGAAAGAGAGGAGCTATAAACTCCAAACTAGGTCATGGAGAAGACGGGGCGGGGGCAGAGGAAAGTTACTGAGCATGCGGCTCGAAATCCACCGTTTCTTCTGACACGAAGGCACATGGCGGCGTGCGAAACACAGAAATGTGAAGTGGGCACCCGCGGCCGGCTGCGGCGCAGACGGGCTCTACTGGTTTGTCGGGGAAGTAGGGTACGACCAGGAAGAAGAGGGGAGAGCGAGGAGGAGGGAATATTTCCCCTCAGACCCAGCTCCCACGTCTCACTCGCTTTACTTTATGGAAATCATTTATGGGTGGCAAAACTCGCAATAACTGCGCTGTCACTGTGAGTGGGGGATGCAAATCTGTTCAGACTTTTAAAGCTTTGAGATCAGCATGGGCCACTTCTGCCGCACGGCCTGGGGGAAGTTTACCATTTAAATTCCAGGTAAAGCACAAGCGACGCATTTGACTTTGAAATGAAAGAACTGGTCCAGCTCCGCCTGACATGAAAGAGACACGTCAATGAAAATGAAAAATGATAATGATTCATGATTCATACGAATACATTTCCTGCCACGACACGCGGATTATCCCTGCCACCACGCTGGAAGACGATGCGGAGGGGCCAGCTGGACGTCGCCTGGGTCTTTTGGTGGATTCACACAGGACAGGTTTCGCTGTGGCACACTTTCTGAATGGATGTGTACACACGGCGCGGAGTGTTTGAACAGCGAGCCGCTCATGTGACTGCGCGGAGCCGAGAGCGCCCTTGGGAAGAGATCCTGTGATGTCTCAGAGGTCTCGGCTTCCCTCCGTTCTCAGTGGCCGCGCCAACCAGTTAGACGTACGGCGCAGCGACATGATAGCAACGCTCCCGTGTTGATACAGTATGAGCAAGGTGCGCTCACACCTGCGGGGACCTTTCACAGTTCCTCAACCTTTTCAGAGGGAGTTTTGAGGACCGCTGGAGCACAATTTTGGAGATTTTGCCTGTTCGACGGCAGATAGTTCACTCAGAGTTGCTCAGAGTGTAGTTCCAGTGCTGGCAGCGATGTGTGAAGAGTGTTGAACACACCACTTGTTGTGCTTCAACTATAAAACCTTGTCCACCCATTAGGGCCGACACAGTTTCGGAGTAGGATGTGGGGTAGGAGAGAAAACAAGCTCCTGATTGAACGTATGCAACAATGGGGCCCTTTGGTCTCCACATGCCACAGCGCCCACTTCTCCCCCTGCCACTGCCGCACTCCGAAGCCGGATCGGCCTTAAACTAACAATCGGGAAAGAGGAGGGGGGGGGGGGGACAATCTGCCTGCCACACACCTTATATAAAACGCAGCGGCCTAAATATTTGGCGAGCGACGCAACCTGATTAGCTGCGGAGCCAGGTTATGCACGCACGCACTGCTATCCGCACCGGGGGGAAAAGGACGCAGAAGGGACGGCCATCTGCTGGCGTTCAAGGAGCCATGGCGGAACACCTCAGACCGCACGAGCATCAGCGGGCCTGAGCCTCACCTGGATGGAATGGTGTCATGAGAAACTGAGCTGAACTGCAGTGACATCCCAGGACACGCTACGGTGGCGTTCTGTTGAACAGATTCACGTCTGAATACTCCGGGGGATCCGCTCAAACCTCCTGCTAGGGGTCTCTTCCCAAATCCACTGAGGTTTCGCTGTCAATAAACAAACGTTTACGGAACTGAAAAAAATAAAGAAATTAAGGACGACAGCTGTTCTGCGTTTTAGTTTCAGGAAGAGGGCACGCACTCACGTAAAGTGGGGAAGCACCGGCCGCTTGGAAACGCGGACAGCTGTGAAAAATGGTTTCAGGAAAGTGCGGTTGGGTTTATGATGAGATTTCCAAGATGCCTAACCACCCCCACCCCTAAACCCCTCCACACACACACACACATACATCTATGAGAATGGCATCAGTTACAGGAAGCTGCAGCATTATTGATATCCTGCTTTACAGTAAGGGGAGGAGAAGTGCCTCCGAAGCAAATTCCCTGCCATCAGCATCGCACCATGGAAGCATTATAAGAAACACGATGAACCCTCGGTGAACGGTTTGGAGATCGAGCTCTCTGAAAACTCGCATAGGAAATAGGAAACCAATGGTGAAATCAGGTTAAGAGGAAACCGGACTTCTTTGAATGCTCGAGTATAAGGCATATGATATGAGAACAGCTATTCAGCGTAAGGGACAAGAACTAGATGGCTTCATGGAAAAGTGGTAAGAGGGAGCAATGATCTGCGTCAAAGCAACACAAAAAGCCACACACACACGCGCACACACACACAAAAAGACTGCGACGATGCGGCAGCGCGCGTCCAGGTTACCGTCACATCGCCGCAGCATCGATCTGAGTCACTAGCCGCAGCGGCAGTGTCGCATAATTGCGGGGTGAGGTACGGTGAAGGGTCACTGTGTGAGAGTACGCAGGCTCTGACACTCATCTGTGTCTCGCGGAGCGGAGCCTGGTGGGGGAGGGGAGCTGCTGGCCAGCATCTCAGCCCTGCAGCAGCAGCAGCAGGGGAAGAGGGTGAATGAGTGCTCCCCGCCATCCGTGAATGAAACCAGCTCGCCGGCCCCCTCATAGGCTCCCGGAGTCACGTGGCACCAGTGCGTGGAGGGGATGGGAGGGGATGTGTGTGTGTGTGTGTGTGTGTGTGTGGGGGGGGGGGGGGGGGGGGGGTTGCACCCGGTTATTAATGGCGTTTAAAAGCAGCACGCCGGACGATAAGCTCCCCTCCGCGAGGCGGCCCATAACTCTTTGCTGGTTTTTTGGCACGCGGCATCAAGCCGCGTAAGTGAATTACACACTGCGGGCAAGGCTCTGACACATCCATTCAGGAGAGAGGATGGAAAAACTCTGAATCAGAGCAGGCAGGCAGGCAGGCAGGCAGGCAGGCAGGCAGGCAGGCAGGCAGGCAGGCACTGCCGAGGAAAGAAGCGCCCGGGAAAGGCGCACAAAAGGAGCCGCCTCGGCAAAACAACGCAGAGGCAGGCATCCTCTAACGTGCTTCATGAGAGCCGGGTGTGTGAGTCACAGTGGCGATCGGAGTGCAATCGGGTGTAAAGCATACGTTAAGCATACGTCTCTGAATAGGAGCGCGAGACGAGCGAGCAGCTCGCAGGCGGATTACAGACGACAGAACGGGGGCTGGCGTGGTTCTGGGCCGGAGAACTGGGCTGCAAAAGCCTTAACCAGACCTGGCCATAAGTGGGTCAGGACGTGGTGGGACAGGATGTCACCCTGGCAGGGCCGCTCTGCGCTTAGCCAGGCTAGACAGAGAAGGGGGACAGCGGGATGAGCCAAGTTTAGAAACAGTGGCGCGGCAGCGCGCCGGCAGCACAAAACAATATGCCCGCCGATCTGGTATTTAGAGGAGTGTGCCAGGGATAGAGCACGTAAACCATTACAGGGCACAAAAGGAGCTGTGAAATGATCTCTCCAAAGGGAGATTGTTCAGGAAGAATATAAGCTCGGCTGTCCTGAAAACAACAAGGCTTTGGTGCCATTATCTAATCAGCAAAACAGCCCTATTTACTTGATGCTGGTTCCTTCCTTATATATATTATGTTCTCATTTGCATGAAAAAAAAAAAACAGGATTGACGATTTAACATGTCATATGGCCACCACTGACTTCACATGTTGAGAAAAGACAAGAGTGGAACATAAATGAAACTAAAATGCTTGAAAGCACACCTACAAGGTCGCTACCCGACCCCTCCGGCTATCCCAGGCCTCATCTGATCGAGCCAGTCAACATTTTTGGCTCAGACTGTACTTTCTGTTTTTTGTTTGTTTTGTTTTTTTACTTCCCGCTCTACATTTGGCTGCCGAAGCCTGCCTACGTTTGCTCATGTTGTTGCCTCCGATGAAAGGGAACTAGTAACCAAGACAGACATGTCCCCTGGCATTGTTTGCACCAACCAGTCCGGCAGGCATTACACCAGCACACATCCTGTTCTTTTCCCTCCAGTAGTAGGTCCACTGGGACTGGGGCAGGTCCACAGCGCTTTGTCTTCACGGATTAGCTACAGACCCGGACGTTTCCATGGAGGCAGGTTAGGGTTGTGATAGGCTTTGCCTCACTTAATACCCTCTCTCTATCTCTCTCTCTCTCTCTCTTTCTCTCCCTGCATTCATGGGACGGAGCCCTAGGGAGATACATTATACTGTATCTTCTTTAAAGAGACAGAATCATGTTATCTATTATTTCCCACTGCAGTTTTTTTTTCCTTTCCAGGCTGCTGAAGTCATTCTTCATCTGTGGACGTGGTCCAGAAGCAACTATCCCATCGGGCCTAAAACAACAGTGAGAGGGAGAGGGACGTGGGGATGGGGGGGCAGGGGGGGCGGGGGGTGACTACTGTGTTGTGCTTTTGACATCCCCCGAGGACAGGCCAGAGGCTCTGAAACTAGACTGCTGCTGCTGCTGCGATAACAGTCGCAGCAGCATCGACTACACTTCCTGTTATTGAGACACGGCGGCCTACTCGGGGGACCGCTGTGGATGACATAAAATAAAGAAATAAATAGCGCCGCACTTCCTCACTTCAGTGACTCTCCGAAAACAACTCTGTGACGCGGAGATAAGATCAACGCGCAGGTCAAAAGCAATGCGGACTGGTGTTTACGCGCTTTGGGCGCACCAAACCAGGTAGTTGTTATTGGCCGGTGCGTCAACCTCGTCTACGCGGGCAAGGTCAGGGCGTTCCAATCAGGCCGCGAGGACCCAGAGGTGCTGTGCTGTGCCCGTCTCGGTGGCGCCCTCCTAATCTAGCCGGTCCTCTCAGGAGGTGACCTCTACCTCAGTGGCACGCCATCCTCGGCACCCGGCATTCCTGCAACGAATCGGCCTCAAAAACACTGCAGCGTTGGAGAGTCAGGTCTGGTCCTGTCGAGCTCACTCGCAAGCTGTCGCAATCTCCAAGAGCTCCACCAGGCGAAACCAAAACAAGTTAAGCAACAAACACCCAACAACACCAGGGCCCTGACAGCCGTGCACCTGCACCCCTGCTCCGGGAAACGACATTCGAGATCACAAACGACATCTTTAGATCTCTATACGTCCCGGATTAAAGCTGAGGTGCAATATGCGAGCAATGTATGAGGTCAACGTAAAAACACTGTAAACCCTGCACAAAGCGAGGTTTTCTGAAGCAACGGCAACCAGAACAGAAGAGCCACTTGACCGTCTTTAAATGGAAGGCCCGAGAGCAGCCTGTCACAACACGTGTCAAGAACAGGCCGTAAAAATCAACGGATGGGACCCTCGGCTGCCAGACGCCGGGAATGCTGAGGATACCACGTTCAGAGTCGAGTGCGGTATCAGCTGCGGAACAAAAACAGCTGTGGGGCATCGGAGATTCACGGCCGGCTTACGCAACGACGCGTTCAAGCCCCAGCATGGCTGGCCTGCCGCTGAAATTCCTTGATACAACACCTGTCAGGCCTAAACGAACTGAGCGTTTACAGGCTTTGACGGGAGCAGTGTGGAGCCTTGGAAGACCAAAGCAACCGCACGCCTTTCACAGAGCTGACAGTAGCCGGATGACAGAGGCAAGTCGAGGGAGAGCACCAAACTCCTCAAAGCAAGAAAAAAAGTCAAATATAATCCCCCCGGCGGACAAGAAGCCATTTCTGGGATACATTTCAGAAGCCTCTGACAGGAGGAACTGAACGGAACCATAACGAGATAAAACAAAGCTCCGAGCCCCAGGCCGCCCAGAGCGCATCAGTGTTCCCCCCCCCTTAAAAAAAACAAAAACAAGGAAGTATGTGCTGCAATGGCAACAGACCTGCTGGAGGGGGAAGTGAGAGGAGGGCAGAGATTTCACTGGGTTCTCAATGAAAAGGAGCCAGCAAGTGTTGTGACGCACCATTAAGCCGGCTCTGCAGTGTCTGCAGAAACACTCTCTGCAGTGAAATCTCACAGAGGGAAAACAATCCAGAGAGCCCGGCCTCGAACGGGCCCAGACGTGCATCGCCGCCGCTCGTTTGCTCTGCTACGTCGTACATTATGCATAAAACACTGGAATGTTATTGGTTCCTGAAACGAGGCAAGCGTCCTCACAAGTCCTGTGAAAGCAGATTTTCTCCTGCGTTCAGCAGTTGTTGTGCTCTTTATCCGTTGCTGGCCTACTTCAAAGAAAAACACACCGGGTAGTTTGCAAAATCTAGGTCTGTCCCGTCTAGAAAAAAAAGCCGACAAGGTGGGTCACTTCCAGCTTACACGCTGTGCACGGCTGCCTCTCCCTCCCTGCGGCTGCGTGTGTACACCCAGGTGCAGGTAGCGGCCCCTCTATTTATAGCCGCCGCTCTTTCGCCCGGCGCTCAATCCCGCCCCGGCTAAGGAGATTTGACTTTCCTGCATCCTCTTTCTCCTCGTCGGCGTGGAAAGCTGATCTCCGTTTGAGGAGAAACGGCACCTGTCTGGCACCAGCTGGCACGCCGAGGCGTACGGCGGGACGTCGCGGGGGGATCGCAATCGGAGCTCACTGCGATTGGTTACGTAGGAGCGGGCGCGTTAGGGGAGAGGAAATCAAGGGCCGAGCGATCAGGACGGGACTCTGTAGCCGAGGGGTGACAAATGACTTAATAGAGATCTCTCTCTTGCTTATCAAATAAGCGTAGCAATGCACTTTGGAATAAGCATGCGCAAAGCGTGAGATTCTGCCGTATGCGAGTTGACATCCTAATCGACAAATGCGGATATTTGAGGAGTGTGTGTGCGTACCCAAATTCTGGAGTACACACACTTAGTAAAATGGGCCCACGGTGCTGTGGTTACACTGAGGCAGGAAGAGACACTGCCGGGCCAAAACCTGCTTTTCATGAGGAACCACACACAGAAAAAGGGGAAACTAACACAAGTGACGTAAAAACGTGTAGGGTGCAGACGCACCACGGCTGGAAGTGGAGTCTCTGCAGAGGTGCAGCCTGAGCCTGGCGCAGGCCTCGGAGAGAGAGAGCGAGAACATCCGGCCAGGGAGACGCTAAAAGCAGCCCGAGACACTGAATTTTTTAACAAGGCAAATAGCAGAGCGGTGGGACCCGTGTTGGACATGACAGCGCGGCTGTGGAGCACGTTCGGATGCTGAGTCTGCAGCCGTGCAGCCCAGCGCTTCCACACCTCGGCAAACAACGGAACGCCAGATCTTTAACCACCGGGGGCCGGAGGGCTCCAGAAAGTTGCTCGAGCAGTTCATCCAGCCAAGGACCATTTTATTGCAATGCAGAATTGCACAAAGGGGGGAGGAGGGGGGAGCGTTTTAGGAGCCGCCGCCGCTGCTGGTGAGCTCACATGGCACGTGACTATTCCATACTTCAGCCGGGAACATTTACGTAAGCCTGTGTTCATCAGCAGCTGCTCTCACAGCAGCCTTGCAGCATATCCTGCAGATCGCCCACAGCCCCGGCTGTGCAACTCGCCAACACCTCACCCCAGCTACTCTGAGCCAGAGACAGAGAGGTAGCCACATCAAGCGAACTCTCCGAGCTGCACTTTGCTGTCACTAGCTAAACACAGGCCAAGGACCTCCTTATACTTTCATATGTCATAAATTAAGTTTCTATCCATCTATCTAGGACATAATTGTGACTCTTCATAAGGCATTCTTCTTCTTCTTCTTCGTACGATGACGGATACAGATTCTACTCTACAGCTGCATTTCCATCCTGCGAGCCAATCACACACTTGCATGGTGTGTGTGTGTGTGATTGACTGACTGCTCTCTGAGGATGACCTCAGCAGCGCCCACCTGCCAGCATTACATAACTCTGCATCTATGGCCCTGAAATATTCATGCAGACAGAGGGGGTGACTTCATGTACAGGTAAAAAAAAAAAAATACGGAGGAAAAAAAAAGGCACTTACCGCCATCACCAGCTCGAAGGGATGCTTGTACACCCGTACGGGTGACTGATACTTCTGCACCATGGTGGGTATTACAGTAACAGCAACAACCTTGAACAGAAATAGAAATAAATCAGTCACACGAAGAGAGAGCACGCTTCAGCCCGTTCGTCCGAGAGGGAAAAGCTGGCATCGTCCCTGCAGCACATGATAACTGTGTGCTGGAAGCCAGAATGACAGCATTATAGTGGCATCTGGCCTTACAACGGGCAACTCAGCGTGTCATTAAGTAAAGGTGTGTTTTGGCTGACTGCTCGAGCTGCCTGTGTGTGTACGTGTGTGTGTTTGCGTACTGGCAAGCAGCCCCGCGAGCTAGAAAAGTGTGAAGGGCTGCAGGGGGGGGGGGGGGGCTCTCCTGAGCCGTGACCGAGGAGCCAGCTTGATCAATGGATGCAGCATTTCCCGCTCATTCATCAAACCGCTGCGACGGATCTTCACCGCAAACTACTGGGGATAGAACTACCGAGCCAGGTGCACAGACTGGTCTCTGTGGAAGTGTAGGCACCGCAGCACAAGGAGGAAAAAAAACGCACTGGAAAACAGTGTCGTCAGTGCAGTGCATTGCATTGCATGCAACAAAAAGAATGTTAACGGATGCTCCACTTTTCCATGCAATTGCGCTGTGGATATTCTTGATCACACTGAATCTGCAAAGACTGCTTTCACACATTATGCTGCGCAGTCGGGATGCGGTCCAAAATAAATGAAGTCATGTTCCTTCGTTTCACTGTTTCAAGACTTCACAATGATGTACTTGTCTATTTTCCGATGCACTTGCTCCTCTGAATGTGAAATCTCACATCTGTTAACCTGCATGTGTCTATCCATCTTAGCCGCTTTGTACCTTAATGGTGTCGCAGTGGGGTGAATATAATGGACAGGTCACCAGTCCATCACAGAACACACACACACACACACAGGAGCAATTCAAAGCATCCAATTGGCTTGAAACTGTGCGTTTCCTTGTAATATGCAAGGCAATTTGGACACCGACAGAATATGCAAACACCCTCAGGGATTCAAACCAGGAACCAACACACTTTTCCGTCCTGCGCACAGCTCTCTGTTGCAAAAGAGCTCTCGACCTCACAGAGGCTAGTGATCTAGATACTTGTTTTTGCATGTGTTCAATGTAATTTTGTGCAGAATTTCTAAATGAGGCCTCACAGAGGTTCATTGGTTAGTGCTGCTGCCTCACAGTAAGAAGGTCACCGGTTTGTATCCCCAGTCCAGGCCTCTTTCAGATGGGGCATTGCGTGTTCTCATCCCGTCAGGTGCTTCAGTGCCCTCCCACTGTCCCAAAAACATGAACGATGTGTCCTGCGGTGGGACTGGAGACCCGTGCCCCGGGGTACCCCTCCTGAACTCGGTTCCAGCTTTGCAGTGACTAAAAACAGAGCAGAGTGCGTCTCCATGCCGTGGTCCGGCATGCTGACACATGTCTGGCCCTGGTGCGACGCGGTGATGGGAACACTGGCTACAGTACAGGAAGGAAACGTGAGCTGGCTCTGCAAGCAGCCACTACTTACAGGAGGGGATCAGGACAGGCAGACTAATAATAACACACACAAACAGGTCGCCACAGCTTTGCTCTCTACCTGTCTATCTATCTATCTATCTATCTATCTATCTATCTATCTATCTATCTATCTATCTATCTATCTATCTATACAGTGAGTGTGTCTTCACAACGACACGCTTCTACTGCTGCTCGCTACAACAGTGTTTTACCGTCATGCTTCAGCCTCTGGCAGCAACTTCTCAGACATGTCAGAGTCAGAGGGACGTTCAGTCAGTTTCACACATCCCCCTGTAGCGCTTACTAAATCATCGGTGCCAGATGTAAACGTGTTGGTTGGATCTCCGCGCTTGGCTTCTCACTGTGAGATCGTTAGAGTCGCTCCCGGTGCCCATTTAACACGAAGCCACTCTGCCGTTAAGACAGTTGGACGTCAACACCCGGATATTATAACATAAATAACACTGACTGTTCAAACCTGTCGCTATTTCAACTACAAAAATAACCCCTATGCAGTCGTTTTCGGGTGTTTCTTTCTTTGTTTTGAATCACAACCCAACGGATAAGGAGAACCGCGGCACCGGCATCTCGAGCGATAACTTCACACATTTCTGTTCGCCAACCGATGACACATTTCTCACTTACCGGCGATAGAAGGACGAGAAGGGAACAAAAGCGTGCGCTGGTTTCAGTTTCTTCTGAAGGGACTATCCGAGTAGACTCTGGCCATTCCCCTGCCCTCTCTCCCTCTCTCTGTCGGCTCTCTGCCTCTCAGCTGCTCACTCCGCCGGGTGTGTGAACCGGGGGGGAAGCTAACCACGGTTAGCCTCAGTGAGCTACCGGAGCCATGGAGCCGCTGCTAGCAGCTAGCACCGGGGGGCTGCGGCCAGGAACACACACACACAGACACCGAGAAGGAGAAAGAGATGGATCGGAGGCGAGAGGACCGGTCCCGAGGAGTCCGCGGAGAAATCACGCCTCTGCAGATGAGGAGTCTGTGATCTGAGGACACTGTCCCCTCTCTCTCTCTCTCTCTCCTCCTCCTCTGAGAAGCTCCAGCCTCTCAGGCTCCGCCCACTGGATTCTACAGCTCTGGGTTTTTCCACCTCTAGTAGTGTAGGAGTGCTCTGCTGCTGGTCCTACGTGTGTGTGTGTATGTGTGTGTGTGTGTGTGTGTGTGTGTGTGTGTGTGTGTGTGTGTGTGTGTGCGTGTGTGTGTGTGTGTGTGTGTGTGTATATGTATATGTATATATATATATATGACCAGACTTGACATTGCTTCAGGATTACTGATCCTCCAGTCAGTTTTGCATTACAGAATAGTACAAATGATGCGGAAATTTGGTCCAGGGCCGGCTGAAGGGGACCCAGCGTTTCAGGGCAGTTCATCCTACTTCTCTGAACTCAGTGTGAGGACATGTTCTGAGGGATTAATGAAATGCCAGCGCCCCTCTTTCACACCCCTCTCTGTTGCTCGGATAACTCTGCTTTGAAAAAGGGATCACACACACACAACTGTGGGAGCGATGTTATTAAAAATCCATGAAGCACAACATAATGTTTTAATGCAAGTAATCGATTCTTGGTTCAGATGACGCACCCCCAATTCCTGACACATTAAAAAGGGCAATCTATTTATAGCCACATTTAAGGCATCAAACTTAATAAAATAATAACACGACAAAATGTGCTATAATGGGCCGATTGAGCGCTCACATTGGAAATGGTAGAGGGGAATCATAATGAATAACAAAAGAATAAAATAACTTGCAGTACAAGTAGTCGTGTAGTACGTGTAGTTCCAATCCGTGTAACTGCATAGTCACAGAGGGAGGCCTGCTAAACCACTCCATCCCAGCCAATGCTGAACACCAATGCAGAAACACTGATACCCCAACAACGCTTGACTCTGACTCTGCAGACATGCCTCTGTGAGTCCTCATCTGTGAGACTCATTGAGGGCCGTGTAGGTTGCAGTTCCTCTTCACTACTGGAAACTTAGTCACCCCACCTTAATACAATATGAGACCATGGTGTTGCCATAATAGCGACTTGCAATGCTGTATCCTATTTTGCATGGGTATCCAATCAGAAACTGGGGGTTGGATTTCACATAAGATAATGGAATCCAGAGGGCAACGTGCTGTATTTCAGTTCTTGATTGAAAGTAGTTTGTTTTCAGTGTCTTTGGTTTCATCCTTAGCCTTCAAAACAAGTGTGTGATCATGGAAAGCTGACAACCCCAAATACCTCATGAAAATGGAGACGGCGTTAACTATTTCAGGCCATACGTAACTGATGCTGCTGGTGGAATCTGATAGGTACCGCAGCTCTAACATGTAAAATGAGCTTTGCTAAACATGCACGAGTGCATGGCTCCATAGCAAGAACTGGTTTGCACACTTGAAGCACAACATAACATCTCTGCTTCAGTGCACAGTCTAAGAACTGCACAGTCAGTGCCCGGTCTGATCATAACTGTCCAAACAGAGAAGTGAAAGCTGAGATGAAAAATGCAGACCAACCTGAATTTACACACACTTGTCAGATTTTGTGAATTTGACTGTTGTTTGGAAAGCATGTGAAAAAGATTTCTGTATGGTTCATTCTTCAACAAATATCAAAGTGTTTGTATTTGCCTGTACAAATTCTTTTGACTAAAGCACGTGTAGATAAAATATCTTCATGTGAGAACGTTTCCTTCCCCTAACGCAGCACAAATATGTCTGGACTTTGCTTCTGGCCTTTAAGCCTCTGTTTAGTTCTCAGAGTTAAATACACTCACATCCTAATTATGTAAGAGGTTTAGCAGCGATGGCGGTGGATGATAGCATTAAGGCGATTGTGTTTCAAAGAGCAGGCTATCTGAGTTCATACGGCTTACAGCAGGGTCTCCCACCACACCAAACACTAAAGAACAACAGTAATTACATGCTGAAGGAAAAACAATGTTATTGTGCGCTCACATAATGTCTGGCTGGACAGCCTGTTTGTGGAGAGTGTGATCTATTGTGATTCTGTAATAATGAAGGATTGTGCCATGCATTCCTCTAACGTGCAAACCGGATGGGCTGGAAAATATCACATCTGTGGCTCAGATGGATTCAATGTCAAAAGGTCAACATGTTGTGTGCAGTTCACTGGTTTCACAGGAGGAACGGAGACCGTTTGTGAGGCAGGGTTAAAGGACTGGAACGCATCATTAAGTGGGATGCACAGTAGGCTCAGAGGGCTAAAGTCAAACACTGTGTTGGTGTGACATCCCAGGTTCAAACACAGCCCGGAATTCTTTCCTCATGTCATCATTCCCCGTTCCTTGTATTCCTCTCCTCTTTAGCCGTTTACTGTCTACAATTCAGCCAAGTGAAGGTTGTGTAATGCTCTGGAAGTTCTGAGGTATGATTCATGTTTTCATGTTTGTATTACACATGCCGATGTATAAATGATTCCAGGAAGAACGATGAGGAAAACACAAACCACACACAGAATATTATAGACTTTTTTTCAGGTTAGCGGTGCAGAGTTTGACCATATGCTCACAGCAAAATATTTAACAGTAGTAGTAGTAGTAGTAGTCAATGACTTCCAAGAGATAACAGAACATATACTACATTTGTACAGAAAAATAAACGATCATCTGTGTAACCTGAAAATGCTGAAAATTAATGTGCACTGCCCCCTAGTGGTCAATGACTATAGTTCCATTAAAAAGCAATTTTGTTTAAAACTAAAGCTAATACAGACTTTGGGAGCTCATTTTCGCACAGCAAGAGTAGAATAAATCAAAGCAACAGTAGTTTTAGGGGTTTTTTTTATTAAGCACCATGGTCTATGTCTGGACCCCCAAAGGATGGATTGTCATGAAACTTCGTGTATTCATGTTCCTTTCAAGATCTCATCAGATCTACTAACGTTTTTGCAACTTTTTTCATCTTGTGTAAATTTACCTCTAAAACTTTGTCACTTGGCTCTGAGGCAGCACAGTCATCCATGATCGGGTAAGCTGGTAGACAACATCTTACATGTTGATTTATCTTTGGGTGTGTAGTGACCAGTGTATGGATGGAAGTGAATGTTTGTAAAGCACTTTGAGTGGTTATGAAAACTAGAAAAGTGCTAAATAATAACCATTTGCCCCCGGACTCTAAAACAATATGTTTTTCTTTTCTCCTGTTTGTGCAAGGAAAACAATTGTTTTTATTATTTCTTTTTCATCTGAGCTATACAAGCAGAATGTTGCCGTCGCTGGTGATTAAAAAAGGCAACCTCGGTATGCTGCACAGCCACCAGAGGGCCTCAGTGATTCAAGACAAAAATGTCCTGTAGCCTGATACATAAAAAAAGTGTTTTGAGATAAACAGAACAGGCGCCAAAACAAGAAGTCAAGCGTCCTCCCATGTAGTTTCCTGTCTAACCAAGTTTCTCCATTTGTCATGTTGTCATATGCAGTATGTACTGTATCGTGCTGCAGTAGCATCAGAAGCCTGCAGCCAAGAGGAACTTTACCAATGGGCGACAGCCGACGCTAGCTGAGGCAGCATGCCCCATTTGGGCACCGAAATTTCCTGCAGGTGTGTGTGAGCAGAGAGCGACATGAGGACAGGAAGTGGTTTTTTCAAAGAATGATAAACTGATCTCGGTAGGAAGTGCAGCCTCGCTTTGACAGGAAACTGATTTTAACAGTCAACAGTCCCTACTCCCACAGAGACCTAAAAACAGGTGGATACTGCCTTATTGATCAGTGCATTAATAACAGCCAGAGGATGTCATATTTGTGACCGTGTCTTAACATAAAACAAGACTCATCCTTAGTCATTTGTGTCAGACTATACTGCAAGTATATTAGTATTTGAATTATTTGTAATTTATTGAGTCCTTAAGTGAACTGACAGCGCTTCATAAGTGGTAGAAGATATAGGAGGATGAGTGAAGGAAGGATAGAGCTGCAGTTGTTTGTTGGTCTTTTATATTCATGCACTCAGGATGTAAAACCGCAGTTCACACACTCATACTGCGACAGACTAACTGAATCAAAAACTGACAGACAAACAGGTTTCCTCTGGAGCTCCTGAAACCTCACAGCAGGCCTGCAACAAGTTACAGTGTACGTTGCTCTGAATTGAGCAGCTTGAGCAGCTATGGCAGCAAAAGGCTTGTTTCTTTGAGAGACTCCAGGTTGTGAATTTAAGACGACATCAGACGTGAATAAACTGAATTGAAGAGGAGAAAAAACGTGCGCAGTAAAGCAGAACTCACAGCAGTGAGAGAGAAGGGAAGTTTGGGGAATGAAAACTATGTAATAAGTATGTAAATATGTGAACTTCTCAGTACAACTGCACGCAGCATGTCAGTGAGAGGAGCAGCAGCAGAGCGACCACATTCAGTCGCATGTAGCCGGATGACGTTTTGCAAGACAGGAAACGAGAGCAGGAGTGAGTTAGAAGTAGAGACGGCACGCATTACTTTGCCATCCTTAGCTCTTACAACTTTTGCCACCATAGTAGAAAATCAGGAGGGAAGCGGGAACGAGCTCCACCCAAGGCATTTCGATTTTGGTTCGATTTCTCCTTGACAGGAGAAGTGTAAGTTGTACAGCTTCAAACCTGAAATGGGCACAGAGGAGAAAGAAATGGAGCCCTCAGCACAACAACTACCGGGGGAACAGGGATCTCCAGAGAAGGGAAAGGAGTCTCCAGTGGAGCCATCTCAAGGACAAACATCTGAGACCATCGACCCCCTCAACACGTACAAGTGGCACACCGGCTCCAAAGGAATGCTCGATGAAAAAGAAGAGGGAGATGGAGGAACGTCATCTACCACATCTACAGGCGAGAGGTACCAGAAGGCCCCCAACAAATGGAGCAAGATGCAAAACTGGCGCAAGACTTTGAGTGAGGACTCCAGCGGGAAAGGTGCAGAGGGTGCCAAGACAGATAAAGGTACCGGAGGAACCAAGAAGAACCCCTTCCGAAGGGCTCTGTCCGAGCCTCCTGGCTCACTGTTGGCAGTCCTGTCCCCTTCCTTCTCCTCTCATGCAACACCACCATCCTCAGCCGCCGCAGAGGCCTCAGGGGTCACCTCCACGGACCCTTCACAGAGAGGCAGCGGCGGCGCGATCTTTAAAAAGTACTTCAGGACGGTGTCCCAGAAGTTCAAAAGGCCTTTGCTGCAGAGTCGGAGCAGCACCACCAATATACTGCCAGGTAAACCCTCACATCGATAAGTTCTTTCCTGATGTAGAAAAATGAGGTTCAAGGGTTTCCTTTTTCTGTGTGTAAGATCACTCACTGACACCACAATGGGTGGGGTGTGTGTGTGACTTTTTTCACAAGGACACATGATATTAAGTGCTTTGCTATAGAGTGAGCAATAAAGTTTCTCTCTATCTATATATGATGCCCAACATCACTTTGAATATTTCAGCATCTGTGGCATCATCTGACTCAAACACACAACCAGTGCAGAAAGAGAGAAATGAATGAAAGCATACACACAACAAATTGATTGACAGTTGACTTCATAAAAAGCATAAAAAAGGATATTCACTTCCAAGTGCAAGGATTACTTAAAAGTACTACTTAAAATGATTCTCCAATAGAGCAAATGAACAAATGGGAGAAATCATGGGAGAGACATTAAAAGTGACTGGAAAAGCCAGAATACATTCGATGTCAAAACCACAGCTCTTGCAATTATGATGACAGCCTTTGCCAGGATACAGCATATAGATCACAAGTTCAGTTTAAGTTAACACGAAGCTGTGATTACTTTGATTTTGAGAAAAGAGTCTTTCAAGAAAAGAGTTTCACCCAAACACAAATTCATTGTCAATATAAAGTAATTAAACAAATCCATATTAACACAAAGCAGCTGCATCTTCAATGAAGTGAAAATGATTTTCTAAAGTAATGGGCATATTGGATTGTGACTGAAAGTACAACATCAATAAGAAGTGTGAGCACAGTACCATCCTTTCAACCTTGCAAGTGTTTTTTAATCAGATCTACCTAATCCGGCTCTCGACAACCACTGGTGCTGCTTTTGTGGACCCAGAAATGTGTGTGTTGCATCATTCCCGCATGTAAGACACTATAAGAGACCTGAGATCTTTTTCACTAATGTATACAGGCCAACTGGACTCATCACACACACCTCGATTTCGACACATTCGCACACTCAACTTCTGCCTCGGAGAGAAAAGGAACTAAAATATTAGCAAAACAGGTTCACCTGACAACGCGGTTGTTGTTATTCGCAGTTACACCAGATGTGCTACATGTGGTTGATTGGGTTAAAGTTACACACCGAAGATAAATTATAGATTTAAAATCAAAGGACCTGTTGATGGCAATTTCTGTTAAGATCGCTGTCTCTGGTCCCTGGAAATACTATCGGTCACATGAAAAATTTGGAGAAAACAACAACTCTTACAACAACTCCAAATCAGCTGATAGTATACTACAGAAGATTGCTTAAGCACTGAACCAGGAAAGGACATACGACGCAGATTGAGAAACAAATCACTTAAGACTTCTTACCAAGGTGTAAAACTGAAGGCTAATTCCACTTACTGCCACCTTTTTTACACAGCTGTAACATTATTGGACTAAAAACTAAGCAATAAGCTTTCATTAAAGTATCAAATCGTTTAATTGCATTTTATTACATTTATGGCTTTCAATCCACACACTACAGCTACTGTGATTTTAAATAGTCTTTTTTCTTTTTTATTAGCCACCAAATTGTTGGAGTGAAGATTGTGAAATAAAAGATGTACTTTAACAATACAGTAGGTGTAGAAAAGTAGAAGTTTGAAGCCTGAAGCACTGTGTAACCACACACACACACACGCACACACTAAAAAAACAACGCAACCCACAGGATGTGCGCAGCTCATTCTGTTGTGTCATAAAAAGTGAGCGATAGCATCTGTAGCTCCACCAACTCCACAAATAGGAGTGGCTTTGGGAGATAAGTGCCATCATGCCATAATTACCAAAAACAACAAACAGGGGTCAGCATGTGCTTGCAATTACAACATACTCCTGCAACATTCCCCACACTGCAGTCACAGAGAAATTCATTCATTTGTTTTTCCCAAAGTGTCTGAAATGTGGTTGTGAGGCAGAGATCGACCTCTTCTCCACTCTCTGCATCCTGTGCACTGATAGGTAATCTGTGTGTGTGTGTCATGTTCTTGAGCAGCAGATTTGGCTGAGCCAGCCTCGGCCGTGCCCACCGCCTGTGTCACCTCACGACCACAGTGGTCTCCACGTCAGGAGGTTCCCCTGTGGGACATTGGCAGTTGTGTGCTAGAAGATGGACAAATCCTCATTCCTGCAGAGGAAGAGGTAGCGACAAACACACACACACACGCACAACAATTACACGACATGTGCAGAAAGGTGAAACCTTTACCCGTCATTTCAGTCTAATGGAGTGACTAAATGCTTGTGTGTCTGTGTGTTTTTCTCAGCCAACAATGTGGACTCGAAACCGCCTCAGCAGTTGCCTGTCCACCCTCAGCATGCAGAACCTTGCGGTTATGGAGCCAGGTTAAAACATAAGCCTTGCACACAAATACATGGGAATTTAAAAGATTAAATAACTTAAGTGCAGCGCCATGTTTTCTCAGAAATGGGACGTCTACTGCTATTGACAACACAGCAGCACAAAATGTGATTATACAGGCAGTCACAGAGGAAATAGTTCAATGTTTATGCGTGCGAGTGACTGTCAAATGGTTTCCTCTACGTTTTCTGGGGAAGATAACATCACACTTGGGTGTTCTGGCAGAAGTATCAGAGGGAGAAGAAGATTGAGATAGCGAGGGAGAGAGAGAGAGCGGAAGAGAGAAAGAGCAGAAGAAGCTCACTGTCAAAATTTCCTTTCATTCAATTTGCGTTCTGCTTAAAGGAAGCTGTAGAGCCAGACGAGAGTGGTCGTTACTGATCCTGTTATTAGTGTTCATTCTGGCTTTGTTTTTGAGTAAAAGAGGGCAAATCTTCCACGGACTAAGGCTAAAGTAGACGGTGTCACACCTCTGGACTAAATGATGGGATTTAGGCGCTGGTTTGTTTGCGGTGCGGCTCTGGGTAAGCAAAGAGGAGAAAAACGATCAGTCTTGCAATTCCAGGTTATTGTTAACTGCTGAACTGTCAAGGCTAGGGATTAAAAAAGTTCTGCTGAAGGTCTCATTAGTGACCACTTCTGGCAAAGTCTGACTGTACTGATATAGCGGCAGTTTGAAAACCAGATCCTGTATCAGTTCCTAGTTCTTAGACAGTTCTTTTGACTTTCTCAAACTTACAAAGTGGCTTTGTACATACTTTAGCAGGGACTACAAACCCTAAAAGGAAAGAACTCATACATCTCATAGGAGCCACCAGACTTGAAGACGAAAAAAATTTCATTGCATTCTTTCTTTTTTGATATCCAGAATGTAGCCCTGACCCAACAGGCCAGCTGGCGGGCCCGCGATCAAAAGCCCAAGATGGTGGTGTGAGGGTGAGTATGAGATAATCTGTCTGCTAGCTCTGCATTTCCTGTTGACGTAAGACAGATGTCCTCATACACCTTGCATGACTTTTTCACCCACAGGGTCTGATCAAGCGGCGTCTTGAGAAGGGAAAGAGGAATAACAACAGCAAACCGAACTCAGCTGCGCTATCGAAAGGAAACAGGTGACTAAGTCATATTTGGTCATTCAAAAAACATTTTTTTGTTGTGTCATCTCTGAACTCCAGGAGCACCAACCTGAGATTGAAGCCCAAATACGGAGTTTAAGTGGCTGATTCACAGACGAACATTAAGGCAGTTTTACAATGATAATACTGATGCTTTGCACGTACCATATTGTGGTCACCTCTTCTGTGTGTCCTAAAGGCAATTAATGTTGTGGGATTAACATTTTCTTTTTTTATTTGACCTCTTTCATTTTTCTCTCTTTTTTTCTTAAATTCTAAGGCTCCATAGTTCCAGAGAGTCTGTGTCAATTCCAGTCAGTGCAGTGGGAAGCCTCGATCTGAGTGCAGACACCAGCACTGTGATCAGGCCGGTCCACAGCTCCATTCTGGGGGAGAAGTACTGCTTTGAGGTACACTGCATCATCTTCTGTGATGGTCATCATACAGCACCAAAGAAAGAAATTGTTCAATCCTGGCATAACCAACTCTGCAGTGATGCTGTGGTTTCAATGCACCTGCAGGTGATAAACTCGGAGAACACCCACTGCTTTGGTTGCTCGTCCGCTGCTGAACGTGATCGCTGGATTGAAGACCTGAGAAGGGCCGCCCAACCCAACAAGGTGAACAATTAGCATTAGCTACCCACAGCAAAAAAGATAAAAGGTGCCATGCAAAATCAAAATGCTGATAAAAAGAGCTGCATTTGTTGATACTCTGTAGGACAACATTGAGCGCACAGAGAACTCCCTGAATCTGTGGATCAATGAGGCGAAGGATCTGCCGCCCAAGCGGCGTTATTACTGCGAGGTCCACCTGGACGGGATCCTGTTCGCCCGCACCAGCAGCCGGGTGGTCGGCAAGCCCACCAATCGCAGCAGCCTGGCAGGGGACAACTCCGCCGGGTCTTCAACAGGTGCAGGGGTCAACGGAGGCGTAGCTGGAGGATGTCAGTTATTCTGGGGCGAATTCTTCGAGTTGGACAACCTTCCCTGCGTCTCCCAAATCACCCTGCACCTCTTCCGTGAAGAAGACCCCAAGAAGAAGCGGCTGTCGCGTGACGATTCCATCATGTACCCACTGGGAAGCGTGGCCATAACTTTAGATGAGATCAGAGGGAGGACCTATCAGGAGAAGTGGTACCCCATCACTACATACAAGGCTGCAGGCACGGCGGGGACCAAGGAAATGCTGGGGCCGCAGGCCTCACTCCGCATCAGGGCCCGTTTTCAGAATTTGCAAGTGTTGCCGATGGAGAAGTACAAAGAGTTTGCCGAGTATGTGACAGTGGATTACGTGGAAATGTGCAGAAACTTGGAGCCACTTCTGAATGTGAAGGAGAAGGAGGAGCTGGCAGGGGCTCTGGTCCACGTGCTGCAGAGCATTGGCAAAGCCAAGGTAGAGAATGAGCCTCACATAGAAAAAAATGCATTTTCGATGCAGTTTTCCTAACTGAATGTTTGTACCTCAGGAGTTTCTCATTGACTTGGGAAGCGCAGAAGTGGAGCGTCTTGGAGAGAAAGAAGCACTGATCTTCAGGGAGAACACGCTGGCCACTAAAGCCATAGATGATTATATGAAACTGGTTGGCCAGAGGTACCTCATTGATACACTAGGTAATGGTCAGATGTAGAGATTCCCTATTTTTAATGGTTATGGCTGGTGCTTCATTTTTAATGACCTCTGTCCTTTCTTCACTGCAGGGGACTTTATCAATCGCCTTTATGCTTCAGTAGAAAACTGTGAAGTTGACCCTCGAAAATGCCCTGCACCCGAGCTGGCAAACAACCAGAGACACTTGATGGAAGCATGTGAGGAAGTGGTGCAAAAGATTATTAAAATCTCTGGGTGAGAGAAAAAAAATGTGAATCACGACAAGTTGAGTATGAGGTGTTGGAAAAAGTTCAGATTCACAGAGTTGATGCTTGACATACTCTTTGCCTTCAGACCTTTCCCCGAGGAGTTAAACAGGATCTTCTCCAGCTGGGTGGAGCTGTGTGAGGACCAGGGCAGACCAGAGATTGGGCAGCGTCTCATCTCCGCCTCCCTCTTCCTTCGCTTTTTATGCCCTGCAATCCTCAGCCCATCTCTGTTTGGTTTGACTCAGCCTTATCCAGAGCCACACACCCTGCGAACTCTCACCCTCACCGCCAAAGTCATCCAAAATCTGGCCAACTTCACGCTGTGAGTGTGACATCTCAGCCACACGTGCACGACTAAATCACAAGGAATTAGAATAAAGAGCTTTTCAAAGAAGCTCACACAAGTTAATTCTTTTATGCTGATTCAGGTTTGGAGAGAAAGAGGAATACATGCTCTTTATGAATGAGTTCCTGCAGCAGCACTGGGATGGGATGAGGACCTTTCTGCAAACAGTGGCTGATTCGGACACAGAAATCCCAATGACCTCCTTCGATGGCTATGTCGACCTGCCTCTGCGCTTGGCTGTGCTGCACGGCCTGCTGGTTGGCATCATCTATCAGAAGGACGAGGTAGGAGACAAATGAGACTAGTGTGCCAAGCGGCCCCAACAGTAAAGATGGTGTTTGTTTGTTCAGCTTGAACCATTGCACAGGAAGTACTGTAACCCTGTTAATTCTTTGGTGCGGCCACAGCTGTTCCCTCTGACCTTTATGGCCCGGTTATACAAGGAACCATATAGTTCTCATGAGAGGTAATTGAATAAAAAGAGAGAACAATGTTTTGTCTCATCCTGCATTCCAAGCCAACTGTTATAGTGTCAAGGCTGCATTTACAAAAATCTGATCTGTATCTGAAAGAGATTTGCTTGTGGAGGTAGCTGTGTGTGTTTTCAATCAAATTGTCTTCCAGACAACCTTGGACAGAGCTGACCTGCATGTGCTTTGCATGTAGTGCTGTTTTTCTTATCCATGCATATTTGACAAACCACTTGCTTCTTCCTCAGGAGACGATTGACAAGCTGCACCCTCTGCCTTCGATTCTAAACCAGATAACAGAGTCTCTGGGGCCCGAGGCTCCTCGGATTATGGTAACCAGGTAGGTTTTAAGTGCACATCTTTGATCCATTATTTCATTGATTGCTAGCAATGTATAATATGATGCATATGTGCTTTCTTACAGCCAAATGGTGAAAGCTAAGCCAGAGTACATTCCTCCAAAAGATCTGGACAAGTACTCTCCTCACCAGTCAAGCCATCAGCAACTTCCTGTTGACTCAAAGAGCCCAAGAGATGGGTGTGTTGGTTTCATCTAATATTGATGTTGTCGTAAAAGGCTATGACTGATGACATACATTTTCTACAACTCTGACACGTTCACACCCATTACTGATTTCTGAGCTGTTCATAGTCCCCACCACAGGTTCATGTTCATTCTTTTGAATAATAATAATAACTTGTTCAACAGGAATGGCAGACGTGAGAGGAAACCAGTTAAAAGAACTCAGAGTGCTCCACACAGACATCCAGGTCATCAGAAACATGCCCTGAGGAGGCAGACAAGTTCAGAAACTCTGCCAACAGCTGTCCAAGAACAAGAACCTGAGAGCAGCCAGCCATGCATTTCACCCCCAAAACCTGTGAGTAAGAAGAGGAAGTGTGAGCAGTTCGTGTCTCGGTGCCACTGCAACAAGAACCGCATTAATTCACCATTTTCTGGTAGATTTGTGCAATTCATCGCAACACACCGAGCTTGTTTCATGTCTGTAGTTGTGCTGCAAGTCTCTCAAGGTGTGATTTACTGTGGTTACGAGGGGGAAACTTGTTGACAGTCGTCTGTCTCGTTTCAGAGTGCCAGTATCAGACGTCCACCTGCACCAGTTCCCTGGATCAAAGTCAGCCAGAACAGGGAGTCCAGTGAGATAAAGACTGAGAACGAGCAGCTCAGCTTACTGGACAGGGTATGTCAAACCGCCAACCCACGCTCATGTGGCTCAGGTGTAGCTCTGTGGTATCTGACTCCATTATCGCTTCATGACGTGTGGGTTTGTCGTTCAGCATGCTCAGGAGCTATCGGAGCTGCGTCTGGGAATCGAGCAGGTGACGGAGCGGGAGCTGGACATGGCGAAGCGCTTGGAGGACTTCATCATCCAGAGCCAGGACCAGAATGCAATACTGCAGGCTGAGGTGAACAAGCTGCAGACTATGCTGGCTGTGAGAGATGAGCAGCTCGCCAGTGCCACCTTCAGGTGAGATAGTAGATTTGAACAATTCTATTTTACACTGTTAATGAAGTAAAATGTGTATCTATGTACTTTTATTTATAAACACATGCTTTTATCTTAGTAAGATGAGTTATAGTTTTTATTACTGCCAATCAGAGCATCATATGCTGTTTTTGTGTTATTTGCAGAGTGTGTGTTAGGGGTGTCGTCCATATGAAACTAAGCTTCTCCTCTGTCTGTGTCTTAGGCTCGGAGTGATTGAAGAAGAGCGCGAGGAAGATGAGAGGAAGCTCAGTGTTGCAGTTGCAGCAGCCGAGCGAATGAATGTACTGGTAAGACAGATCAAGAATTACTTGTTAAATGAATGGTTCATCTCATAATTCACTTTCACCACATATGGGTCCACTCTTTGCCTGCCTCAAAGTCAAGAGTCCTGAATTCACACTTCAAACACAAGTTTGAAGATGGTTTGTGATATGGAATGAAAAAATAAATTATATCTGATAAAAAAAGAAGATATTCATTTTCATTGGCATTTTCCTCTGCTCTCAGGAGGAGCAGTTTGCAGGTCTGCTGAGGGACCTTGACCAGCTCAGCGAAGCCACCAACAGAGGCAGAAACGCCATACAGCATCCTGAAAATGAATGCATCAACAGCAACTGAACTCTGACTTTTAATGGGTTTTTTTTACATGCTGCAGTATTAATTCCATCCATCCTTTTACATACCTGCTTGTATCCGAATGTGTTGCAGGGTTCTCCAGCACACAAAAGCCAAAGGCAGCGAATACACCTGGACAGATCACCAGTCCATCACACAGACACATAGTACATAGTACCGAAGAAGGTACTGCAGGACTGAGGAACTGAGTCCTGAGTTAGTGACAGACAAATGGATGTGGTATTACATTTTGTGTAAATACATATATCAAGTTTAGAGGTGATCGTGATAGTTTCCCGATCAGATGTGGGGCTATTTTATGAATATTTTCAAAATGGACGTGGGTGAACAAACATTTCAGCTTTTGTTGTATCTTAGCTTCTAAAGTGTTTAATTTGTTACTTTTTTCTGATAAATAAAAGTTTTTCTGAAAACTGATTGGTCTACGAAACATGACTGAGCAATCAGGATACTTTCATGCGTTCTCTCAGACACACACACACACATACACACACACACAAAAGCACTGTATGATGTCTCTATATGTGCCAGGACTGCCTGATATGGAAGACACTGTTTTCCGTGAACATCAGGTAATCAAACTGTCCATTATGGAGACTAAACAGGTCTCTGATGACTGTCAAGAATCTTGTAGTGTAACATGTGGGTTACACTTTGGATTCCTGTCCCAGAGCCTCAGGTAGCAAAACTGTCAACTAAAGACTGAACAGACCTCACAACTGTACACAACATTATTTCAAGGACTTATCTTTCCTGCTTAGAAGAGCAAAACATGAACTGTTACTGATAGGATCTAGTGGAGAAACCTGTCCTTGCTCTGAAGAGGTTTTGTCCCAGTACTTTTTGTAGTTAAACTTAAACGGCCATCAAGATTATTTTCAACTTTATTAAAAAAAACTTTATTGACAGCCCGCAGTCTGGATTTCTATTGGATCAGCCCCTTTATAAGGGCAGATAGTTGGAGGTGGCAGTGAGCCTATCCCAGCCAGCACACACACACACACAGTCACACCTAGGTTAAAATTAGGGACTCCAAAAGACTAATTTGTCATTCATGTATTATTGGACTGAAGGTGGAAAATGAATATCCAGGAAAAAAAAACAAAAAACATGTAGACACAGGGAGAACATCCAAAGTTCGCACAGACAGGCAGGGATCCAAACGCAGAAGTAAAACACACACACACACAAAGGTGAATCAGTGGGAACAAGATGTCTCTTAGATTGCATAATTCAGGGCATCCTGAAAATCAGTCGTACCGCAGTGACTAATAAAACAATCTGGCATGGATTAAGGAGGCGGACCAGTTGGAGGTGAATCAGATGGGAACAGGTGACTAGATACAAGCAGCCAATCAAGAGAGAGAGAGAGAGGCACCACACCCACAAGAGGCAGGTGCAGGGAGAAGCAAAGGAAACCAATGCCAAAACTTACCAGACAGATTTTGTCAAGACCATTTTTTCCTGAAAGCACTTTTAATTTGTTGAATAATAACATGGCAGTTCCAAAAACATCATCACATTAGCATTGATAAATGTAGCAAATTGCAATGGAAGTTACCAGTGGGTAAATCTGGAGACAAATGTGACGTAAAATACTATCATGACATAAGTCATACTGCCATTTATGTAAGTGGCAGGCTTGACAGCCAGAGTGATAAACCTAGGTGTGGTTGCCAGATCAGCATGAAACAGATTTTTACTGACATGGCCATCTAACCCTTCACCCTAGTCTGCATAACAAGCCCCATCAACCATTCCATTAACAGTATGCATGACTGTGACTTCAATGAAAGTGCTTAACCACGACTTTTAAGAACGATTTTACCATAGATTTACTTATTCTGATTCTCTGGTTGGAGACTGGCCAAGCAAGAGAGAGAGAGAGAGCGAAAGAGAGAGAGAGGAGGGAGGAGATGAGAGGGAAGTACTCCCGTTTCATTCAGTCGCTGGGTTGAACCTGAACTGACGCAGTGCATTTACAGTCGCTGCCACTATATTAAATCCACGTTATAGAGTTGGACTGGATTACAAGCCTCTCGCTGTGCGCTAGAAGAGTCAAGGTAGGAATGCTGTGTGCAAAATTGAGGCTGTATAGAGAAGCTTTCTCGCGGACATTGTTCGTTCAGGTCTTTTATAAAAATTGTATATAAATCCGAAAGCTTGATGCTTAGTTCGCCTCCTGTCCGGTGTTTTGTTTTAGATCGCTTTGGATTTTATGTAATACAATGTAATATTACAACACTGTGGAAGCCAGTCGTCGACAGACTATAGCCTGCGTCACTTTACTTTCGTTTCATCACTCGCTGAGTTAAGTTTCGTTTCTGGCTCCGTAGTGACGTCATGGCTGAAGCCGAGGAGTCTTTGTTCTCTCTGATGAGTCTGGAGGATGACCTGACCTGCAGCATCTGTCTGAGCCCCTTCGACATTCCAGTGACCATCCCCTGTGGACACAACTTCTGCCAGGACTGTCTCCTGGCCACCTGGAAGGACTCCTACAGCTGTCCCCAGTGCAGGACGGTGTTTGCCACCAGACCGGAGCTGAAGAAAAACACTGTCCTCAGCTCAGTCGTGGAGACCTTCAAGATAAGGTCCAACAAGACTGACGCTGACCAGGATGTGGAGATGAAGGACCTGGAGAGCGACGCTGGGAAAAAGGATGTGATCTGTTGTGACACGTGCCAGGAGGCCGAGGCGTCCCAGACCTGTCTCACCTGCATGGCCTCCTTCTGTGAGGAGCACCTGCGGCCACACCGGGAAAACCCAATCTTCCGCGTCCACCAGCTGAGTGAGCCCGTGGGCGACCTGATGGAGCGGATCTGTCCGGACCACCACAAGCTGATGGAGTTCTTCTGCTCGCAGCATTGCCGGGCCATCTGCAGCATCTGCCTGCAGCAGGTCCACAAAGGCTGCTCCTTCATGTCTCCTGAGGAGCAGAGGAACCTCAACGAGGTGTGTGCTAAACACATCACTTATCTCAAAAAGTCTTGATTGGCACCTCTTTGAAAGTCCTTGAGCCAGGATTTCATTTAGTGAAAAAAAAACTTTTATCTTGGCTTTGTTGAATAATGACAGTCTGTATTCCTGGCCAGTGATGTATTGGAAAGCCTCAAACGTCATCAAGTACTTAGTCATACATTTTTGGATATTAGTAGTTGGCAGTTGAAAACCCAGCTGATCTGAACAGATTATAAGTACGTAAAACATGGGTGTGATGTAAACAACGCTTCCAAAATAGCATCGATCAGGTTTGCTAATGAGGCACACCTCCATGAGTCAGCAGCACAGTTTCCAGTGAAATTTCAATGTACACACAGCTTGTTCTTCCTTTGTATTTATTTCGTCTTCTCATTCTGGCTCAAACATACATCAAACAACTGTTTGCACTTAGCAACCGCATTACTCTAGTTACCTCTTTGTTTCCTCATTTGTTGTTTTGGAAAAGGTTGCTAAGTTCCATAGTTTAGCTGATTGTAAAAAGGATTTTAAAATAACATGGGAGGCATCTCTGATTAAACCAGTGTAACATAGCTTCTCTGTTAGCAACAAAGAACAAGGATGAATATATTCAACTGTTTTGTGTAAACATTAACTTATAAAGGAGACATGATGTTCATGATGTTAGGGCTAAAATAGAGAAGAAATAGCTTGAAGATTTTAAATTGGTCAAACTCAGATTCATGCACCAAATAGCAGTGGGTAGTAATGTTTGCCTTAACGCAAGCAGGTGCCTGATTTAAGCCCTGAGCTGCATTGAGGGTAATTCTTTGGGCAATAAAACATAACCTGTTTCATTTAAGGGTTTGAAAAAACCCTAAGTGATCCATATAATTTAGCTCAAGAGTGTAGACTTGAACTTAGCCCCAAGTTAGCACTAAACCAATTAGAAATGTCCAACTGCGTCATGTGTTCCTGTCCCCAGTCCAACCTGCGAGCCAAGCTGAGTGTCCTGGATGGGAAGATTGCAAAGAATGAGACCGTTCTCTCTCAGATGAAGGACATGCAACAGAAGCTGAAGGTAGTGATTATTTTTCATTTGGGTGACTGTGAATTGGTGGGCTGCACTGACTCCTCACAGCATGACGGTCCAGGATCTGAGCCCTGGAGTGTGGTCTTTCTGTGCAGAGTTTGCGTCTTCTTTCTGTGTCTGCATGAGTTTTCTGTGGACACTCTATCAGTCTCCAGTTGATTTGAGACTGTTTGGAATTTAGAATATCCAGTGGACCCAAACATACATGTTTTAAGGCTGCTGGAGCAAATAACAGTGCCTGAAGAAATCCTATGCAGACTCTATACAAAATGGCAGGAACCAAGATATGAACTGGTATCCATGTAACAAACTTCTGGATCCTCTCTCTGCCCTCCATCTAGGACTCAGCGGCCAACAAGATGAAAGCTTTGAAGGCTGATTACCAGCAGATGCGTGACATGTTGTCCAGAGAGGAGCAAAATGCTCTGACTGCAGTGGAGCATGAGCTGGAGAGTGGTCAGACCAGAGTCAGGTCTCTCATGAAGAAGTTCACTGGCAACATCGACAGTATGAGCAAAGCCAAAAAAGATATCCACTGTCTGCTGAGTCAGTCCCACAGCCTGGCCTTCCTGCAGGTGAGGCAGCTTGGATCACTCCACCCTGCATCACACAGTACACCTTACTCCCAAACTGGTTCCCGAATAGACTGTTTATCAATACTCATAGACAACCAGTGGTCCATGAATCACGTGTTAAGCAAATCTGGTCAGATGACTGAAGACAGATAGGCAGATAGAAAGCCTATTAACTTTACCAAATGTTATTAAATGTACCATAAAAAACAAGGCTCTATTCTGTGGTGGGATTTCTGTTAATGTGTTGAGTAATAGACTATGACTGGAATAAGGTAAATGGAGAATAAAACAGAACCATGGTCTTGCAAAGTTTAGAGAAATTGGAGTGATTGATGGAAATCGATGGTAGGCATTGATGGGAGTCCTGTTTGGACCAGTTCTAACTCACATATTCTTCTTCTCACAGGCTTCGTACGACCTGCCACCAGCCACAAACTTTGACCCCTACACCCCTAAATTAAATCTGGACTCCAAGAAGGTGACAACCGCAGAGGCCTCTGCTACTGTCCTGAAGCAAAATCTCGCAGAGATGCTTAAAAAGTGTCATGGTGAGGATACAAAAGTCAGGCACCTGAGATCTTCAAAGTCTCATGCACTATAAACCCTGATCCATCTCCTATGCAGTGTACTTCACTCAAAGTGTTTGTTTTTCCACAGATGAAAAAGTAATTCCTGTTTCCGGAAGTACTGTATCAGGAACGACCCCTGGTAGGTGGACCTCAGTGTTACTCTTCACGAAAATCTAAAGATTTGAAATCCACAGAAAGGATATGTTAGATTTATGGATATTGCATGCATGTATGCACCAACCAGTATCCAAATGCTGGTGAAACCTGGCTGTGCATTTGAGATTCAAAATATAATAATATTTACAATATATAATATATTTAAAATGGATTGGATGGGGGAAAGACACAGAAGACTAGACACAGAAGACCATATTAGATGGCGAGTTTCCCACCCACCCACCCAGCTGTTGTCTGCTTGTGTGCTGTGTTAGGGCTGAAAAGATCAGGACACAGAAGTACAAAATGTGATTACGTTTCTTCATCTGTGTCAGAACAACCAGAGCCTCAAAAGCAGAAACGAGAGCCCAGGTCTCGCAGTGTCGGTCGTCCTGCTGTCCCACCACTCATGCAGCAATGGCACGTTCGACCCCAAGCTATGCATGGGGAGCATTTCGCTCCACCCCACTTTGCATATGCAGGGAATATGTTTGCACAGCCTTTCCCACAGGGTAGGTCGCCAGGCTCTAACAAAGCCTACATTGATGGCAGAACAAGACGACTCAATCACATCTATCCATCACCTTACCCACCTTGGCCATAGGGGTGCCTATATTTAGTGCACACAGAGCAACATGGTAAATAGTGCTGTTACATTGCAGCATGAAGGTTGCTCGTTTTAGGTTGATTGGAGACAAAATTGGAATGTGAGAGTGAATGGTGTGTGTGTGTGTCCTGTGATGGAGACCTGTCTGGGGTGTTCTTCACCTTAAGTCGCTCGAGTTATTAACATATGCATGTCCAGTTCAACTGTTACACTAATCATCAAGGTGTGATCAAGAAATCTGGGGATGCTGAGTTCAAACAACACCAAATTTCACCTGGATTTTATAATTTTCAGATATGATCATTACCATTTGAGTGAATACATGGCATATACTGATATCCAAATGTTCAGTTTTAGAAACAATCAGATCCATAGACATTTTTTGAAATATATGTTAAGCAACATTAACAAGATAGAAAAAAAATAGTCAAAGAAAATTACATTTCAGCTTCTGGTATCAGTGTGTAGAGTATGACTGAGATGTCAGTCACAGGGTTCTTACTGTGTGTGTGGATTCAGGCCACAAAGTTTGAACTACACAGCCCCAACTGTCCTTTTGCTCTG
Organism: Karalla daura; assembly: GCA_029224185.1. Lineage (NCBI taxonomy): Eukaryota > Metazoa > Chordata > Actinopteri > Chaetodontiformes > Leiognathidae > Karalla > Karalla daura. The sequence continues at coordinate 16,021,529 of CM055189.1, forward strand.
ATTCTTGGTCTCTCCATTTTGGACTTGCTCACTTCTGACGTTGAACTTGGATGTTTTGGTTTCTGCTATGAATGAATCAACTCTAGTGGAACTGGTGGAAGCAGCGTTCAAGTGAAAACACTGATTTTAACGTACTCCTCAGATGTAATCCATTTTCTTAACACGTGATGTTTAATTTGAAAGTTGACACTTGGAAAGTTAAATGAATTTTCTCTTGGGATATTCTTTGTTCAGCGATGCCAGGCAAACCCAAACCCCCCAAACCCAACGCTGCTTGTTCTCAGCCCAAAGCAGACCATAAGAAGAAACCTCAAAGTAAGCAATTGTCAAATCTAGAATAGACAAATGCCCATTCAGTATGCACATCCATGTTCCTTCACAAATGTTCAGGGCAATGTATAATGTTCAGTTTGTTTTGTAGATGTGTGGATTAAGCTTTGTGATTGTTTTACACTGTGCACTCTTCACGTTAAGAACAAAACAAATGCACAACGTTTTCTCTTCAGAACAAGCCAAAAAAACTGAACCTGTCAAGGAATCCCCTGATGTAACTCGCCTGGGCAGTCCTGCCTATTCCATGGAAAATCCGGTGAACGTGGAGTTGAGTGGCACGGCAAAACCAAAAGGCAACACTCCTGCAGCTGAACCCAAAGACAAGTCAGGTAGGCGCCATGCACTCAGAGGAAGATGACGAACTGGTGCAACGCTACCAGAGTTCATTCAACACATACTTAAGCAGCGAACAAGCCAAGAAAGACTTCATAAAACTTTTTGTCCGTCCTGTCATTTCTGTAGAAACACTGAGTATTCCTCCAGACATAACAACTGCAGAGAGGAGGAGCGAACTTCTAAAATGTAAGCGTAAGACTGCAGCTGTTAGCTACTCGGCCACGGTTACAAAGTCATTTGATATGTAAACGTTTTTGTTTCTGCCTCTTCCAGACGCCGCTGTGCTCACCTTGGACCCAAAGACGGCCCACAAACGCATCGCCCTGACCGAAAACTTCACGAAGGCGTCTGTGTCCGAGGAACCCGAGGACTACCCCGACTGCCCCGAGCGCTTCGTGGTCTGCTCCCAGGTGCTGGCCTCCACGGGGTTTTCTACAGGACGCCACTACTGGGAGGTGAAACTGAGCAGCAACAACTTCATCGGCGTGGGCCTGACCTACGGCAGCATCGACCGCAAAGGTCCCACCAGCCGCCTGGGCCGCAACGCCCAGTCCTGGTGCGTGGAGTGGTTCAACGTCAGGATGTCTGCGTGGCACAACAGCAGCGAGACCGTGCTGGCTAATCCCAACTTCAAGCGCATCGGGGTGCTGTTGAATTTCGAGGAGGGCACCGCCACCTTCTACAACGTGGCAGACAGGGCTTATCCCGTCCACTCCTTCGTGTTCCCCTTCGCCGAGGCCGTGTACCCAGCCTTCTGGCTTTTCTCCAGCGGCTCGTCCATCTCCCTGTGCAAGATGCAGCAGTGAGAAGCCAGGCCTGAATGTTCTGATTCACAAAATGTTTGGAAAGATTTTATAGACAATATTGAAAGTGGCAATCTCGATGACCTCAGTCCAAGTCCCAGAATTCTGGTGGCGCTGAAGCAGTTGCTTCCAGATTAGTCAACATGTCAGACAAAAATTTGGCCTCTTTTTGTCTATTTTAAAGTAAACATATTAACACATCGTGCGTCTGTGGCACAGTAAAGGAAAGAGTCCCCTGCAGCTCTCCCTGTGCTTGCTATCCAAAAACAAATACAAAAACAGTGACTGTAGCAAATCTAGTTTTATGTGGGGGAAGTCCAAATGAACTTTTGCTATGACCCCTTTATATTAAAAATCACCTCGGATTTAATTTATTGGGAAGCAAAAGCAGCGGATAATATTTGGCACGTTATCTCTAACCTCACTGACCTCAGGTTCACAATTTTCTAATTTTGGAAGCAGGCTTAATTACTATTGTGTGAGCCCATTATCTCAGACATGCACTTAAATTATATTGATGAGTGACTCAAGATTGCCACATTCGAAACGGTACAAAAAAGGGTTTTTAATTGAAGAGGGTTACTAGTCATGGCCTCTGCCAACACCTGTCAAATGCTATGTTTGACGGTGTCATTTCACATGAAAGAACTGTGTAGTCTGCATGGTTTTAAGTGAATGACATTGTGGGTATGGGTCAGATGAAATAATGGTAACCCTCACTGTTAATTCCTAAGTTTGTTCTCTATATTTGGTCGTAGATGTTCTACCCCATCTGAGAATATCCTAAGTACACACACAGCTGTAATGCCAAGCTGTGAATTAGTGCTTCAAGTGATTTTTGGATGCCTCTCAAATAATTTGAGGGGTAAAATACCTTGTGATTTCAAGCCTGTGTTCTGCATTATAAAAGGGTATAAGAAGTTTTTACATCTACTGTACAGTATTTTATAAGTAGAACACTACGCTTGACAGCAAGTAATAAACAATATCATAAAAAAATCATACCTGTGTCCAGGTATGTGCCCAGATCTTTTGGTAGATGTGGCTGTCGGCCATGTGTAGGTTCAGCAGGTTGCACTGAGATAGTAAAACAGTGGGACCTGTGTGTTTCAGTTTCAGAGATTTGATCTATTTCCTTCTTTTCTCTGTAACACAGATAACACACACTGCACCATGTGTCTGTGAGCTAGTCTCATTTATCAATGAGCAGACAGGTTGCATTAATAAAATCACAAGTACTACTAACCATTTTCCAGGGTGACAAAAATGACTGCGGAAATGAACTTACCACTTCACTCTGCAGCAGGTGAATGGTGTGATTGTTTGGGGGGCTTTGTGATAGTGTAGATGTTAAAGGTGTGTCACTACAATAGGGGTGATGGGAGCAGAAGTCATATAGACTCTACTTGTTTAAAGCTATTTTTTTGTATGTCTTCATTTGGAAAGTGGAGACATGCATGGGCTAGTCATTTTGTTGTTTGAAACAAAGACTACTCAGTATTGTAAGATGTGTGGCGTGCAGCCCACTGGGGGCGTCAGTTTGATGCTGTTCACAGACATACATTAGCCTTTCAAACAGGCCTCTCTTTGATGTTTCGGCATCCACACACACACACACACACACACACACACACACACACACACACACACACACACACACACACGCACAAGTGGGTCAATGAAAAGCCACAGAACTACTCTGTGTTTTTCAGGGGGTTGAGAAGACACAAAGTGACTTCACTGATGAACCAGTAAAGTCTTAATCACTGCACTGGTTTAACAGGCTCTGTTGGGCAGTTCTCACTTCAGATACTGAAGTGGAATAAAGGTGCAGACGTGAACGTGCACGTCCAACGTGCACGTGAAATCTACTGTTTGCATGCTTTGCTACTGATTATTATTCCAATGAAGGATTGTGATTGGTGTGGGAAAACATAACTGCATGACACCACTTTCTTTCTCATCCTACAAAGAAAGTCAAGCGCGGTCATTGTGCCTGCACTCCTTTCCTCATACTGCACAGCCTAATGGGTGTAGGTTATGGCTATGGTCTAAGCAGCATAAATAAAAGATTAGCTTCACTACTGGCAACACCCTGATTTATCTCCTAAAGCTTCTGTTTCAGGCTTGTAAAATGTATCAGTGATCAAGCATTGACTCCTGAAGTTTGTGGAACAGTTTGTTGATTTATTGTTCAGCAGAAATGTTCATTGGTAGTCTTAACATTTACTGTTATAGTTGTACTATCTGAGTAGTAGCATGAAGTTTACTTAAACTGTGTATATCATCAACCCAACTTGAGTGTGACTCTTCTTCAGTGGAAGTTGTACGGGGTAACTGTGAACCTACAGTGGGGATATCGAAGTCTTATATTCTTATAATATTCTTTTGGGTATCATTTGTAATTACATGTTGTGGAATTAAAATCAGTTTGCATTGCACAGAAAGCAATGACTGTGTGGATAAAATACGTTTTCTCTCTGGCAGTCATGTCTGTATTACTTTTAAAGAAGCCAAGTGCATTAGTGTAAACTGTCTTTCTCTCAGTCACCGCACGTATTATTCACTCTCACACCTTGGACCATGTTTGCCTCTCCATTCAATTTAAACTTGCATGGGGGTGAACATGTGAATTTACACAAAAAGAGTAACGTTTTTGCTGTGACGCAACGTTACATTTCACCAATCAACCATTTTGCCCCGTTTATTGATTCACTGTAAATAAATGTACAAAAATGAACATCCTAATGTATCTATCTATGTGCTGTTGGGCTGGGTAAAAAAAAATGGAATAAGGAATGTATAGATAGCCAGACACGCTATACTCACAAAACGTAATTTATGCTGTGGACTGTGAAAAACAGATATGCAGATAGTTTATTTAAAGACACTTATTTGAAAACTTAATGGAAAAATCATGTAAAAGTCTAGTTTTTTTCAGTTTTATATAACCGGAATTCCACGAATGATTAACTACAACACGCACACTCATGACACGCACGCACGCACGCTCACGCACAAAGAGACACAGACCTGAGCTCAGCCGAAGCAGCGGAAAAGGTAAGCAGGGTATTCAACTATTATTCAACTATTCGGCTGTTCAGTTTTGGCAACGCAGTATGTGTTGGGAAACAAACCGCTCCAATTGTTCTTTTCCAGACAACTACCGTGGCAGGATGGACATACCTTAATATTTTGCTGCGACATAGGAAGTGATGATGGCTCAGTGCCGCAGGGCAAGCTGTCTCATCGAGTATAAGATCCTGCCATGTTGTTATGCGAAAGTCGATTATCACGCGACATGAAACGTTTCATGTTAAAATGTGTAAAAACGTGTACGTTTGGGTGCGTTTGCGCGCGCGCGTCCGAATTCCTAATGTTCAGAAAAGCAATTCCGTACCATGTTTCGATGTAATATTTTCATGCCATGTGTGCAGTGTGTGCACTCCAATGCTTCGTTACATTATAACGACAGGGGTTCTCAACATCATTCTCGTGATGTTTATCCCTTTTCCTCACCGAGTCTTAAGTTTCGTTTTCCCCTGAATCCTTTCTCTTAGTGACGTCATGGCTGACACGGAGCAGCAGCAGTTAGCTCTGTTGAGTCTGGAGGATGACCTGACCTGCAGCATCTGTCTGTGCCCCTTCGACTGTCCAGTGACCATCCCCTGTGGACACAACTTCTGCCAGGACTGTCTCCTGGCCACCTGGGACGACTCCTACAGCTGTCCCCAGTGCAGGACGGTGTTTGAGAGCAAACCGGAGCTGAAGAAAAACACTGTCCTCAGCTCGCTTGTGGAGACCTTGAGCCTTGGGCCCCTCAAGGGCCCAGAGGTGGAGAGGGAGGAGGAGGAAGAGGAGGAGGAGGAAGAGGGGGAAGAAGAAGAAGAAGAAGAAGAAGAAGAAGAAGAAGAAGAAGAAGAAGAAGAAGAAGAAGAAGGGGAAGATGACATCATCCGTTGTGATACGTGCCAGGAGGCCGTGGCGTCCCAGACCTGTCTCACCTGCATGGCCTCCTTCTGTGAGGAGCACCTGCGGCCACACCGGGAAAACCCCAACTTCCGCGTCCACCAGCTGAGTGAGCCCGTGGGCGACCTGATGGAGCGGATCTGCCCGGACCACCACAAGCTGATGGAGTTCTTCTGCTCGCAGCACGACCGGGCCATCTGCAGCATCTGCCTGCAGCAGGTCCACAAAGGCTGCTCCTTCATGTCTCCTGAGGAGCAGAGGAACCTCAAAGAGGTGTGTTTCTCCCTAATATCAGGGCAGGAGGTTCCAGTTATCCTGGGGCCTGTTATCTCTTCTTATGTTAATTATGTGTTATATTATGTAGCGACTGTGTCTGTAGCAAATCCAGACACATGAGCTTTGTTTTCTATCGTTCTTGCAGACCGACCTCAGGGAAAAGCTGGGTATTTTGGACGACAAGATTGAGAGGACCAATATAGTTCAGTTGCAGGTGACTGAGATACAGAGCAAGCTGAAGGTAAATATAACCTGTTAACCAAGAGAAAAAAAGCACACGTACCAAGCAAATATTTGTTTAATGTCAGTTTGGATACAGAGTTGCATGTAGCTGAATTCCTCTTGTGCAACCTGTCAAGGACGCGGCCACCAAAAAGAAGACAACACTGGGGGCTATGTATCAGCAGATGCGGGAGATGTTGGCCCAGGAGGAGCGTCAGGCTCAGCTCGATGTGGACTTTGAGCTGGAGAGCGTTCAGACCAGGCTCCAGAACTTCAGGAAGAGGCTCACCGTGAACACAGAGCACATGACGAAAGCCAGAGAGGACATCAGCAATTCGCTGAGTCAGGCCCACACCCTGGCGTTTCTGCAGGTTGACGTTACCACCTGTTTTATCACCTGTTTTAAGTCACTTTGTGCAAAAGCATCTGCCGAATCACTTCATGTTAAGTCTCCTCCTCATTTGCTCGTCACAGGCGTCCTTCCACTTGCCCAACGCATCAAAGTTTGACCCTTACGCCCCTCGAATCACCCTGGACTCCAAGAAGGTGATGGCGACTCAGGCCTTCGCTGCATCTCTCAAGGAACACCTGGCCGAGCTCCTCAAAGAGCCTGTGGAGGCCAGGCTGCCCATCCTGAGGGCTGGCGATGGTGCAGGTACATGTAAATGAGTGTATGTGCAAACAGATATAAATATGAGAGGCACATTGTAAAAGCTGCGTGTAGTAGAATGTGTTCCATTGTTCACAGGTAAAAAAGAAGCACCTGTGGCAGGAAGTGCTGGATCTCAGCCTCAGCCAGGTATTTACATCTCCACAAAGCTGTTTTTGTAGCAGACAGATCGAAATGCAGTAAAACATGTACCTGCAGTCCGTGTTTCAGAACAACCAAACCCTCCAGAGCAGAGGACACACTCCGTGCCCCAAGGCCTTCCTTTCCAGAAAGTCTACCAGCCGGTTCCTATGCCCATTTACTTTGGGGCCCACCAGGGCTGGCAGCAACCCTACTATGGACACGGCAGGCCTCCAGGCTCTCACAGGGGTCCTCCAGGACACAAGCAATCACGTAAGTCAAGACGCTGTGACAGAGACACTCAACAGGTGTGGGGACACTGGGAGTAATTGCCTTAATTGCCTTACCGGGTACCCAGCCAATGAGAGGAGGAGAGGAACAATTGGGTGAAAATATCTAGAAATAAAATATGAAATTGACCCTGCATAGCCAAGGACTCAGAATCTTCCCAACTTCAGAGAACAGTCAAGCAAGTACATCAAAGGAAAGAGTTGCTGCAAAACCAGAGAAGAAAACGGTCTGCAAACCCGTCCATAAAGTGACTGCGACCAAGGGTGGAGCAGTGCACAAGAAGCCACAGGGCCACGGACTGAAAACCAAAGGTACATATCCGACAGAGGTACACAGGGATTCATGGATAAATCCAGGATACAGGTACAGAGTAGTTTTTAACAGGTCCAGCCGTCCGTCATCTTACGCCATTTGTGTCATTAGGTGTCACGAGGGGTTTCTGATCGCTTTAAGACACAAATGGAAGCAACGCCCTTGTGGATGCAAGATATTGATGTAAAAATCAATATCTAAACACATTCCTAAACAAAAGCAACTGTTTGGTTTTGATCATTCTTACTGTTTACATGGAACATTCAGATTTATCATGGTGTAGTGTTGCAGGAGAGCTGAGGGACACTGCAAAGACTATGACCATGTCAAAGATTGGTCTCTTCAGCTGCAGACTTTGACTGCAGCTGAAGTGACAACAGTCTTGGACGAGGGGACAGTGTGTGGAATGACAGATGTTGAGATGATGACTCTGAGAGAGGAAGCTCCCAGGGGAGTAGTCAGTCTGAGAGAGTCAGGCGATTTCTGTGTTGAAACGAGAGAGAGGAAGGAGGGCTTTATGTGTGAGGAGTCAAAATGATGAGCTCAGATCAGCTGATTCTAACCACTTTGGTGTGGAAACAGGGCGTGTACGACGTGCTTGTTCCAGTCTCAGTTATAAAACTTAGTTTGACTCATATGGACGGATCATAGTGCCTCTTTTTAATGGATTACAGCACCTCCTGAAAGCTCAGCAGTGATGGCTGACTAGAAGTGCCTTCTCAGGCAGGAGATGCTGCTTTTTACAAGGTTTTACATTTTCTTGTTTTGCAGCTCTGCAGGTTGAATTTCCACGCCCGAAGCAGTATGTAGACTAAAGGTGTGTCTTTTCTGTTATCAGTTTCTCTCATGAGGGCAGTGACGCAGTAAAGTGACCCTGTGTGGCAATAAAACTGTGTGCAGCTTCTGGATCAGTGTTCAGACAGTGTTCATTGGGCTTTTTATGCAAAATAGTAGAATTGGAGGCAGTGCTTACAGCAGGGTAGTGGTTGGGGCTATTGCAGGAGGTTGTGGGAGTTTTCCATGTGTTTGTGTGTTTTCTCTTGGTACTCCAGCCTCTTAGATCAATGTCCTATGATGGACTGACAGTCTGTCCAGGGTGTATCCCCTGGCCTCACCCTGAAGATCACAAAACTCACAATTATACGTGTGATATTAGTGTAACACCCACGGTATATTTCAATGACTGGAAGTGATGGGCTGATACTGCCAACTCTGAAGGGAAGGTCAGGAATCTGTTAAAATGTTTGATTCCTCCAGTTAAGGAAATGTTTCCGATCTCTCATTGCTTGTTGTTTTTCCTCTTTCTCCATGCAGACAAGAGTGACGGCAGCCACCACTCCACCCACAGTAAGTCATTTAACTCACATTGTCGCTGACATTTAATTTCTGCTTGAACCATTTCCATAGATAGGTAGATAAGAATCGAGGGTGTTGTCATAAGTCAGTGTGTCATTAGTCATAATGTGGATAAGAAGTCATTGTAGCTTCTGGATATGAATTGACCTCTGGAGCAGTGGTTTGACATGAAATGTGTTATCTGAAGGACTGGATAGCCAGTCATAAACCAATCACCTGCCTGTTGAGTCAACAGTGGAAGAAAGTTCACAGGGATTTCAGGGTTCAAATCCCTGTCAGACTGAGAACGTATCAATGGGAGGTATCATTTAAAAAAAAAAAACCTTTATATACATTTTCTACAGAACATGACAAAAAGCCGTCCAGCGCTCCAGGAGGACATAAGCCGCATGGAAAAGGGTCCGACCACCCCAAGAAGGACCATCCCAGAGGACAGCCGTCGTCCGGGAAACCAAGCGGACCTCATCCACGGCCACATAAAAATAAATAGATGTGCCAGTGGGTGCGTTTACGTCCCCAGTCCTGCAGGGATGAGCTAGGAGGTGGAGAAAGCAAGAGGCACGTTATTACGTGTAACAGATTTCCCATTCACATATTTGCTCAAACATATAGATCTCTTTTGGCTGTAACAGTTTTTTCATGGTTCTGGGCGACAGGTCGGCATTTGTGTGACTGACAGACAACTTCATGACTGTGCTGTGCCAGTGACGCGAGATTCATTACACAGACACGTTGCTTCTGTATGAAAATATTTATGGGAATGTCTTCAAATCCAAAACGTCGCTTCATTACATTCAGTTCAGTCGAAACCCATTTTCACATCTGCACCAAACTCTGTGTTTATTTAGAATTTCCTTGTTAATTGTTTGATTTAACATGATTGTTACCATCAAAGAAAATGAGTGTCCTCGTTAGCTGCATGTTCACAGCCCGTAGGGTTCTTGTTTTTCACAGGTTTGACAACAAAAACTGTTTAAATATATCTTAGTCTATATAAATACTGCTTTTTTTCTACCTGCTCAGATTCTATAACTAATAAGTAACAGACAGTTGTGATTTGGTAGCAGTCAAAGCGACATCACATTCGTCTCCCTGCAACCCCAAAAGTAAAACAAGGAAAAGTGTTCAGCCACACTAGCAGCATCAGGAGGTGTGGACAGAGTGGCAATCCTTTTTCTTTGAAGAGGCCAGATACAAATGCCTGGAAATAAGGACCTTCCATCAGGAAGTCACACAGATTTTCAGAAATATAGTCCACTGTTTAATTGAAATGGATTGCAGCCTTGGTAGAACATTTGCAGACAACAAATACAACTTAATTGCATTATAAGTAACAACATGAACGGCTGATAGTTATACAGATGAGTAGAGCTGTCAGACTGTCCGCATCAAGAGTTATTGCAGGGTCCATCAGTGGAGAACATTTCACAGTTGTCGGAGCTCTTGTTTGCCTACCAATTGCAATGACAAAAAAAAATAGTGTGCATGAGCCTCTGATGGAGTGTTTGATCCACAGGTGTTAGACCCTCAGATTTATTGGGGGGATGACATTTAATAGTAAATGATCAGTTATCATGTCAGTACTCAGCAGCTCTGAGCTTTTTCCTCCCATTTTGTTGGTAACATTGTCAGCGTTTTGAGATTTACCATCACATTTCTGTTCAATAAATTTCAACTAGTTAGGCTCCATCCGCTTTTGTATTGACTGATTATTTAACGAGGTGTTTGAAATCAGGATGTAGGACTGCCGGTGTGGCTAAAAACCTGTCCACAGTATCAGAAAATTCAGTGCAACACAACACAAACACACCGTGCACATAATACACACATACATACATACACACACACGCACACCTCTGGTAAACATGGATCTGGTTTAACAGGTGTCCTTGATCAAGAAGACATTCACCAAACAACTGGAGGGTGTTGACCTACGAGGCCTGGCTACCTGCCGAGGAGGTGCATGTTCCAGAAGCGTAGGTATCACGTAGCTAATGACAAGTTGGCTAAGAGTCCCTCGACTTTCTACAGACATGTCTGTTATGGCTGAGGACTATGTCCTCCTCCTACGAGGAGGAGAATACGAGAGTCAAAATCATTTCACACCCTGACCTCCTCCTCACACCGATGCAACAACACCTGGATGCGATGCGGAGACACGTGCACGCCGACGTTAGAACTGCGGAGCTTTGAAAAAGGCTGCCGTGCCTGTAGTAAACACTGCCTGTAGTCTGCCACCCTGTGGTGACTCCGCGGTATAACACAAACACTACGAAACGCAATAGGGACAAGGCCAAAGATAAAAATGAAAATGACACAGCGACAATGCGGGACAGCTACGATTCATCAGCAGTCGTCACAGTTGGCAGCAACGAGAGGAGAAGTGCCACCACAGTGCAGTACGAGACATGTAAACAGCAGGAACTACGCGACGAGGAGGACACGTACAGGAAACAGTGACTTGGCAGCGCTCTCCCTTCGCTCTGACAGGAAAGGTTAAACAATTCGGGATCGAATCTCAAACAAGCAAAACGACCGGCGGTGTGTTTTTTTTCTCCAGACAGCACCTGAACTCCCTCGTGAAGACATAATCTAAACTGTGTGACTGGAGTGTTTTCTGTGTGCTCTCCGCGGAGCCGAATGAAACGCTTTGTGTCCATCGCCAGCTGGAGCTGTGGCTCTCAGTCTCCTCACCTGCTGCTGACTGACTGACTCGTGGCTTTGAGGGGACTCGCCCAGTTGGGAACGGCTGTGAATAAGTACAGTAACGTCGACTATAGCTATCTATGGCACAAGGGATCAGTGCAAGTAAACAGCAAACTCTCTCCTCCTAAAGACATTCACAGCCCTCCATTCTGTGCCACCTGTACAATAAATGGGGAGTGTCGAGACGAAAGAGCTAGAACAAGGTTCACTCCAGTCCAACGCCACACTCTCGTCAGAGAGAGCGTCTGAAAGGTCTAACGAGAGGACAAGCACGTATGGGTGATGGTAGACGAGGGTCCGGGGTGGGGAGACAGACAGACAGACGCGGTGTTGGTGTCAGGGTCTCTCCCTAGGGGATGACGAAGGCCCCGAGGGCCTGGGGGAGTCGTGAGGGGTGGGACCGTCCGTCTCCGAGGCGCTGGACTCCTCGTCGTCGTCGTCCGTCTGCTCGGCGCTGTGGTACAGCATGAAGGCCTGGGTTTTATGGGTGATGGTGATGGTGCAGGGACCCTGGGCCCACGGCTCCCCATCCACCTGCATGGGCATCTTGGAGCTCTTCAGAACCAGCTGAGGAGGAGAGAAGGAGACGGACCGTACAAGAGAATCTGTGAGGAGGGGATCTAGGTGAATCCACTTGGATTTACAGTAATAAAACTTGTATTTCATTAAAAGCGTCCTCACAAAGACACAGATGGCGACATGCTAGAAAAAATGCAAAAACACTGAAAAAAACATAATTTAAATGGATGGGGCGAGGTGAAAATTAATCACCTTCCCTATTAGTAGCTGTTGTTGTTGTACTCGACTACTACTATTAGTTTTAATGGCAATAATACAAGCAGTAGTGGTATCAGTACTAGCAATTTTCCACAGTTTTTCATGAGATAACCAGCGCATATCAGTGTTGAAATTTCCAGTGGGGAAAACTTGTAGACGATTGGAAATGTGAAAAAATCTTGAAAACAAAACATAAAAATGTCATGAATATCAAGCACCTGTATAAACTCAGAGCAGTGGGAACAAGTGCAGCATGTTTCGCACGCAGCATTTATTTTTTAAGTTGACATTAATGACAGGTTGTTGAGATTTCTTCAGTGTGCGTGCGAAATGTTGCACAGCTGATTAGGACTGAAACAAAAGAACATTTCTATTGGATTCAGATACTAATCCAATCAATGTCGCCTTCTTGTTGTAATGGCCGAGCACGTCGTCAGCATCTGTTGTTGATGGTGGATTTGTCCTGAACAGCTCCGTGCACAGATCACAAAGACTGTGCGACAGTAAGCGAAGCGTAAACAGGAAACAGGCAGCCGACGCTCAATCACATGAGTCCAAATTAGATTCTCACTGACTGTGATGCAGCAGATGGTCCTGAAAACTAATTTCACTCCCTCATTGTCCTCCCCCACCTCCACTTATGGAAGCAAATAGGAAGCAGGAGCGTATCTGTGTGTGTGTGTGTGTGTGTGTGTGTGTGTGCGTGTGTGTGTGTGTGTGTGTGTGTGTGTGTGTGTGTGTGTGTGTGTGTGTGTGTGCGTGTGCGTGCAGCCCTGCCTCACCCTGACGGTGTGGGCCTGTCCCAGCCTCACGGGGTTGGCCAGCTTGACCTGGATCTGAGCACAGTGGAAGGAGCCAAACACACCCACCACCTCCAGCAGACCGTCGTCCAGCCTTGGAAACAGAATTAAAACCCAGCCGCGTTTTCATTTCAACCATCAATCATGCTTTTGTCCATCAAATGACAACAAGTCACGCTAATATTATGCAACTTCTAATCACAAGATCTCAGAAAAATGCAACAATCTGTTCAACATGAACTATTGGAGAAAATGTTAACAGGGCATCCTGAGTTTTGCACAGATGTTTTCCACAGTAGCTAGATTCAGAGAAACACAGCCACAGCAACAATGCTCTCTTACCGCGTGGGGGGGCAGGGTTCGTCCCCCATCCCTTCCCAGAGTCTGCAGCCTCCTCCCCAGTAGCCGATGTTACACACTATGATGCCCTCCAGACTGGGCAGTGCCACCCTCTCCCCATCCAGCTCCAGCTGTTGTAGGCCCACACAGACAGATCTTGTCAGATGGCAGTGACAGTGACAATATGGTCTATATATTCTACATATATTACTTCTGAAAAGGGTTTTTTATATGCCAGAATAGTGAGAACGTTGGTCGATTGAAGCTTTGCACAGCAACTGTACCTCAATCCTCTTATCCAGATCCTTACATTCTTGCACTAAACAGTCTTTGGTGCCGTACAGGAAGTAAACAGCCTAGAGAGGGGGGTGGGGAGCAACAGGACAGTTCAGTATTAATATAGAGACAATAAGAGCACACTGCAAAGCTCTCATATGTGAGAAACATTTGCACGCGGTTCACACATTCAGATGAGGGAGCGCACAGCAGCTGACCTTGTTGATGATGCGGCTGGAGAAGAAGGAGGGCGTTTTCTCACGGTGGGTGTGGAAGTTGAGGGCCATCAGAGCGTCCGGCCCCACAGAGAAGTAGTTGTTCATGGATAACACCTGAGGAGGACGTGCGGCCAGGGATTCACATGCAGTGCAGAGCGTGTCAATGTGACCCAAGTCTGACGAGCGGCAAAAGGTTCACTCACCTTCGGTTTGCGAAAGTAAAGGCCTTTTGAAGCCACCTGCACTTTCCATCTGAAATGAACAGAAGAAACAGACTGAAAATCAGACATGGTGTTATTCAGTCTTACGATGAAGCACAGATATATAAAAATAATATCGACAGAGCAGAACAAAAATGACCTTCAGTTAAAAATATAATAAACAGTGAGTATACTACAAAGTATAAATGAGGTCAGGACCCGGACTTTTAGTGAAAAATTAAATGTAAGTCATAATATATAATAATATATGTAATAATAATATATAAAAAGACAATATAGAGATAATATAAGAATCAGAAAGATTTCATTCCTCCTTGAGACTTGGACCAAACAATATAAAGAAAGGAAAAAGACCCAGAACCATTGTGATGTGACCTATGTCCCACTCACACACCATGTGTTCACTACAAATACAATATAGTCTAAAGATACTGAGAACAGTCGTTCAATTGCTTCCCATTACTCAGTTTCACAGAAAGAAATGGAAATTGTGACCTTGACGATCAACCTAAAGTCAACTTGAAAACTGTCAGCGTCGGTTGTTCTAAAACAGAACAAAAACCATTGAGGAATACTGTGATAGTGACAGTGATAGTGTGATAGTCACAGGTAGCATGTTCCCACCTGTCCATCTTCACCACCTCGGCATCCAGGATGTTACGGAGAACCTGTTCCACAGGGATCTCTCCGGCGTAGCCTGCACCCCAGCCCAAGGTGTTGGACAGGTCGTTCCCTGTCCCCAGGGGCAGGATGGTCACCCTGGGGATGAACTGGTCCTGGCCCTGACACGGACACATGTGTGAATAACCTACACAGTCAAACAGGATGCAGTCCCGTCTCACAGCCCGTCCCGTCTCACCTTCAGCTTCATGGTGTCGATGGCATCCAGCACCCAGCCCACTGTGCCGTCGCCACCACACACCAGCACCCGCACGCTGCCCGGGGGCAGCAGCGTGCACAGCTGCAGGGCTTTGGAGGGCGTCAGCTCGGACAGGTCGAACACCTGCAGGGAATGTGCAGGGCACGTTTTGTGAATTTTTCACATTTTCTTGAATAAATATGTTGGTTTAATTGCATGTTTTCTCAGTCTTCTGCATCGCTTAAACAAGCAAAACGTTTCACATAACCATGAAATCAGGAAAAAACAAAAAGCTTATTTTAATTTTTTTGCTAAAAGTCAGCTAAAAGTCAGATAAAAAGTCTATATGTACCTATGGACTTTCCTGCATGTGAGAGAGAAAATTCCATTTAATTTACAGGAAGTGACATCATTTCATTTTGGAGGGAAACCAACTGCACAAACTCAGGCAATCTCTGCCTCTTGCCTCTCCCTGGAGAATGTTTGTTTTAATAGCAAATCTGATTCAGTTACAAAACCTCTGTTTGTATGAGGCAATTTTGCAAGCGCAATGTCAATCGCCTAAAGGTCTACGGCTATATTAGCTGTATATTTTGAAACCACACAGGGTGGAAGGTAAACATGACAAGGCTCAAATTAACAAATCAACATATTAATGAATACTTGTGTCACTGTAATTTTAAAAAGTCAATTCTTTGATATATGAAAACTAAAAACACAATGTGTGAAGTGACATTTTTTCCTAACGTAATGAGGCTGAAATGTTGCTACTTTATTGGAGTCATCCAATCTGATAAAAACAATAAGACTGAAAACTGAAAGACTCCACACGGACCTGGACAGGATTCAGTAGGATGCGAAATTCCCCCAGTAGAGCCTCCCCCATGTTGTTCCCACTCCGCGTGTTGGCCAGGACCAGGACTGGAGTCCAGCCGCTGCCACAGGAGGCCGCCAGCTAACACACACACACATACACACACGTGCACACAACATGGCTAAGACACCACGTTAAAGGATACAGAAAAGCTGAACTGAGTATTTACATTAGCTTTCTGGTGTAAACATAGAATCTATGGAATAAAGACTTCCAAAGTGCCTCAGACACTATTTTACGAACCCTTATAAAATCCTGTCTTTAGCTGTGGAAAGAAAAAGTCAGCATATGCACGGAACTGGCCCAAATTCACGCTTATCTGGCAACCACACAGAGGCACGCTTCCCTGTCACTCACTCAGCTGATCGCACGACTTCACGTTCTTTGCTAAACAACAGAGCTGAGCAACTGTGTGATGCGGTCTCAGATGCTTTGGCCAGAATGAGAGGAGGAGCCAGATATCGACGAGGCTGATCTGAGGCTGCCCTGAACCCCTTCGTTGCCAGCCCCCCCCCCCCCCCCCTCCCCCTCACCTTGCTGTACTCGTCGGGGTGTCTGCGGCGCAGCTTGTTGACGCGGTAGAGGTAGTGAGGGGGGATGATGAGGCTGTGGAACTCGCCCAGGTCACAGCGCTCCGGCTCCGACAGGCCGGCCATGCAGTCGTCGTGCACCGTGGTCTGGCACCACACACACCTTGACAGATGCAAGCATGTTGTTAAAGTTACGGGAAGCATCACCAAAGCAGCTCCCTCTGAGGTGACCGTGCAGATTTACAGGTGTTTTCTTTGCTGCACGACCATGAGGGATTCTTCAGTGTCCTGATGACTGCTATCATTACTATCATCGCTCCTCTTACGACATGCGATTCTGTCGCTGTCATTAGCTGCAGAGCAATTTCTCTGACAAGAGATTAGCGCTGTGCCATCCCAGAGAGCAGCGGCGGTCCATTAGAGCAAATTAAAGGCAGATTAAACTGAAGTGAGGTTGCCACGCATGACGATGGGAGGGTGAAGTGTGGAGCAGCAGGCTGCAGCGTTTCAACGTTTCTCTGCTCGGATGCATAGCTCTTCGAAACCAACCTTGTGTTTTGCAGGGGTGCCAAACCAGCAGGTTTAAGGCAGGTTTTGACTTGTAGCTCCAGCTGTGATACCTGTGTTAAGTCTCAGAGCTTGGGCTGGGGCCCACGCTGCTCCTTTGCACATTGTGCATTGCACATTTTCAGCTGGAAATAGACTTTTGTCATTCAAGAAAGCCTGCATTGAAGGGTTTAGTTTTTAAGTTCTAGCTGAATTTCAAAGACGGATTTCTTCTGTGTATCCATCCTTGTTATGATAGTGAATCAGTCATCACCACTGGTATCACAGCAAAGGTCCACCTGACACAGTCATCTTAGATTTTATGGGAATGTGGGAATTGAGAACAAATGAGACCAAATGAAACCAAATGAAAGTACAAGAGACAAAATATCTGCTGTACATCTTTGGCCAAGGTAAAAATGTTATCTTTTACCTCTCATTTATACTAGTACTTGCCCTACTACACTGACATGCCTTGTTATACCAAGGTCTCTTCAGTGCTGTAGCTTGGATGTTTTTCTCTGTACCTGGCTGTGGATACATGCACTGTCATGTAAATGTCAGGTGTGCACCTGTGGCTCCAGTGTGTCTGTACCTGAGGTCGCATAGCTTGGGCTGGGTCCCACACTGCTGCTTGCATACGGTGCAGTAGCTGGCCAGGGGCACGTTACCCCGTACCCAGCGGTGCCTGGAGGGGGGCTCCCCCCCAAGCTCTCCTCCTCCTCCTCCTCCTCCCGGGGCCATGATCTCCTTGCAGGGCAGGCTGCGGTCGGCCTTGCGCAGGCACAGCTCGTCTGCGCAGACGCCGCAGCAGTCGCAGAAGGCTCCGTGCAGGATGTGCTGGGAGCAGACGCAGCAGTAGGTGGGCTTGTTGAACAGGTCCGTGTAGTGCCAGCCGTGCTTGCTCTTGCGGAAGAAGTCCCGCATGTGCGTCTGTCGCTTGGAGCGCTGCGCGCTGCACCACAGGGTGATGATGACCGGGACCAGCACGGCCAGGGAGGTCCACAGCAGCAGGCTCCACTCCTCCCGGGAGCCGCAGTCCTGCTGCTCCATCACCGCTGCTTCTTGACCAGGACTGTCCTCGCTGCTGCCGCTCCTGCTGTTCCTGCTGCTGCTGCTGCTTCTGCTGGGGCTTCTGGGGGCGGAAATCAGCCGAGGGAGGGGCTGCGGCACCGCTGCTGCCTTCCCCCCGACGGGATCATGTCCGCTGACACACACCGGCTGCCGGTACCCGCTCCCCGCGCCAGATCATCCGGTTATTGTTGTTAAAAGTGGCTGTAAACAAGGAGACAGCGGCGTGACGTCGGGCCAATGGGCGGCCTCGCTCCCTCGCTGCGTCAGCGAGCGGAAACAGCGAAAGGAGTCACGCACGGGGGAGTGCGCATGCGCGCCTGTCACTGAGAGGGAAAGTGCGCATGTACACATGTCTCTAGATAGATAGGTAGATACTGGTCATTTTTGTTTAGGTAAATTATTATTAATGAATGGTGTGTGTCTGTGCACACACTTTATTATATAACTACTATTGTTTGATGCAGAGCCTGAGGCACACTTAAGAACACATAAGCAACTTCACATCACAGATTCATACATTAACTCTTTTGAAACTGAGTGAGATAAGAAGTATCAAGGAAAAATGAGCACAGACATGGGAAGAACACACACTGAAAGGTAGACATCCTAATGCAGAGGGAAACCACACGTGTGCACTTCTTATATCCGATTAATCCCTTTTTCAAAGGATTAGTGATGACACACTGCAGCCTTAGAATACTCCATTGTCAGTGAAAATCCTACAGAAAGTAAAACCATAGTCTGAGCAAAATGCACTCTTTTAAAGCACTCACTCTGCCCTCAAATGTCCTCTGTCCTGAAACATTAAAAGAGGCCTTTTCTAAGACAAATCCAGCCAAAAGGATAGAAAAATAAACTAAATGCCTTACCTGCACTAACAATATCAAATAAAAATATAACATGAAAAACTAGAGCCATTAACAAAGCAATACATGCTATGAATTTTGCTATTTTCAAAGTAACCCAAAGACCTGCATTGGAATGGTGTATCACCTACCTTTACCCTATTAATGCTGGAGACAGGCACCAACAGAGCCCCATGGTGGATAAGTAGATATCAAAGACTAAAATATTCACCAAAGGAAAGGTCTATGGTTTGGAGGACAAATATGAGAGAAGAGAAAAGAGGACATAATAACATTCTGCTGGTTAAATCTGAATTAGTTTTTAGGCCTGTCGGAATTAGAGCTGATAATAACTAATGCACAGATGAATAGTTCCTGCTACGTGTCGTGACACATTATTGATGACATGCCAGAAAAGCAGAGTCACATGGGTGCGTGTTTTGAGTGATAGGATCAAGGTGTGGTAACTTATGCCTCGACTCAGTAACGTCCACTCGTGATCTGGTCCCAAAGATACATCCATCCACTATCTCACCCACTTTGTACCTTAACAGTGTCCTGGGGTGGTCTGCTGGTGTCTATCTCCAGCACACATAGGGTGAAGACAGGGTATACACACCAGACAGGTGTGTCTGTCCATTTCGAGTCAGACACACAAGCACTCTCTCACCTATAGGAACAATTTCTCAACATGCATGTTTTGGACTGTGTGAGGACTACCTGAAGAAGTCCATGGAAGAACATGCAAACTCCACACAGAATTGGCCTTTATCCCACCAGGATTTGAACCTGGGAACACTCTTGCTGTGAGGCGACAATACTATTCTCCAAGTCACTGTTGAGAGTACATCTTGGCACATAATGTTGACACTGCGCAAGAAGCAAAATCACATGCGTGTGGTTTGACTAGTGGGATTATCACGTGTTTTTAATCTGCTCATACAGTTATGTGCACTTGTGATCAGGTCACATAGACACATGTTAATGTGAAACAGCTGCATTTTTTGTATTTATTTTGTAATTATGTACAGTGCTCTAAAAGTGCTCGAAAGCACATACAAATTGCCTTCTTCCGCACATGTCCTCCAGTTGCACTTGAATATGTTACCGTGCTAACATTATTAGCTATTTCCTGGCTTTTCCTGAAAAGAGGAAATTGACGGATGTTTATTTCACTTTCTCCATCATCTCTGATTCCGAGCGTCCGACGTCAGCACGCATGCGCACTGCTCCACGTTGCGCTGCACGTCAGATAATCGTCACGCTGAGGGAATAAGAGACTTTACTGTGGAGCAAGAATTAATCCCCACAACATCAGCATTACACTGCGCAGTGCGCTGGGACGCAGGGGCTGTCACGAAAGGGGCTGAAGGACAGCATGCCGCAAAAAGAGGAAGCGGATACAGTGACGTACACTGACGTCTCCCCTCCAGCGTCACTGAAAGCTCCTGCATTCAAATGAATAGACAAGTCAGTTTTTCTCACAAAATTATGACAATAATAATAATAATAATACATACCATTTACACGCCTGAAACCTATAACCCTATTTTATGCAACCATTGAAAGTGTATCCAAATAATATATACAAGTAATAGAGTTGCCGAAAGGCCCAGAGTCTGGATCTGTGCATTTGTTTCTAACATGTATCCATGATAATAAGTCACTTATGCTTGAAATGTATCACCGATCTTGTTGTCACTCTTGTCTTGCTGGATTCCTGTTCACCCTGTTGACCATCCATCCATAATGCAGCTTTGGACTGCTCTTGTACAGGTGCCTCCTGCACAGATAGAGTGAAAGCAGGGAATACAGCTTGCCAGTCCATAGAAGGCCAAGTCTACAGTACCTAATCATCTGGTAGAGAAACCAGGGGCCAAAAATAATACTGTTTGGACCCTAATTTCTCCCTGCCTGCCTCCTCTGTGCGGCATATTCTTCAATTCCTCACTAGTCAAATAGAATCAGTTTATTTTGTCTCACTTGACACACTTGGGACATAAACACTATGAATGTATGTATGTAAGGGAATTTCATGCAAACATTTCCATGATAAAACACCCAGAAACGTTATGTTTAGTAGCAGAGACACATCACAAAAGACTCGGCACCTCCATCCAAACAGCCTCAAGCACCCTCTCTAAATGATAGTGTCCGTATCGCCACCTAGTGGACAGTTGCAACCACAGCAGAGCTCCCAACCTGGGACCTTTTTATTGTTCCTGTTGATTCTGCAACTTTAGGAGTGTAAAAACAGTTAATGTAGTTATTCTATACCTGAATTAGTGTATCTTCATGGATGCTGCTTTGCTATAAAAACACAGTAATTACTGACCTGCATGAGTGTGACACATACGGAGGGGTTACACACCAGGGGGAGGGGTGTCTCTCCCGCCCCTCACCCCCACCTCTCTGGGCTTTGCTTGGGACCTCAGAGCAGGGTCGTTGCTAGCATAGAAAAAGGTGAAGAAGATGAAGAAGCTGGTGGTGTTTCTGCTCTGCATGGCCCTGTTGGCCGTCTACACAGGTCAGTGCCTGCTTGCATCACAACAGCCCGTTGCAGAGAGAGTCCAGAGGGTGGTCAGTGGGTGCAAACTCATGCCAGAATAATTGTGATCTCACTTATGCTATGTTTGCATGAGGAAAGCATCTTTTCTTGTGTTGCACATATTGTGCAACTGATCAGAATCAGAATCTTGCGTATAGTTTTACAACTTAGCTACAGAGAAAAAGGAATTTGATTCAGCGAAAGTTGCAAAATGATTAATCGAACATAAATAAGCATAAGGTAAATTACTTAAGACAAGGACCGGAAAAGTGTATGTAAAACATCTGTATAAAGATGTATAAACTGTGTATCCATACATGATTAGTCAGGTTTTATGGTATTCAATGTCAAATCAAGATTCTAACGCCGCATACCTGCAAATACTAATATGCTATGCATACTAAAATACTAACATGACAAATGGAGACAACTTTGTTCAAAAGTGGCAAACACTGGTTATCCTGAAACACAGATCAACAGATTCTAAATAAAGACTGGGCAACAATTAACTGAAAAGCATGTGCAGAAAATTTACTTAGCGTCCTTGCATGTGTATACAGATTTCATCCCAACATCTTACTCTGGACACTGACACTCTGGACTTCCTTATCCTACTGCTGTCTCCTCTTAACTAATGCTTAACTCTTCACTTGTACTAGTGCTCACGCTAAGGCACATGCATCCTCTTTTTGTGATGCAGCATAAGTGATTTTTCTCTTAGATTTGGGATTAAAGAGTCTAAATGGCTAACTAACTAAATCGCTAGCTAACTAAATGGCTAAATATAAAGATAAAATCCATGTTTTCTGCTGAAGCTGAAACACCAGCTTTTGTGAATAGAGTGATTTATTAGTTGCCACGTTGCTGCGAGGGCCCACACAGTGGCAGCAGGAGCAGCAGTGGTGGAGATGGCAGTGAAGGCTGAGGCCCGGTGTTGACAGAGCTGGCTTCAGCTCCCTCTGGCAGGAGAGGGAGGACAGAAGCGGCCTGGGGTCACGTGCTGCATGGGCCCTGCTCCCCCGGGGAGCCAGGAGGATGAATGGGCACTTTGTTGAGTCCCAGTGCCGATATAGACCTTGGTTAGAGACACAGGGAGAGAGGGGGAATGTGTGCGCTTATGCGTGTATATTAGTGTGTGTGTGTGTGTGTGTGTGTGTGTGTGTGTGTGTGTGTGTGTGTGTGAGCAGCTCCCCTGGGTATCCGGTTGGCGAATAAACAGCCTCACATGGACTAGTTAAACAGAACAGGTCGGCCTCGGCTCAGTGGCAGCAGCAGATAGTGGTGAGAGGTTCATTCATGGCTCTGAACGCAGCTTTCACAGAGAGGAATGTTGTCCTGATTCGCTAACACCCGACCGGCAAGAAAACAGCTGTTATTTCCATATGAAAACACAAACAAAGTAAGCGAGGCATAGATTGTTGACGGTCTGCGAGGGCATGAAAGTAAAGAAAACTGTGAACATAAACACACGTCTGGCACTGGAACAAAATCACAGTTGTATTATTGAAAGATTCAAATGAAGTAGTAAATAGTGTCATATGTTCTTCTGAATATCTGATGTTATCAAAGTAATGCCAATATTTCTTTTTGCTTTTGTTTTTGTTTTGCAGTACATAAATGTGGCCTGAGGTTATTTAGGCTTACAGACTGTAAACAGTTAAAATTTGTGACTTTGTCAGAAATTTGAATTGACTAAAAGATAAAGGATTGCATTGGATGGTGATGTGAATTCTAGATTTGAAATAAAATAAAATAATTAAAAAAAAGAAACAAAATTGTGATGGACTAGTGACCTGTCCAGGGTGTATTCCCTGCCTTTTACCCTGTGTGAGCTGGAGATAGACACCAGCAGACCCCCACAACACCAGCGGGTATGAAGCAGATCAAAATGACCATGTTGATCCAGAACACCAAGACTTGAATTCAACACGTTCAACCCACCTCTCCATGCTGCTTTCTCAATTTTTATTGATTTCTGTTAGTCTCACAACGGTGTATCACAAGACATGAGAGTAAACACGTGTTATCTGTGTCTCTCTTTCTCCTATAGATGCCAACCCAATCATCAAGGAGAGCTTCGCTAAGCAGCTGCTCCGCAGCAAGAGGCAGGACAGACCGATGAAGGCCGGACACCCCGATGAGCCAATGAGGGTAAGGTTCACTCAGACTACAGAGAGCAGGCGCTGACAGAGTATTGGTCATTGATCACACTGAGGTCTGCAGCTGTCTGGGGAACACTCAATTTTGCAACTCAGCACAGTGTGATCAATGGATTCTAAGTGGCTGTAATATTGAATAGCCCTAGGTAGCTTTAGAGTAGCATCTATCAGGTCTGCATGGACTTTAAATGAAAGCTGAGCAGTACACAAAAAATAACACAAAATAACCAATAAATGACTACATATGTATTTGAACTTTTAAAATATCTTTAAAGAATGTTTTCGTTGGCTTGTCTGATCTAATTATTGTTTTAAATTGTTTTTTTTTTTTTTTTTTTTGGTTGTGTTTGGTTTGCTAAAAATGGTATGTTTGTGTACCAGCTCAGCACATTTTATATCAATCAATAAACATTAAAATTTTATAACTGATAACTAATTGACCCTTTGTCAAAGAAATCGAAAAAGAAAAAAATAGATAGATGCATACATAAATCATAAATCATAATTAAAACAGATGATAGATAGATAGATAGATAGATAGATAGATAGATAGATAGATAGATAGATAGATAGATAGATAGATAGATAGATAGATAGATAGATAGATAGATAGATAGATAGATAGATAGATAGATAGATAGATAGATAGATAGATAGATAGATAGATAGATAGATAGATAAACGTATAGATGGATGGATGGATGTCTGGTGTTTTCATCATCTCTGTGGATTTCTCCTGTTCACGCCACTCATCTCTGTAATTTCACTTTGCGCTGTCATGTGCTCTGTTTATTGTGCTGCTGAGCTGTAAAGCAAACACTGGAGGCACTGAAAAGTTTCTGTTCTGAGTCAGCACTGTCCTCTCTTAACCCCTCAGATCTATTCTCCACATCTGCATTCAGCAGCTTGCTCGGGTTCTTTCTGTTGCTTTGTTTCACTCACCCCTCATCTCCCCCCTCCCTGCCTTCACCCCCACCCCCAGGAGCACTTGCTCCACATGCAGGCTCTGGATCAGAGGGCACAGGAGACCAACATGGAGAACTGGCTCAACCCTCACTGCTACCCACGCTGCAACAGGAACTACGGATACCCCGTCTGAGGACAGAGGTCTCTGCAGGGATCACTTTCATCTCAACCCCTATGCACCCCATGCACCCTAGTGTGGCAAGAAGCACACTCACTCACATCATCAGTCCAGAACCTGATTGTCTTCTTCATGCTGAAGTGTGAACGATTTCTCATCGTTTTTCTATTTTTTTCATTAAGGCTCCAATAAGCTTTCTTTCTCTCTCCATCAAATAAAGCATAACCTGAACCTGATCTCTTACATCCTGAGATTTGCTGACAAATCTTTCTTCAAATCCCCCAAATGCTTAGATGTTGTTATTTTTCATTGCCAGTGCTATGTCTCTCTTCCTGTTGTTTTTATCTCATCTACAGCAGAGCAGGAAATGTCAAACACTTTCAGAGTCAGGCTATGTCGTGTAAGACTTTTAACACCACCAGAAACACCATCAGGCATCTTTTACTGCTAATTGAATAAGACTTGTGTTCACACTTCACATTGATATGTTATGTTAGAACATAGGGAAAAGATAAAATGGTAAAAAACCAGAGATGTGCATGGGAAAAGCATGCAAACCTGTTGTTCATTGTATAAATGCATACATATACCACATCTCATCGGGTAAAGATGGATGGATGGTTAGATAGATAGAAACTTCTCCACAGTTATCTCTCAGGGAAATTCAAAGGTTGGACAATGGACGATTAATCAACTGATAATGTTTTTCTTATCTGTTTTCATCTTTTTTCCTCCTTCACAGTGAAGGACCAGGAGCGACAGCATGGAGTCAACAGTGGCAATGAGGAAAAACTCCTGGAAATCAAACAAATGAAACTTAAAAAAAAATCTCTCTCCATTTTTATCATTGTTACCCTGTTATATGCATGCACATATGTCATATAAATGTGATGTTAGCTTCTTATTATCATAGCTGTGAGGAAGCTTACGCAGGTATGCTCTTCGTCCTGCATCATGTACTTCATATAGTGAAATGATTTAATCCTGTATACAATGGCAAATAAAGCAAAATGCATGTGTGCCTGTTCTGGATAATAATGATGGTGTGATTATATTGTAGTTATGAGGTAGAGGAGGAGTCGAGGTCAAGTCTTGTTTGATTTTCTCTCTCACAAAACTAGTCTGTGCAGCTCCTGACTGTTAAAACTTAATGAGGAGTTAATATTTGCCTCAATAATTACGTCAATTCTATAATAACATATAATTGTGTTTTGGATACAGTTAGTGTACCTCTTATAGGACAGAAGATTCATGTGGACAGACAGACACGGTTGAACGGAGGGATAGATAGATAGATAGATAGATAGATAGATAGATAGATAGATAGATAGATAGATAGATAGATAGATAGATAGATAGATAGATAGATAGATAGATAGATAGATAGATAGATAGATAGATAGATAGATAGATAGATAGATAGATAGATAGATAGATAGATAGATAAGGAAGGAAAACGTACATTAAAATTAAGAGGGCTGAAATGCTTAAGTACACAGAATATAATACACGATATAAAACAAAGCATAAAAAATATGAGGCGATAGGTGATCCCTATGGTGGTCTCGCGCACACATACGCACGCGCGCGCGCGCACACACACACACACACACACAAGCTGTGTGAGTTATGGGGTTAACGGGGCAGGGACGAAGGGCGCAGCGTCGCAGTCTGCAAACGGCGGAAGAATGTAGTTCCTCAAAACTGGTGGTAGTGACAGAGGCTCATAAAAACATCCGCGCTGGGATTAGAGTTAGTAAGTTAAAACAACTCTCTTATATATGTGGGAATTGTTCATGAAGAGACTGTCGTGATCTGGCAATTTGGTAAATAGAGCTGAATTGAACGAAATCGTATTCTAAATGCAGCGCGACTAAATGAGACGTCGGACTAAATAAATAAATAAAGCATGAATAACTCAATAAATAAATACATTTGGCGCTTTGCGTGAAAGGACGCGACCTGAAATCAAATGCAACAAAAAAAAGGGACAAATAAAAGGCAAAAGAGATATTTTGATGTGTGTGTGTATTTATTCACACGCATGTGAACAGACAGTGGCCTGCATCACAGGCCCGACTTAACGCCAGCACTGCTGTGTGAAGCAGCAACTCGATTTGCACTTTTTTTTGTTCGAGCAAAAACACGACATAAAACGTACGCCCGTATAGAAATTGACGGGGGACTCCCACTGGCTCCGCTGCCACACTCCGCGGCCTTCACCTCCTCCCGTCATCTCGCCGACATCTGTTTGACTCTCACATGATTTAATCCACTTCCCTGCGACGCCGAAGGCGTTAAAACGGACAGGGAGGCAGGGAGATGAGTCCTCCAGAGGCGTGCGGGCGGTGCGTTGACAGGTCCCGGGACTATTTGGCCCCTGGCTTTCGTTGGCCTGTCCGCAGGCCTGACCCCTGAGGCCTCCGGCGCAGAGCTGAGCAGCCCCGCAACAAACCAGGACAGCAGCCACGAGAGAACAATTTAAAGGGATTTATTGAAAAAAGCGTCTAAAAAGCAAATTCGACACCAAGTCTGTCATGATCATGTTACATTAAAGCGTTTTCTATGAAAGTGTAAAATGTTGAGTTATATATATTTATATGCACGGAGGGCGTCTGCCGTAAGATTTATTTTTTTTCATTTTTCTTCTCACAATTAGAAATGTTAGAGACAGTCTTTGCGCACAACACACAGATTATTATCATTATCATTATTATTATCTCTTAATACTTTTGAATTCAAAGTGCTTGAGCAAATTTTCAAAGAGCAATTTTCAGTCTAATCCAAGAGAAATTAGAGAGAAATTTACAGTCTTTAGACTGGATTTAATATCCAAGCCTCATCTCACTTCTGGAAGATTACAGGAGTGGAAAAATAATTTTTTTTTTAGTTCGTTACAGCTGCAAAAAAAAGCTCTGTACACAAAAGGATCCAGCTGCAAAGCAAAGGAGACTCGTTCATGGTGGACTTCATTGGATTTGGTCAATACATTACAAGAGATGTCCCACTTTATAATATATATATATATATACACATTTGCACATTAAGTAATTTGCTTTTTTTTTTATACATTACATACAAAAACAGCTTTGCTCTAACAATCTATAAACTCCTGGTGCGAGAGGAAGCGGAACGGAGCGGTCGGATCATCTCTTGTCCTTGAAGAAGCCTTTGGAGGTGCTGCTCTCCTTGATGGTCACAGTCAGGAAGTTGGTGGTCACGTCCGTCACCAGCACCTTCTCTGCGTTGCCCAGCGACGGCCTCCACGTCACCTCCTCCAGGTCCACGTCCAGACGGGTCGGGGACGGCCTGTCCAGGAAGTAAGGCTTCTCCATCTGCGGCAGCTCGGCGGGCCGGCTCATTTTGGACTGGTGTTTGAAGTGCGGCGGCGCCAGGTAGGCCGAGCCGTCCCTAGTCCTGTGGGAGTCCGTGTCTGTCCTGTGCGGGTGCAGGCCGCGCTCCGAGTACAGCTGCCTGTAGCCGGAGCCCCCCGCCGGGACCCTGTTTGTGTGGTGGTGATGGTGGTGGTGATGGTGGTGGTGGTGGTGTTTGTGGCTGTGACTGTCTGGGTGCCTGTGGGACACTCTGACCAGACGCATGTCCTGGCCCCCCGGCAGCTTGGCCAGTTTGTGAGGGATGTGGCCCATCTGCTCCTCCGCTCTCCTCTTGTGGGGCTCCGACACGGCCGGGCCCAGGCTCCCGTCCTTGAAGCGCGGCTTCGGCTTCGGGCCCCTCTTCTTGGGGGCCTGCAGGAGCTCGTCCGGGCTGGTCTGCTGCACCGGAGGCTGCTGGTGCTCCCGGGGACACAGGTCTGAAGGTCGGAGGCGGACGCTCTCCCCACGGTTGACCGTGCTGGGCGGGAAGATGGTGGGAACCACGGCCCTCAGACCCTCTCGGGCCCTCGGAGTGACCACCGGCTCCGGGGTCGGGTAGGTGATGTGCATCCCCCGCACCGCTTCATTTCTGAAGTCGTAGGACCTGGCTTTAGCTTTAGCCTGAGCCTGTGAGTGGGGAGAGAAATCATCAGATAAAATTCCACCGCAGAAATTTAGACACCCCTGCAGAGGCTTCTCAGTTTCTGCAAGTTTCTTTTGATCTGTGAACTGCAATTTTGCAGAGAAAACAAAACTTATGCTCCCTAACCACTTCAAATATACCAAGAGTCAGAAAAAATAGGCCAGCAAAGATAGCAGGGTATCAGATTCTAAATATCTAAGACATCTGTGTGATGAGCTCTTCTCCGTCTTTTACAGAGCACATTTTATTCAGATTTTTATTATGGAGACAAGTCTTGCTTTCTTTTCAGACAAAACAGAAACTGCTAGAAACCACCTGGTACTGGCTGGAGACCTCTGTGTGTTAATGTGTTGGCCGCTTGTCTCTGCCTGCTTGACAGAGTGTATCATGTGTCTCTGACACTCACCGCTGTATTCTATTAGTATGTTTCTTATGTGTCTGTGGCCTCAATCCCTGCTGTGTTTAACTTCAAATTCAGTTGAGGTAAAAAAAAAAAAAAGAAAAGAAAAGAAAAACTATTATGCTTAAGGAAACAAGGACATCCCAATCCTCCTTCTACGGACTTCCGCAATTTGCTTTTCAACTTTTCAATTTCAGCTTGTGAAAAAATCTGTGTTTCATGTAAGTTTTAATTCATGCGTCTTGGCCTGCCTTGGAAGAAGGGAGCGAGATCTCAAAGGGGCTAACCAGGTTACATAAAGGCCAAATGAAGTAAAACAAATTCAACTTCCTGAGCCACTTTGTACCCAGACGGTGTTGCAGAGCTCTGCTAGGGCCTATTCCAGTCCCCTATGATATCATACATATTTTTTTCTTTTTAGACAAACTTAACAGCACTTGCCAAAGTTGTCACACTGGCAAAATGTCTTGCCAAAGTGGAATAACCCCTATAGTGTAACGTGAATTCTGCCATTAACTTTGTTATTCACACACCTGTGTTGGACATGACTATTCTCGGACATGAGTGTTTTAAATATTGCCGACTCCCCACAATGGATTCGCCTGCCTTCACTCGCAGGGTAGGGATGGGAAATAATTTCGCAGGACGGCTCGACCTTTTTCCAAATTATTTTACTTCTCACACCGTTCTCCAAAAGTGCCCGCCAAGTTTCCCGGTTTTCCAGGATGCGTGGCGGACCCGATATAGCCATTACACTTCACGTAAGGGACATTTAGAAAATGTGAAAAATGATACTTCATTGACAACTGGCTGCCATTTTATTAAGTGAAATTCCACCGCCCTATTTTTAACAACAGCCCCTGTCAACAGCGGCGTTTAGCTCGAGATAAAGTGTCGGCCATTAAGCACATTTTCACGGCTCCTTGTCCCGAAGAGAAATCTCGCGTCATGACGTCTCTGAGCTGCATTCATACAACGGATTTTTACTTGAGGACAACGTGAGGGTGACAGCTTATAAACGGGAAAGATGTGCTGCTGCTGCTGCTGCTGTGTGTGTGTGTGTGTGTGTGTGTGTGTGTGTGTGTGTGTGTGTGTGTGTGTGTGTGTGTGTGTGTGTGTGTGTGTGTGTGTGTGTGTGTGTGTGTGGATACACGCCCGACTGATTTGAATATGGATCATTTGGATTGGAACAGGGCTCGGGGACAGATTATGAGGCCGAGATTCGCCAGGAAGCGCTTGAAGAATAATCTTTGCCAGTCGCCTGGCCAGAATGTCGGGGGCTGACATTAGAACACACGCTGGAATGCGTCGTGATACGCGCTGTGACGGACGTTCGAACTGACGTAGAGATGCGGGACGTACACGTGGAAGGTGCAACGCCAATAATAATAATAATAATAAAAAACATTCCGATTCTACTGTTACACTGGATGCTCAAATACAAGTCTGAATGCGCTACAACACGCATTCAAACAGAAGTTTGAATGCGCCAGAATTCATTAAAATACACGTTGGAAAAGACGTTAAAATAGATGCCAGAACACACGCCACGCATTGAATTTTGACCTAATAATAATGATAATAATAATAACTGTCGCCTTTTAAGCCGCAGACATGCAATTCTTACAAGGGGAAGACTTGACGTCGGGTGGATATGTACCTTGAGGAGGAAGGTTTTGGGCTTCGGTCCCCTCTTTTTGGGCCCGTACAGCTCCCTTTCTCGCTCCCTGTTGGAAAACATACAGTGACAGTGTCAGCGGGAGCAAAGTGCAGCGTCTATTTATTGGACAGTGTGCCCCCCCAGGCAGGGAAGGAAGGCAGGCAGGCAGGCAGGCAGGCAGGCCAGCCAGCCTCGGACATCTTACCTCTGCTCAAAAGCGGCAAACAGGCGTGAGTCCAAAATATTCTCCTCTGGCTCCCAAGTGCTGTATCTGCGCGGACGTGAGACGTGAAGTTAGAGCCCTGCGCAGCGCAATAAACGCGACCATATGCGTTAGCATTTGAGCTAAAATAAAACATCCCCTCCATCGCGCTACGGCTGCACCTCCAGTTTTAATCCGGGGCTGTCTCGTCGCTAGCTGCGACAAGCTAACGGCAGCGCACACTGTAACAGCACAGACACCACCGACAGCGAACAGACACAATGCAGCGGGACTTACTTGGGAGACCAGCCCTTCCATTTCACAAGGTATTCAATGCGACCCTGCGTGCCATCAGAAACAATCACAAATTACTTCATTAGCTCGCAGGGGCACCACGGTTATACTCAGCGCCGTGCGGGGAAACGGGGACATCCCCTGCCTGCCTTACCTTCCTTATCCTCCGTTTGATAATGGACTCGGCGGCGAACACCCTCTCCCCGACGGCAGACAGCTCCATGTTTCCCCCGGTGCTCCCTCCCGTTAGCTCGGCGGACGCTAACGCTTTAGCAGAGCAGATATTTTCCTCCAGCCACTCTGAATTCCCGACAGACCATAATACTCCCGAGCAGAATGGACGTCAGCGCGATTTTTTTCTCTCTCGCGCGGCGTTGCTAGGGAACCGCAGTCGGTGGAACCTCGGCGAGGACGCCTATTGGTCGAGCCGTTGCTACGTGCTCGGGTTGCTAAGTGAGGAGGCGGAGCGTGCGCGCCCGTATGAATTCTTTCGGGGGAGGAGGGAAATGGTGGCTCGCTCTCCCTCCCCGCGCCAGCAGTGAATCATTTAGTGCAAGTTTTACACGACATATTGAGAAATTACACGTGGTATCTCAAGTACCGCACGCACATGAAAGCTCGCGAATAGAGAAACCAGGAAACGGGGACAGCGGGGTTTGGCTGATGCGACCGCACACATTTTCGATCAGTCAATGCGGGAATGCATCTGTCACCCCATGCGCTCAAGTCTGTAGCTCTGCAGAGGTTTTAATAGAATTGATAGAGTTGTATAGAAACTTCATTAAACCCCGCGGGTGGTTCCCCTCGGGAAATGCAGGCTACAGAAGCTGGGGAAAACCAGAGAGAGAGAAGAATCGGACAAAATATCTATAAGAGACAGCAAATACAAAATACATATGATCTATGTATTGATGATTTGTGAGAAGAGAGTGTGAAAACTACAGTAGGCCACGCTAAATTGCACACGGTGCGTGCATAGATAGCAGCAGTTATAACAATACGATGAGATGCACATACAAAGCTGGGATACTCTCTTATCAACTCATGTCGCCTGAATGAATTTATTTCGTTTTCCTTGCTGCGTCAAATCACACAAAAAGAAGCCGCCTGCCAGGGAAAACCACTTGGAATTTGTGCACCCATGATTTTACCCAGACACCAGCCCCCTTAACTTATTTTGAAGGACAAGTTTGGGAATTGTTAGTTAATTGGGTACTTAAATAATAGCGGGCATTGTGCTGTCGTCCATCGTGCTCCTGCATTTCACACCATATTTAAACCATTGATATGGTTTAAAAATGAAATAAAAATGAAATAAAGTCAAATAAAACGCCGACTGGCTGTGGTTTATAAGATGTTAGGAAAACGAAGCACTTTCCACGGCCCGCATTAAGAGGAAAACATCAGCTGATGTGAGTAAACAGCTGGAAAACCCCACTTTTGCTGCGTCATATCCATCAGTTCTCTAGATGTGACCAATAAATAATCTCAGTAACACACCACGCAGGCTGCGGTCTGATTTACACGTGTCTGACGCGCTCGGGAGCGTTTTGCATTGGGCTGGGCATGTTCCGTACTGGTAATGAGATTACTCCACCAACGCGCCCTGCAAATGCGGAAACAATCTGTGGCTTTACCGTGGCACGGCTCCAGCACCAAGCCCGCAGCAAGAGTGGCAGAATACAATGATTTTCCCCTATTCTTTTAAACTTTTTGATTTCTACTCCTAAACAAAACTGAATATAATAAAAAATGGAAGTAAAATTACAATGGTGACCACATAAATTGACTTATTGACGTCACGGTCTCCAAATCATATTGACTGTTTGACACCAACAGACAGACATGTATGCATATATTTTATACATTTTTATACTCATAAATATTGATCAAAAATTAAGAAGGAAATGAATAGGAGATGTAAATAACTGGAGACAACAGTAAAAAATATCCAATAAAAATAAAAACCAAAACACAATTTTGTCAAACAACAAAAACAAGCAAAAGATAACAGCAATAATAATAACAACAACAACAATAAAAATAATGTAATTAGTTATATTATTATACGTATAGGGTTATAACTAAATTTATAAGGTATGTAATTTTATACCTAGAAATAATTAAATTTATGGGCAATAATACCAGAAAGGCAATAAAAAAATAAATGATTAACAGAAGAAGACATTATTATAATTATCGGAAGTGGAAAAAAATACACTATACGGCGTAGATTACTCAGAATTTCCTTAAAGCTGACTAACGATGATTATTATTAATTATTCCGACAGACAGAGGACAAAATAACGGACTGGTATCTGGACGCAGATTATTTTTCTGTCCAGTCTCGGACTAAAAGGCTTAATATCGTTGTTCAATGATTATATTTATCTTGAAATCTTTATGTCCCCCGTCCGATGCTTCGTGTTCACAGAGAAATAAGCACAATGCGACATACGTGCACAGACAGGCCCGCAGAGCAGCCTTGATATTAAAGAACATCCTGAGTTTAGGTGACCTGAGCTTGCTTTCATTAAAGAAGAAGAGCGCCTTTCAGAGCTAGATTCCCTCTTCTGTCCAGCCTATATTTTTATCGCCGTGAGAATGAAATAAATCTGATGCGATGTTCTTCTTGCGACTGTAGCTCTTAAGAAGGATGATAGACTGCAAATGTTCTTGAGCGGCTGTAACGCAGAAAATAATCGGTATATTCGAACAGGACACGTTTTTAGTTATCCCACGTCTGGTATTCAGATCTAGTCACTGTCGGTCAAGACAAGAGCCTCTATGAAGGCCCAGGCAGAGATCATATCTGTTCATCAACCTCAGAGGGAGGCTCCTGCAATAACATGTTGCCTAGACAGCGGTCTATTCTATTCTATTCTATTCTATTCTATTCTATTCTATTCTATTCTATTCTATTCTATTCTATTCTATTCTATTACCTCTGGTCTGTATGGCTCCGCTCTGTTCTGTTATGTTCTGTTATATTCTGTTTTTATCAAGATCTTTCTCACTTGAAGGGTTTGCACTTAACAAAACGTCTACACATCCCAATCAATCGTTCCTCAAGTCAGATACCCTCAAAAAATTACATTACACGAAATATATTTTCCCTGCGAGCGAAGCGAAAGAATTAACTACTATCTTCATGTATTTTCCACCAGAGAACATGTCAAAAATGCAGATCTCCAAGCAGATTTCAGATTCTGGCAGATGCATTGATATTTGCGTCAGACGGGACGGATGCGGCGCATTCCTCCGCCCGCTGAGTTTGCCCCTCACTGGATCGCCTCGTCGGGTCGTGGCTGAGGGGTCGCACACTAACATTGGCGCTCATCTCTCCGATGTTTTGCAGCTGTGGAGACGGGAACAAGGGCGCACCTCAGACTCCGGATGCGATTGGTCTGGTCGCGCCTGCAGTGCAGCAGCGCAGCCGCCGGTCCAACACCATTGGCTGGCTTGTATCCGGGCAGGACCGGGCTCCGGTGTGCACACACAAAAACACACCAACACATGGGGATTGCGCTGTCACTGCGTAATGGGTGTCATGCGCAAAATGAAAAAAAATGGGGAAGATCAAAGACAAAAGGAGCCATTTCACCCATTTTGATCAGATTTGATAAGATGGAGGTACACAACCACTGAGAGCGACTCGCTGCAATTTTCTCTCTCCTAAACGGAAAGGATCCATGAGTTTACTTGGGTTTGAGGGGTTAGGCTGCAAACAAGAGCGCTCAAGCTTCACCTGTTTGCAACGTTTCCAGGACGAGCAGAAAAATACAATACAGACGACAAATCCTTAGTGTTCACCTGTTAGCTCCACACGCACCAAGCCAAAAGACCAGTCACTGATTAAGTAGAAGATAAAGACTGAGAGACAGTGTCACATGTTAACCAGTTCATATGTGTCTGGAAATGTAGGATGATCAGAAAGCAGTAAGGGTTACTGGTATTTAAGGTATTTTAGTTTCTGTTCTCCTGAAGGACACCAGAGTTAGGATTCATCTGTCCTAGACGTTAAATGTGAGGCGAGTTGACATGCAGACTCAATTACCAACACTCACACAAGCTCTATATATTTGGAATAGCGATTGGAATTTGTTTTTTTCCCCTTGGACAAGAGTAAATATCCAACAGACGCTACAAATCTTTGGTGTCAATTCGTTCCCAGGGTGTGAAACAAACAATCTTGGCCTCCAAGGTGCAAAACTGGGAAACACGGGTTGCACAGAAACGGTGGAGTACAAACTGCCGTGATATAAAAAGGAGCAAGAGCAAGAGAAAGGCGAGCACCTCAACCAGTTTGATCACTTTTGTTCAGAGAGATAAGATGATTACAAAACAGTTCATACAAAACCGAAAGCCAGAAGTCTTGCCTTTTCCTTTCTCTGACTCCACAGATTCCACTCGGGGTTAAAGGTGGAGAGGTTAAGGTCCGTCACTGCGGTTTCACACAAGGAAATACAAGAGCTTGCAGTCGCCCTGCGTGCTTCTTTCTGATAAGACAAAAAATTCATTGCAGGTTTCTAATGCTCTGTGTGAACTGGCTCCAACGGCCTTCGGAGTGTGAAACGGACAAGCTCGGTGTGTGTTGAGACACACTGGTGAGTGGCTAGGAAGAAGTTTGCAGCATGCACAAGACACTACCGGGTGATATGAGCGTCAGTCACCTGTTTGTGTGCCAGCTATGTGGCATGCACATTGAGCCCTGTGCTGTTTTCCCCCCTCTAACCACCCATCACAGAAACATCACCCCGGCTAAAAATGGAGACAGAGCCGGGACCTGCAGCAAGCTGATAAAATGCCTTTGAACTGAATCAAAATCAGATAGTTCCACATCACGCTGATTTCATCAGAGGAGGTGATTTTTTGCATTATTTACAAGCTGCTCTTGTTGTCTAGTCAAAGTCTACTTGAACATCAGTCATACTCCAATTTCTAAAAGAATCTCCATGTCGCAGATGACGCATTTAAAGGTGCGTCCGTGTCCAGCTGCTGCAGCATTTCTGCAGATGTGGACGCAGGATTTAATGTTGCAGGCCGGGGCAGCAGACGACTTCATGTCTCTGTTCAGGGAAGCAGACGATTTCTATATGAGGATCGACTTAAAGATTCAGCTTCTCTTCGTGTAGATCTAACTCTTAACTATATTTGAGATCACTGGAAAGCCCCAAAGGCCTGACTGTACTACTAACAGACAGAAATGAATGAGACGAAAAGTAGGGTGCAATGGAGACTCCTCCATTTCAATTCATTTTAATTAATATCAAGTGGCTTTCTTTGTCCATTCAAGGCACGTCAGCGCAAACGTAAGAATAAAATAAATAAAATGATCCCCGGCATTATACACACACACACAACGTGCGAGCCCGCACTGGGTGTGATCTGAAGGGGTTGTGAGTGCAGCACCAAAGACCTCCAGAGGTAGAAACATCTGCAAATAAAATGAAATAATCAAATGCGTTGGGAGGAATTTACATGAGGCTGCAAAGTAGCACGCTCCCGCAATTCCCACTGACATTGTTGTGCGTGTTTTCGACAGCCCTCTCCTTTTATAACATGTACCGACACATAAGAATGCAGTTTTTTGTTCTCCCCTAAGCGTTAGGAAATAATATCCAGTGTTGTAAATCCTCCTGACGGGGGAGTTTCCCGCTGTGGCGTCGCGGTCGCTCCATTATTTTTCGCCGCCGCAGCTTGCGACGCGTTCGAGAGGAGAGAAAAAGTGGACGAAGCGGGTAGTGAAGACAGAGAGAGAGAGAGAGTAGTAAGGACAGCCATTTTCTCTGTCGTAGCTTCGCATTAAAGCGAAAGCGGGACGCCGTGTTATTGGTGGGGCTGCAGCCGAGGAAATGGTCGGGAGCTGCAGCGAGTGCCGCCTTCGCGGCTCGGCTGCCGCGCTCCACAAATGCGTTCGTCTGGTTTAGGGGACCGACGACATCGTGCGTTTGAAGCGCCGCGTTTCTCCCGCCTCATCGATGCGTCTAGGGAGCTGGCACATGAGAAGCAGGAAAGCGTGGAAATAAAAGCCCTGGTGGTTATTTAAGCCGAGTCCGCGGGTCTCTGTGTCTCCCGCACAGCATGTCAGGAGAATTTATCCAAGAAACATCTGACACCGGCAGCTGTTCAGGTCAAAAATCAAGAGCTTCCCAACGAGAAAACATCCCAGACATGTGTTAGATGTGGTGCCTGTGTATGCGTTTGTTCTATTCGATTTGAGGGACGTTGTTGGGAGCAATCATCCTTGCCGTGCAAGTGCCTTGACGTGCACTTCAGGAGAAGTCTCCGCAATTTTCTGGAGAAAAATAGCAGTTGACCTGAGCAAAAACAACCCAGGATTCTACTCTTCTGCGCTATCTTTAATTCTCCCATTCTGGTCAACAAATTTGTATTTCTTCAGACAGACCCGTGATGTTGTCCACGGGCCAGAATTAAACAGTCCGTCTTATTTTCTTAATTGGGAATGGTTTTGAGTGAATGCACAGGCATTGCTTTCCATATGTGACATTAAAGCAGGCCTGACCTGGGGCTACAGTATGCACACAAGGCAAATAGTTGGTGCGGCCATCTGAAAATAAACTCACAGGCTCTGTAATAATCCTCACGGCCTGCAGCCCACACACACACACACACATGCAGAGCCACAAATACAGCCATGTACAGATTTGGAAACTTCTGAGGTAAGGTTAGCCATTTAAGAGCCTTGTAGTTGTTGCCGGCTCCCCTTAAAGTCTCGCTGCAGACTCATACTGGACAAGCAGAAAGTGAGACAAAGTCCATGAACCATTTGCAAACATTTTTTTTATTATTGCAAAATGTATCACTGGAAGCCTTCATTTTCTTTTAGTCTGCACACAAAACATGAAAAGTGCGTCAGATCAATGTTCTCACAGAGCAGAGTTGAATGCACCTCAGATCACAAAGTGCTCCACGGGGTATGTATGACACCAAGGCAAGGTGTAGGGAGAAGGTGTAGAAGACTCTGTGCTTTTATGTACTTTTTAATGACAGCCTTCTCTGTTGCAAACGTTACTATGAGTGTGACACAGAGACGAGCCCGTTCGATCCCTCTCACAACGGCAAACATGTCACATTGCCAGAGAACAGAAACATGAAAACGTGATTTATCCAGCACCCAGCTGGTGGTACTAATCTGCTGGATTACACAGCTCAACTGGCAGTGTTAACACAGACTTGAGACTGATATAATCAAACGACAAAGAAAAAAAAAACCCAGACACTTGCAGCCACTGCACTGAGGCAAAACATCAAAGCAGCAGTAGATGGGCTGCATATCCACTGGTTAATGGACGAGTGAAGCCCCACACATTTTAGCTTTCAACAGAGGTCAAAGTAAAGGAGCGTGTATCAAACATGAACTATTAATGAGCTTTCATTTTAAAACCAACCAGTTTTCAATTCCGACAATGCAAATCACATTTATTGACAGAAAGGCGCTTCGTTTCTCTTTATCTGCTTGTTTAAGCACGCCTAATGGCGTAATCTGTCCAAGCAGCATGCATCCTTGTTTTCAATCTGTCCATCTGTTCCTACACACACACCCACACACACACACGCACATACAGACACACACACACAGTGTAATTTACCATGTTTCAAAATAATTTTTCTTCCTTACAAAACTCTCCATATATTTGCTGAACACTAGCTGAGATGCAGACAGTTTTGAGAGTATAATCAAATTTCATCCATAGAAAAGTGGTGAGTATTTACAGGAGTTAAGGTAATCTTTAATTAAAAGTTCTGGCATTTATTTGACCTAATTTCGATTATTAAACTTGATTTCAAACAGCTGTTATTAGATACTGCACATAGTTAAAATCTCCAGAAGTAACAACAGGTAGAGCTTATAAGAAGAAATATGCAAATAACGCAATTAAAGATCTGTTTTTTCCCCAACAGAACTGTACAAAGTGAAAACAACATCAAGGGTCAATTTGTACATTCAGGCATCTGCAAATACAAATATATTTAATGTACATTTTAACAGTTACACCTGGTACTCAGTTCAGTCAGACTGTTATGTATTCCTTGAATGTAACTGTTAGGCAGTTCGTTGTGATGTCTGTGATCAAAATATTCCCAAGGAAAGGCTGGAAAGAGGGAAACGTCTCCTCTTTTCTGTTCTCGGGCTTAGGAACGGACAAGGAATCCACCGTCTCCTCCGCTGCAGTCTTTTGCGTTTCCACTTGTGGCTCAGTTTCTGTCTGTGGGTCCACTTGTGTTTCAGCTTGCGTATCTGTTTCCTCCTGTGTGTGTGTCTCAGCTTGTGTTATGCTTTGAGCTTTCGTTTCACACTCAGCCTGGGTGGCCTTGGGCCTGGATTTTACAACGCTCAAATCCATGGGTTCGTCTTGGTCGACATAGCCAAAGTCCTGCAGGTGGCTGTGCTGTCCGTTTTGGTGAGCGCTGATGCTTTGGGTGGGTGAGGATGCTGCACTGGGAGTGCTGAGACTCCTGGAACTCAGAAACCTCTTACTGCTGCCATGCTCCTCGCCGTCCGTGTCAGAGAAGCGCCGCTTTAGTCCTTGAGAACCACCTTGGATTCCTCCTTTGTCCACTGCGGCGGGAACTCCCCCATCCAGAGGCAGGGAATTAGGCTTGGTTGTCAATTGTAAAGGCTGATCCACTGGAAGCTGCCCCTGACCCCTGACCTCGACATGTTTATCCTGTTCTGTCACAGTTGGCTCCACTTTGGGGGACTGTTCTTTTTCTTTGGGGCAATCTCCATTTAATCCAGAACTGGAATGAGTCCGATTGTCTTTGAGGGTTTTTGCAAATCCATTCATGAGGCCGAGCTTCTTGACCAGCCTCATTTTCTCCAAGTGGTTCTCCGCACTGGTGTCGCTCCCCAGCGGAGGCTTCTCGGCAGTCTCTGAATTCCCATTCTTGATCTTTGCTGCCTGCATTCCATTTTCCATATACTTGCTCATGACTATAACAATCCGCCCGTTCTTGTTTTTGTTCTTCACAATCTTCAGCTTGCTGCTGCTGACACTGTTGGACTGGGGCGACGCGTCCTCTTTAGGTTTGACCTTCTCTGGCTCTTTGTGGCCGTTGAGGTCTGCTGGGAGCTTCTTCAGCTCCATCGTGATATCCTTGACTTTGGTCAGGCAGCCAGAGTCCTTATCCCGCACCCACTTCTGCTGAAGCACCGGTGGGAGGTTGTACCCCTTGTTAGACAGCTCCGGAGCCTTCACCTCCCTTGGTTTAGCAAATATGGGCTCATGCACCTTGAAGTCGGGCTGGTAGTGGTGGTGCTTCTTGCTGTTGAGCTGGTAGTAGAACTTCTTGCCGTTGGCCTGCTGCTCGGTGTCACGCTCCCTGCACAGCGGCTGGTACTGGTGGTGCTTCTTGCTGTTGAGCTGGTACTGCTGGGCCTGGGGACGGAGCATCTGGATGGAGTTGGTCTTCTGACAGCTGTCGTTGTCCAGGGAAGCCTCATGGAGGTCTGCCAGTATGCTGGATCTCCGGGCGAAAGAAGGAACCTGGAAGACCGGAGTAATATGTGTTAATATCAAAGGAACAGAGCTGCAACAATTGATTAATAAGCTAAGAAAATAATTTCCAACTAGTATAGAAACTGTTCTAGTGACATAAGCAGTTAAAACTGAATATCTCTGAGCAATGGATGAATCAGGGTATTAGAGGACGTCATCTTGGCCTTTGTGAGACAAAGGGGAACATTTTTCCACATTTTTCGCACAGCCAACAACTAATTGATTGAGAAAACACTGCCTGATTAATCAATGACAGAAACAGTTGTTGCTACAGCCCCACGATGGAACAAAAACATTTATGTACAACAGAACAAAAGACTCAAAAGACTGCTCCCCTACATCAGAAAATCTATTCAGAGCAACATTTGGGCACATTGATCTTCACCAGCTTTTTACCTAATTAAGAACATGGACAAACAGTGTGACTCCTCGAATGTTATGTGAAGGATTGGGGTATTTCTGACTTGTTTTTATACAAGTGTTTGAAGAAAAGGGGTGTCCCTCCCTGTTCCCTCTCAGCCATTTGATTCATGGTTTAACTGACTACATGAGCTATACATGTGTCTGTGTCATGGCTACAACAAAAAGCCATGGTTCTTTGGGGCCCAACCAGAGCACTGTGAAGACACTGTGCTAGGAATGTGTGAAGGGGCTCTTCTGGAGGCCCAGTACAGCTCACACTTCACTCCAGGGCCTCGGCCCATGTTCACACAGCCCTCCTACAGTTCCCGTGCAGTTCTTTCAGCCACCAGCCTGGCCATCACAGTGACATTTCAAAGTGTCTCCTGTGGCTGTGACCTCAGCCTGAAGGAATGTCACTGGCTGCTTTGTGTCCCGTCATTGACTTTATCCCATGTGTTACCACCAACACCCTCCTGAGAGGAACAAAAAGGCCAGGGTTCCCCCTGGCCTTTTGGACCGCTGATTGATGCGCTAAATGTACGATTCACAGTCATTTCGCTACAACTGTTAGGTCACAGAACCACTCTCTATAAAACTGAGTGGATTATGTCTATTGTTTACAAAAAAATCATCGTTCATTGCTCATCCACTCATAGGTTAGAGTGGAGCCACCAACTCTTTGCCATCTCCTCCAATTTTATACATGAGTTAGCTCATGCTACTCAGCCAGTGAAAACAGTTGTATAATGTCCCCTGTGGCTTATTAAAGTCTGAGGCAACAGCCCTGATAGTGTTATTTCAGCTCTGACTTGACAACTATCAATTAACATAAAACCTGTTATATGACTGGGGATAAGGGTTTCCACAGCTGCTTTCATTTTGACAGTTTTTTAAGCTGTCTCATATGAAACCCCCGGCTTTATAGCAGTGCAAAATCGACCTGCCTTGCTTCCCCCTCTAAATCTGCATAATTGTCTAAATAAAGCATTTAGATTACATTTGCATTTCGTTGTTGACAGCAGTGTCAATATTTAAAGTGGTTTTACTTACTTGAACCAGAAGGTGCTTGGGCTTGGGTCCTCTCTTGCGATATCCCATCAGCTGCTCTTGACGTTCCCTGTGGGAGAGGA
This sequence comes from Karalla daura, assembly GCA_029224185.1. NCBI lineage: Eukaryota > Metazoa > Chordata > Actinopteri > Chaetodontiformes > Leiognathidae > Karalla > Karalla daura. Next base: position 16,063,702 of record CM055189.1, read on the forward strand.
AAACAGCAGCCAATCATTAAAACCATGTCGCGGAGATGAGTCGCTGTTGCATGGCAACAAAACGTCACGAGTGTCCTCCTCCCGACTCGAATGGAAACAAGGAATCCCTGTTACTGGCTGGAGTTGAATTTCCTGATGCAAAGCAGAACAGCGTGCCTTTTTATGTCCCTATCATGTATTTATTTTCTTCCACCTCCTCATTCTGGCTTGTTGTTAGGACCTTGTTGCTGTGACTGCTACAACCAGAAGCACAGGCTTGTTCTGTCCAAAATAACAGACAATGTAGCCACTGACATGTCTGTATCCACAACAGAAGATAAAGCCAACCCCTCTCTGACTTTCCTCAGCTTTCCACCGTCTCCATACAAGTCTCTTTGAGGCAGTAACTCAATACCGCAGACAGGAGTGATGTCAGTCCCCTCCCCCACCCGCCTCCCTCACATCTAATTACAATGACGACCCAGTGTATTTTCATAGCCAGGCATTCAGACGATTTGGCTCCCCGGAGAGACACGCAATTAGTTTCAATAAAATCTCTCCTCTTTAGAGTGAGATGGAGGTAATTGCAAAAGCAGACGCAGAGCGATGTCGGGTGTTTTGCTTTAACGTGTGACCTGCACCTGAACGGCTGCTGTAAGCAAAAGCGAGAAGAGACAGACAGTTTAACACACTGTGCAGCATTCAAGGAACTCAATTACACTGTCCTTCATATGGATCTGTCTGCTCTGCCATTCATCTCACTATTCAGCAATTAACCAAGCAGCTAATTTCACCATGGCAGCCTACTTTGGAAAGCAAGGACACAAGGTCCTTTATTAACCAAGAACACAAGGTTAGGAATTCAAGCTCAGCTTAGAGTCGAAGCTGCGCCAATTTTAGTTTCCTGCTCACTTTAATCTCAGGTTTTCTTTATTTTAACTCCCACTCCACTCAAATGTTGTTGAGCTAATTCTGAGTTCTTTTGGCCAGACGTCATCCACACAAAGTGTCAACACTTGAACTTAAGTGAAGCAGGGCTACAAGTAGCTCAAGTGAAAACTTGTCTCCCATTTACGATTAATCCTTCAATTGTTGTCTGATCAAACAGAAAAGAGAGTTGAGAAAAAATGTTCAGCAGTGCTTCTGAAAGCTCAAAGAGCATTTTGACTACAACACAGTCATATTCCATTAACTATGCAAGATGAGCAAAGAACGTGAACTTATGCACACAACCAATATATAAGGGGGAGCAAGCAGCAAAGAGTAGCAGGAGCTTCTGTCGGCAGTTATTCAGAAGTCCTTCAAATAGGTTATTAAAAATAATAGTGTGCTTGCACAAGTCTGGAAAAAGCATGAGACCAGTGAGCTAAACATAACTTTATTATTGTCAAGTTTGTCTTATTGTATAATCAATAACTGTCCCACGTGTATCTGGTGACAGGAGGGCTGGACAGTGGGCCGCCTCCAGCATGACAACCTGATGCTGTGGCTCAAATAACTTAGGGCTCTGCAGAGGTATAGCTGCAGCGAAGTGTCAGAATCTGTTCTGCTCCTTGTGACCTGAGTTTAACCCCCTGGCATGACCCTGAGATGACAGCACTACTGCTCGTGACCCCAGGGGCTGGCTGTCTGCTGCTTTTAACGGACACTTTGACTGGTTTACTGCCTGATAATTCCAGGATGGGTAATCAGGAGAAACGAGCAAACAGAAAACTAGTAGGAGGCTATTGTATTGAGGATGCAAGAGACAAGAAGGATACAAGAAGATTTTGTCTGTCAAGCCTGAGGCCAGTTTTTTAAAACAAAATAAACAAGTGGTCTTAACAGCGCTGGAGGTGAGGTAAGTGACACGTTTTTTGTAACATTTCACAGTTAAAAACTATTCCAACAGTGACATCAAGTACCACACTTTCTGACCACTCTGACGGTCCTACTCGTGTATAAGTGATGGATAGTGTATGTGTTGTCAGAAATGTGGGAATAATGGTTCAAGCATACCTGTCTTGGAAGGCGTCCAGCAGTCTTGGGTCCAGGATGTTTTCCTCTGGTTCCCACGTGTTGTACCTGGACAGAGATGAGAAGCAGAGCAGTGAGCCATCAAGCAGTGGCAAACGAAACCACTGCTCCCGACTCAGTCCGTGGACCGGTAAACGCTCCCACGGCGTAGATCTGTGTAAACAGCACGCTGACACTTTCACTCCTTGTGGACGCGAGTGTAATATATCATGAGTAACTTTTGCGCACGGCTGTGCAGCTGAGGAGGAGGAGGAAGAGGAGAAGGAGGAGGGGAGGTGGTACAATGGTCCAACCTCCTCTCTACTGCAGATATATGTGCCTGTCTTAAACACAGGGTTCACTTATAGACACGTCCTCCTTTAATTGGCGCGCTGGGGATTGCACATATCGTAAAACCACATCCATCACCGAGGACCTACGCGTCGAGCGCACTGAGGAGTGCGCAACCGCCCATTTGCGCGCCCACGCTCCCAAAGATGAACATACACACACACTCTCTCTCTTTATCTCCCCTTCTCTCTTTATCTCACTCTCTCTCAGACACACACACACGCACACACAGACTTCAGTTTTTTGCATAGCTGAGATGCGCTGTAAACAGAGCACTTACTTTGGAGACCATCCTCGCCACTTGACCAGATACTCGATTCTCCCCTGCGAATGGAGAGAGACGTCAATGCACCGCTGGATTATCACAAAACATGCAACGAAATCAAACACTTAATCCGCACACGTGTGCAATAAAAAACGGAGAGAAAACATGCTAATCTCTCTCTCTCTGTGCTCCTGGTACGCATATTTGTGGGGAATATGTCCGCACCTTTCTGCTGCGCTTCTTCTCGATGCTCTCCACCGCAAAGACGTGCTCTCCTGCGGCGGGTAGCTCCATGTTCCAATACCAGGAGAAGCGCCTCTTCTTCTGCCTCTTTTCCTTCTCGCTCTCTCTCTCTATTCCCTCCTCCTCTGTTGTTTTTTTTTTTTTTTTTGGTATCCGACACCTTCTCCTCCTTGCTTTTTGCCGGTGAAGCTCCTCTGATGTGAAACACAAGAAGACCACCCTCCTCCTCCTCCTCTTCTGTATTTGTGACTGGCTGCGTCTCTTCCCTCGCTTTCGCCCTCGGAGAGACTGGTTCTGCAGGAGACCTGGAGCCGCAGCCAGAAAACACTTCATGCAAATGATCCTCGCTCTGGCGTCACTGGAGGGGGCGGAGACAAGAGGCGGGGCCTGGGGCTGGTGCTGCCTTCACGTGTCGTCGGAGGAAGTCAAATCACGACTTGGGTGGCGCGTGGAAACTGTAAATGGTTAGGATGCGGGAAAAACACGATCTATCTGCAAATACTGACTCACTAAGGAGTGGTCTATAGTAATAAGCATGTAAAACACAGGGAAAATGTGTTAGAAGTGTTATTTTAACTATACTAACGTGTTTGTGTGGAACTCCTCATCTAATCTTTAATATGTATATGAATATATACGAGTACTTACATAAAACGTATGAGAACCACAGAAAGGAATAAATATAGACGGATGTGCAATAAGCAGATTCCGGAACTGTTTACATGTGTAGTTTAGTATGTAGACATGTCTTTTATAGAAGATTATATGAAAGGGGGAGATGAATTAAGAACACTCCCACCTTCAAAATGGCCAATAGGAGAGCAGTGCATTTTTTTTGGCCAATGAGAATATTACAGAAAACTAAAACTGTTTAAATGTTTAAATTTTATCTGTTTTGGAGAGACACTAGATGAGGAGATGACTGCTCTGGGTGTGCTCGAGGAGCAAACCCGTGGATATGCCCTTGATATTGTCTATCAGTTGGCACCTGGCAGCTGCAAAAGCAAGTCAATCCCCCATAGAGCACCATATTTACATGCCAACCTTGCCACTTGACAACAACATGTTTACACTGTGATGGATTGGCAACCTGTCCATGGTGTATTCCCTGTCTTTGCCCTATGTATGCTTGATATGGAATACAATAAACAAACAAACAAACCCCTATGACACTCTGGGGCAAAAAGTTCAAAGATAATGGATGAATGGATGAACGTGTTTACTGACAGCTGAAAAAATGGTTGGCCCGGATAACTGTAAATGTACAGAGGTTATGATTTCATACAACACCCTCCTTTATGTTGCCTAAGCTCTATCCACACTCCGCCAAGCCTCCACATCTTTGCCCATTTGATATCTTGCAAGGCAAAATAAGGAACTTGAGACACTTGAAATGAGCTTCACACGGCTTAACATAAATGTGTGGGTGGTGTCACAGAGATTACATCTATTGTTTCATATAGCCTGTTATTAAAAAAATATTCTGAACGCTTCCTCTATGCTGTTCCTCTACGATTAGAAGGTTGTGTTTCCTGTAAGATGGCATCCATGTCAGTTTGCTGCAATTTATTGCCCTAGTTCACAAGGTGTGCCAATGTAACTTCAGTTTCAAAGGACACCTAAATGTACACAGAAACGCACAGAATAGAAGACAATCATTCATAATATTGTATTATCAGAGACACTTTACACGTTTTTTTTAATCACCTCCAAAACAAATTTCCTGATATTGTTCTGTTCAAGTAGGCAAATGAAGGCACATGAGCTGTGAAACAGCAAGTTTGTGACGTGTGCAGTGAGATGGCAGTGTAAATGCTCCAGGATTCATCTCACTAGTCTTCTCTGCTTCTGGCTCATACATATGAGGCTCATACATAAGGGTGTGCACTCTAAAGCTGTATTGCTTTTGTTACTGACCACAAAGTTGCTGAGCTCAGTGTCACATGATCATTCATGTGAGTAGCAGAATGAATATTCCCACACTAAATAAAGGATTGTAAAAAAAAAGCCTCTCTGTTTAAACCAACACTCCATACATTTTACATTGACAAGGGAGAAAATGAGCAATTTGTCCGCTCAACCATTGCTGGTCCCTGTTAAGCGACCGCTCACATTCGCGATTAGTCAAGGTGACTGATATCACTCTAAAATACGAGGTGATTTGAGACCGTGAACGCCACACGTCTCCCTTCTATGTCACTAGCCGAGAAGAGAGATCGAGTAAGGAGCTGTGAAAGAGAAGAGTCCCTCCGTACGTGCTGCTCTAAAGCTCGGCGAGGCCTTTATGCATTTTTGCGATTCCACCCCCAGACACCGTGTCCACCACACCTCCCACAGCGCTGTTTATGAAACCCCTCCTCTGGGCTGACTTGTTGTTACAAGACCTACAACACAACAAGGTTACCCCACCACCTGGAAACCTGCCGAGGCCCTGCCAAAGCCAAGGCCAGTTCCTGGTTCGACAGTGATTTATCACTGACTCCACAGCTCCATTGCTTGCTCCATCTATCTATCTATCTATCTATCTATCTATCTATCTATCTATCTATCTATCTATCTATCTATCTATCTATCTATCTATCTATCTATCTATCTATCTATCTATCTATCTATCTATCTATCTATCTATCTATCTATCTATCTATCTATCTATCTATCTATCTATCTATCTATCTATCTATCTATCTATCTATCTATCTATCTATCTATCTATCTATCTATCTATCTATCTATCTATCTATCTATCTATCTATCTATCTATCTATCTATCTCGTACTCAAATAACACTACAAACAAACCATGGTACCAACACAAACTCATCTTTTAATTAACTAGTTACTCAATCAGTTAGGTTTTAACCCCCAGGGTAATGGGATGTTTCCTGTATGAATCTTTTCAAAGAAAAAGCTCTCATGGGAACATCTCTTACAATCTTTATTCTGAACGGAAAATGACCCCATAGCTGGTTAGGGCCGTGGATGCTGGAGGGTGAATGAAGCCCTGTGTGCATAATTACAATGGGATTTCCATTTCTCTGTCTCTGAGTCAAGGTCAGACAAAGAGATGGCATTTGTGATGGTGCTGCGTTGCGGGGATTTTCTGCTGGATTTTCACGGTGCTTATGGTGGCAGCCCCCACCCACCCCCAGGTGGTGTTGCAGTGCGGTACCCTATGTAGGTCAGCATCCTCTAACCCCATCGGCTTTGGCTCCTGCAGGGTTATTTCTGGCTGTGGAGCCCCGACAGGACAGGACGGGACAGGCACCAGCCGGTCCCGTTATCACTTGGCACGCACACACACGCACACAAACACACACTAAGACAACACATCATAAGGGTTGACCTACGGTTATGGTTCAATTGAGCATTTATCTTCTTCCAGAGGTGTTGATATAGAATCAATGGAACATTGGTCTCAAACACCTCTGATGCCATTCTACACACACACACACACACACACACACACACACACACACACACCCCTCTGGTGTGTGCTCCGCCAGAAAATGTCATTTTATGATGAAGGTTATTGAAAACATAAATGGAAAAAGACAGGATCCAGCTGTTCGCAGCCGCTCACACGTGAATCCAGCTGTTGTTTATTACACTACGCATGTCCACCATGCCTTGCTTTCACAAAAAGAAAGAAAGAAAAAAAAACAACAAACAGCTCGCGTAGCTCTTATGGCATTGTTTCACACGGCTGCAGCAAACTAAAATTCAGCAGCGAGAGGGTTAAGGTGCAGGGCTCCGTCTCGGCCTATCGCAGAGAGGCACGACTGTCTGTCCTTATAAGGCAATGGGCGCAGGTTGCGGCTGAAATATCACACGGAATAAACGACATTAGCGCATTTCACACGTTTCTCTTTGCCCCCGGGAGTCGACTCGTCGGCAGGCACGCTGTCAGACGATCCATCCCCACTTCACTGGCGGCGGGGCTGATGTTTTCTTTCTGCAAATTCATCTGCGTCATTCCTAAATGTGCATATCTGCGCACAAATTTGCGCCAGATGAAAGGTTTTGACAACCTGTGTGCGCCTCTGTCACCCCCAACAACTGCTTCGATGCATGATGGTCGCGCTCTGATCAAACATGCCTATCGATAACGATCACATTGTGTCACACAGCCCGACGCCAATCGTCAATATACCTATTTAAATATGAGGGCACGTGCTCCAGGGGTTGGATGGAATGTGATGCGCATGACACTGCGAGTGGCGCACGCGGAGAGTTCACCTGTTCACGTGCGCCGCGGCTCCCGAACCTGAGGGCATGGGGACCCTACAGATGTTTCTCCACACGTCGCACCGCATTTCCACGTCCAATGAAGCGCAAATTATATATAGATGGTGACATGCGAGGCGCAGCGGCCGACAAGCACATCTGCTTTATTTTCAGAGATCACTGTAAAGTTTCTGTGAATTGTTTCAAATTTCTGAGGAAGTCTAATAGCAAGAACCTTGCTTGAGTTTTTTTTTTTTTATGACGGACGGTTCATTGTTCATTTTTTTCTCCCTGGAACTGCGCAGGTGGAAGCTGTGAAGGAGGCTGAGTCACAGCGCAGATGATCACGAAGATCAGGACATGTGATTTTAGAAATCCACAGAGAAAGTCGCATATTTAAAATTCTAATTTTAACCCTTTTGGCATCAGCCTCAAACACTTCTAGAATGACTGACTGGAAAATCTGACTTCTTATTCAACGTTTGGTACATTAGTTTTCCACCTGTGGCTCTGTGGTAATTGTTTCTGTTCATTACCCTGGAGCAGAATGCAAACTTTACTCTTTTATAAGTGAGATAAGATGAAATATATAACTCAGATGACTCACCAGTCTGAGGCACATGGCTGCTGTGCAAAATTTTTATCATGAAGTTTATTTTTATGAGTGACTATAAGTAGGAGAGGTGTTAAAGGTGAAACAAAGGGCAAAATGGAGAAGTTACGTTTTCTTTGGATGTCTTCAGAAGACTGTCAGACGCAGAGAATAATTTACTATAATTGTGTTGTGATGGAATCGAAATATAGTTTCAGACGTTTGACAAAGAAGAGTTGAAAATCCTCAAGGAAAGGGATGTTACAGGTGTTTTTCCTGCACTCCGAAGGGAGAAGAAGCTGGATCTGGATACATGAGTTTGGTGATGACACAGCTCTCCCTGTAAGTGAGGACATCCGATTAAGATGACATTTCCACAGAGGAAGGACTGACGCTCTGTCTGCGTCATGGCGCGGGACTGTAGATCAGATGACAGGGGAAAAACAGCAGGACAGAGGGGAGAAGAGCAGAAAGGATGTGATTATTAATGCTATACATTTGCTATGGGAAAGTGGAGGAACAGATTGTCAGCCTCACGTCCTCTGATCATATCTAATCATCAAGAGCTAAATATAAACAAGTGGTGTTAAATGAAGGGAATTGATTTGCAGATCAATTTAAATATACAGGGACACACAAAGCACATCTTCTAAACACAAAACAAGGCTTTTTAAGTAAAGCTCTCCTCCGGTTTCTTTAGTTGAAAGGTGTCTAAAAACTGTTGATGGACACTGCCGGAAACACATCTCTCTTTAGTTTTGAAAAAGTTTTCCAGTAAACTCAAAATGTCTGGCTGTTTCTCTCACCACTCTTGAACCTTTGACAGTCTCCAGTGATGTTTTTGAAAGGTTCAGCACAGAAAGAGGTTCCTGTTGTACTTTGCTGAGCAGCAACGACTGTCGTCACTCCGTTTCCTTGATCCTTTTCATTTTCCACCAGGCAGCTGGCCTTGTGTTTTTGTCTTTTTAAATAAGGATCAAACAGGTGAGTCACAGCTGCTCTGCGGGCTGGTTTTTAGGTTTTCATGCACCTTTATCTGCAGCTCAGCTTGTGTCTGTGATTCATTTTATTACTGAGAGAGAGAGAGAAAAAAAAAGCAGAAGTATTGATGTTGTGAACAAGAAGAGATACTTGAAATCTACAATACATAACACCTGTTAGATATTCTCACGTTTCATGTGACACCTGAAATGGTGCAATTTGATTCATGGAACAAAACTATTTAAACTGACATGTTTCTGCCAAGGAGAACAAAAAGTGACCTAGAATACAAAATCACTTTCACCTTGGCGTTGTTGAATAATGCTTAAATAACAGCCGCAGATGCACGGCAGCTCTGTACACATTATATCATCCTCCGTCATGTATGAATTTTGGATGTTACAATGGCAGCTAAAAAATGGTGAAATTCTGAAGACAGACAGAATGTGATGCATACCGTACCACCACTTCATGAATTTGCATGCCAATGCCTCCATTTATGTACACAAGTAAATGAAAGCGTGCGACTGGAGGCAGCAGGGTTGTTAAGTTTCAGATGAAATGTCAGTGTAGGTGCTCCCGGTTCTTCCTCATTATCTGATTCCTCCTCAGACTCTGACTCAAGTGTGTGGGGTTTTTGAAGCTACGTTGCTCCAGTTGCCACTTGGTTAAGGGAAAAGGTTGCAAGGCTCTGTTGTTTAATAAAGTATGTAAAGTCGTGTGAGAGTGGCAGGCAAGACAGGCTAATCGGTGTTACTTGTGTTTATCTTATATGTGTCAGACACATCTCAGACACATTTATCAGACGTATCTCGCGTCTTCAGAAATGTGTCTTTTTAGCAGCCACTGATGAAAAAGATGATCTCCCGAGCTGCCTTGAGAGAATCTGATTTCTCATAGCTCGCCAGCGAGTGACAAATGTTCTTAATCTGCCGAGGTGACAGTCGATTCTTCTGGATTCATGAAGTCCTGCTCATTATCTCCTCCTTTTGAGTGTAACTGAAAAGGGTTTAGAGACACACGGTGCGGGAGCTGAGCATAAATCACCACCGTGTAATTAAGAGATTTCGAGACGCCAACCTGATATTCAAGTTATTTTTATCTGCGATGTAATGACGTGGAAGTTAATAGGTGGCCGTGACTCATGGGTGAAGTGAGTCTCGTGGGAGGTTTCTGCTCCAACGTCCTTTACGTTTACGTCAACAGCTCTCATGACACAGGCTGTTTGCCTTCAGATAGAGAGGGGGAAAGATGCGCACAGCGGTGAGTCAGACTCCTATAGTGACGCGCTATTGATTAAGATGTGTGTTTTGCTTTGTTTGAGTGTGTGTGTGTGTGTGTGTGTGTGTGTGTGTGTGTGTGTGTGTGCTTGAGCGTCAGAGGCAGGTAACATTCATGGCCACTGTGGTGACTCACAGCAGAAAAGTCTCCATAACAGATCTTGCGTCGATAGTGACGTGGGCTCAGACACGCACCATGCATGTAAATTGCAACTATTTCTATTAATTTTCCAGTTATCTGCAGTCCAGCTGACTCACTTGCGGGATAATGCGGCTTCATGAATGTTAAAGCGACTGCATTTTCCAAAGCGTCTCACTTAGTTTCGGGCACAACAAATTGAGAAGTGGACAACAACAGGTACAACCGCAGACACGTTGTAAGATGAGCAGTGCGGAGCAGCAGCATGCATCCAGCTGGGTCTTTGTCCCCCAGTGCCCGTTGTTCCTGTGAAAAGGATCATAATTGTGTGTGTGTGTGTGGAGATTTACAGCTCTTTGAACCAAGTTTAATAGGCAAAATGTCCCTATGTACAATAAAGATTTGTTGTCCCTTGTGCGTACTCTTCACTTTATTGATAATTCTACACTAAACTGTTAATGTTCAGCAAATACATGTCGAGATATAGAGAGAAAAATGATTTGGAAACATGGTAAATTACACTGTCTGTGGGGTGCAGGTGTGTTTTTGGGATGAAGGACAGTGGTCACATGATTTCATTAGAGAGTCAGCAGGTCAGGATGGTAGATTATTGAATGGTGCTGTCACCTCACTGTAAGAAGGTCCCTGGTTCAAATCCAGTCTGAGCTCCTCTCAGTTTACAGTGGAGTTTACATGTTCTGTGTGCGTGTGTGTGTGTTTTTCTGAAGGTACTCCGGTATCTTTCAGCAGCCCCAAAACATGTATGTTTAGGCCGATTGAGACTCCAAACTGCTACGAGATGTGAGGGTGAATGATGTGGTTGTCCTGTGATGGATTAGTGACCTGTTCAGGGTCTATCCCCTGCCTTCACCTTAGGTGAGGCAGGATAGCCTCCAGCAGAGCCCCCCTTGGCACCATTGGGGAGGCAGGTAAGATGATGGATGGTTGCAGGGTCAACAAGGGAGCAGACATGTACAAGCACCAGTCAGACTCACACATAGACACAAATGTGTGCAGGTAACAGGCAGAGGATTCATTCAGTTTGCAGGAACCCTGGGAAAAGCAGGGCATGTGAGGGAGTCGCACAGGGGAGTGCCAAAGAAATCCCGCACAGTAACATGTCACAACCAGACACCCTGGTGATTTAGAGCTGGGCTGCTTCCAAACAGCCTCTTATAATCACACTCAAGCCATTTTTACAGTGCGGCTTTCTGTTATGGTTGTGGTTTGAATTCCTCTTTTATTATGTAGTCACTCTCCACGTGTCAGGTTTTGTTTCACTTCCTGTTTTTGTGTATTTTCCCGCTTTTGTGGTTGCTGATTGGTTTCACCTGTCCCTCATTAGCCTGTGCTCCCCATCGTATTTATGTCTGCGTTTTCCCTCTTTCTCTGCCAGTCTGTCTTAGTGGCTTTGGTCTCTACAGTCCTGCAAATTGCTTCTCCTGATGATTTTCCAGTGTTTTTTCCTCATGTTTTTGAATTTTGCTTTCTTCTCCTGGACTACACCTGGACCATCAGGCTTCTTTCGGTTGCTTGCTGCTTCTGGGATTGGTATGCCTGTTTGGACAACCCCACCTGATTTCCACCCACGCCTGCCTCATTACCCTGTAAGCCTGTTGAATCGCTGGGTTTTTGTGTTAATAAATCACAACGAACTGAGGGGTGTTGCGCAAGTAGAAGTAGAAGAAAGAAATCCGGGACAACTGAGCAAGTGTGGCTTGGTTTAGTCTGATTGGTGTGTCCTGGCTTAATTAGTTGCATGTTTGCTGAGCCACGATGAAAAGGTGCAGATTTGTCTAGGCAGGTGTAGATAGTTGGGATAAGTGTGTGTTCATGGCTATTATTAGGACAACAGTCCTTGGGATTGTTCACAGAATCACCAATGGGGAAAATGGAAAACAGCCGGGTTTCTTATTTCACAGCTCCTGATGGAGTTGTATTAAGATGTTAAACACAAACAAAAAAAAGCAACAATTAAGGAAAGAGAGAAATCCTGGCAGACAATGGAAAAAATATGCAAGTAATAAACAGTATTCTACAAGAACTGTCATCATTAAAGGACTAAAGAGGAGGAGTTAATTTGCAAGTCCACTAAACAACAGTTGTACACTTTGCTGTAAATGTGGAAAGTAGATGTGCATTTTATTCAGGAAAATTGAAGTATAATTAAGTCCAAACAATTATACAAAATGTGCGCCATTTATTTAATCAAATTTTCCAATGTAGTTTACGTATCTATCCTCCATAAAGAAGTGTCTGGCCAGAAAAGTCAAATTAGATACAACATTCAGCAGGCTGGTAAGTGACTTTAGTGTAGATAATAATAAACAAATGAGCAGAATAGATCAGGTGTTTGTTGACATATGATTGTAGCAGTAAAAAAAAAGCCCATAAAACTGGCACAAGGGTCGGCCCACAAAGCCAAGGTTTGACCCCTGCAGAGGAGCTGGGACTCCATTTAAATAAAGGGAGGCCAGTGACGGAGGGGATCCAGGGAGGGCCAGTCTCAGAAACTGCCTGCTTCACGAAAGGTACATACGTATTGCAGTACTGCTGCACATGGAACACAATCAAATGAATATATTATACTGTCTGACTTTGGATTTCCTTGCAGTGTCTGGGAACGTACTTATACTTTCTGAACCACCAGAAGATGATCCAGTTTGTACATTTTATTGAAATCACAGACTTGGCATGTCCTCTAAAATCTTAATTCAAGTTCTCTCAATGCATGCATGTATATGGCAGGGTGAAGGCATATCTGCAGCTGTGGTATGCACTTCTGCAGGTGAGGAGACTGTCATTGAAGAAGACTGGAGGTATCATGTCAGTTTTGTGGAAATATCCTGCTTATTTGATCCATAAGAGATATGAAGTCAGTGATATGGGGCTAATAGAAAATATGTGTAACAGGATGCTGCACATTCTCCTACGCAGCCTGGTAACATTATGAATATCGTCCATAGTAAATTCATTTTACAAGAGTTCACAAATGACTCTACAAGAAGCACTGTGAGAAACAGATAGCTGGCAGTTGTGAAAATTAAACCGAAGAAGAGGAAAGCCCCAAGAAATGGAACTTGACCTGGGAATGAAATGCTGGACAAGAAACTGGACCTGGAAATCCAGAAACTAGAAAGAGAAGTGAATATTTCACACAGTAACCATAAATGCAATACAGTGATTTAATCTCTGTCCTCCCTCTTTTTTCATGAATGTGAAGTAGAATTTAAAAGATGATCACCATTGCTGAACAACATGCACATGCACAGAAAAAGGTAACATGTAGGATCTTTTTATAATTAAAGATAGGCTAAATCCAAAGATTAAGTGAAAAAAAACTTGCAATATGTTGCTCCCTGACCAGTCTGCCATTAATGTTGTTGGGGTTGTTCTAATTTCTTAGGCCAGCAATGTTATTGCTCTTACCTGAACATTGATGCTTTGGAAGGATTTTCTGGTAATCTCCCTTGTTTTCCCTGAGGGGCATTTGATCCTAATATGGGTGCAATCCACTGCACCAATGATATTAGGAAAATCGGGGGCAAACATGAGTATCCAACCGTGACTGATCAGATTAGAAAATAATAGTTGCAAAGTTGGAATTGATGCTGCCTGCAATCTTGTAAAACTCCTTGATGTAGTGGGGTCTTCTGTGGCCAGGGGAGGTGATGAATATGTGTATGAGTGACTTCAGCACCAGACAAACATGTCTTACTGTGTGGCAAATAGCCAGCAACAGCTGGCTGCATGCAGCCTGGTGCTGGAAGACTCCTTCACGCCTAAATGTTCGCCTGAGGATTTTCCTCACCTAGTATATCCTTCAAAGGACAACATGCAGATGAAACACATGAATAACAGTTGGACCTATGGATACTATATTATCCTTGTTACAGACTTCATTAAAACCGGCTTTTGTAATCTCAATTACTGCAATAAAACACATATTTCTGAAACCTCTGACAACAATTTGACATGCATTCTTAATTAGCATAGTAATATAATGCTAGGCCTGAGTAATCATAATACCACTTGAATCAATACAAAAAGACATTCAGCAGAAATGACATATGTAATATTTTAAAGCAGGATAATATTTATAAAGACCATGAGTATGCTGTGAAACACATTAATTCCTCACAGAATTGATGGTAGAGATATGGGGGAGATGAATTAGCCTGGCTGTTAGCCTGGACTGGAGCAGGCTAGCTGCAGAGAATAAATGAACATAGTAACAACCATGTTAAAGTTGACCTGCTTTCATGCAGCTGATTTGAGGCTTAATTCAGCCAGGATAACCAACATATCCCACCTTAATCCCTTATTTTGTTTTGTCCAATACCCCTCTGTCTGAACTTCTTACATCTGCATTTCGGCTCTGGTCCCTGTGCTCTTTGTTTCCACTGCTTGTGCAATCATCATCCCTTTATCCATCATTGTTAAAACACACTTCCATAAAACTGCCTTTAGATCTGCTTTAAAATCAGCTTTCAGATCCATATGCGTTTTACATTTTAGTTTGCTTGCCACTGACAACAGCTTTGATTTGTGGGTGTCAGGCAAACTTTGGGGAAGAGATGGGGGAGAGAGAGATTTTCTCAAGCTTCTATTGCAGATTTGAATTTATTTCATTCTTTCATGAATGTTTTTTTCCACATCTGAGTAAAATTAATTACAAGAAAATATTTTGAATAAATTGGGTGAATGGCACATTTGGCCCACATGACAGCTCAGTGGTACAGCAGGACGTTTGCTGTCTTGTTTCCTGGTCCCTGTGCGGAGTTTTCATGTTTGTGTACACATGGGATTTCCCAGGTATTGTGACTTCCTCCACCAGTCTGGAAACAGGCTGATTGGAGACTCTAAAATGTGTCTCTAGCTGTAAAAGTCAAAGGTGTGTGTACCCAGGAAAGGACTGGGTGTGTTTTCTGCTTTTGTTCAATGTTCCACCATAGTGTACCAATCAGGTAATATGAGAGATGGATGAAATACACATTTGGAAACACAGTTTTGAATTCCCAGAAAGGAAAGGACATAACATTGAGTCATTCTGAAGTGATGTGCTTATTTCCTGGGATGTTATCATTTGGCTATGCTATTGAGCCTTTATTATTTTGCCAGGAGTATAGGAAAGCCATGGCCATAAAAAATAATGGTCTGTTGGAGTTAAAAATGACAGGACAGATCAATCTACAACAAAATTTCAGCTCCTGGGGACCAAGTTATCTGGATAAAAAATGTCTGGACTGAAGATTGAGAGGAAATCACCACAATGGGAAATGTCCTATAATAGGAAAGGATTGGACAGAGGTCACATTGCAGCAGGAAATGGGGGACAGACCGAGGGTGAGAGAACGCAGAGCCAGAAGATGAAAGTTGTAATGTGCGGAAAAGTGAATGTGATGCTGTGAAGAGGAGGCGCGAGGTGCTTCATAGAGCAGCTGGTTCCCAGAGAGGAGGTCTTCAAAAAGACGCCCTCCTTCAAAAGTGGAGAGAAGCTCTGAAATCAAGCCCGCTGAAAAACAGAAGGACCATAAAAAGTAGCAGCTGGGAAACACTTCAGAGAGGGCTGGGCTGCTCGACATCAGAAAGTCAAAGAGGAGAAGATGAAATCCAGGTATGTTTAGGGCAGGAAGAACCAGCATGGCAGGGAAGGGTGGACGGCGGTCCACCAACCCCCATCCTTGCTACACTTGTCATCATCCATTGCAGTCCTGTAATCATCAAGATGACATCAATAAAGTGTGGTTTTGTCTGTAAAAAAATGATAGTGCGGTCAAAATACATGTTTGTATTTGTAAAGTGTCATTTGAGCTGCTGTCCATGTAAGGAGACCATAAAGAATCATCACTTTTTCTCGTTTTACTTGGTCGATCTCTGTCTGGTAAAAAGCCATGGCTCCACTTATCAGACGTTTGGTCGCAGCAGAAGCTGCTGTTGGCCAGGGCTAACTAAACAGAGATTAAAACCCAGCTCAGATTAAAGGGCCACAGACCTCTGGCCACAAACGTGTACATGTAATTGTGATGTGTTCAAGTAACATGCTGAATCTGAATACCAGATTCAAAGGTTTGGACTGTTTCCACCTGTACTATTTCACTATTATCCTGAAAGAAAACGTGCAGAAGAGCTTACTCAAGAAGCTCTGTATGAATCTGACTGCAGTATTATTATCAATGGGAAATGTGAATTTGGCCATATTTATTAGTTTTATTCTTTTTGGCTCATATCTTAAATTTGTACTGTAGAAGCAGCCACGAGTTATGAGAAAACACCACCATACAATAAAGATATCCAAACAAGTAGTTGTGCTCTATTTGTCCTGGTTTTCTGATGTTAGCATAGAAGCTATGGAAGACTCGTTTAATCAGAAGCATCTTAGACATAATTTTACAATTACTGTGTAGGAAGTGAAGGGTGTTGATGGTTTGTATCGTCCACGTTCTCACATTTTGTCTCTGTCTCTGAGGGCTTGATGATGTTTTTGTACCTACAACATGAAACCAAAGAATAGACTGTTCTAGACTGAATAGATCAATTGAACAAAGCCAGGGAAAAAATATTTCGGCACTCCATACATGATAGTCATCTATGCTGCAGGCTTTGGTTTATTTTTGTTGCCTTTGCATCTGACTTGACACATTAGTAAAGGCCTTTAGCTTTACTAGTGCAGTAAACTGCAGCTAATTCACATGGATGCATCACAAACAGAGAAAGAGAAAGTGTTTAGAGTGTGAACCAATTGATTTCATTGGAAATTCATGACATTATTTCTTTGGCCAATATGTGAGAACCATTTTGTGAACCAAAGAAAAAAATCATTTTTTTTCTTCATGGAATTAAATACTTCAAATGGATACCAACAACTGTCTTTATGTGTGCTGTCTGTGTGCCTGTGTAAAAGTGTGGGTGCCCCTGTGTGTAGACTAGACTGAAAGCCTGCCTGAGAGGAACCTTGAAGCCCGGCCACATGAGAGGGCGCTGATAGAGGAGCGGGCCTCCCTTCCGGCTCCTCTGGCAGGGATCTCTCCCCTGTCGGAGCTGCTGGTGAAACAGCTGGAAGCCAGAACGACTGCGCCGGCTGATGAGACTCTAGCCCGGAGATAACGGCAGGAAGGCACTGCGTGAGGAGGAGGAGAAGGAGGAGTGAGAGAGGGAGAGGAAGAGCCCTCAGGATGTAGCCGCAGCCCAGTGAATCCATCCAAGGTGACAGCGAGAGGAGTGCTGGTGGTGCCTGGTGGGCCTTGAGCAGCGTGGAGGGAGGTGGAGGAATGAGAAAAGAGCGGAGGAGAGATTTCTCACTTATTTGCTTGTGTTTACTCGGTGTGTGCGTGTATGTGTACGCGTGTGAGGGAGATCATGTGGTGTAAATGTTAAGAGCGGCCTGCAGCCATGCTGACAGTGCACTGCGGGGGGTGATTAGGACTGTGCCATCCATCTCAAAGGCTGGAGGTGGTGGTGCTGAGGGTGGAGGGAGAGAGAAGGCCTGTTTGGGAGACATGACAGTAGAGGATAGGTGGGTGGGTGGGGGGTGGATTACTGGCCAATGCTGATTAGCTGGCAGCTTAACGACACGCTGTGTTTTCCATCTCAGCGTCGGCACATGACCCGGGGCTGATTGGGTGGAGGGGGGGAAATGAAATGGTGTTTTGGATTATTTGTGGAGAGGAAGAGAAAGTGGAGTAGGGCTGGTTGCTGGGACATGAATATTCAACTCAGGCAATTACAAGATGTCCTACTTGGAGAGGGATAAGTGAGGTGACACTCAATTGCTGTGAAAGTGTCCATTTTTGGGCACAGTATCTTGAATGATTGGCCTGAGTGTAGAGAGTTTTGATTTCAATTTAAGACGTTTAATTTCTCTATGAATGCTGTTTTTCAATTATTTTTGTTTTGTTTAAGCTCATTTGTGTAATGGCATGACATCTGAGAAGAATATTGTGTTCTGTAAATTGTATATTCATGTATATGAGGTATATTTATATTTGGAAAATTCTTTGTTTTTTATAATAATTGATTCACGACACCCTGAGGTTTTTCTATGTGCGCCCTATGTAGCCTGAGGACCCCTGTTGTGATGAATCAATAAAATATGCACACCACATTATTTATCAAGATCATGGCTGTTTATATCTCTTTATTAAATCATTAGTTTGTGCAAAACATTCCTGCACACGCCCAACTATTGCTTGAAACTAATTCCAGTGAAAACCAATTGGACAAAGACCAGCAGGGCCAGTCACACAATCCAACCTCACTTTGCTGTTGTTCCTTATCAATATGCGTCATTGCATTCAAATGGTCTGTTTTGATAATAAGGGCGTCCTGCAATAGATTTTATTAAGCCTGTGCTATTCTTTTGGAGATGAATGTGGCTGTGGAGTGGTGATGACTGAGTGCTGTGCTTAGTAGGATGAATGGCAGCGGCGGCTCTGCGTTTTCTGGCTCATTGCTCTGAAATGACTCTCCCAGTGTCATTGTCAACGAGCACTGGGAGAGGGAGGATCTTTATCTCTTTTCTTCCTTCCCTGCTCCTTCTCCCTCTGCCTCTGCGGCCTGGTCTTTACTCTTTTTTTCTCTCCCTCACCTCGCCCTCACGGTCTCTGCCAGGCTTTCTTTCCATGCCTCTTTCTCTCTCTCTCTCTCTCCCTCTCGGTTCTCAGAGCAGGGAGCTCCCACGTCACCGCTTCCCCTGGAGCTGCTGAGGTGGGGGATGGGAGAGAGAGAGGGAGAGAGGGTGGAGGGAGGCAGGGAAGGAATGAGGAGGGAGGGGAGGGAGGGAGAGCAGATAGTCTGCCAGGCTGGTGAGGAGGTGGTGGTTTTCTGCAGGTTGCCACGGTGAGCCTGTCGATAGCACATCGAGCCACTTAGCTGCCGCACAAATCCCCTCTCTGCCCTTCACCTGCCAGAGGAGGAGGAGTGTGTGTGTGTTGTGTATCTGTCATATTGGCTGGTCCCTCTCATACACTGTTGCTATATGCTTCAGCTTCCTTTTCTAGTTGTTGAAGAACATAATAATGATCAGTTATATTATACAGAGATCACCTAAGCGTGAGGGCATGTATACTGAGACGATTGTATAGCTGATTACGGAAGGGTGTCTGCTCAGTCCAAGAGGTCATGAAGAACAATGGAGATCTGGAGTCTGCACCCTGGATCTTTATGTGATTTTGATGAGGAGGAAGCAAATGAGCATGATGCAGAGGAAGCAGACACCTGGAGATGACCATCATTATTCAGCGATCGTAATGCCCCACCGAAGACACTTCCAGGAGGAGACATTATTAAAAGTATTCCCTCACAGCAAAAAGTCCACATCCTGGTCAAGATGATACGTGTGCACCTGTTCTCCCACAGTCCAAAAACATGCATTAAGGAGGATTAGAGACTCTAAATCAGAGGTGTCAGACCTAGTCCACAAAGGACCGTGTGTGTGCAGGTTTTTGTTCCAACCAATCGAGAGCACACAGTTTGACCAATCAACTGTTTGAAGATGGAGATCAGTTCATTGAAAGATTCAAGTGTTGTGTGCTGCTGCTTGGTTGGAACTAAAAAAGCCCTTTGTGGAATAGGTTTGATACCCCTGCTCTAAACTGAGGCTGAGGTGTGATTGAGCGTCTGAATGGTGAATGTTATGTGATGGACTGGACAACATTGGGTACAAAGTGTGTAAGATAGTAGATGAATGGATTCTGTTGAAATACATGGCAACTTTTAATGGGTCCCCAGTTTTGGATGAATGTAAACAACGGTTGTCATCACTGAGTTTGACTGAAATGGCAGCTGACACCTTCAGCTCATAACAGCAAATTAAAATACACATTTTCTTGCTGGCTTGGTGGATGCGTGCAGTGGGGAAGGGCCTTGGCTCTGAGGCCTCATTGTCCAGAGTCTGTGTGTTCTCTCTGTGTCTCTCCCACAGCCCACCAACATGTTTACAGCATGTCTACTGTTGGTTGGTTGGAAACTGTAAATGGCCCTCAGGTGTGGGTGTAAGACTGAATGGTAATCTAATCCAATGCTGAAACCAGGAGTGCACATTGTTCAAATATTTCAACACCATCACAGATATCCTTACTTCATCTGAGCTTCCTGAATGAAATAAAAAGACCATTTTTCCCAAATTATGAGACCTGGAACCTGAGGCAAAAGGAACCACTGAAATATTTGTACAATTTAGGAAAGCATAAAAATATAAACACCTTTCAAAAGGATCACTGATGACAAACAGTAGAGGGGACCTTTGTGTTTCTCACATTTACTGCTCACCAGCGCTATTAGATTTTAGTACAATCCCACCTCATTCTTATTGGCTCACTGCGGCTGATGAAATTTGTGCTCCAGTATTGAAATTTGGTTATAAATGACAAGGCATTCACAATTTGTGTCAGAATAAACCCCCAGAGAAGCAAAACAAAGGTCAAACTGAATGCTTCATTTTCAGCATAGACAGGCTTTAGAGGTGTGCAGTTGAGTGCAGGGAAGCACTGCAGTGAAGGTTTCTATCCCCACGATGGCTTTTAATATTAACCTGTCAAGGGCAACATTGCTCCCACACGCTGACTTCATCTGGGTGTGTGTTGTCATGTGATAATGACACATGACACATCGGTGAATCACAAGATTCCTGTGGCTCATCTTATTAAGTCTGATGCCAGAATAAGTCTGACTGTTGCACCGGGCAGGTGGCACATACTTCAATACGCAGTTCACTCCACACACTGATAATATTCTGTTTCTTCCTGTTTAGCAAGCTGATTAGGTGAACAAACACCTACAGTCAGATGCATTCTTTACATTTTTTTCCGTTTGGGTTAAAAGATGTATGAGCCACATATGAGTTTTTAAACAGCAATGCTCACTGTAACCAATCTGCGATTGAGCAGCTAATGCCTAGTGGTGGGGTCTAAATTACATAGCACTCATATTACAAAATGATTACACACACAGACACACACTTGTCCAAGTCTATTATCTGCCCACCACCAGCAGCAGACAGGAACCAGAGGCTGCTGTAAGTTGGATTAATGTTAAGAGGAAACTTCACATCTATGTGGCATGAGGACGACCCGCCTGCGTTTATTGTATTTTTCTCAGTAATTGTGTGTCTGTGTGTGTGTGTATATCTATGGAGAGGACATTTACCGGCACTGTGCCTTTGTCAATATCCTTTTCTTTTGTGCGTGATGGAGTGCAATAAACACAGGATCATAATATGCATGCAACTGTGTTCATGGCTGTGTATGAGAGAGGTGCAGAGAGTGAGATAGGGGGTGAGAGAGAGAGAGAGAGAGAGAGAGAGAGAGAGAGAGAGAGAGAGAGAGGGACCCTCTCTGCTAACTTGTCCAATGTCATGCAAATTACTCCAGCTCCCGGCCTGAGTTGAGGGAACAAGGCCATTGATTGGAGTACCTTGAACTGTTGCTGCATGCTGCTCAATGATGTCCTGTGGGGGAGTAAATTTGCTTATTGTGATTGAATTTAAATTTTTTTTTGAGGGTGCTACACGGCGGGGAGAATGAGACTGAAGGGAGGAAACATTGAGAGAAATGACACAGGGAATGTGAATGAAAGTGTGAATGGTTGCCACTTCAAGGAGAAAGGTTTTATATAAGAGGAAAAAACTCCAAAAAAGGATTGGTTGGACCACACTGAAATCAGGGAAACGACTACAGGCTCTTACTGTTCCAAGTGCTCCACACATTTTCTGATTAGAATGAGCTTGGGTTTTTGTTGTCTATTTTAAGTCAACACTCAAAGCATATTCTACAATTTACTGTACCAAAACAACACCCTCAACACTTGTATGAAATCACAAGGCTCTTTTAAAATTCCTATGAGTGATAGGACCATTGAGCAACCATGATGTTTCGCCAATACCTCTTTTAAAGCTGCATCCTACGGTTTTAAATGCTGGTTAATAAAAATCCTCAACCAGTGCAGTATTTTCTCCTCTTCGGGTGCAGTTTGCAGAAAACCCCAGTGCCTGAATGGGAAAAACAGAAACCATATATTAGTGAAGCATTTGAAAAATGTTAGGCCTTCGCTGTAACTGCGCTGGGCAGTAAAACTTAATCCAATTTTTGGGCCGTGTTGACAACGCAGAACATATCGGATAATGCCAGCTATATCCCTGAAAATACATCCCTCGTGCGAATCAATACAGCTTGCAGTCTTGTGACAGTATCTGGTGGCAGTGGTTGAGTTTAAAACATATCCAACCTCAGTGCATTGATCTGCACGAGAACAACTTGTTTGGATTTTTATGTGAGGGTTATCAGGGCTGAGAGCGCAGAACTAACAATGAGGGGAAATGGATTCTCAAACATTGAGAGACAATGGAGAAGCACAATAAATAGATATTTCAGGGAGAAAATGAGGAACAATGCAGCACGCTATTAGTTCCCGCTCTTGGTGCCCTTTCAGCGCCGCCGCCTCTCTACTGCTGGTATTAATCACACCGTTCTTCACAGCTCTGCCCTCATCCCTCCATCCTCGCCCACTGTATTCAACTTGACCTTTTCCTTCTCTTGGCCGCTTCCACTCGGCACCCAGGAGCCTTTTGATATGTGGGAACATTTTCTCTGACCAGACATCTCGCACCCTTGGTTACACACTGGAGGAGAGGATGGGGGGGGGGGAGGCGGGGGTGGGTGAGAGAGAGACACAAAAAGAGTGAGAGTGAGATGGGAAGCAAAGGAGAAGACGAAAGACAGCCCAGCCCAATGAAAGAAACTCCAATTTTTCCCAAGAGAAATAGTGTTTGAGATATTGGGTTGAATCTCAATTGTGTTTCATAGAAGTTGTTCCATGTGTGGGTCCATGGACATTTCTGTTTAGAGTCTGCATGTCCTCGTGTTGTGTGCTGGTTTTCTCCAGCTTCTCTCCTTTCCTGCACTCAAGACTCCAAATATCTCAATATGAGTGTGAGAGTGAATGGTTTGTGTGTGTGACAGGACTGGAGACCTGTTCAAGGTGTGTCTCCTGTTGTCGTGGAGAAAGGCATCAGCCGAGGAACAAAGCGGGTCAGAGAATGGATGGATTTCAGGTGTTTGAGTCTTAATAATGCCGATCAGGAGAAGTGTTAATTGAAGTCATATGTGTGTCAAACTGTTTTTTAATTCTACCTCTAGCATTGCTCTCTTCATCATGCTTTGGATCCCAAGAGATTAGAGAGATGGATGCCCGGGCACAGACAGAGAGAGGGAGAAATCACCAGAGAGAAAATATAACATTAGATCTTTTTAAATACACATTAGTGTGAGGGATGGGGGGAAAAATTAGATTTTATTCAGGGGGAGATTTGAAAATAACACTTGAATTTCACTCTGAGTAAAAGAGCAGAGAGGGGTGAGAAGAGGTGGAGCAGGATGGAAGCATTAATGCCAAATTAGCAGGAGAGGACCTGAGAGTAATTCGATTTGCTTCAGCGGCCGAGGGAGGAAAAAACTGGAATTATCCCCCAGATCTGTGGAAAGTATTGGGTACGGAAGAGCAAGAGGAGAAAAAATACGTACAGGAGGGGAGGGTGAGCGGTAAGAAGAGGAAGGAATTTTGTAAAGGGAGACAGAAAAAAGCTGTTGTGTTTTGGCACCAACTCTCTATCCACCGCTCACCTCTCGGGGTCTTCCTCCCTGGTCCCCTTCAGAGCGTTAAAGACCCCATAAATAACTCACAGTCTCATCCAGAGACACAAAAGACAACAGGATGCTCTCCTCTCCTGCTGCTGCTTCATTTCAATGCCCTGTGCTCCGTGCTGCTGCGTGGAGTCAGTTAGGGGCTGAAAAACATCATTAAAAACCAATAGCTTCCTTTTGACGCGCACTCCAGCACCCGCCCCCGACATTGTTGTGTGTTAATCATGTTAAACAACACTGTGTTTGGCTGCAGCACGTTCCCCATAGGCCCAGAACAGGTGGCCATTAACGGAGGTCAAAAGCTCGTTAAGTGTGGGTGAGTCTATGTGTGTGTGTGTGTGTGTGTGTGTGTGTGTGTGTGCGTGTGTTGTTGAGGCACATAGAGAGCATAGAGAAAATCACTGGGATAAACATTACAGACACAAGTGCACAAAGGACTGAGTTGGATGTACACAAACAAATGCACACTTGCATGTACACACACACACACACACACACACACAAACAGGACTGAATGCTCTGCCTGTACAAAAAGCCAAGCAGAGAGTTGTTGAGGGGCCAGAGAGGGAGGGTTGTCTGCAGATTCATAACTTAGAGGCCTTGTGCAAGTCCACATACACACACACACACACACACACACACACACACACACACACACACACACACACACACACACACACAGAGGGAGAGAAAGAGAAAGGAGGCCAATCTGGCAGTGAGACACAGCAGCACACATTCACTGGACACACGCACGCACACATGCGCACACACACGCACGCACTTAACGGACACAGATAAACGTGCACATTCTTGGGAGAGCACACACGGGAATGAGCATTCAGAGGCAGCCATAAATATGGACAGACACACTGGCTCACACACACACGCAGAGGGAGAGAGGGTGGCGTGGGACCAGGAGGTCTTGGCTGCGTCTGCTCCACGTGTCTGAGCTGTCCTTGGGTTTCCGGCCCTCTCAGAGAGCCTGCTGATTTATGACACAGATCACTGTGTGTGTGTGTGTGTGTGTGTGTGTGTGTGTGTGTGAGAGAGAGAGGGTTGTTTGATGGAAAGACTATGACACCAACAGCCAACTGTATAATGCCAAATCAACAAACATACCCAATATGCTTCATTTATGTTGTGAGAAAGAGATTTTGCAGTTCTATTTCAAACGAGGTCTGTGGAAGTTAACATTAAGACGCTGTAATATCACATTACAAGTTCATTACAAGTGGATCCAACAACCGTACCAAGTCACAATGGTGCTGGAAAAATATTAAAACATGATACTATCACCATTTACGTAAGAGATTATATGGCAACATTTGCTATCCTTAACAAAGACAAGCTGTGCGTGGTTAACTCTGTCTAATACGATGTTGACTGTATGTGTGACTGTTTCGCTTTCGTGCCAACTGGTTAATTTCCAACCATGAACGGTGATTTGAACTACAGTAAATGGTGAAATAAAAGGTTTATTGATCGCTATCACTGCTGATAACAGCTTTATGTAAGACTAAAATAATTTTGCACATGGTCACATGCAGGAAATAATTAACACACGCACACACACACACACACACACACACACACACACACACACACACACACACACAACCAATTGGTTGAAACACAACATAACTTAACAGCACTCAGCAGTGGAAAATACAATGCAAAGTCAATTTACTGTAAGTGGTGCAGTACTAGGAAGTTGGTTTGTAAGATATGTGTTTACAGCATTTATTCCACTCTAATCCATTACTGTGCATTACTGTGGCTTTGATTTAACAAATTTAGGGTCAAAAGCCCCTCAAAATGAGAGCCAAGTTGTAACAAATTGGAGCGACTCTTTGCGGGACAAGATGATAAAAGGGGCTTTGTCGTCTAATAGGCCGGCGCCTTTCCTACGAGGCGGGGTCAAAATGTCCGTGGTGAGAAAAAGGCTGTGGTTTAAATCACAAGCTGTGGGGAAAAGGTTTAAGACAGTCTGTAACCTAAATCTAACAGTGAGATTTATCATCACACAAGTCAGCTATTCTGTCAGATCGTGTCCTACTTATAATATCACCCTCATGTTTCGGCTACCAGCAGGGAATTCTCTTTTTGTTCACACAAACAAGAAAAAAAAAAAAAAAAAAAAAAAGAAGAATTTAAAGAGCAAATTACCCTCCACTCGACATCACAGGGAATAACACAGTCTGGCAAATCTCGAGCTTTGAACCAGTGTTGGTGTGAATTTTTTAGTGCGCTGAATCTCTCCCAAATGACCCGAGCACCCAGCAGGTTTGTACGGACTTAACATGAATTTTAATTTGTGTGCCGTGGGTTTCTCTTTGATATAGTGCTATTTCTCATGTGCAGCATGTGTCAGTGGAAACCTTTCCCCCATTTGCATACAATATCATTAAAATATTTTCTCCTCTTTGCATACAGAATCATTAAAATGAGCAACTATTTGCATAAGAGTGTAATGTGTGGTGGGTGCATGTAAATAAGATGTGTGTTCAGAAATGTGCGTGAGATTACCCGGGTGTGTGTGTGTGTGTGTGTGTGCCTGTGTGCATAGAGCCATATGTTTGTTAGTATTTTTCCACAAGGGGTTTTCATCTGCATTCAGGTCTCTCTCTCACTCTCTCTCTCTCTCACACACACACACACACCCCTACAAACACAGAGGCCTGTAGAGGGAGAGATGGTGGGAGACGGGAGAGGGAGAGGAGCAGCGAACCGTAAATTATGGATTTTGAAGGATTTCCCATTGCTGCAGGAGTGTGGATCTACTGAGAGAGGGGTGGGGGGGGGGGGTGGGGAGGGGTGGGGGGGGTGGATAGAGGTAGAGGTTAAGCCACATAATGAAGGGTGGAAATGAGAAGAGAAAGAGAAAGACAGAGACAGTGGTGAAGTGGAAAGAAAGAAAGAGAGAGAAAAAAACCTGCAAGGGGTTGAAAAAAATGTGTATTTGCTTCAGGGAGCTCCGGGGGCAGGTGAGAGAGAGAGAGGGAGAAAGAGAGAGAGAGAGAGTGGGGAGGTGAGGGCAGGCATGCCTGACCAGTTCAACACCTCTTTTTCCACAACTTGGACTTTCTCCGGCGAGGCCCCTCTCTGTCTCTTTTTTTCCCCTCAGGCCACTGTGTGAAACGAAGCAGAGTCAGGTGGTGAATGCTTAACCATGTGTGGCAGTGGATCAAAACATTTTTCTGGTGGAAGTGCTTTAACACAGGCTGTAAAAGTCTGGATGGCTGATAACCTGCGTGCAGGGCCGCTGCACACACACACACACACACACACACACACACACACACACACACACACACACACACACACACACACACATACACACACACACACACACTCACACTGTTCACAAACATTCACACACATCTGTTCATGTTCACATACACCACATGCGTACACACCCACACACACACACACACACACACACACACACTTCTGAGATGTTACCAGTAACAGATAAGATTTAGTGCCGTGTTGTTAACTGCCAATCTAAACACATTCAACTTATCTCATCTTCTTCACTTTTTTTTATTGTTCTGTTCACAGCTACACACGGTCCTGGCAAGAAGAAAACCAATACAATGACGTAAATTTAACCAAAAAAGTGTTGGGAAAGCTTGTGTACCGGACTGCTGAGAACCTGTGTTAAAATCTCTCTGAGAACGTAAAGCATTGTGCTAAAATCATAAAAAAGTAAAGACAAAGAATATTGTCACATTCAACACACTCTGTTTCCATTTGTTAACTACACTCAGTTTCTGGAGTTTTTACACAGATTACTGTCATAACCACCTGCAACCACTGCAGCACCATGGCCTGACCCTGACCCCTCGCTCTGACCTTAACCCTGAAGGCGTCCCTGTAAAATTTAATGATTGACGTTATGGAGCATTTGGTTCCTGTAAGGGAGACAAGTTCTCACAATGTGACTGTGTAAACAGATTTATGTTGCCACAACATGAGTAGCGCACGTCCACCACAGTCCACTGCAGCTGTCTGCAGACTTTAACTATGTTTTAAGACACAATAATGTCTGAGGGTCCTGGCTCATCTTTCCTGCAGAGCGGTCTAGATTTGATATTTAATTGTTTTCCTGACACAAGTTTCTTGCAAAAAGTGAGATGACTGATGTTGGACAAAATAAAGGTGGCAAATTCTACGACTTCTTTTTGCACTTAAAGATTTAATAACCAAACAACACCATAAGTGTCAGGATTTCTCATAAAAGAAGCAGAATGTCCTGGCAGGATTATGCTCAGAGAAATGGGGCAATCTGGAGAAAAAACATTTGTTTGTAGCAGAGAACTGGAGATCAACAAAGGGAAGCTTAAAGGGAAAATAAACCCAGAAGAAATTACAGTTACAATCAATATTACTGAAAGTCAGTTACTTGATAATTAGCTTTGACAGAAATACTGGATGTGAGGGAAAACAGATTGTTAAGCTCTGTCCAAAGAAAGAAACACTTATGACCCCTCCCACCCACAACAAATTTTCATTTGCAATTGTTATGATTGTTGTGTACAAAATAAAGATGTAGATCAAAGTGTGTTAATAAGTGATCTTTAGAGGTGTGATTTTGCATTCTTCCAGAATAGTGGTTGACTGATTAGTCCCATCGATTTTTCAGAGCTATCAGAGCTTGATTGATAATATCCAACCTGGAAGCCAGACTCAAAACAAGCAGAAGCATTTAGTATTAATCAACGAGTCCTCTCGAACTGCACAACCTTTTCTTCCAAATCAAACCATATAACCACTGACACTGACTGGTCACTTCTTTGATGCACTGCCTTTGCTTTTCATAAAACTATCATAACACATCATAAGGTTATTAATAGCCGTTTTCCTTATCATTTATGTGTCTCTTCAAATGTGTTTTCATGCACTTCTGTTCCTGGGCAACAAATCATAATCTGAGTATCAGCCTGTCAAGTGAAGAAGTGTTCCCATATTCACAACGAGCTGCTGAAATACTGAATATATGTGTGAGAAGATTTTGTTTTCCTGCAGCTGTTTTATTGTTGGACTGTTCCTCGAGTCGCTCCACAGCATCGTCCACTGCCTGCAAACCTGTCGGTGGCGGGAACAGAGCGGCTGTGGGAATGTGGCCCCACATCCTCCAGTGGGTGGCACGGCATGTGTCACCATTAGGTGCTACACACACACACACACGCACACACACACACACACACACACACCTGAACACCAACGCGGTCAGAAACACACAATGTTTGCTCAGTTAACACATCTCAACTGACGCAGTAGGTCAACACTCTCTCTCTCTCTCTCTCTCTCACACACACACACACACACACACACACACACACACACACACACACACACACACACACACACACACACAGTTACTGTTTGTCTCATTTGATGAACACTTACTGGAAGATGTGACAAAATTTTCCATGACATACATGATACAAATCCATCTGAGGTTAAAGAAACAAACAAACAAAAAAAGAAACGTTTGAACTGTCAGTGTTTTCGCAGTGAGTCTGTCAAATATCAAGCAGGAAAGGAATAGATATATGGGAGGAAAACACATAAATTGTAATGTATAATTAGAGGTATGACAGCTAAAAAGAACGATCAGGCCAGAAGGGGAGTGCAGATCTCGACACCACTGTGCACCATCTGCCAAAATGAAAGATTTACAGCACAGCTGATTAGAGCACTCAGTGTTGGAAAAGGAATTTTTTAAAAGGTGAGATGGTTGGCTCTTCAACAATGTCCCTTTATCGACGAATTTCAAAGAGAAAACAAAACAGAATATCATTCAAGGACAAGGCCACAATGAAACTCAGACATTAATGATGAGAAACATGTGAGAGATCATCTAAAAATGATAGCCTTCCTAAAGGAGCATGGAAGCAAAAATGAAGTTGAAGGTAGAGAAAAAGGAGAAGAAAGAAAAATAGGGTAAAATCTCCTCTTTGTGAGATCTTGCATTTGTTAACCGTTTCTGTACTTGCCTTTTAATTTGACCATAGAGATGGAGTACAAAGACATTAATAGCGTGCCCACACCAGTGGGGATGGTTTACTACATTTTATTTTGAGGCTGAAATCAAATTTGAAGATGTTAAATCAGTGAACGATCACAGGATAATGTTACCTCGCAGTGCTGATTGAATTCATTAGCAAACAAATGCAGGTGCAAATACTTTTGGCCGCTTCATAGATACTGGTGAACACAAACATTTTTGCAAGATCTCATAGTGTTTCGAAAGACTTAACAAAAGCAAATCTATTTTATTTCCATGTCTTCCCATGTCCTTTTAGACACACAGTAAAGGCTAAAACTCAGTCATGCACTTTTGAGGATTTTCTTTTGGTGGAGCAAGGTTGACAGCATGAACAAGAACGAGGACAACAATTCTGCATGCATAAAAAAATGTACACATATAAGCATTTATCTGTATTAGGACAAAAACAATGTCCATTGTGTAGTTTACAGTTGTGAACAAACACACATTGTACAGTGCTCCACCTATATTGTTCTTTGTCATACAGCCTACCTTTTAAGTATATTTATCAGTCCATATAGTTTGTGTGTGTGTGTGTGTGTGTGTGTGTGTGTGTGTGTGTGTGTGTGTGTGTGTGTGTGTTGTGTGTGACTGCGAATCAGTGGAGCAGACAGTAAGCACAGGTCTGGCTCAAACTGGCCTGAGGCGACTTTAAACCACACCGAGCAGCGTCATCGGCTGCAGCCTTCACGCTGGATGAGTCCCCGCTCCTCTGACGCTCTCCAGAGAAGACTGTGTGGTTGGTGTGCGTGTGTGTGTACTTGTGTGTGTATGTGTGTGTGTGTATTTGGGTAGTAAGAATAATAATCATGGCCCCTTAGATACACTTCAAACTCAGCCAGACGTGACATCTCTAAACCACGCAGAAAAGCTTGCACATATGTGCGTCTTACTATGTGTGTGTGTGTGTGTGTGTGTGTGTGTGTGTGTGTGTGTGTGTGTACATGATGGGGGTGGGGGTGGGGTTGGGGAGGAGTGTGAGTGTCGTTCAACGTCTCTCTGTCAGAGTCCTTGGAGAGACAGACTGTACTTGCAGCTGGGGAGAACAGAGGACAGGTGTGTGTGTGTGTGTGTGTGTGTGTGTGTGTGTGTTTCACATGTGTCCTCCCTCCTTCCTCTCCTCTTTGTTTACTTCTCTCTCTGGACCCACACATCATCCACAGAGCTGGAGCCAAATGGCTGCTGGTTGGAGTCCAGCTCTGACTGTTATATAAACCTCATGTGCAGTGTGTCCTTATCTCAATCAGTCCACAGCCAGGAGTGTGTCTGCACCCCACCTCATCCTCGGCTGAACCTATCTGCTGCTGGAGCCTGGTTGGTTGGAGGTGTAAAGGTGAAAGGAAAATGTTCCAGGAGGCTCTAGAGACTCTGGTATGACTCAACAAAAAAAAGAAAAAAAAAATGAAAAAAAGAACAACAATCTGGCTCTGTCCCAAGAAATTGCTTTCCTTTATACTGTAATTGTTCTGTTTGTCCAGAACTAGCAAATAAAGAACAATATGCCAGTTATAATTATAAATCCTGTTATCACAAAACACACCAAGTACCTGGTGGAGAGTGTTTGGAGCTGAGGCCTTTCTGTCTGGAGTTCGCATGTCCTCTTGGTTTTCTAGTTTTGGAGACTCTAAATTGCTCCTAGGTGTGAATGTGAGAATAGTTTGTGTTTATGTGTGCCATGCAATGGACTGGTGACCTGCCCAGGCTGTATTTCCCGCCTTTGTCTTGCGAAGAACAACAAAAACTCTACATTGACATGTGAATGTGAGTGAGCATTGAGTGTATGAAATGTCATTTCATTTTTAAACTATTAAATAAATATGTGATAAAGGCGTTTTTGCTGGGGCGAAACTTAAGCTTTCTTCTGCTCTTTTCCAAATATATGTCCTCTTCTCTGCTATGACCAAAGTTGAACCATCGGGATGAGATCACCTTGGTGTCCATATTTTTCTGAACCAATGAACTGAACCTTGATACAAGTAAAAAAAAAAGTCACATTTTGCTCCAAAAATCCAACAAAGCATGTAATCCTGGTGACAATGTTTGTCGCCTGGTGCTTATGTTTCGTTCCTATCCTCATTTGATTTCACGTGTTTGGGAAGCCAAATGACAGTTTAAACCTATTTACCCTGCAGTAAAACAGGCAAATCTTTTAAATATACACAGCTTCATTTGTACAGAAATGCATGTGTTGACAGTGAGCAGGGCTAGACGACTAATCTTATTAAACCGCCAACACATCAGTTCTTTATCGGCCGGTGAGGTGCGGACTGGGAATTTGATGCGATGTGCCTCTTTTCTGTTTGACTCATCAGTCATTGTCAACTGTCTTTACTCTTCAGCTGGATCATGTATCAGAACATGTAGCAGTTCAGCTTGGCTCACAAAACAGTCATGAATCTACAAGCTTGTGGTGCAACCTGTTTTAATAACAATGGCCTAAAAGTATTTTGGCTAACAATAAATTAAACAAATAAGAACTGGTACAACAGGCTCCTGCTATTATATTATAAAGCATGCTGGTGCATAGTCATGCTGCCTCGCCTCCCTGAGACATAGGTCATAGTGATCTATCTATCTATCTATCTATCTATCTATCTATCTATCTATCTATCTATCTATCTATCTATCTATCTATCTATCTATCTATCTATCTATCTATCTATCTATCTATCTATCTATCTATCTATCTATCTATCTATCTATCTATCTATCTATCTATCTATCCATCCATCCATCCATCCATCCATCCATCCATCCATCCATCCATCCATCCATCCATCCATCCATCCATCAATTGTTCTGTCTGGAGCTAGCTAGTTAGCTAGATACAATAAATAGCTATAGCTAGCTACATAGTTAAATAGTATGTTCTAGATAGTATATATAGGATAATCCCCTCAAGGTACTGTACAAGTACAAGCACAGAATCAAATCAAAATATATTGCACTAACATGTATATCTCTAGGATGTTTCATCACTAATCAATCAGACGTGTTCAGACATTTGTGTGTGTGTGTGTTTGATGTATATAAGCAATGTTATGAAGCAGGTGCTCATTAAGTACAGATAATATCAATACACTACAGTGTGTATATGAGAGACTAACTTATAATATGGAGTTCTGAAGTTTAGCTGATGAAACACCAGGTTACTCTTCTTGTTTCTTCCTCTCACATGAGTGTCACTGACTTTTGGACTCAGAGCAAACACTGGACTGTGACAGTGAGACATCTGGTTGAAGGACGGTCCTCCTACGGCAGCGCCGCACAAACAAACACACTGTGCATGCTCAGCGGTAAATCACACTCGAGCACATAAACACACTCCCCATATGTGCACTCTCACACACTTCTGTGTTTTTCCTAAACAGCACTCATGTGTGAGACGAGTCCGCCATATCGCCTTGTTCTCCAAAATCATGTTTTTTTTCCCCTCTCCATTTCCTTCATTGTTGTTAGTGATGACTCAGAGGAGTGGTGAGTCACCGCACCCTCCAGGTCGCTCACACACACATCGACATACACACCCACACACACACACACACACACACACACACACACACACACACACACACACACACACACACACACACACACACACACACGCACACACACACACACACACACACAACCTTTAACACCCTTCTTTCCTTTTTTACTGGAAGCAGGTCCTCTTTTTTAAGTCTGAGAAATATTTTTGTTTTCCTTTCCTGGTTCCCTTTGCTCCCCTGGTCTCTCTGGGGTGCTGTGTGCATGTGTCTGTGTGTGTGTGTGTGTGTTTGTGTGTGTGTGTGTTTTCGTGTGTGTGTGTGTGTTAATTAAAGTTGGGAGGAGAGCTTTGGAGGAGAAGAGAGTGTGCTGCCAAAGGCTGCTGCATAAAGTAAACATGCAGACACACAGTCACATGCAGACAGCACACACAGATGAACACACACACACACACACACACAAACACACAACCTTCCTTCCCCCATGTTTTTACCCTCTCTAAGTACTGTATGAGTAAGATTTACTACATTGGGACAGATCTGTCTTTTCCATGTTAAATCCTTGAACGTTCCTGTGTGCTGGTGTACATGCTGCTCAGAGACACCTCTTGGGCCTTTATTGGATAAAATACGGCGTTAGCTCCCCACATCCAGGTCTGTCACCTCTTTGCTCCCACTATATCACTTTGTTAGAGCCAGGCCTGACAAAGAGATGTAATAAGTTCCAGGCCCGGGGCTGAAGCATATTTAACATCATCTGGCAGAGTGGTGAGGAGAAAGGTGTAAAGTTTAACCCTGTCTGAGTGTTTTAACCACAGCAGAGTGGTTTGGTTGTCTTGCTGCAACCAGCACGGTGAGCACACAGCAGCGCAGCAGCTGTTTTTCTTCCATGAAAGAGGACTTTTCAGAAATCCTTCACCATGGAAACTCCCTCCTGAAACCATCGGCAGCATCTGGAATCCTGTTTTTATTAGGGCATGAAAAACAAAAATAAAACAAAAAAAAAAAAGCTGCACCTCTTGGAAAAACATGAGCTACAGTCGGAGTGGCCCTGTTGCCAGCGTTCAATTACATTTTACCGAGAACAGCAGACAATCAGGCAACACGCCCCGGAGAAGCGATTGGTTTAACCACAGACCTCAAAAATGTTGGGGGTGATCATAATGTGTAAACCATTTTAATCAAAAGTACCACACCAAACAGCCATATATCACAGAAGTGCTCTGCAGGCTGAACCTCAAAATAAATCCCAGCGAAAGCAGTTACGTGGTGTGAAGCAACACAGAGAGCTCTTGCTGCAGATTTCCACTCGGGGGCCTGAGCAAAAGTAATAATACAGCCTACGTGCAAAATAAATCTAAAATGAAATCAGTTTCTTTCCCTAATTCCTACAGAGATATTGAAGGTAGATGGGTGAGAATTATTCCTCTTACCATCTCGGCCCCGCAGGCTTTCAGCCGTTTGTTTCAAACTGGTGCTTCATGTACTTGGACTACGAGTCCAAAAGAGTGTGATTATGCATTCAGGCCTTGCAAGGGATACGGTGTGTGTGTGTGTGTCTGTGTGTGTGTGTGAGAGAGAGCGTGTGTGCACGACGAGCCACTCTGCTTTCAGTGGGAAAAAGAAGGAGAGTGAGAGAAGGGGGCTTTAAAATGCAAATCCCTCCCGCTGCTTTATCTGCCTCCTCTCATAACGTCCATAGCAACACGGATATGGGCCGTAATGAGGAGGACACACAGGTTAACAGCACTGAGCTGTCTCAATGGGTGTAGTTGACATGTCCTTCATGTTCTCTCTCTCACACACACACACACACACACCTAAACACACACACACTGTGTTATCGGAGAGATCGAGGAGGTGTGTGTGTGTGTTCGCTTAGAGCCATAAACAGACGGGAGCAGGACACGGCGATTCAGCTGATAAGCCTCATTGGACTGTTGGCAGCCTGAGACTTTACACACACTCACACACATGTGCCCACAGACACGCACCCTCACTCTCTCTTTTATTTGACAGTGCCGGGCTGATTTCGATTTATGAGCGTATTAGCGCCATTACCAGAACACGTGTCGAGGCGCTGCTCCACTGAGGAGGTGGAGGGTCATGTTTGACTGCACTTACATGTACACACACTCACACCAACAAGCACACACGCACACACACACACACACACACACACACACACACACACACACACACACACACACACGCACACACACACACTCCTACCTCATACCGCAGCAGAGGAAAATGGGTGAGAGCTCATGAGAAAGAGCGTGAGCTGTGTTTTTATTTTGATCGATCGGTAAACAACGTGGCAGACAGCGCGGCTTTGTGTGAGTCACCGCAATCAGAATAATTTTAACCTACTAAGAATTTCCAGATGAAAAAGGACAAAAAGCAGATAAACAATTGGAATTCTGATTTATATCCTCCAGAACAAAAGCAAAACGTGGAAAGTTAGG
This sequence comes from Karalla daura, assembly GCA_029224185.1. NCBI lineage: Eukaryota > Metazoa > Chordata > Actinopteri > Chaetodontiformes > Leiognathidae > Karalla > Karalla daura. The sequence continues at coordinate 16,099,398 of CM055189.1, forward strand.
AATGCTAACAATAAAAATCATAAAGACAAATAGATAAAAAACACCCAAAAAACAAACTAAGCAGTGACCATTTTAAAGGCAGTGAAATGTGAGAAATCTTAAATAGTGCAACTCTTGAAAGTCAACATTTTGACTTATTGTCGTATTCTTTACTTAGCGTTGCATCATTTTGATTCTAGCACACAAATCATACTTCTGTCACTCCAGGACTTTCATCCATTGTTTGCTTTTCCATGAGATAAAATACTTCCATACACACAAAATCATCAAAGTACACACACCTCACTGTGAGATGCAGCAAAAAAACACAAAAAAACAAACAAAACAAAACAAAAAAACAACAACATGTACTGTGTTGCTGAACACTCACTACCAGCGATACCTATACAACAGCCTGGATCAAACATCACAAACTACTAAAATAGCTGCACAGGCAAATAATGTGAGGGTATAACATGTAGAATAAAGCCAACAGACACATCACATCACACACCCAGGAGTCACCTGATAGATGTAAATGATCAGAGCAAAGTGGATTCCATGTTTTCTTTCTTTCTTTTTGTACGAAGGAAATGCGAAACTTTCCTGAAGAAGCACGGGAGTCTGTTTCTGCAAAACGCCTGCAAATAAAAAAAGATTTTAATTGAGGTAGCATTTGTCAGTATATTGGTGGATTGGCTCTCCAGATATGCAAGGAAATGTTTTTCAACATCAAAGGCTGTTGAATTAATAACTTCAAAATCCCCTTCACTGAAAAATCCAGTATCTGTGCTTATGCTCACTTTTCAATAGTTTGACTTCCTAACACAAGATGTCTCCTACTTCATCATACACTCAATTTACGTGTCTATGTTGAACCTCTTGATCTTCCCTCATCCCTCGTCTGAGATTCAAGTAAACACAGAGAAATGTTCCCCCGTCGGCGGCTTCATCTGGAGGCGTTTTGTCTCAGACTCAGCAGGTGGAGACTTTCATGTTTCAGTTCAAGACTCTGACAGCAATGTTCTCTCTTTTGGCATTTTATTTTTTAGCATTTTACTTTTTTTTTTTTAACTTTTTTATTTGTTGTCCTTAGGTGAAACTGCTGTTGAAGGATGACAGTAAATTCGCATTTTTCTGTGAAGAACGTTTCTCAGAAAATGTTAACTTGAAGCAGCAGCCGTCAGCTCTATGACGTACATTCAGTCCATATCAATACGTTTTCATGTATCTTTGTTTGGATGGATCTTATATTTTCAGAAAATTTCTCTGAAAGCAGTTTGTTTAACCTATTTAAACTGCAACTGTATCTTATTTTGTGTCCTGAATATGACCTCCATGTATTTTGTTATTCTGTGATTGCTCTCTCTGGGTAGATTTCACCACACATGAGTTAAACTCTATACAATTGTATCCTATCATTTCATTTCGTCTGCCACAAAAATTCTATAGTAGCGCCATCTCGTTGACATCAACCAGTCAAGATAAAGATGACAGACACACAGTGGATGCATGCCATACACACACACACACACACACACACACACACACTGGCATGATGTGTTCATGCTAAAACAACAGTGTGGCAGCCTGCGACCACCGTGCTGGTAATAATGAGGGTGCAGAGCGGCGCCTCGGGCCCTCCTTCCTGCCTCGGGGAGGGGGGACAGGGGTTTGGAGGTGGGGTGTGTGTGTGTGTGCGTGTGCGTGTGTGTGTGTGTGTGGGGGGGGTCTGGCTGAGGCTCCCTCGGTGCGTGGGGATGCATCACTGGAATCATTTAATTCATACCGTAAACGTGACAGGGTTAATGAGTGGCAAAGAGAGCCTGGGGACCGGGGGGTTGTGTGGGGGTGGTGGACGGGTGGGGGGGTAGGATGTGTGTATGTGTGGATGGATGGGTTGGTGGCATGTATGTGGTGTGGGTGATATTTGTGTGTGTGTGTGTTTGTAGGGGGGAGTGTTGTGAACATGATATGCCGAGGCCAGGGTGCTGCACCCTGCAGTTATCGCTAATGCTGTTTAATTCTAGATGCAGCACTGAGGCCTACAGAGAAACTTCTGGAAAATGGCCGGATGGCAGCATTAGTGCTGCATAAGTGAGTGTGTGACAGGCATGTGTGTGTGTGTGTATGTGTGTGTGTGGAGAGAGAGATAGAGAGAGAAAGAGGGAGAAAGAGACAGAGGTGGCTTCAGGAGTATCAGGTTTATGGTGAGACAGATGGCGAAGGCTGGGAGTAGTTTTTGTTTTTTTGGCACTGTCGGTTTTAATTACCAACACACACACACACACACACACACACACACACACACACACACAGATGTATGCATACACACTTTTACACGTATTTAAAACAACCAAGCAAAACCCTGCATGTGCACCAACAGAGAGCCGTCATTTAGCGGTGTCCATGGCAGATCTCCTCAAATTTTGCGATCAGACAGAGACAAGAGAGACAGCAAAGGAGGGGAGGAGAGAGAGAGAGAGAGAGAGAGAGAAGTAGGGACAGAGGACAAAAGCATGGCACTCCACGGAGGAGAGAAAAATGAGTGAGGACTAAATTGGCCGGGTGGAGTGATGGAAGATGGAGAGGAGAGCAGAGCGAGAGGCGATGGTGATGGATGAGCAAATGGTGGGCGCCTGATGGGGGAGGCGAGGGGGGAGGAGGAAGGGAGGAGGCGATGTGATTCACGGGTCGGAAGCACCACCAGACCCCCGACCCCCCTACCCCCCTCCTTCCTCCCTATTTCTCCATTAACACACTGTGCAGCCGGGTAACACCAGCACTTATTGTCTGTGAGGCGTGCAGTTTACACTCGCCTTTGCCCCAGACAATTAAATCTGGCATCAACACACACGCACTTTAGGTACACATGGTGCTTTCTTTACTCTCTGGGTGGAAGTGTCTGACTCTGTCGAGGTGGCAGGAAAACAGGCCCGGGCTAGTGTTTGCTGTCACTCCTCTAAGTGAAAGTAATGATAGAATAAAAAACTAAAATAGGAAACATAAATAGATCAATATTGTTGGGGGTCACACATTGTGGTGCACATGATGTCTTTCCTCTCCTTGTGTAATTCAGCAATTCAGACAGAGTAGCATGTATGGCATAAAAGCAATACAATGGAAATCCATCCATCCATCCACTCATCACCTTATCAGCTTTGTAGCCAGTGGTCTTGTGAGACTTTATCTTTGGCATATATTCGGTGCCTTTATCAGGAATCAAAGGGCACACACACCATCCACTCTCACACCTACACCACTGAGTAGTTGAGAGTGTGTAATCGACCTTAATGTATGTTTTTATAGTGCCAGGTGAAAAACCCAGGGAGACACAGGGGGAACATGCAGACTCATGCAGACACAGAGAAAGGCCCTTCGTCCATCAAAGAGTCAAACCCGGGACTTTCTTGCTGTGTATCCCAACAGAAAAGCAATATGAAGAGGGAGAGAAACAGACACATTGTAAAGCTAAGAAAAATATACAGAAAACCAACAGTTTGTCTGGCAAGATGGAGATCAGGCCTGGTTCAGTCTTTGCAGCCTGTAACAACAGACTGTAACAAAAATGATGGGAGAGCAAAAACAAGAGACATTTAAGACTGACATATAAAACATAAATTGGATTCATTTCTCCTGGGTACCAAAAGGGACCTCTGTCATATGTTGGTTTTCGAGCCGGGGTCAGTAAAAACAGCTTGTTTGCCTCATCAAAGCTCCGGCTGTGGTGACATTAAGGCCACCAGGAGAGAAACAAAGGCCCCTCCTTCTTTTACTGCCCCCTTCTCCTGCCTCTTCCCTCTCTCCCCAGGGATGCTATCAGGACATGGAAAGGTCAGGGGTCTGGTAGCACAGACACAGACACACACACACACACACACATACACGGACAGAGACTGAATGTCACACTCCGCGACCTGCTCACACAAAGCACCTGCAGACAGAAACAATCATCTCCACCTTGTTACATCTTGACTGATCAATTAAAGGGGCCCCGTTAGAGCCTCGGCGGTAATTGATGAGGTTCATCAATAAGTCACTCTGACCTTTAAAAGGTGTTTCCAGTTTGTCTTTCCTCCCTCGCAGTGATGGTCAGATAATTACCGGCATTGATGTAATAAAACCTCATTCCAAAAAGTCAACATCTCATTTATTTATATGGACATTTTCTGCACCTTAAAGAGTCTCGAGAAAAAGGAATGTGATTTTTGTGTGTTTATCCGACACACAACTCACTTCATCCTGTATGCATCAAACAGTAAGTCAAGTATTCTTACCAAAACCTAGAATTTGATTTAACAATCATTGCTGACTCATTGCTCTGAAATCATTTCCAGAAAAATAAATACACAATTACGGAAGATAATAAAGTCCTTTATTGTACTGTACAAACATTTCATTTCTGGCATGGTCACTTGTTTGTCATAAGTTGGAATAAAACTTCATTTTGCTCTAACATCATTTTGGTTCATTTTGTAATTCATCTTTCAGGATGCAGGAAAGTACCCTCATAACAACAGTGCATTTTTTCTCTCTCAGAGACCGGGTTTTATTTGACTTTTTTCAGAAAATTGGATGCTTAGCTGCGTGACTTCAGTTTAACGTTACGAGTTATGAGGGTTGAGCTTCTTAATGAAAGACTAGAAATTTCCCCTCGTGGTGCCGCGTGTCGAGAGGAAAACACAGCCAGGTTTGGACTGGACCAGTGAGCAAAACCTGTGTGGAACGTGGACAAAGGAGGCACTTGTGTTTTATTGTATTTGCTTTACTCTTATCGACTAAAATTCATTTGAACCTTCCTGGTAAATGTTTTATCATTTGATTATCCTCACATATCTCGTCCCAAATTCCCCTCTTTCACTGTCTTGTAAACAAGTCTTGTGCTTTCACGTTGCCTTAGAGATATGTGCCAGCTTCAGCATTTCTCTCACTGCGATGTCAAAGTGCTCATTATAAAATCCAGTTTCGTACATTTTGTACTTTCTTGCGCACGTGTGCGATGATCAATTGCTGATAAGCGTGCGTGTGCGTGTATGTGTGTGTGTTCGTGTGTGCGCGTGTGTATGCTGACTGCAGGGGACAGGCCGCCCCCACCACTACCACCTCATCTGATACAGTATCTGCTTAAATAACACATCTCATTAAGGCTGCTGACTAATGAGGTGATTATCCCCGGCTACCAATAACTAGCGTTAGCCTAGCGTGGCGGTGGCGGCTCTCTGTGAGGGTTTAAGAGCAGTGATTCAGATGGAATGGCTAATATTACTGCTGGTTCGGGCTTTTAATTGCCTGAAAGCTATTAGAACTAATGTGCAGATTTGTGAGGGACAAATTACTTTAATTAGACTGTGTTAATGTGTTTGCTCGCAGAAATATTAGCACGTAACGTCGGCAGGGAGGAAATGCAGAGGAGCAAAGAAAGAAAGGAAGGCTGGGTGCCCTGCTTTGGATTAGGGGTGGAGAGCCTCATAGTGTGTGTGTGTGTGTGTGTGTGTGTGTGTGTGAGGGTGTACGTGTGTGTGTTAGCAGCTCTTTGGGAAGGGCAGGGGGGCCTCAGCAGCAGTGAAGTGTGCCACAGCTATTTATAGGCCCAGTTGATTGCAGATTTATTCTCCTGGGAGGCAGCAACTTGGAATAGTGTGTGTGTATGTGAGTGTGTGTGTCTCTATATGCGTGTGTGCGTGTGTGATGTGGGGAGGTGCGAGTTATGAAGAAGACCCTGTGTGGGAGGAACAGCTGTCTGTCAGGAGGAATCCGTTGGTTAATTTCCTTTGGGGAAGAGGCTGAATTGAAGGCTGAGACGAGAAATCTCGTTGCTACAAAAGCCGAGCGTTTGTCTTCTTTTGGGTGAATAAAATCCAATAGGCCTGTGTTTTCCTTTGGGCTTCAATTGAATTTAATTTTCATTTACAGCTCGATCCAACTTTCACTTACGTCAAATCACGGTTCTCCTTTTTATATTGACATATTGACGACTGAGGGGCTTGATATAAAAAGGCTCTTGAAATACTCTTTCAAAAAGCCTCCATTTTAACTCTGAAGATCAAGTTTACAAATCTGACTCCAAGCGTGGTTCTCGGTATAGGTCAGTGTCGGTGCGGTTGCCATTTTGTGCATAGTGTCCCAACATGAGAGCCGTCTGTCTGCGCTGTGGTCCGGCCTGCACGTGTCTGTCCGGGGGGTGGGGGGCGGATAAAGCAGCGGTGTAAACAAGGAGGTGTGCGAGGGGCTGGATGTGGCTCCTGACAGGGGGATGGGAAACACTGAGGCTGGCGCAGTGAATTAGATGAATTCCTGACTGCTGGCATTTATGGAGCAGACAGCGGCGGGCAGGACAGGAGGGGAGGGACAAGTAAAGCCGATGTTGACACACTAAATAAAACCGATGTACACATGCCTGCTTGTCAGTGACTCCTCCATGGTGATGTGATTATTACTTAACCGAGTCCCGACAGCTGTGTCTCTCCCTCGCTCGCTCGTTATTTACGTCCAGGAGAAATCCAAAATGCCGATCTAACGGAGACAAAGAGCCCGAACAGCAGCCTGGGAATTGTTTGGCTGCTTTCAGAGCGGCTGAATGTAGTAAAAAAAAAAGAAAAGAAAAAAGAAAAAAAGAAGTGTTTCAGGCTTAACCCTGTCTCTTCCTGAACTCTGCCGACCGAGTGGCAGAGAGACGGTGCCAAAAAATGTGAACAATGCCAGCGAGCTCGGCGCTGGTTGAAACGAGCCATTCAGAGGACGGAGGCGGTTAAAATTAAAGGTCTGAGCCTTTATTCACTATGCGATCCCACACAGTACGCTCTTTTGTAACCCTGCGCAACAATGATTGAGGTTTTCTTCGCTATCAGATTAATTGGTGTAGCTTTTTTCGCGCAGATTGTGCATGAAATCTCACAGCGAGTTACAACATATGTTGTTGATTGTGAAAATGTGCTGAGATTTCTGTTAAACAGCGGGAAATACACTTTGATTCAGGGATGAGACAAACCCGAGAGGCTGTAAACATGTTGAAGGAGTCCTGGGCTAAAACCTACACCTCATCCTGAACCGGTGAGGGTTCGAGTTGCGACAGTAATGAGCACTTACCGTCCTGTCAGAATCACACACCGCAGCGGCTCGTGGGAGGACAAAAAAAAAGGGCGGTGTTTACAGTGACAATGAGATGACTAACGAACAGGGCTGCAGAGCTGCGTCTGCAGCCGTCGCCCCCAGAGGGCCAGGGCCCGCGCCTGAGAGGCGGGATCATGTGTGCCGAGGCCCGCTTGGCATGGCTGCCGGTGATGGATAGCGTGAGGCTGGCAGAGGCTCCTCGCAGCGCGGGGAGACGCCAGCCGAGCCACTGCCAACAAAGGCAGCGTTACAAATACCTCACATTAGGGGAATTATGTCTTTATGCGGCTTCCAAATGGGCAAAGGGGCGAGACAATGGCGTGAGGGGAGACGGAGTTTCCGTTACAATTAGCTGCATGTAAATCTATTTTTCCCCTCGTCTTCCGCCTCCCTCTCTGTTTGCACGCCTCAGGGGCCTTGGCGCAGAGAAAGAAAACAAGAAGCAGCATCGCTGCACAAAAAAAACAATGACATTAATTAGATGAGATTAAATACGATTAGATTAGATTCACTGCACGTAGTACAGGTACTCGGGGCAGCCAAAAGCAGTTCATCATCTAACCAACTGTGCAACAAGCAGAAAGAACAAATTTGTAAATTAGTAACAGTGCAGGGAGGAAGATGGGATATACGGTATATAAATATCATATTTCCTGCAGCTATGTATCATAATTGTATGTGATACATGATATGGGCATAATATGATTAATATAATATGACATAATATTAATATATATGTGTATACGTGTGTGCGTGTATGCACACATACAATTTGTGTTTATGAGGAGGAATAAAAGTTAGGTCACATGGGAGAGGCGAGAGGTGCTTTAATGTGAAAATCAAAAAGTAAAATCACATAAATCTGTTTTACAAAATGTCTTGGGAGAGTGAGATAAAGAGGTACTGTGTCCATAACATAACATAAGAAACATCTGCAGATGTCTTCACATGTGTCTGTACAGCTTTTGCTTAAGGGTAGGGCGGCACATGTGCATGAAGACACACAAATATTCATCTCCAGCTGTAGGTGGAGGTTTCTCACCCCTCACTTAAATACAATAAAAAAGACCTGATGCCCTTCAAAATGCAATTTCCTGAAACAAGACACATGGAGCAAATTGTGCGGTGTTTTTTTTTCCTCCTCTGCCCGTCTATTACTGCTCGTAGAGCTCTGTTAAAGCCCGGGCCAGGCTTTCCGCAGGCACTTTGGCAAGCGAGAGCATCCAGTCTATTTTCCTCGAATGGGGGTGCTGCTGTGTGTGTGTGTGTGTGTGTGTGTGTTTGTTTGCCTGTGTTAGAGGGTAGGAGGAGGAGGAGGAGGAGAGAAAGGAGAGGAAGGGTGAAAAAGAGGGAGGTGTTTTAGAGGGGGCAAGAAAAAGACGATGCAGCAATGTGGGAGGGGGGCAGAGGGTGATGTAGGAGAAAGAGACGTAAACAGCTAATCAATCAGTATAGAGAAGAGACAGAGGGAGAGAGAGATGGAGACACAGATGGGGACGGGGAGGAGGGTCTCGTCTTCCTCGCTCCGTGCACAGCTGGCTGTTCCTGGCAGGACGCCGGCTCCTCCGTAAAGCGCCATCTCCCCGCTCCCTCTGGACATCCTATCTGCATGTCTGCGTGTCTGGACCTTGGCGGGGGATCGAGGTGGTGCTGGGACATGAGCTCCAACATCCTCTGTGCGGTCAGACTCCTGCCCACCCTCTTCCTCTTCCCCACACCCTCCTCCTCTCCCTCCTTACCCTGCAATTTGAACTCCCACTGGAGTCAAAGTGTGGTTATGTTTTTGTTTTTATGAGGCCGGGGGGTCTCAGAGGAGGGGTAGGGGAAGGGTCAGGGAGGAGAGATGAATTCCCACAGCAGCTCAGGTGCTCCCTGCGGACAGGCGAACACAGCACACACAACACACCTGCATTTGTCTTCTTTGTTTCCAAAATAATTCTCTCTACACGGTTTTAACCCTTCAGAATTAATGCTGTTGTGAGTTTTAAAAAAAGTTTCCTTTTAGAGGAGAGCATGTGACCTTTAACATAGCTGCATCCTCTCCTGCTTCTCAGAGAACACACACACACACACACACACACACACACACACACACACACACACACACACACGCACACACACACACACACACTCAAAGCCCAGTAGACTTAAACAGCCTGAAGACTTTCTATTTTCGCCAGCTAAATTAGGAAGCCAAAAATGGCATGAGGGGCTGTATTATTGTCCCATTTTCCCTGTGATAATGCCACCTCTTTGTCCTCTGAAACTTGAAAAAAACCAACATACATTTTTCTGACACAGACTTTGTTTATCCATCCTGAATGTCACACTGCTCGAAGCTTTTGGCTGCTCCACATAAGTGAAGGTACCAGAGGGAATAGCCAGACAATGTCCACACATGCTGCACTTCTGCCCCCGTACAGACCACATGCTGCTTTATGATGATTCTGAGCAGACAAATCTGGGTTCACGCTGAAACTGATCCCTTGTACGGTGTCACCTCTCAGTGACTCAGCAGTTTTAGTCTGGCATAATGCAGCGAGCATGAACTCAGCAACCGATTAACAAATAATACAATTACGGGGTTCCTGATGTCATCTTAACATATGCAAATCCTCATATCCAGCACTCATTTTTATGTCAATCAAATTTCCCTCACTTGGTCTTAAATATAAAATATCTGCTTTGAGATATAACTCTAGGAAGATTAGAAGACAGCTGCCATCTATAAAAGACTCCAATTCAAGCGCTATGAAATCTGCTCCATCTTGTTGTTATGTGATGATGTTTCTCCAGACTGTCTGATGAAATGATGCCAAAAATCACTTCACATAGTAACTTCTTTTTTTTTAATCTTATTTTTCAGGCTACAGTTGAATTACTGCAGCTGGTCTCCTCCAGACAAAAGATTATGGTGACTATCAAAGCAGAGTTTAAGGTTTTGGTTTTTACTTTCATGTCGCCGTGCAACAAAGGACTGGACCGTAACATGCAGAAGGAAGGATTGTAAACAAAAGTGAAATATTTGTACAAGATGAATCGCATAAAGTAAAACAGAAAAGTATGGTTAGAATGGGAGTGACGGTGGTGCAGGTGGTGGTCTGGTAAAGTGCCAAGCCAGCACAGGAGAAAGCTCCATGTGAACAGCCGAGGCTTTCATCATCATTTATTTATGCCGGAGTGTGATGGATGCGTCTCACAGCCCTGGGGAAAAGTCTCCAGCAGCAGATATTTCTACATCGTCTGTCAGACGGCGGCAGCTGACGTGTGTCTCGTCATCCTCCCTCATATTTAGTGAGGTGCGTTCAGGCCGAGATGTTTCCACTCACCGAGCTCTCTGTGCAGGTCTGGATTCAGCCCTGGGCTGCGACTGCCGCTCTCTGAACCGCCTCTATGGTGCGTCTGTCAGGAGGGCTAATAGCTTGGAGCTCGGAGGAATGAACAAACAGGTGGTGTATTTTTTGCAGATGTTTTTGCAGAGTTATGTAAATGTACTCTTACTTTCATACTGTGCAAGGAGAAATTGAGTATTTACAGATAGAATACAAAGTGTGCAACAGAAAGAACAGTAAAGGTGATAAAAGGAAAATCATCATGAAAATCTGAAAATGTGAAGTGATTTACAGGCAACCTGACAAGCTGCAAACTGATACGACTCCAATATGACAGGCCCTTGAACTTGGAAGGCCTTAGTAATGGAAATACTTAGATTTTGAAAAACCTCTCCAATATTTCTGGAACATTTTTCACTTTTCCACACGATAGGTACAGTATTTGTTGACAGAAGAAGAGACTTGACTTTTTCTAGAACATTAAAATCAAAAGAAGTTGTGGAAATACAAAATGTTTTGAACATCTGCTGTCCTCAAAGTGGAGCCTCGAGGGAGCTAGACTTCATGAGAGTTACGGCTCACAAGCATAACACCTGCTCGTAACACCTTTACTTTGTTGAAATTCTAGAAAAATCGCTCTAATTTCATGACAAACTGTAATGGAAACACTGATGATAACCAAAATCCACTGTTAATGTTCTGTGTGTGTGAAGAACATTTCTATGTTGAGTTGATGGGATCCTAGCTAAATCAAATTGTCAAAACCAACTCAACTTTTAGTAACAGTAAATGTGAGTTGAGTTGGATTTAATCTGAAAACTCCAATAAAAATCAGACAGAAATGAAGAGCTCTGCAAAGGCTGAGATGCATTAGTCCTGGTGGAGCCGTCGGGTTTTGATAAAAGTTTGAATAAGTTAAAGTAGGAAATGTCATGGACAGGACCCCTGTGTTTTGTCCTCTGAATAAATAATGATGTTGTGGGAACATTAATGGGAAACACTTCAATTATCTGACAACCTGGATCTGGCATTCAGAAATTTAAAATAGGAGGCACTGAGAATTGAATTCACTTAATAAATATTGAAGGGTAAAACCACCTTCACCCACTTTCCTCACAGAGCTCATTTATTCTCAGTCTGGATTTCTGGAAATGTCTTTGTCATTTAATAAATCATAATGCAGGAGCTGCAAAGCCTTTAGAGCCTCTGTGAATGCAAGTTTTTCAGATAAAACATGATTTCATTCCACATCCCAAGGACTTGGAGATATACAAGCACTAATCTGAGCGTAGCACGGGTTTGTGTCCTCAGGCTGCGCTTTAACCTGACAAGGCTTTGAGAGTGGAGGTCAGGGTTTAGTCAGCTCTTTATCTGCCACTGTATCACCGCGCAGGGCAGGATTTACAACAGGTGGAGCGGCTCGTCTGGGCATTGGCTCGCTGCCCGGTCAGGTTGAAGGCACATGTGACATGTGACAAAGCAGGGAGTGCAGCTGCAGCCTGCGGCTCACGTGTGATATGCCACGTTGAAATCTGATACCGTTCACGTTGAGCAGAGACGCCTCACGTCTTCTCATTCCTTCTGGGACGTCGTCGACTAGATTATACGGCTCTGTATGAAAATCACATTTCCCTTTGGCTGTTACGGCTTTAATTCAGCCATTTACGTGCCTGCCGCTACAGAGGCCACGCTATAATTCCCGCCCTTATTTCCTGTTTATATATGTATATTCTTTTTAACATTTCCCCTCAAGGAGACAGTTAATGTGTCTCATCTCCGTAAAGGGAAAAATATGATGTGATTGCTGGCTGCATTTTAGGAGCAGCTCTCATCTGTCATGCAGTGAAAGGACAAAGGAAGGGCCCCCCCCCCCCCCCCCCCCCCCCCCCTCTATCTGTCCCGTTCTGCTTTCCTCCGCTGCTATGATGGCATTTACATGTCAGCCAAATAAAACCAGCTATTTACATGGGAGCGCTGCTGACATCATGTCATGTGCGTGTCTTTGTAGGCACGGTGATTTATTGACTATGTCCTGAGAGGCGACACATTTAAATCTTTATTTCATGCGGGGAAAAAACCCAAACAAAATGTTATTTTTAACAGATGAAGGTATTTATTTTCACACAAACAGCCTGAGCAATGCGTCTCTTTTTTCAAGGCGTACTGATTTTTATAGGCAATGACAAGCTGATCTTTGAGGTAAATGTCACTCTCATTATAAATAACGCTTAAAGAATCTGGCAGAGGAGTGTTAGGATTGACTGCTCAACAATTTCATTAAATGGCTTCCCTCAGTTCTCGGAAATCAACAGCACCTTAAATAAATGACAGAGCACAGCGACAAAATGGATGCCTGTCCATTCACCCATCCATCCATCATCCTACCAGCTTTGTACCTGAACTGTCACATAGGTCTGCCGGAGCCTTTCACAGCACACATCGGGCCAGGGCAGGGAATACACTCTGGACAGGTTGCCAGTGCATCATGGGGGGCATGCACATACACACACACACACACACACACACACACACACACACACAGAATGTAGTGGTGTCGATCAACCGAAACATGCATGTTTTGGGACTCTGGGAGGAAACCAGAGTACCTGGAGAAAACCCAGACACATGGAGAACATGCAAACTCACACACAGACTGGGATTCAATCCAGTTTGTTGCTATGAATAAGACTTGAAATATCTGATCTAGAATATTATAGAATTAACCTGATTTGGACCTTGTCCAAATCAACAGCACCTAAAATAAAAGACAGGCCAGTAGACAGAGACAACATGGACGCCTGAGAACACACGAGACTCAGATGAAAAGATTGTTTTCACACCATAGCTCTAAAACATCCATTGTGGCATTTTATTTTATTTTTTCAAACTGAAAAACTAAAAGTTTCCTTATATTTTTTCCCAATTATGTTAACATGCTGCTGTGAAAACATGACTATTAAAGGACAGGCACACAAGCAAACACACACACACAATCCAGCACATATATTTCAAGTAATGATATGCTGTAAAAGAGTGGGCACACTTTCAAACGGATTAGCTGACAGCTTCAAAGATGACCCACTCAGTAAATACAGACTCTGCTTCTCTGTGAAAACGCAGTCCCGTGTGAGTGTGTTTATAATGTATGTGTGTGTGTGTGTGTGTGCCCCCCCCTGTATATGCGCACGGGGGGTTGGTGGTTGTGACGGACGTACATCTTTGAGGCGTGGGCTGCAAAGTGAGCGCAAAAAAAATACACAAGAGATAAAAAGATGATGAGGGGATGGAGATGAGATGGAGAGAAGGGAAGAGAGAGGAGGAGAGGGAGGGATGCTGGCTTTTCTTTTGTCTTGAGCTGCAGCCTGTTTCATTAGCACACCAGCCAGCTCCCCCCTCCTTCCTCCTCCTCCTCCTCCTCCTCCTTCTCCTCACTGGCTCCCCAGCCCCAGACGGAGAGCCCGGTTACTGTCCTAATGGCAGCTCTGTATTCATTATCACCTCCGCGTACGCCTCCACCCCCCCACCCCCACTCTGCCCGGGATGGGGGCTGCCGTAATTGATAATTAAAGAGCAATAACACAGCGGTCAATGCAATCTCACCGCAGGAGCGCCTGAGACCCCAGCCTCACACACACACACACACACACGCACACACGCTCACACCAAAGGCAACAAAAAGGTTGCACTGATCCGTGCATTTAATGCACAGATGATTCGTGTACAAAGAAACACACACATAATAAAGGTGTGATAAATATGTAATCTCTCCACGCAGATGCAGAGAAACACAGCAGAATGTGTGCATGCAAGTTTGCATATAAATGCAAATAAACACGCCCACACACACACAAACACACACACACACACACATGCACCCCTGGTAGCCATCTCCATAGCCACGATCACACACACGCACACACCCAGACAGAAACACACAGAGACAAGCAGCGAAGAGCAGAAACAAAACAACAAAAGAGACACACGTGTTCATTTAGCTTGCACAGGCAGATCAATACATGGCGGAGAGGCCACAGCACTATTGATTATGAATGAGGTGCTGCTCGCCTGCATTGGCACTGCCCGTGCCTGCTTATTAATATCTCGTTAGTCATCATATTTCATGAGCCACAAATAGCTCCAACGGCTGCAGCTAATTACAACCTTTGCAAAAAATAATGCAGTTTTTTTTCTTTTTTTTCTTTTTGGCGAAAGCAGAAGCACAAACAACAAAGCTACCATCAGACATGTTTGGTGTCTGGCCAGGGCGCACGTGTCAGCGCGTGTGTGTTTTTTTGATGGAGCCGTGGTAGGAGAACCTCATTCTGTCAGACGCAGGGTGATGGAGAGACAGCGCGGCTCAGAGACAGACAGGATTCATCAAAGAGGATGAGACCCCTCGCTCGCTCTCTGTCTGTCTATCGCTCTCAATCTCCCCTCTTGAAACTTGTTTCGTGCAGTGATGAGGTTTCAATCTGCCGCCTGGCGCGGTACGTGGGATGTAATTACAGATGGAAAGATTGAGGAAGAGCTTCCACTGATTAGAGAGAGGGAGGGAAAACTAATGATTATGTATGTACTGTATGTGTGCGTGGGAGAGACACAGGTGACTCGACCACATTATGAGCAACTTACAGTTACCGATGTAGATCAGATTGTTCTTACCGGTCTTGTATGTCGATTGCAGATTGTTTCTCAGAATCAGCCTTCAGCCACAAAGCTCTTTGTCTTCCTGAATTTGCCAACTTACATTACACAATGCCATGGATTTCATCCTGGCTCAGAAAAACATTTAATCCCTACAATTTAGTGCATTTGGCATAATAATGACAACAAATGCCAGAAACCCATTTTCCTCTCTTTAAATTAATGAGTATTTTGTCTATTTCTGTAAACAACTAGAGGAGTGTCTCCGCACATCAGTATCTCATAATGAAGAGCAGTATTTATTTTTACACTCCGTCTCTACTGCCATGCAGATTGAATGTTATTTGTCCTACATAAGTCACATTACATATAAGCGTCTGCTAAATGAGTACATGTAAGTATTATAAAACTGAGGCTCATTCAAGGAAAATAAACCGGGTTTTGAGGATAGAGGCAGATCCACGATATGTATGAAATGCTGAAGATCATGTGTACTTGTGTCCTGGTGTGAACAGCTGTCACACCAGGACAGTAAAGCCTTTTGAACTGCATTATTGTTTTGTAATTCTCGCCTGTGCAAATAAATCATATAGACCTATGCTTTGCTCTCCTCAGCTGTTTCTTTCCCGTGCATGTGCTCACAAATATATCCACCGTGTGTTGGAAGAAATGTGTCAACCTGAGGAGATTAGGTAATGCAATTTCCACTGTGTGAGCTCAGACTGTAAGCTGTATTTACGCTCACTTGTTCACGTTGTGTGCATGGTTACCTGCAGCAGACATGAGTGTGTGTCTGCATGTGTGTGCGTGTGGATGACATTGTCTCTTGTGTGTCTGTTGCTTTCCACTTTGTCATTGCAGGTGAGTCCATGCAAGACACGTAGCGTTGGTATCAGTGACATCAGTAATCATCGCATATGAGTCTTCCCCCTGTGCGCTCTATATAAGCTCCGCCTCTGGCTTACAGGGCATTTCCACAAAGTGAGGGCGCTCTGAAGTGTGCTACATGTGCACAGGGGATAAAAGGATAATATCTGATCCAACATCCATCCACCTTTGTTCCTTACTGCTTTACACCATATAACCAGTGTCGCATGGGGTCTGCTGGATCTCCAGCTTGCACAGGCCTAAGGTAGGGAGTACATCCTGGACAGGCCTCCAGTCCATCACAAGACACAATCACATCTAGAGGAAATTTTTGAGTCTCTAATCAAATCAAATTGATCACATTTTTGGACTGTGGAACTGAGGACTTTGCCCTGAGGAAACAGTGCCAATCACCTAGCCACTGTGCCACTGTGGGATGGAACAAGCCTCCTAAATCATTTACAACAATAACTCAACAGTGATGCATACTGTATAATTACCATCATGATAGATTTTATTGTGTAAATACACATAAATAATGCTATTATACTACAAATAAGATCTCAATTATCATTTCCTTAGACCTTAAATTATGATGTAAACAGTAATGACAGGGCCCCAGAACATGGCTGTGTGGAGCCGCTGTATGTGTGAGCGCCGTTACATGTGTTTCATATTTTGGACATGTGCAGATCAAGTGCTTGGTGAGGAAACTGTCTGGCAACCCCCCCTTGCGCAAGATGTTACATGTTACTTTACGCATGTTTCAGGCATGACACAACACCTGAAGGTCGGCTGATGAAACTGCACCAGACCCTGAAACTCAATATTTTACCTGCTTAAGCCATCGTCTGTGGGGAAAGTGAGGCAGATGGACGCCTCCAGTCAAATCACATGTAGGTGGAGATTTTGTAGCATCAGAGTCACTTCAATTCAGCTTTATTTGTAACAATGAAATGTGTAGGCATTTCACATTAGAGCTGGTCTGCCCTTCTCTTTACCAAATGTAAATGGTCAGAAAGAGTCCAACATGCAAAAAAACATGCAAAACCTCCAATCTACAGGATTTTCTGATTGGCTGATTTTGCTTTTCACTTCAACAAGAAATAGGGAAGGATGCTCATATTCAGTCTGTCTGCAAGAAAAGAATGTAGTCTTACAGTCTATTGTGCATTGAAAATCCTTGATGAAGAGCATTCTGCACAAAATGATTTTTTTTTGCTTTTCTGATAAAAGTTTTCAGATTGGAGGACTTGCATTTCATACGAACATGAGGTCAGTAGTGATGGTGAGGAAAAATACTAACCCCATTTATCATCTACTGGGGCAAAATTTAGGTTAGTTGAAGGAACTGTTTTGAAAAGCTTACAATCCCACTCAAAATTATTTATCCAGCGAAGAAATCATATCAAGATGAGCAATTTCAAGTTTTCAGTTTTAGTGAGCCATTTCTAAAATTAGCTCATCTCTCTGCATCTGATTTATTATCAGTGAAGCAGAGAGGAGGAAGGAGCACCAATAAACAGGAGAAAGACGTTGTAAGGGTGTATGACCAAACGCATATGGCAGTGCATGTGTGAGAATGTGTGTGGGAGCGCCATATGCTGCAAAAATGGCAGCCCAGAGGGGGTGAGAGACTGATGGAGATGGAGTGTGAGAAATGGAGAAAGAGAGCGGGAAAGAGATGAGAAGACAGAGGAGTGAGTTGAGGAAAGAAAAGGAGGATGACGTGGGGAGTGGGGTAATGCGTGCGTGAGGATGAGAGAGAGGTAGTTGTGAGATCAGACGCAGTGTAGCTGAGCTGTCAGGGCGCTGTGTGTCACACAGGGCAGATGAAACCCGACGTACTCCAAATATCGCCCACTCCTCCCTCCATCAGTCTCTGCTCTGCGGCACAGAGCGTCCCTCTCAGCCTTTTTCTGGAGAGTGGTATTGACTGCGTCGGTTCGATGTTGGCTATTTCCATTTTCTCCTGCGGGGGAAAGAGGAGACAAAGCAATAGAAAGTGTATTTCACTTTCAGCGCGTCCGAGGTTGAAGCCAGAAGCTCATCAGTCACTGTGACACTCTCTATCCTTTCACTTTCCCCACTTTCCTCTTCTACTGTGCGTGTGTGTGTGTGAGAAAGAGAGAGAGAAAGAGATGTTGCTCTCTCTCTCTCTCACACACACACACACACACACACACACACACACACACACACACACACACACACACACACACACACACACACACACAGACACACACACACACGCACAGGCCTTTCTATACAGTAGTTTAGTCCCTAGAGATGCCCAGATTGGTAGAGGGTATAAACAAAGCCAGGTATAGCATCTTTACCTCATCTACACACACATGCACACACGCACACGCACACGCACACACACACTCACAAACACACACACACACACACACACACACACACACACACACACACACGCACACACACGCAGTTACAAAATACACTATGTAGATAGAGACACGTCCTCTTGGTGGGCACCAAAACACATTTGCATCTATACAGAAACACAGAGGCAACACAGGGCAGGCACACACATACACACACACACACACACACACACACACACACACACACACCTCTGAGCTCAGCTGTGTGGAATGAGGCCACTTTGAAGTGCTTAAAAACGTCCTCCCTCCATCTCCACCACTATCCGCTCCCTGCGGGATGTCTGCTATGGCAACAAACACTAACAGACATGTACATCCGAACACACACACACACACACACACACACACACACACACACACACACACACACACACACACACACATAGACACACACACACTTCTTGCTTGCGGTCCTGAAACACATATGGATATAGAAAGCTGAACATGTAGCAACACCAAGAACAGCGTCACACTGCATGACCGCAGCACAAAGTCTTCCTCGCTGTGATCCAATGACAACTGACAGCAACACACACACACCACACACATACACACACACACACACACACACACATGCACACACACACACACACACACACACACACACACACACACACACACACACACACACACACACACACACACACACACACACACACACACACACACACACACTCCTACATTCCTACAGTACAACAAAAATCCAAGAAACATGTGGTTTAATGCAATGAAATAATTGTGGACCCTTTGGTGGAAAAATACCAGGAGATTGAGAGAAGGAGAGAGAGGTCCAAGAATTTAAGAGAAACAGGAGAAAAGTTTTGAATATTTTCAGCGAGCAGGTTCAAATATGGGCCTCAGAGAAACCACAGTGAGCAAAATAGCACAAGGACTCTGGACACATGACACAGCTGACGCACAAATGAAGTAAGAGCACCACTGAAAATATGTGTGCTGCTGATTAGATGAACTGACCTCGTCAAACACAAGAATGTACTTTAGATGTAATTGTACCAGGACAAGAAGCCCTCAATTCTGGCTCACACTGGCAAATATTTTCAAAATTTCTTAACACACATGTCCATTTTCTAGTGTGATGATTCATAATTTCGTCATCTTTTTTTAAGGACATCTGGTATTTTAAGCGGTCTCCAAAAAAAGAGACTACCTGTGATGGACTGGCAACATATCCAGGATGTGTTTGACGCCTTTGTTCTATAGAGACAGGCTTCAGCAGACCCCTGTGACACTATGGGGTACTCACTGAGTACGATAATGAATCCATGGATGGAAACTGAAAACATAAGAATTTAAACGGTGCATAATGACCCTCTGTGTGCAGCAGTAAATTAAGTAAATTGTACTCTTCAGGCTGATTTTCATTTCAGCATTTTGCAGATTTTGCCCACCAACCAGAACACATGGCTCCTGATAGAGACCGTGCACAACATGGAAAGATTACTTTATCGATCTCCACAGAGGAAACTAAAATGTACCAGCCCTGAAATGAAAAAAAAAGAAGCAGCGACACACCACAGACAGATACAGGAATGAAATACACAAGAACCGAGTTGAAATAATGCAAAAATGTCTACTGCTGAAATAACATTTCTGCTCCTACAGGCTGTCGTCTGAATGTGTGACTTCCGACCATTCTCGCTTCACCTCTGCGGGTCTTTTTCAGTCTGACGTCATGAAGCATTGCCCCGTGATCCACCCTCGAGCCCCTGACACACATTTCTTTCCGAACAAGCCAGCGGAGGCCGAGGCTACGTTCTCTAATTCTAGCCTGCGGGCTCACGCCGCGCCTCGTCCCAAATCTAATTTTGCCCCGGGCGTTTTTCTGGAGCCACATCTGTCAGAGCAGTCAGATAGTCGCTTCTATTTCGCAGGTAATCTCTCCTGTATTGACTTAATGGGCTCAGGCTGCGTAATAGAGGTCATTTAGTGCCATGGTTTAGTGCTGTGGAAGATTATGGACTAGAGTGGGGCTTACCGATCCTAATGTTTCATTTTAGCTGCAATTTGGGGATATTTACACTTTTCCTTCAATCCCAGAGACCCTGTGGTACCCCCTCTCTCCGAAAAAAAAAAAAAAAACAACCCTGGGAGTAGCACTCAGGCAGCCCCTCCGAGACCCCAGATTTACAGGATCATCTTCCTGCTTGTGTGTGTGCGTGTGGCCGTACATGGCTGCGGGGTGAACACTGATTTGGTTTTGTTCAGCGGAGAGGATTTGCACCGCAGCGACGCGTTAGCTCTTTTAAAGTCTCTCCCTCTGTCTCTCTTGATTTCTGCGAGGCTCTCTCCCACTTTTAAATGGGGACAGGGAAGTAATTAACAGCTACTTAAGTTCCCTTGATGGATTTTGTGGACGGAGGGGAGCGGGGAAGGGGGCAGTGCAGAGAAAGGCAAGCTCAAGCCTCTAATGCTGCCATTTGCTGGGAGTAATTTTGTCCTTCAGAGTTTCTTTTAAAAGATTGGTTGGGAGGGGAAAAAAAATTATTTCCTGATGTGTCATTATTTAATAATGAAGCAGAATAATACAAGAGGCGGCTATTGCATTATGAAAAGCTCTTTGCATATAAGCCTACTGCCGATGACTGCATCAAAATTTCAGCTCTCCCTCCCGCCTGAGAATAGTTCAGTGCATGGCTGCATTGTCTTACCCACATGCTTTTAACGCCAATCAATCCCCTTCCAGCACAGTCTAGTATTATATTAAGTATTTCACTATTTCAATCTTTGTCCTCCACAACCTGCAACCTCATTACGCGTGGCCCTGTTCATCTTATAGGGTAAAATCAGTTCCCAATGCCATTTAATGGCCCATTCCACGTGGATAAATCAACTTCCTGTTGACAAGTGGGGACTCGGCACCAGGAAGCCAATAAAGCCGTTATTCTGAGCGTATCTCCTCCAATCGAACGATGGTTCCCCAAATGGAAGCGGCAGCACTTCCTGTCAACATGTTCCAGCTTCCTCCCCGGTCCCCCCGGTGCTAACGGCTGTGTGTCAGCGCTGCCAGATCAGATGTCCCGCGTCCTGCGCGGATATCAAACCAGACAATAGACCTCCTGCTGCAGGCTGGGAGAACGCCGTCTAACCAGAAAGCATTCATTTCCCTTCTCGGGCTAATCCTCCATCCCAGGAGAGACGGGCGGGCAGGCTAATGAATACAGAGGAGGAAACGTGAGTCTGGTAGGCGCTGTGAGCTCCACGTAATCAAACGCACAGAGCCTTTATACACACACATGCATCATTTGGATAGATGTATATGTATAGGGCAACACATCCACACATAGGGGATTGCATAGTGTGTACTCTCTTTCTCTGTCACGCACACAAGATTTTGTTCAGCTCAACATGTGGTCAGCAGTATAAATATTCAATGCAGTGTAAGAGGACCTGCTTGAATGTCTAGTTGTTGCGTATTTAAGACGGGATCAGCGGGTTAGATAAGTCCCATTATGAAACAGCGTGATTATGGAACCAACACGACCTACTTTCTAAACAAGTGTGTGTGTTTCTGTGCGTGTGTTTCTGTATGTGTATCTGGTTGTATTGCATAACTGTGCCAATGAAATATTCACTGTCCATCAACCTCAAACGACCTCACGCTGTTACTCAGTCAAGAGATAAAACACCCAGAGCAAGACGGTTAATACATTTGCTTAGAGTATGTGTGTGTGTGTGTGTGTGTGTGCGTGTGTGTGTGTGCGTGTGTGTGTGTGTAGCAAGAGAGAGAGAGAGAGAGAGAGAGAGAGAGAGAATATAATAGAATATGTCTTTATCCCATCCAAGGGACAATTTAAAAATGTGGAATTGGATAATGCCTCACAACACTGTGATAATGAATTACTTTTGACCTACTTTTATTTTCAGGGACCAGAAAGTAGCAGAACATTTATTGAGATGGACTGAAAACTGATGATCAATAAGCTACCAACTTTATATATATTTGCATCAATACAAAAATATGTCACATACTTCTTAAGCAAAATGACAATATGAAATACGAAAAATATGAAAACCTGTGATTTTTTTCAGTCTGTTAGCAAGTCTATTTAAACAGTTTCTCAAAATAAATTGAAATGCATTATCACTGTATAGTTCTTCTATGGGATAAATTAAGTATCTTCTATCAATTGTTTTATTTCCATCTTTTTTTAACCACTCATGGAATAATTTCTTAAATTAACAAACTTCCATGATTATCTGTCTGAGATTTAACACTTGCCTTAACCACACACTGTATCTTATTGAGAAAACAAACAAAAAAAACACACAGGCTTGACTCAAATCAGACCGGTTACATCGGGGCAGTAGCTGTAATGGGAGGTAACAGAAGGAGGGAACAGTCTCCATTCTGTAAGAAGTGAGAGCTGACAGTGTTACAGCTACCTGTCTAGCCACAAGCCTGTAATCTGCCTCCATCAGGTGTCTGATAGCTCTCTGTATAAATACCCACCATTACCCACAGCCCGGCAGGGGACTGATCGAATGTGGGCTGAAGCCGTGGCCCTCCTTACCCTACACACACACACACACACACACACACACACACACACACACACACACACACACACACACACACACACACACACACACACACACACACACACACACACACTCTGCAGCCACAAAAATATCACCTCCTCAAATGGTAATCACAAGAAAATGTTCTCAAAATAGAAGTGATAACTTCTACTCGAAGCCAATATATAGATCTAGTGGAGTGTAAAAGGCCTTGGTAATGCTTTTAGATCTTAAGTGAAAAGCTGTGTGTCTGTGTGTGTGTGTGTGTGTGTATGTGTGTGTGTGAGAGAGAGAGAGAGGGAGAGGGAAGGGGGGGGGTCCCAGAGCCATCACGAGAGATGCCTCCTGACTGCCCTTCCCCCAGATCAATAGCCCCCGCTCTAGGTTTTAATTAGCTAATCAGTGGAACATGGGCTTTTAAGCGTGGTGGGAGAAACGGCTAAAACCCAGCATCAATACCGATTAAAATGGCTGCATCTGCTGCGGTTGCGCAGCCGAGGCCACTGACTCACTTCCATTGTCTTTTGCGGCATTTGCAGCAGCTTAATGCTGTCATGAAACTCAATGAGAAGCTGGGGGGAGAGGGTGAATTAAACTGCCTATAGAGTGAATGCAGTGTTGCTGTTTTGAGGTTTTTTTAATGGTTGCAGAGTAAAATTAACCTGAGGAGAGCTTCAATATGTGACAAAACACAAGTTCTACAAGAAAAAGGACAAAAGTCACCAATTCAATCACACACAAGATATACAATAAATGCAGAAAGAGGTGAGTGAAAACAAGAGTTCAGGGACAAGAGGGACATTCAAAGGAACACAGGAACCAACAAAAAAAATAGAGGGAATGAGGAGCAACATACCCAGGGACAAACAACACAGGAACCCAGAGGAACAAGGAGCGAGACACAGATTCAGGAACAAGAATGGTAAAATAGACTTGAAAATGGACATGCATCAAATCAAGGTGAGGTCCAGCATCTGGGGAGACCACAGTGAGTGTAGATGGATTAATTCTTCTACACTGTGAGATTTACACAGCTTACTCCTGCCTGCCATTGTTCACACTAATTTTCCGATCATACTTCTATTATGCAACCGGCTGTCAATCCATCCGTCACTTTGAAACTTCTAAGCTGTCTGTCAACACTTGCTTTCATCAGCTTGACACAGTTATGTTGACATTCGTGCACCAACAACTGGAGGGCCGAGTTATGAAACTGCTCACAAAGGGAGAACGTGTGTTGGCTGTGAAAACAACAAAACAAAGCCACGCCCTGTGAGTCCTGTCTGAACTCTCCTGTGGCGGGCTGTGTGCACTTGTCACCCTCTGCAAACACTGCAGCTGAGGGATTAAGATGAAGGCCGAGACAGAGGAGAGGAGACAGACAGACCCAGCATTCAGAAGCCACAAGACACTCTGTGTGTGTGTGTATATATGCCTGTGTGTGTGTGTGTGTGTGTCAGGGGTCAGGGTGGGAGAAGTGTGTGTTAACGGGCTGAGATGACTTGGTTGCTTTGTGTCCTAAAGCTTACGAATGTGTGGGTGTGTGTGTTAGTGTGTGTGAATACCCACAGCAGACACCTTAATTTACAAGGTTACTGTACATGTCAGCAGACCCACTCTCGGCCTCTCTCAGTTTGTGTGTGTGTGTGTGTGTGTGTGTGTGTGTGTGTGTGTGTACTGGCGACACTTGTGTTTACCTTGAGCTCCAGCCCGGAGGCGGTGTCTGGGTTTGGGTGACAACACACTGTTGGCTTTCCACCTGTGGTCACCAGTCAACTTCCAGGACAGCGCAGCTAGGATCTCCGGATGAAAACACTCTGACTGCAGCGACGGAGTGAGAGAGAGAAGGAGAGAGAGAGATAGAGAGATAGCGAGAGAGAGAGAGGGGTGTAACTGCGCCTCCTGTGAGCTGATGGATCACAGACATAAAATAAAAGAAGGAAGAAAGGAGGAGAAAATATTTATTTTGGCCCCAAGATCCACATTAGGAATAAGCAGGCGCTGTGTTACCTGCGTGACACTTTCTGTTTCCTCTCTCCTTCTCCAAACTAACCGCTGACTATCTCTGGGACGACTCCCACGCAGCCACCGGTGGCCTGTAATTAGGAGTTAAGTTTGATTTAGCTCCGCAGTGATGATATGGCGCAGAGATGGAATACCACAACTGATGCAACCCGGAGCAACTGTTTAGTCTGTGGCAGCTCAGACACCATCTGCATTCCCGACTACCGCTGAAAGCAACAACGCTTCCACAGATTCACTGTACGTGCTCCTCTATACACACACACACACACACACACACACACACACACACATAAACACACACACACACAGCCGAGGATCTAGCCATCCCTAATCTTACATATCTCCGATGTACATAGGCTGAAATCAACCTGGACTAGGCACCAGTCCATCACACAATGCATGCACACACACACACACACACACACACACACACACACACACACACACACACACACACACACACACACACACACATACGCACACCATTCACTCTCACATTCACACCATGGGGCAATTTAGAGTCATCAATCAACTGAAACATCCATGTTTTCAGCAGAGTTCCCAGAGAAAAACCCACTCACACACGGGCGAGAAACATGTAGACGCAGTGCAGAATGGCCCTTTAACCGGGATTTGATCGGATGGCCTATAGTCACTGTCACTGTTAATACCTCTGGAATTATATCTCCTTGGTCTTATCGTGATCTGATGGGGTGAATCGAGTTTTTTTTCTTATTGATTTAGCTTTTTAAAACTTTTATAACCACCACAAAAGAAGAGATGCAGATAAATAAAAAGGAGGTGGGTAGGGGGAAGGAGTGCCCTCAAGGCTTCAGACTTTATTAAGGCTGTGGTGCAGTTAAACCGCCTTGATTTATTGCTAGATAGTGAGGTTGTTTTCTCACGTGCATGTAAATAACTTGCTGCTTATGCTCAGATGTTTCATTATGACCGGCTGTTACCATGTGATTACAACATCTCTTAAAGTCCATCAGCCAGTCGATCGTCATCACTGTCCAAAGGGCAAAGTGCAAATATGAACTCTTTGGGAATTCGACTTTTATTACAAGCTTTCAGACAAACACTGTCACTGTGAGACCTGTCAGGAAAAAATGAAACCTTTGGACCCCGTCAGCTGTCGTCTGGCATGGGTTTTGTGTACGATATTGCCGTCTGGCTCCAGTGTGATATTAAAAAAAAAACACGTCTTGTAATTTGGGATAAAGGGATGACAGCAATATCTGCTGAGGTATAATCTGGCACAAGGCATATTTGAGGGTTGGTTGGCTGGCAGGAATATGCTAACATGCATTTTGAAGTTCTTGTCCTAGCAGGCTAATTACAACGTTCCTGTTGGATTAAATCCTTTTTCCCCAAATGCAGCAGCAGCAGAAGCTTAAGCAGGAGGTTTTTGCTAAAAGGCTCAGGCTGCCTTTTGCGGCCTCAGAAGAAATGTTTCACATTTATAAATCTGCTTCCTTGTCATGAAGACAGCTGACCTTCAAACATTATGATTCTAATCACTTTCAGACGTGGTCTACCGAGACATTTTTGGAAAAAGTCCTTGCAGCTTTCCGTTATTAGCAGCAGCTTCAGAAGCTTACAGCGATGTTGTTTATTTAACGAAAATAATGAAAAGGGGGATTTTTTTTCTAAAGAGAGCACTCACAGTCACAGTTTATCTTTTAATTATGGCTGACTGTAAGAGACAAAATTAGAGACTTATGTATTAGACCACATAAGATACAAAATACATAACTGACCGGATCATAATCTAAAAGTTGTATTCTCTCTTGAAACCCAGCAGATGTATTGGATGAAAAATAGTTGCCTCAATCATAATATTTCTTTCTGCTCTGTCTCTCTTGCTATACCGTCAATGTATTCTGCAGGTGTGCACTTATCCCTTTGCCACATCATCCACCTGCCACAGTGCACGAGATCAGCCGCACATTACTGCTTTACAAATCCACAGCCGCTTTTATGAGCTGTGATTGCCCAGCTCAGGGAACTCCAGGGAATTCAATATTTTTTTCAAAGGTATAATATGAGCCAGTATCGGGCAATAAAAGGAAGAACAACAAAAGTGTCCATTTTCACTAGAAAGGAGCAGGAGAGGAGGAATATGAGGGGATTGGGTCAGAGAGGGAGGAGAAGAGGTGAGCGAAAGAGTGTGTGTGTGTGTGTGTGTGTGTGTGTGTGTGTGTGTGTGGAATGCTTTAATATGATGACACCAGGTCGGCTGAGGCCATTATCAGCCTTGTAGGCTGCTCTGAACACAGACAGGGAGAAAGAGAAAGAGGAAAAGAGAGGGAGAGAGAGAGAGAGAGAGAGAGAGCACCCCCACTTTAATAAAAGGGGCCCTTTGCCGTTGTCTGATTAGAAATATCATTTCCTGATTTTTTTTTCCTCCATTAAATTGGTCCGAGCTGAGCAGGGATTGATATATATAATAAGCTGCTATAAAATAACTGAGGTGATAGACAGGGAGGTGCTACAGTGCCAGGCACACACACACACACACACACACACACACACATAGAGACATACACACCTACATGTGCACAACCTGGTGAGGAGCAGACACTTTAATCTAAATCGCCTGCCTCTGCTTTGATTTCCTTCCATGAGTTTAATCTCCCACCTCTCCAGCCTGTCCCTCACTGAAAACACAGGCATAAATAAACCAGCAGCTTTCTGCAGGACACACACACACACACACACACACACGTCAGGTGACCTACATAGCAGACCTGATTGCCATCATTACCTGCAGTCTCTTCCTCAGTGTAAACTCACATTATTCATGTGTTCACCGATTCTAAGGTGATTGTCATGTAAAGTGTATTCCAGTGTGACGCCAGGCCGCATACGCTCTTTGCTGTTACATTGGATGTTACTATCAATTAGTATCATCATAATTATTCATGAGGCTAATTACCATGTCATTTTTCCCCCCCGCACACATGTGCATTTTCAAATCCCCGCCACAGCAAATAGATAACGATCACTATCATTAAATGCTTCATCTCCCTATGTGCGTGTACGTGTACGTGATTGCATGATTGCATTATCATTGCAAGGAGAAATGGTTGTTTTGGAATGAAACAGACACTCCTTCCCAGCTGAGTGAGGGAGATGGCCTGATAAGTGGGGAGGTAATAAATAGCCTGATCCTGCCGAGAACAGCATGGAGACAGCCACACACACACTCTCTCTCTCTGTTCGGCCCCTGTGGCCAAAAAGGCATCTGCTGCTCATGCTGATGTCATCTGGAGATAATAACTGGGCTCAGCGTGGCACCGGGCCACAGCCAGCGTCTCAGACCCCCTCCACGCTGCGTGGGCCCACTGCGATCTGGCAACCCACATCTGGAGAGATGTAGAGAGGGGGTGAGTGGGGAGGGGGAGGGGGCGAGGACCTGGCAGCCCCACAGCTGGGAGGGTGGGGATGCAGCAGACATGCAAAGCGTAGCCGCTGGGCTGGAGGGGCACCAGCAGCGAGCAGTTAACAAGTTACCCCGGGTGTGGGCCGGGGTTTGGCAGCACACGAGTGGAGTGGATCTACACAGCTCCGTCACAGGCCTGCAGCCCAGGGAGGGGTAGAGATGAGGGAGCAGCACCACCTGCAGCTCAGGGCAATATTTCACAGAGCATTGAAAAGAAAGACAGCATAGACTGTAAACAGGAGGCAATGTCCAAATACGTGGTGGATTCAGTTTCCAATTCAGCTTCCTTAACCCAAGACACTTCACATTCCAGTTGGACTTTGCCAAACCTCTGTAAGACATAAATAAACACACAGAGCCCACCAAATCCCTCACATTAGCAGGCTGTTGGAGATGGATCCACGAGCAGAACCAGGCTCTGTCCCCACTGGTTGGGTTGGAGAGGGAGTGAGAAAGAGAGAGACAGAAGATGGAAAGAGGTTTAGCTTTGGTTTGATGTTGGTGAGAGCAGTCGTAGCAGGCACCATGCAGAGAGTCCTGGATGAGGGAAGCCATTTTTTCACCGTAGGTGAACATAGCTGAATGCCTATTTAATGCTTTTGGCTGCTGACAGCAATCAGTACATATCTGTGCAGTTCAAACTGACTTGACCCAGATATTCTCAGAGGAAGTCTCTTGTCCTGGTTAATTTTTATGGGATGGGTTAGCGATCCACATGCTACCAATGTCAAGAAGCTACATTCATTTGGTCACCTACACCCTCTAACCAATGGAACTAACACTAGTCTTAATCAACTTAATAATAAAGGCTTATGTACGCATCACCTACATATTCTCTGGTCTTTCTTTCTTTCTTTAAGATGATATCAGGAGGATAAATGAGCATCCAGCTCATGTCTGTACAGGTAGATGGACAAACTGTTTCAGATCCGGACTAACCATCCTCAGACTGGTTGGATGGTTTCCCATTTTCTGGATCCAGCACAGACTGGCACATTTTTGCTGTCTGTGCAAGTGAAGTGGTCATGATTGTTATGGGATTTGCTGCAGCTTCAGTTTTCAAAACAAAGGATTGTTTTTCAGTTTCCAGGTGTCATACTGGCGCAGAGCCTATGATGACAAGGTATTGCATCAGCATGTCCCAATGTACTGTGCGATACACTCTGGCAGTACTGCCCCACAGCTTTAACCATTCAGTAGGAGAAGTTCATACAGACCTCTTATTCCACACAGCCTGACAGGACAATCTCCATCTACAGTATATGTGTCTGCTGCCCTGATAGCAATGCTACCCTGACATTTCAGAATGGTCACATGCTGAATAAGATATAAACTCCACGCAGGCTGAAATAAGACACCCAGATGAGCACTATGTATAGATCCTCAGGATTCAAATCACACAGTGGCTATTGCAGGCACCAAACACATTATAAAATTGTAAAATCTGAATATTTCATGAGTAGTGAATACATAAGACCAGGGCCTTCCCTGGCTTGTGTTCAGACCATCATGAGGAGTCCAGGTGGACATGTAAATCTAGTTATTCTAATTCTGTGCTTCCAGGCATGGATAGTCACTGCAGGGAAAGGTACAGAGTTTCCATTATGAGTGGAAATGGTTTAGAAAATGGAATGGCAAACACATTCAGGATCCTCAGTGTTTGGAAAATAAAGTGCAATCAGTTCAGTCAGTTAATCATTTTAATTTTATGGCCCTATAATAGTATATGTATGCAATTTCTCTAAACAGGCTGATGGACACAGACATGTTTCCATTTACATTAACTGTAGTTTTCTCCAATATTAGCTATTTCCTTTCACTACTTTTATGCAAATATGAGAGGTTAAGCATTTAGAGATAAGTCTCTAACCTCTAATTCTCTACTCTCTGATTTAACAAAAACACACAGCAAGACAGATTATAGTCTTCAGGAAGAGAACATGAATATATACAGCATATAATATATATTCTAATATATTATAATATGTACGATAATATTCAGCTGTAAAACACTCACACACAGATGCACTCATCACAGGACACACGCAACTTCATGTGTACACCACACACACACACACACACACACACACACACACACACACACACACATAAACCTTCACACAGGCAGAAATGCACAAAAGATGTGCACACAAAGGAGACACTTCCACTCCGCTATCTTTATCAGGCACATAATGTACAGGGCCCACTAATGCACACACACACACACACACACACACACACACACACACACACTCACACCTTAACTGACATTACGCTACCACAAGGTCGGCCACTCTGGCCATAATTCACCTTGCCCGCGTCCTCTGCGGCTTGGTAAATCTATCTGTGTACATGATCAGAGCAAGTGTGTGTGTTCGCTCCTCTGCGGTGCTGAAAGGAGCTGAAACAAGAGAAGTGAGGAGAGGAATTGAGTTACTTTGGACAGGATGGCTGCCTTTCCCTGCCGCCCACCTGAGCTGTGCTCCATTATTGGAGCTCTTAAAGATGCTAACAGGCGTCAATCTGCCCATTTGGACAGCAGCGAGTGGGCGGACTATTAAGTGGCTGCCTGGATGGCTCCTTCTATTGTTTCTCTCCCTCTGACACACACACAACCTTTCCCCTGCTCCATCTCATTTCCCTCCCTGCTCTTACTTTTCATTGTTGTGTCCTCCTTGGGCTCGTTCTCAATTATCAGCCCATTTATTGCTTACGTTTCCTCTTTAATTCCACCCTCATTTTGGTCCCATACTCCTTTCTGTCTTTATTGCTCTTTACAGTCGTCTCCCTCTTCCTCTGTCTGTTTCTATCTGTGTCTCCTTCCCCTCTCAGACCTGCTCGTCTTCTGCAATCAGCGAGCATCAAACTCTCTTTGCCGTCTGCGTGTGTGGAGGAGTGGGAAGCCTTGAAGACGAAGAAATCAAATTGTCTGCTAGCATCTAATTCCCCTTGACATCCACTTCAGCCTGGCTGTCTTTAACCGCATCCTGGATGAGGAGGAGAGGGGGATGGAGGAAGGGTGCAGGCTGTGGAGGCAGTAAACCAAGGAGAGGGGGTGAATTTGTGTGTATGTGGGTGTGAGTGTGTAACAGTGTGTGTGTGTGTATATATGTGTGTGGGGCAGTTGGCTGGAGGCAGATTCTGACTCCCTGTGCTTCTTGTCAGATCGACCGTGGATCAACCCGAGGCTCAGACCTCACCTCAGCATGAATTTACAACACGTGCACTTGCGCACACATGTGCACACCTGCACATGCACACGTCGCCCACACACACACACACACACACACACACACACACACACACACACACACACACACACACACACACACACACACACACACACAGGCACACACACACCATGCTTGCACACACCGCCAGGTTTCTTTATGACCGGGCCTGGAGAGGCTTACAAACAAGCACCCTGAGTGAAAAACCACTGGATCTTTCTTTCACAGCTGCTAGGGCAGCCCACACAAAGACAAGCAAGAAAGGCATGTTTCTTGTGGAATAACAATGCGATCGGACGGTCATGGTAAATACAAATCAATCAGGACATGAATAAATCAAGGTTAAATATAGTGATATATACAGCTTGACAAATATACCAGAGGGTATGCATAACAGAAATACAAATAGTCAAAATCGATTGCCCTTTTGTCTGAGTGGCCGAATGTTTACTATAGTTTGTTATAAATACATTGTCTATAAAATGTATCTAAAAGGCTTGTTAAGCACAATTTAAAGATTTTGTGCTGATAGGTTTTGTACTTTAGGTGTGACCTAGAAGAATGCACTGCTTGCCAAAAGGTATAGATAAAGAAAAAGAAAGAAGAAAGGCAGGAAAACATTTGTGTGTAATTTGGTACATAATTTAAGGCGATGCTCGAGGTAAGCTGTAAACCGTCGGGCCTCCATTATTTACAGAGCTCTGCAGCATTGCAGCATGTAAATTGCATGTCACAGATGTGCGTGTGTGCCCGAGTGGCGTCTTTTGAGTAAATATGTTAACTGCTCAAAATGCAAATATGCTGCACATCCAGTTTACTCAACTTACTGATGCACTGCATGGAAGGAGCACAGTAAAGCAATAACGTTGTGTGAAAGAGCACATCCTCAGCTTGTCTGTAGATCCCAATAAAACTCTGTTGGCTAATGGATTAATTTAACAACACTCATTAATTGCTTGTATATGTGGCATGTCTGCGTCCAGCTCTGGATGACGGTGTTGTCCACTCTCATGTAGTGGTTGATCCCTGTGTTGAGACAAAAGCCACAAAATGAGGTAATAAAGGGAGACGTCCAGTCTCGTCATTATCTGTGGTTTACTGTGAGCAAATGACATCATTA
The DNA here is from genome assembly GCA_029224185.1 of Karalla daura. Taxonomy (NCBI): domain Eukaryota; kingdom Metazoa; phylum Chordata; class Actinopteri; order Chaetodontiformes; family Leiognathidae; genus Karalla; species Karalla daura. The sequence continues at coordinate 16,132,100 of CM055189.1, forward strand.
TCAGGGGGTATTGATTGTCTTCTGGTCGGGTGACAGCGGGTCAGCTAATAGATGGTGGTTATTCCAGCAGAGGCAACATTTATAGACTGGAGAGAGCTCACGACCAGCACATTAGCGCCTCGCTGGAGATGAGCTGTAAACTATGAGAGGTGATCCTGTAACAGGGAGATATGGATTCAGAGCAGTAGGTTATGCTGTTTCTGTGGCTCAGGTCTCATATTGTGCACAGGTTTCGTAACGCTGGCAGGCTCTGTGACGTCGCATATGATCGTGAAAGGGGACCCGGGATGAAAAAACACTTACTTTGGCTCTAGTTCTGCTAATGAATATGAAACAATATAATGCTTAAAAAAGTTTAATTGTCTCTTCCTCTTTTAGGTAAATGCCTCTGAAAATCAGATCAAACTATCAAGGCTCTATTCTGCTCATAATGTTTTCAGAAAAAGATTTCAGTCAACTGTGCGTGTAACGTGAGATGGCCACTGTGTTGGAAAACAAACAAACCAAACAAACCACGCTCCGGCCACAGCCAGGCATCAACCACAGCACTGTCATAGTGCAAAACTTAATAATAGTAATAAAAATCTGTATATCCAGATTTTTTTTCCATCACATCTGTGGTTTGCAAACATGAGCCTAGATTTATTTTGGCAGGATCACATCTGAATAGGTTCAAAAATCCGAAACATCCTGAATGTTTTTTTTATTTCTTAATGACCCTTGTAAACATGAAATTCCTTTTGGTTTTCAGGCTTCAGAAGCAGCCTTGAAAACATCTTCTATGCCCAGAACACTCAATCAATACATTTTTTCTTTAATTCACACTCATGGAGCTTTATCTACTTTCATCTTTATGTACTTTCTCACAGAGAAAATTATTCATAAAATGCATTTTCTCTCCTTGTTCTACTGTCCACTTTTACACGCTTTCTTGCTCTTTCTCTTTTCCCTTCTTCTCTCTTACACTGTTATTATTCTGCACAAGTTTCCCGTTGGTCGAATCTTCTCCCTGTTGCTCTGTCTGCCCACTCCTCATTTTCCGCCCCTCTCTCTTTATCTGGATCCTCCTCTGCCCAGCGGTGTTTGATCGGGCTGAGCTGGACGGCGCTGCCAAGTGGCCTGGGCGGTCACTGCAGCCACTCTGACCTGTCTTTGTGTCTCTCTGCTTCTCTGTGACCTCTGGGCACAAAGGCTCCTCTCAGAGCCCTGCAGCCTGCTCCGACCCTGCCCATCCGCAGAGAATGGAGTGGGAGAAGAGAGCGGGTTACTGAGGGGGCAGGGTGAGAGAAGAGACTGTATGTGTGTGTGTCTGTGTGTGTATGTGAACACACTCGATAAGCCACCAGTTCTATTGCTCCTATTGTAGGATACAGATCACGTGAACCTTCATGTTTCAGAAATAAAATAAATCATTTACGCTGGCTCCAGTGATGTACTAAACCACAAGCAGTTTGTGTGGATCGACTCAATCCACCATTAAAAGGGGATCACGGCTGTAATTTGGAACAATGCTCGGTTGTTCTAAACAAGAACTTGTTAAGACGAGATTGTGGTAAATGATCTATGGAGTCCTGGAAGCCAACAATCCTCTTTCATTTAAAGCCTAATTTTACAGCTTGATTTATGGAGGCCCTAATGTCTCATCAGGTGATATTTTTTTTAGCTGGTGAACACAATACAATAACGTATTCCCGGAAGATCATTTTCTTGTGTGCACAAGATGATTCAGAATGAATTTGTCAATCACCTCAGAGGACGAAATGTCCTTGAAATGCTACATGTTCTTACACAAGATAATTTTGTGCATAAATACAGAATATACGTCAATATACAGAATACATCAATATATAATAAGTATGGGACTTCAGGATCTCTGTACTAATTTACTGTGTGTTCTAAATGTGCCTAAATCAATAGTCTGTTGGAATGTGTGCTGCAATGTAACAGTGAAAGGAGAGGAAGAAGAGGATGGAGAATTAATTATGCAAAAGCATCCATCCATCTTTCCATTATCTTACCAACTTTGCATCCAACGGAGTCCAACGTGGTGACAGCGCCTTCCACTGAGCCACTGTGCTGCTCTATATGCAGTGACATTTTTGCTTTTTCACAACATGACACTGCAAACTTGTGGCCAATATGTACCTTGCGACTCGATCAGGTGACTTATCCTTCGAAGCTCCGAGGCACACCTCCCGGGTTCATAAAAAGGAACCTGTGATGACAGATGTGGGATTAGCTGCTGCACTTGTGCGCTGATAAACTGAGGGCTTGGTCTGCGCTGCTACAAACAGGGGCAGGGCTGCCCTCGAGGTGAGCTGTGAGTACGAGTGAGTGTGGGAGACAGACAGATGAGCGCTGAGAGACGGAGATCACATGGCTCTGCAGCCGCTCCTGTGTGACGCCTTTCACACTTCGACGGGTCATCAGAGGGTCAGCGTGCTGCGAGAGGAGAGAGAGAAAGTGGGAGGGAGAGATGCATATCGACAGCGACCAGACGCAATTTGTAGCTGAAGTTTGAGCTTTGGTGCAATGACAAGTACCATTGATTGTAACTGACTACATATGGCGCTGCTGTCTTCGAGCACAGATAAGCCCACAGAGCGCTCCATGCCTGAGCGACAGCTAAATGGTGGACAAAGAGATGTTTAACTTCTCCCGGGAGCCGGTCAAAAACAAAAGCTGTGGGTGGACAGAGACGTGAGTGCTGGGTGGATGTCTCAACAGACAACTGTGGCCACATTGTTGCTACAAAGACTAATCTATCTATTGCTGCTGATATTAACCTTATAATTTACTCTCCCGCACGTTTCTGATGTTCCATGCTGATTACATGTTTGCTCAGGTAGATGTTGGGTGTGACATTACCTCCTTGTACCAACACGAATGACAGGTGAGAACCGTCCCACCCAGTCAGGTGCTGCCTCCGATTAAATTCAGATTAACTCAGGAAAAAATAAGTAAAAGCGCCTGTGTAGTTGTAAATGTTTAGCAGTCACTACCAGATGGGAATCATTTTATATCAACGATTTTACACTAAAACACATTTCACCCAAATGTTTGGCTGTGATGCAGAATGACTGACTGGCGACCTGTCCAGCTTTTATTAGCTATCTTTGCCATATGTGTGATGGGATTGGCTCCAACAGACCTCAAGATTCTGGTTTGGCATAAAAGGGGTTAATGAAATAGATGAACTGATTTATTGCCAAATACAGAAATTAAAATATTTCACACAGTTAAGGGTGAGTTCATCATTAGCTTACATGGTTGACTCTGTAATGGCAGCACATGTAAACATGTTTTTTCCTCTCAATGACAGAACCATTGTGGGTTAATCAAAATGCACATTGTTGGATTATTCTGAATGAAGGATCATCGTTCCAGATATTCAGTCTCTAAATAAAGAGAGGGTGTGGTATAGAGCCACAAAACCTGATTGGAAACACCGTTCTGTAGTAAATACAAGTCATTTTTAAGAGGCCGCACTTGCAAAAGTCTGCAAGAGAGAAAAAACGCTTCAACTGAAAAGCATTGCAGCAAATCTCCCGGCCAGTTAATCACAGTTTCATTTTGTCCAGATTCTTCACAGCAGTGCAGAGCTGAGCAGAGCTCTTTTGTTTTTAATTAATGTGACAGTTTTACTCTCACATGCAGAGGAGAGGAATTTGGCAGGAGGAGGCGTCTCTGACCGTAGTATGAAATCTCTCACACTTAACAGCACAGACACAGCTTCTGGCTGTAAATCACACACACACACACACACACACACACACACACAGACAAACACATGGATATAGACTGAGACAGATGCGCAGATGCACACGCACACACTTGCTGTGATTTAGGGTAATTGCGAATAACAAGCCCTCTGCTCTGACATCCAACCTCTATCAATTAAACATCAAATATTCTCCCCAACAGTTCTGCTGCCAAACACGTTCTTCACTCCTTTAATCCCAAAAGCTGAAACTCAACCCAGTTAAAATGCCAGTGGAGAGCAAGCAAGACAGCGAGTGAGAGGCAGGGGAATCAAAGCTTGTTAATCGAGCCCTACAGAGCAGTATGTGTGTGTGTGTGTGTGTGTGTGTGTGTGTGTGTGTGTGTGTGTATGCCTAGGAGAGAGAGAGAGGGAGACAGTACAAGAAAGAGAAAGGGAGCCAGAGTAGATGTGCATGTAATCATTTTTATTCTTGAACCCCCACCTCTGTCTTTCTCTCTCTCTCTAGTCAAGGCCGCTCTCTCTCTCTCTCTCTCTCTCTCTCTCTCTCTCTCTCTCTCTCTCTATCTGTATCCCTCTCTGTCTCTCTCTCTCTCCCCGTCGCTCTCCATGTCACAGTCTATAATGCACTCTGACAACACACAAATCACTGGAATGGTTTCCCGGCAACAGGAGGCAGGGTTTGGGGTTTTGGCCCCTGATGGAGCCAAAAATGTCTTCCAGGAGAGGAAATTGATTCAGTGGAAGTCTTAAAAAAAATCCCTCAGATCCAGTCAATAATCACCACCAGGGAGAAAAAGGGGGGGAAAGAGAAGGGGTGTGTTTGAGAGAGGGAGGGGGGAGAAAGCATTGATTATCCTTGTTTTCTGCCAGTCAGTACACACAGGCAGTAAAATCAAGAGCTGGCCGGAGATCAACTAACAGCATGACAGCCTGATGAAAGAGAGAGGGCCTGTGGTCAGGAATCAAAGTGTCCCTCTCTCCTGTCTCCCTGCTCCTCTCTCTGTCAGGAGGAACCATGTTTTCCTCACCCAACCACTCCCTCCAACCCACGTTCACTTCTCTCTGCCTCCACCCTGTGGCTGCCATTGCTCATTGGATTAGATTCAACTTGGTCTCAACATTCACTCTCACACTCGCACCTGGGGGCAGTTTCAGTGTCTCCAATCGAACGTGCACCAGGTCTGGACAGTCTGAGAGCATGCAAACTCCACACAGAAAATGTGTATAGTGCTATCCACTAAGTTGCCATGCTGCAACAAAGAGCAAACAGAAGAAAGTACAAATGTGAATAATATGAATGAGTAAAAAGCACAATGCGGAAGTTGTAATGTAGTACAGAAAGAAACTATGAAACACCATACAAACTTTGATCATACAGTGCACTCTACAATCTGGGCTACTTAAAGAATATGCCATGGCAATGCTTTCTTCTCAGCTTTAAAATTAATTGTCAGGAAATGTGATCTGTAACTGATTAGAGGAAACCGTTTTTTTCTTTTCTCTACCAGATCCTCGGACTCATGATTTCCACCATGTGCAACCCCTTTACGACAAGGCACACTTGTTTGTATTCTCATCTAATGACTTTTCCCCAATGACTAATCTCTGTTTGTGCAAAGTAATAGACCACTTTGGGTTGTCTGATGGTGAACACAATGGCTGATACAGACTCCTAATATGAACAAGGTGGAGGCCCAACAGCTGTAATGCCTCTATAATAACCAACCATTAACAAATGGGTTAGAATTTGAACAGTCACTGTCTCCATGTTTATTGAGATAATATATTGTTTTCTCTATTCTTGAATGAACTATTCATGTGCTCATCACACCAGTTACTGGTGAGTGCTTATTTATGGAGCCATTTTGGGTAAATACAAAAACAAAAAGCAAATTCCTTCTTATCTATTTCCTCTTTAATCTTGCAAACAAAGATGTCACAATATTTGTTCCAAGGACTTTTTTGTTTTTGGCTCTTCCTTTGGTAAGAATTGAATTAGGAAGCAAAGCTTCAAGGTTTTTGGTTATTAATTTTACTTGGACCAACTTTCAGGAAACATTTTAACAGTGTTACATTCACTGACTTAAAAGCACCTAACTCAGGAATCAAGGCTGTTTTTGATGAATATGTTTTTATCACAGTGTGTCTGTGCCAGGCCTCGCTTGTTAGGAAGATCTTTGATCTTGATTAGAAAGCAAAATAAAACAAAATGAATAATGACAAGAAATAAAGCGTATCAAACACAAACATGGTTTTGTAGCATATCAGCTTCTAATTCTTTTAAATATATTTTTTGAGGATTAGTAAATCATTTAAATAAATGAACAAGTTTTAATAACCATCAGAGGCCGAGCTTCAAAAGTACAAAACTGCAGGTATGTGAATTATATTCCAACACTCTCAGCTAAATTTGAGGTCTGCTCATATTGTTGTTTCTCAGTTTACAGTTTTACACAGGTTAGGCCTGCACGCGTCACTGTATAAAGTGGATGTAAACTGAGGCCTGAGGGCAAAGTGTCAATCACCTGCAGAGCTGCAGGCTAAAGTGGAGGCGTCACAGTGAGGGGAAACACGTAGGTGACATCTGGTTTCTGTTAGGTGAAACAAAGATCGACCCGCTCTCCTCCTGGGTCGATGACACTGTGAATGTCAAATAAAAAATACGGAGATGTCAAATGTCCTTTTTCTGTCTTGTTGAGAGCTGTTGATTTACCAAACAGCAAAATCTGAACCTGACGCACCTTCAGAAAATCTGTCTGTTCATATTAAATAATTGGAAAGTAACTGGAGCCCTACTGCTGATGTTTAGTTCACACTTTGCTGAATTGGTTATTTATTATTGTCATGTTTGTCATATAAAGGCACAAACACATCACGGTAGATGAATTGATTTAATGAACCTGAACCTTTGCAGCCTTTCACCTTGAATCTCATACTCCACCCCTGGAAACGTTTTAATCTGGTTCATCTTCTGGAGGAAAAAGCTTCTTGGTTTCATGGTCTAAAGAGTCAGTTTTCCACTCAGGACACAGTCGAAAGAAACCGTTTATTTGTTGTGATCATGAGAAGAAACAATACTGGCTCATGTTAATGTCCAGTGTTTTAAAGACACATACAAGCGGTTTGAATCTCTTCTCAAAACTATAAAAAAATCCAAATGAACAAAACCTTTATTTTCATTATAGTTTTACATCAAAATGATGCAATGGATTAACTTGTGTGATGTTTGCACATACAAAATAAGACAGAAAACAGAGACAAAACCTTTGAAAATGTTGTCGGAAGTTGTAAAATCCTCCTTTTTTCTCCTCCACCAGGGAGGAGAGAGGAGGAGAGAAGAAGGGATGATGATGTTACTCACACTTTACGTTACAGAGTGACTTCTGCTTCCCACATTCACACAGTAATGGAAATAAAAACTCACATGATAAAGCAAAATAGATGATGATGGAAGGAAGTCCTACCATGGTAGGTTGTGCAACAATGTACTGCAGTGACACAGTAGAGTCAAGTCAGTAGTGTTTGTCTGATTGTTTGACAGAGTTTTAGAGGATACCTCACACCAGTGCTTACTTTAAACAAATGCCTCAAAAAGGGAGGCAACACAAAGCAGAAAATGTTTCTGGATTCAGTGAAGTTAAAAAAAAAGCTACAAACGCTCTTTGAAAATACTGTACAATATATGAATCCTTCATTTAACCATTCACAAGTATCATAGATACATACTCATTATTTTTCCAAAAATATATTTTCTGATATCTGTTATATTCTTAGAATTGTACCATATAAGTAAAACAAAAAGCCCTTAGACAAGTCCTTACTGCAAACATTTTCATGTTTCTCCTGCTCTTTGCTCTGCTTCACCACAGGTCGGGCTCCACCCACACCACCTTCCTCTGCTCCTCCCAGATGACGCTGCGCAGGCCGGTCAGCAGCGAGGCCTGGTCGCACCACGAGTCCGGAGACACGCTGTGGTACAGACACGGCAGCTTGTCCAGCAGCGGCTCCTCGTTCCTCGAACACGCCAGCAGCTGCTCGTCCGTCTGCCCGTGGCGCTGCAGCTTTGACCTGGGGGAGCGGGTGGAGCACAGGACGTGAGCTTCAGCGGCGTTCTGGGATCCGCTGTTTTCAATTGTCTGTTGATTTTTATGTCTGTGGTTTCACCAAATATTTCTGTTCTAGGAACAATCATGATACGAGAAGAGAAGAGAGGAGAAGAGACCCTGGAAAGTAACAACTCTATGACGAGGATGTAAATAAAACCTATTTGATCGGGACTAGTTCTCCCTCTATCGGCCATAAATGTCTGCAAACTACTATAACTAATGACTACTTGTATGCGTCTATTTGCATAAATACATGTGCACACACATCTATATTTGATTTCTACTGTCTTGAGCACATTGTGCGCCTTGAGTCTTTTGTGTATCATACAAGTATGTAATCGAAAGGAGAATCACATCAGGATCGTAGCGGCACTGTATCATCGCATCAGTTTCAGTATCATATCAGTGCCAGAAGTGGTATTGTGATTTTTTTTTCTAAAACCTGTCTTTAAATAGACAGTACGACAGGATATGGATAGCATATTTCCGTGTTATTCACATTGTTGAAGGGGATCAGACAGAAACCGCATCTCTCGTGACGCAGTCCCGACTGTCGTCGAGGAGAACATTCTTATAGAAGAGGCAGAAACACCAGTTCTTCAGGTTATTAAAGCCTCAATGGGCCAGAACAGATTGCTGCCACAAGAGGATGCTTGGAGTATCCTGCTGTTCTCTACTGTTGCAGACTAAAATAGCTAATGGTGCATGTAGCAAAATGTTACTGTAATCTCTTAAAAGACCGTCACCTCCAGGGGTACGAAGCAGCATTAAGAGAAGACACGACGAGGCCATGACTTGCTGGTTCACACTCACGTTCTTTTAGCCTTATTCTGGCTATGTCTTACAACTGCACCTATGAAACTTAATTATAAATAACTGTAATCATTAATGATGCAACATTTTTTTTCACTTCATTTGCATCCTTGGTTTGAAGCGACTTTTGGAAACATAGATAATATATATCTATGTCTATATCTATATATGTAAGATCTGCTGAATATCACATAAAAACAAACGTCTGCAGCACTATCAGTTTCTGTGAACACACATCCCCGCACATCAGTACAGGATTTCCCAGTGGTGGGACTAAATAAAGGTTCGTATCGTATCGATTGTGATTATCTACGTGTGATTTTAGAGTTTCGAGCGATCTGTGACAACAGGAATGTGGAATGAGAGCTTACCTGAGTTTGCGTGCACTGCGTGCAGTCTGGCTGATGAAGATGATAATGGGGAAGATGTCGGCGCGGTGCAGACGCCGCACACAGTCCAGTCCTAGCGGCAGCACGCAGTGAATCCCCTGCATGGCATGAGGGCAGAAAACGTGATGTTTTTAAGATGTTTCAGAGTGATCTGTCAGGACACATGCACATGCACAGTGTGGCTGATGGACGATGCAGCACAACGACAGCACCTAGCATTCTGTTAATGATTCCTGATCTATTGTAGGTTTCTGCAGAGTCCTCATTCCTCCTTGAGCATGTTATGATAAAGGACTTGATCAAACAAAGGAAGCCTGTTGAGTTCCCTGAAGCTGAGGCTGCCCATGTCCAGTCCACTCTGTGTGGTGCAGCTGGTCACGTCCACTGGAGGCCACCATAATGAATCATTTCCACACGCTGGTCGCTGACCGACTCAGGGAGAGGCTTCCCAAGAAGCAGTGGGGCAGGATGACTAAGAAGGCTCATGATTTCCTTCTGTTTTATGGCGTCAAAATTCTGAATGAACAGTGAGGAATGTCGCTGTGGAAAATAGTCTGTATGGAAAGTAAAAGATAATTTTGTAATATGATCGTAAAAACAAATTAGAAGGTGAAATTGTGATTCAGTGATAACGCTGTTGTGTCTCATATTGTTAATAGTCACACAAAAACTTGATGCTTGATACATGGATGTCAGACCTGTTTTTTTTTTTAAGGAGCCCAGTTAATCAAATATCTCTTGACACTGAACTCCCACTCTTAACTTCTCTTATTAACCAAAGTTTGTTTTAATGAAGTAAAGAAGAAGCTTTAGAAACGCTTTTAGGGCAGGTTATAAATTACCACATTTATCACTTAATGTTTTGGTAAGTCTTGTTACATTTCATACATTGCTCAGTTTCTACTGCACATTTTCCCCAAACAAATAGCCTGTTTTGGTTGTCTGACACCAGGATCAGACACGGTTCTAAGATGTCAGTTCTCAGCGCAGACCAGATTACGACCAGACTACAAGTGTCTCATTTTGCTCTTTCTACTCTCGTGTGAACGAACTCCCCTCTCTCGCTCCCATCTGTGCACCATCTGCCAAATTCTTATTGGAATCCAAAACATCTCACACAAACCATGTTACACCTGGAAAAGTTGTGATGACACACCCATGATTGGCTGCACAGCGTCCAGCTGTTGTCTAGATATTTACAGTCGGGGCAGCAGTGCAGAGCCCTTTGGATTGAAACGGGAGGACGAGCTAAAATATCAGAGCAAAATATCAGCTCTGTGTTTGCGTTGAGGACTCTGACCTTCTTCATGACTTTCTCGACACACTGCAGGGTGTAGCAGCAGTCCCTCCCCTGCTCCTCCAGGATCTCAGACCTCTGCAGCTGTGCTGCGTGTTCGCTGGAGCTCAGCACCTCTGTAGAGCAGAGGAGAAAGAGAGAAACATTTATGATTTGTCATTGTATCGATAGATTTAAACCCACAAAACACATCTTATACAAAAGAAAGGCCAACTTTGTCATATGAAGCGTATTATCTGCACTTCCTTATGCTTCTCTTGAATACAGTTGTCCTTACTGTATAGTTATCAGAACTGTGATTTTCCCATAACAATCAACAAACTTCTATTTGACCTCTGTGCTCCAGTGACTGGTGTTTTTATCGCCTCTATCATTTTATGACTATTTATGTACAAAGTTTACTTCCTTCCCCATTTGCAGCGAAAGCCAGACCAAACAGACCTGTACCCTACGTCAGTGCATCTGTTTGTAGGGAAATGTGTCTTCAGTGGCACGAGTTCTGCAAACAGAGGGTTGTTTATCCCGCTGCAGCTTTCCTTACCAGGCTCACAGAGCTGGAAGCCTTGCCAGCCCGCCAGCTTCTTGTCCAGGATGCGTCCCAGGACCGTGGGCAGCAGCAGGACGGGCCGGCAGACGGGTGGGTAGTGAGGGGTGACCAGGGTGTAGGGCATGAGGGATACACAGCTCTTGGTGGCCGATGTGTCACCTTCGATGGAGGATTCCAAAATGAAACATACAACAAATTGTTTGGCTAACAGATTCAAGGGGCAGTTTAGTTGTTTTTTTCTTTTTCTTGCTACCTGTGTCGGCGCTTTTGTTCTGTTCCTCCTCCACACTGACCCAGAGTGGGTTCCTGCCTTGGCGCCCGGTGCTGACAATCCTCACTGTTTTCTCTTTATTCTGCTGAGACAGGGATATTCCCTGGTCAGGACGGGGACATTTTAAATAAGGTCCCAGGATGAAGGGGTTTCAGATTCAGGTGTCCTACCTCTTGAGATCCCTTTGTTTGAAAGCTCATGTCTTCAATTGCTCGAATCAAAAGTCGCTGTGCCCTGTGTAAACAGAAATCAAAGATCATGATGTTGCAGCACTTTCACCTATTCTACTGTTTCTTTGCATGTGTTGCCCGATCACAGATGGAACCGCACCACTGTACCAACCTGTAATAGTTGGGAACTGTCCCACTCTTGAGGTCCAGCAGCTGACAGGGGTGAACCTGGCTGGCGTGCCACGCGTCCTCCGTGCTGGTGGGCCGAGTGTTGGTCACGTGCAGGATGTCGTTGCAGGACACGGCCAGGGTCCCGTTGGGACCAGCGGGGAGGGACATGTTGACGCGTACATAGAAAGAGTCTCCTGACGATGTCTCGTTGCTCTGCAGATGCTGCAGCAGTGTCTCATAGGCTGTGCAGACAGAAGCCGACGTTTGTCGTGTAAATGATCTGAGACATCCCCCCTTTTTCGTTCTCAGCAGCGAAAAAGCACTGAGATGATCCAAAATAGCTGGCTTGGCTCATGCAACAAATGTTGCTACAGCTTCAAATCTGGTGTCTGCTTTTGTTAAAAATCAATTAACCGATTTGACCCTGTTTTGAGTTGTTCTGCAAAACTACTTGAGCACAGAGCAGGTCTTGGAAATCAATGAATGAGTGACATGTGAAGGACGTTGTATGTCAGTGCAGAACTGCTGTGCAGAAACTTGATCACAGCTGAACTGCAAATGTAATACGAGACGATGCTCACTTGTTAGCCAATTATTTTGTCCTTTAACAAGACGGTAACATAATCCAGACTTGGGAATGTTGCAGCTTTATTGAATTCTTAGACTTATCTAAGACAATGGTGCCCTCATAGATACAACTGGTTAATCGGCATTACATTACAGTCTCTTTATCACCTCATGTGGCAACTGCCCATCTTTTCAATCTCAGAGAAACAGTCTACTTCCTCATGGTGTCAATCCAGCCATAGTCACAACCTTTTATCTGCAGCTCATGCCAAGATGATGCGGTTTGTTATGTCACACCTCAAGATTTTTTCCTTCATGCATGTGTTCCCATGCCTTTGTAAACATATGTGCGCATTATTTTTCACATTAATAAACAATATTGTGACACCTAATTACAGTGTCACTGCGCATCGTCCATTTATTTTGACGGATTTACTGGAAGTTACTTTGACAATTAGTTTCTACAAATTATTTCAAGAGATGTTTATGCACAGGCCTGTAAGACGTACCGTCTTGTCTCGGTCGAAGGGAGAGGTGGCACAGGCCTGTGACCTGGCCTAGAGCCCACATTGCTTCCTCTAAGGTGGAGTCCTCCAGCACCATCCTCAGAGCCTTCTGATTCTGCTCATACTTCACCTTCAGGACAACCGTCAATATGTTCGTCTTAGCAAAATAGTTTAAATGAAGGAAAAGCAATGTCAGGAAACACTTTGATCAACCCACCTCCACTATCTGTGCCCCAGGGCTGATGCCCACTGTATGGGCAGTGCTCCCCTCTGTCACCGTGTGCACAAACACCCCGGTCTTATTGCCTCCGACCACCGCCATCTGGCTGAGCAGTGCCTCTCCCTGGAAGGAGATACTGAGCACGCGGCCGTTGATGCGGATTGCTTTCTGGCGGGAACGCATCAGGAAAGGAGGGGCTGAGGTTCTCGAGAAGCTGGTGGGAGAGAAGAGTATGATTAGTGGAGGAATCAGAACTTCCTTACATGAAAAAGAGGACCTTCACGTGTCTTTCCTGTGATCCTGTGATGGCACTGTTGTGTACATTGTATTCACGGTGCCATCATTATATAGTTGACCTCAAACGTCTTATTTGACTCACAGTTATTAGTGAGCATCTTGCTTACTGTGCGAGGACAATGCTGTAGCTGTAGCTATTTTCGAGTTATTCGGTTATACTGAGGTAAAATGACTAATCTGACCTCAAGAATGAAAAACAATTATTTTGTGGGTGATGTGGGTACTAGGCTGAGAAAAATGTGTGGAATTTGCTTATTCTGTATTCAATTACAAAACAATTGTGTTTAAGATAATTCATTCACAGGGGAATTTGGGAGACAATACTCTTAAATCCGTCTATGATAGTACAACCTTATCAGTTTGTATTAAGCGTGTGTTTCATGGGTATCTAAGTATATTCAAGTACACAGCCATCAATAACACTCAAAGTCAGTATTGTCTAAACAAGTGGATCATCTCACCCATCACTGTTGGATCTTTTACAAGAGGAAAGTCTTGATGTCTGCTTGTCTTCACTCTCCACTAAACAAAAGAGAGGCTGTTTAATAATTGGGCTTCAAGGATGTTTCCCTGGTAAACCTGTGCCAGGGTTAATGTGTCACTTTACAGCTCTGGCAAAGGTTCAGCGGCGAACAATAGTATTTGCACATCATGCCAAGCAACAACACAGAGCCATGCACACGGTAACACAGGCACAGATCCACATACACAAATAAAGTTCAAGTGTCATGTATACATACTGTTTGGGAGAAAGACAAAGTCATCCAAGAGAGGATCGATCCCTGGTGTATCCAAGCTACAACAGGGAGAAAAAAAGGGAGAAAAAAAGCATGAACATGTCAGTAAGATTTCTCTGTCGGTCTCCAGAGTGCATGCAACAAATGTTCCCTCTCAGCAGCCCTCACCTCTCTCAAACAAAGCAACTGTACATCTAGGCTTCTCCAACCTACAGACTGGTTTGGTGGGTTGGAATAATTACAGCCTAATGGTGACAAGGCAGGATCTTTTGTATACACATTTTGTACACCTTGAATTTGGGAGACCAAGAGCTCCCTTGAGCAGAAGAAAAAGAGCTGCAGAATATACATCTGTAAGTAAACCTATGAATTATATTGAATGCAGTTTAGATTGCACCCTCTGTTTCCTCTAATTCACCTTTGATCACACTTGTTAGTGACTCGTTTGCTCCCACTTGATCCCCATTTGAGCCGCTCTAGTCCCTGCAAATCAGTAATCCACCTCGATGAGATCACCTTGCTCAAAAGGCCCAATGATGCAATTATACAAGCATGAACACAGACACAGTTACTAAAACTGCAAAGGAATGCGGAAACACACACACACACACACACACACACACACACACACACACACCTGTTGTCTGCATGTAGAGCCTCCTTTCGTCTGCGGAGTGAATCTGGACTTGGGGGCTCTACGTTCCGTGACTTCACGCTACATATTGCAGGATCATCACACTAAAAACATAAATGGCAGAGACACTTAGCGCACACGTCCGTGTATAAATAAATTAATCAAATAATAGCAATAATTGTCATGAAGCATACAGAATAACTGAACTGTTATGCTAAGTTATGCTATGCAAGCATCGTGTAGCTTTGGATGTTAGGCATCAGTAAGATTCTCTACACAGGTGCTTAAGTTAACCTTCTCACACAGAAGAAAGTCTTCATATCCTACTGGTTAGTGGTTTAAAATACCTGATTTTCAATTTCTTTTTTTCTTTTCTGTCAACAGATCCCACCAATAGACCAAAAATGATCAATGTGCGCTTGTTCTACTGTGCTCCTGCTCCACACCACTGATTCTAACTATAAAGAAAAAATATTTACTGAATTTGATTCCTCTCAAATGCTGGTCACAGCAGTTTTATGACATAAATCAAACAGTGAACAGTGAAGTAAATAACACAAATGGAGTAGCCCATCTTGTATGAACAATACATGTGCTACTTACAATGCATGTGAGATGTGACTCAAAATAAACTACAACGCCCATGTTCATACTCAACAATGCATGTCACTATGTTCATAGGTGTGGCTCGTTTATGTGCTCCAGTTGTGGCCAACAAGATACAAAAGGCTCAGGACGAAATGGAACATCAGCTCACTGGGTTGGCTCTGAAATATTAAAACAACTGTGGCTGGTTTCACCTCTGCGCCACAGGAAGTCATGGACATGGGAATGAGTGCGTCCATGCGGCGGAGTCTGCGGCGGGCGAATGTGGATTCTTCACTGCTGGACCTCCGCATCTTCCATTCCACTTCCTTCTCCTGTGACAAAGACACCAAAAGCACTGGGTGAGCACGAGGAGCTCTGCCTGTCGTGGTCACATTTGTAGTGATGTTGTTCTGACCTGGAGGCTGAAGAAGCGCTCCTGCAGCTCCACCAGCTGACACCTCAGGGTGTCCTTCTCTGCCAGGACGCGGGCGATCATGGCCTGGGCCTCGTCTCTGGACAGATACGCCTAGAAACACACATGTCATTCTCTTACCAACTCTTACCAGAGTCCAACCTTGTTACTGTTCACACAACCAAATGGAACTTCATCGAAACCATCTCAATGCAACTATTGCTCAACCCGTCGTGCATGACTTGTAAGTCAAAACAGCAAAGTGCACGTCTCAGCCAACCATTGTTTGAATGAAAGTATTCATGTGTGAGCCACCTTCACTGCTGGCATGCGTGCATGGTATGCAGGATGCCGTCGAAGTGGCGTCTGTGGGTGGCAGCGTCCTTTTTGTTTGACACATTTTGAGGAACCAAGCTCAGGAACAGTGTCTCCAATGAATTTGTCATATGACTCATCTTCATCTCACTATTTGTGAGAAGTAAAATAAGACCTCGCCACAAATTCACTGAAGCAACCAGACTTGTATCACTGTGTAGCCAGCATATTTATTGTAAAAGCATATTTTGATTTTGAGGAAGGTTGTCGTTGTCGGTGTCACTGAAGCTGCAACCCTGATGTTATATAATAATTCTTTACATCTTTACTGTTTAATAAAACATGAAAAATATTGTAGAACAGTCAGCTACCCTGGCACTGATACGACAGCCTAAAGGCGAGCATTCCCGAACACCACGGTGGCTTTCATGCAGCTCCTGCATGTCACACATCAGACACCAAGCATGATCCACTAATCACATCCAGGAGCTGTCATGTACTATTACAGTGGTGCGCTGCTGTTACAGCACAGCTCCAGTGGAGCAGCTGGCAGCTACAGTGTGCGACTAGCTTTTGGCCACCTGACAGTTGTTAGGGTGTGGGAGGATTGTTTGCTTCATTTGTCTTGGAGGACGAGCCTCTGTGATGTTCTTGAAAGACAGCAATTAAAAGACGGTAGCAAATTGGAAACGCTGTCAGGTTAAATGTGGTATTAATGTAGATGTTAAGCTGTGTGCTTTTATTTTTCCACTGCTTCATAACAAATCAAATAGTTTTCCCAGGCAGGAAGCCAAGTCAATTTTTTTCAACAGACCTCTAATTCTGTTTATTTATATGTTTAATCAGCTTTCTGATTTGTGCGTTTAAAAATTCTCTGCTCTCTCTCTATCTTCAATTAAAACACAATTTCCCCCCGGTGATTATTGAAGAATTTCTGATTCAGATTAAGTCTCATTATCCAGGGGACACGAGACGAGTCATCGCCCACACAAACACACCAGGGAGTTACAGACAGGAGGAGCTTGACAACCTGCTTCACATAGGCAATGGTGACACCTTAAACCAGGGGCAGGCAACCTGTTCCACAAAGAGCCGCTGTGGCTACAGGTTTTTGTTCCAACCTGTCCATCACACACAGATTGACCAATCAACTGTCTGAACACTCAGATCAGTTGATTGAATAAGCCAAATCAGGTGTGCTGCTGCCTGCTTGGAACAAAAACCTGCCGACACAGCGGCTCATTGTGGAACAGGCTGCCTGCCCCTGCCTTAAACGCTCTGATAACATGCATTCCCTCCAGGCTCAAAGAGAAAATGGCCGCCGTGAAACTGGATTCGTGTTCAGTCTGGGAGTGTTACCAGCTCTGTACCTGGTCTCTCTCTGCCTGCAGCTCTCTCATCTGGTTCTGGATCACCGTGTTCTTCTGCTGCTGCTGGTTACAGTCCAGAGTCAGCTGCTGGACCTGGAGAGCCAGACACTCCTTCTGATCTAAGAGCTGAACACAAATGTAATCACGTTAATGCCAATACAGACAGAAATGACACGTTCCAGATCAGCAGTTAGTACGTATATGATATGACAAGATGGTGAGTGAAATGGTAGATGAGTGGTTAACACTGATGTCTCACAACAAAAAAGACTCTACATACTCTCCCTATGTACTGTATGGGTTTTCTCTATGTACTGCCTGGTCCCAGCCTAAACGGTGTTAAGATCAGTTGATGGCTCTGCTGCATAAAGCAATCAGGAAATAACTTGAATATGAATTTTTTCCTTTTGCCAACGGCTTTTGGTCAACGTGGTGCTGTGCAGGCAGAATGGAAATGATGCTATGCTTTGCATACCGAATGTTTGACGGAATTTGCGTCATGTTTCCAGATCCACATCAAGTCACGCACATAAAAACACACCCAAGCAAACATACGTACCGCTTGTTTCTCTGCGACCAGCTTCTCGTTCTCCTCTCTGTAACACCTGAGCTGCTGTGCAAGCTCCACCTGGCTGTCTATGGCCTCGGCCAGGTCCTGGGCCAGGATGTCCTGACGGGCCTGAGGGACACACATACAAGTGGCTGTTTACACATGACTGTCAAGGCTCCACTCCCCATATCAGCTGATAACACAGAGTTATGAGGTGATTATTCTCACAGGGTCCAGTTTCTCTGCCTTCACCAGCTGGCAGCGCAGACTCCTCACTTCCTCCTGCAGTTGTGGACTCTCAGTGTGAGGGAAACGCTGGAGCGAGTGTCGCTTCTGGAACTCATTCTCTGTCTGCGCTTTCTGCAGCTCAGTCTGCAGCTGATACATCTGCCAACACACAGGAACAACAAAGATGTTGAACTCATTTTTATTCTGTTATAAAAATGGCCAAATATCTTAAAAAAAAAATCTTTTCGAGAAAAAAAAAAAAGAACCCCAGGGTTTGGCCTCAGTTTACATATTTGAGAGGCTGGAACTGGCTCGTCCTTGAGTCATCAATTATCAAAGTTATTGTTAAGTGATTACTCAGATGGTTGTTTTATCAAACCATCAGTAAACTATGTTCTACTCTTTCATGTCCAGCTCCATGATTAAAGCGGGGCTAAGAATAGACCATTAAGCCTTTCAACAGTACAACCTCCAAACCCACTTGATCTCTCACAATATCCAAAACACAACTCATTACCATCTGTCATTTGATCTGTTTTCAGAGGTAAAAAAAACCCCACAGTGTGTCCCCAGTGTATGTGAAACCCCAGTCCGTCTATGAATAACATGTCGTCTTTGACCCCAGCCTTGCTCGGGTGATATAACTTTCTAAGGCAATGCACCTGCACAAAAGCCATTATACAGCTATTCTCAAAGGCTGTGTTCTCTCTGGAAACCAATGGAGAATGGTGCTTTTACCCTGATCTTGTGAAGACTGTCCCCAGAGATTACAGCTTTGTGCTTTAGGGAGGAGAAACTCTTCCTACGTCAGCTGTCGTACCTGCAGATTGAGGTCGTGGAGGCGCAAGCCCACAGCGGACTTCTCCTCTATGGCCGACGTGTAGCGCACATACAAGTCACACTTCTCATCCTTCAGCCTCGTGACTTCATGCTGCAAGGAGCACACGTGCCTTCGCATGCGCTCATTTTCCGACTGAAGGCACCGGGACTTCTCCTCCTGCTCCATGATGTTCCTGATCTCTGACTCGAGGGAGGTGCAGCGTGAAGTCATTCTCCCGGCCTCGCAGCGGGCCTCCTGGAGCTCCCTCTGCATTCCTGTCACCGCTCTGACCAGGTACTCTGTCAGCTCAGAGTATTTTATCAGGCCTGCAAGAAGTGAGGTGTAAGTCACTCAAACAAAGAGACGGGATTCCCTGAAAACGCGGGGTCACTTATCAGCCACTAACCACTAAATCTAGAAGGCTCCGTGCTCGGTTTGCGTCCAGTGACTTGGGTGTACAAGATGGGGTAGTGGATCATCAGGCTATCGAGCAAGGCCACGGCTCCGTTCCTCCCCTGGGTCCTCAGCAGATCCAGCATGTAGCCTGGAAACGGCGCAGCACAATGGAGAACCATCGCAAAATCCAGAGCTACAGTCTAGATCTACTACACCTGACCAAAACATCCTGACTTCTTCGGTTTCACTTCTTCTTTGAGAGGTAAAGGGCATGTTTTTCACTTCTCTTGAGAAGAAGTGTGCTAACAATAGCTCAAAACCAAGAAAATTGTGCTTTGTAGGATTATAATAGACTTTCTCACTGCAGCAGGGTCCTTCTTTCTTATGGAAACAAAATAACAGAGCAAACATTTCTAGAATCCACCTGTTGTAGACAAACAGTGGCAGACAAAAGTGAATCATGGTGTCGGTCAAGTTAGAAATCTCACTGGTTCTCATGCTGCGGTTGGTGAGGTTGTGGCATGACAGGATCTCGTCCTCGTCCATCTCTGTGAGGACCCTGGCCTGCCTCAGGTACGGGATCAGGATGCACGGCCGCACCCCCAGTGAGATCCGGTGCCGGTTGTCGTTGATCAGTTCCCACAGCTCCTCCTCGCCCATCTCTTGCAGGTCCGGGCCCTCTGGAACACACTCCCCCGCCATCCTGAGTGTGTGCCGCGCGTGTGGGACAGGGAGACTGAGCTGACAGACACCCTCAGCTGCAAACACACACACTCATTCCTGGAGTTCAATAGCACAGCAGACTAAGTGGAGGAGGCAGAGGAACACTCTTATATGGCCAGGCCTCTTTCCACGCCCAGTGGGTGTTTGTGTCGAAGAATGTGTGTTTATATGTGGGTGTGTGGGAAAACCTGTAAGACAAGACTGCTGTAGAGCACAACAAAACAGTGCAACAGTACAGGTGGAGGTGCCATAGATGCAAACAGAGACGCTTTCACACAACAACATTTCAGATACAGGCAGCCATGGGCAGAAACCATTTGTCCCCTGTTTTTTGTAACCCTTATTTGACTTCAACAGCTGATTACATATCCAATCACACTGCAAAACACATCTGCCTCATTTTTAAGGAGCAGAGCCAAGTTGTTTTGTTGAATGGAGTCCAGACGCAGTCTGTGCTGTGAATGAACAAAGAGCGTCGGCTTTAATAATTCCTAATCGCGGTAGAGTAAACATACGTACTGCACAACTGACAGGAGCAAACACGGAGCTATGAAGTGCAAAGTCCTCTGCCAAAGAAGGAAATAAGGGTGGGGGAGGTGGGCATGGGCTGTCAGCTGTGTGAACTTGTGGTTTACTGTAAAGGGTTTATGCAAACAAGTAGAAGCTATCAAGGCAAGCAAACAACTGTAAATGATGTCCCGGAAAGACCAGAGAAAGAACCCACCAGTAAAGGTAAACACAGAAGTACGTCTCACACGTGAACACAAGAAATACCTTTTAAACATGTTCTTTTACATGATACAAATGTATAATTGGATATGTGGCAAATGTGACCCATTGGATATGACTGGGCAGCTCGCCAACAGACAACAGTAATGCCAAGGCTCATTGCACTGCCACAAATGAGGAATTTGGGGAAAGGACAATGAAGTGGCACGTGTTACACCTCAGAAAATCAACAAAAAGGAAAAAAAAAGGAAAACCACTGCATAGGCAGAACACAAAAAGCTTTTGCCTTGTAAATCCCTGTAAAGACTCTGTAACCTGAGCGGCTTCTGTCAACAGCTGCACAGAGAGCTCGCTTATCTGCATCATATCATTTCATACACTGCGGGCAACTGAATACTGCTGGGGATTTTCCCCATAGAAAATTCATGTTAATATACAAGGAAAACAGGACAGTAAAAAAGAGCAGACGGAACAAAATGATACTCTATCCTCAAAACGTATTTATCCCTGTATTTAGAGGGAATGATTTAGGGAAGTGGATTACTGTAGTTACACTGAAAGCTTATTCACTGCATGATAAATGTAGCGCACGGATCACCTCATCCTATCGGTGAGACACTTACAGTCTATAAATCTGATCTTAATAAAAGTTTAGGATATTCAAATATACATTTGCAACCATAAACTACTGGTGAGCAAATACGCACTGTACAGGCATTATAGCCACACGCAGGTTACTAGGAGAGGACCTAGCAATGGTAATAAGATGAGGTTATCCATTATAATATGTTGTATTCATGAATTACCTATTTTGATGACATATTTGAGTGCAAAAAGGGAGCAAAAGGAGCGTAAAGAAAAGGAGACCACAGTGTGCTGTGTGTGTGTTCCAGGGCCTCATGATGCTGCCAGGTCAGTGAAGTCTGCCCTCGGGTGCCTTGGAAAACCCTGTTGTGGTGCAGTCGCAGTTCAACGAGGCGCTGATGCAAAGCATGGAGGGCAAGAAGCCAGTTCAGCAGCATTACAGAGGCAGACTTCAGCGGCCATCAGGCAGGTTTTTTTTTAAACGTTACTCACGTTACTCACTCCCCTGATGTCACTCACACAGACAATGAAATTTGAGGAACAAACAGCAACAGCATTTAGATATATCCTGATTTCATACCACATATCATACAGAGATTGAATATGATGTGTACTCTATCATAAGGACAATGCCATGTAAAAAAAACAAACCGTTATTAACCTGGCCTAGGATTAAAAGAGCTCAAATGTCCTGCCGCCTTCCCCCTTTTCAGCTACTGAACAAACAAACCATGAATGAGTTCACGCGTGATTAGGCTGAGAGCTTCCAGTGATCACAGCACATTTTTTTTGTCCTATTACATCAGAGCTTCCCAGACCTTTAGAGTGGATTTAAAAAAGCCAAACACTCTTCACTTTGCGTCACTCTGAGCCTTTATTTGATCACACTATTACACAATCAGAACAGACAGGAATGCAAACATTCAGATGACTGGCCGCTCGGGTCATCACTTGTCTAATAATTCCTCCTTATCTCCACCTCGTTTACTCCCTTTCCGTCCTCTGGAAGACTTTTCCTGAGCAACTGTCACGTCTCTATCCTCCCCCTGGCTCTTCAGGACGTCTCCTGCTCCAGCGCGTGCGAGCGCGTTGCCAGGGCCAGCGAGAGCCTGCGGAGCGCCCCCTGGTGCTGGGGGAACTCCTGGCAGACGCGGTGCAGGACGGTGCTGGCGGCGTGCACGCGCTCCGCCTGGCTCTGGAGGGCGCCGGCCACGCTGTCGCTGGTGGACGAGGCCTGGTAGCGTCCCTCGCACACCCCCTGCAGCCGCTTGGTGCGGCCCTGCAGGGCCACCAGGCGGGCCAGGTTCTGCAGGGGAGGGAAGGGCGTAGAGTGAGTAGTCTCACACGGCGACGTGTGGTGTTTCTGGTGTTGGAAACAGCGCTGCTCACGTCAGCGATCCTGCACTGTCATCACGCCTCAGAATATAAATAGAGACTGTCGGACAGTCACATATCAGTCGTTTTCATGACCGTGACGGTTGAAACGGTGAAGCAAGTGTGTCACGTCACGCGCAGCCAGCAAAGCAGAGCTGCGGCTTGCACTCCTCACCCTCTCTTTGGTGTCCTGGAGGTGAGCAAAGTCCGGGTCGAGGCCGTAGCTGGTGCCACACAGATCTATCAGCTGCTGCCTCTGCTGCGTCACCCTGTCGCCCAGGCCCCTCTGACTCTCCTGGAGCTGCCCGATCGTCTGCTCGCACTCCACCAACAGCTGAAGGCAGACAAACGCCAGAGTTGTGAGATGCGTCGCGCACCCGCGGGTGTGCGCACGTGGCAAGCCCGTGTGGTCCACCTTGTGCATGTCCTGGATCTTGCGCTGCAGGCCCTGGACGGAGCGGCTCAGCTCGCCCCTCAGGGTCTGCTTGTGGGGGGTGTGGATGATGGCCTCCCTGCGCAGGACGATGGTCTCCCTCCTGGCCACCGTCGCTTCGCTCTCCCTCAGCAGCTGCTCCTGATGCTTCGTGAGCTGATTGAGTCGCACCTGCGCACACATGCGAACCAACGTAGAAGTGAAAGTGTTTCGATGTTGAGGGTCATGGAGAGTTAAGCTTGAAAGAGGATATGAAAGATAAAAAAGATTAACCCCAAATTAACCCACATAGTGGAATATCTTCTCCGTACGCCTCAAAGCCAGAGCCAGATCATATTATTCAAAGGCACCGAAGGCCTAAAGGCAACTGCACTCAATGGCATGTGATTCAGCAAAAGTAGTCCTTCCAAAATAATTAGCTGCCCAAGGTCAATGTCATAACATGGCCCAACAACGCAAGGGCGTTGTGAGAGTACATGTGCCGTGGCAGGGGGACTTTTTTTCCCCTTCGTTTCATTAAATCAGAGATGAAATTGCAGCGACCCACCAGTGGCGAACAGAAATAGCTCCACTTACCTCGGAGCGCAGTTTGAAACCTGACCACGCTGACCTCCTTTACACTCAGAGATTAGGCTACGCACCGGCTCGGCACGCGAGACACAGCCGAAGCCCTGACGCCTGTGACCCGCTCCGTCCTGGTTCTGCGTGAGTTCAGATCAGGCTGGAGGAACGCTCCTGGTCCCCAGCAGCTCATTAGCATGCGAGCTCAGCCATGTGCAATTTAACGCTACTTAATCTGCGTATGCGGTGTTCCTCTTGATGCCGCAAGATAATTCACAAAAAGCCTCAGTGGAGAGTGCTCCAGGGCCTTTTGCAGAGTAAAGGAGATCAAATCTAAATGCCTGAGCCCGAGCACTTCTTCCAGTCAAGCCTCTCCCAACTGTTGGTTTCAGATGTCATACTGTGCAGCAGGAGCAAATGGAGGCCCGTACAGTATGCAATCATGCATTTAATCAATGTAATCATGCAGCACCCTTCAGATTTTACCGTCTCAGTGTACATACGTGGATGTACATACAAAGGCAAACAAAGGTTTGCTGCCTATTGCAGATAACTGTTTATTGTCTCATAAACTATCATCATACAGGGTGCATACACTGTAAAAATGATTTCGTCTCCATGACGACACTCATATGTTTCTGAAGCGCAACTGTGAAGCTCAGCTATGGTGACGATAGACATCGTGCCCTTTACAGATTCCACCTAACTCCATATAATAGAGCTGCACCATCACTTTGCATAACTTGAGGACTTTAGATCATTTCAGCAGATGAGTTATATAACTATTTACCTGCTGTGCAGTTGACCTGGGCTATGGAGAGCCTTTTTGGGGTCCTTTAAAATGGGAACAAATCCCCCCCCGAAGCCTCACGCTTCATGTGGAAATCTGAGTCTGTAGTTTTTTTGGATGGACTGATAGAAACGTTAGATAGAAACGAAGTTTGGCACTTCATTCAGAAGCCTCAGCCTCTTTCCCTGGGCTCTGTCCTTTCACAGTGTGCTTACCTCCATGCGGTGTATCTCAGCCTTCATCATCTTGATTTCTCCACTGCCCACCTCCGAATCCACGGCTAAGCGCGTCTCTTTTCCCAGCAGGATCTTCTTCTCCCAGAGCATAATCTGCCGTCTGTTACCCACAACAAAGCACATGTGAAGGACGCAGCGTGTACAGGTGAGGAATGAGCCGTGAGTCGGCTTTCAGCGCTGAATGATGTTACTGTAGTGTGTGTGTGTGCCATCTTTGAGGTGATCCGGAGTCATTCTAGAGCACCGACGTTTTACACCCCAGGCAATGTTTTGTGACAGGGACTCGAACAACTTGAGCTTGAATAAAATGAATATGGGACTGACTCAGCCTCCACCAGACTGTTGAGCAGTCTCTCTTTTTCCTCCTGGGTTTTCTCGTGTTTCATCTGCATCTCAACAGACTCTCGCTCTGCCTCCTAAACACAGGATATCGCTTTCGGTTACCATTCAACGTTAAAAAGAAAAGCAATAAATCAGGTTCAGGAACCATTTAACAAGTTTAGCATGAAGCAATTAGCCGGTGCCTTGAGTCTGTGGAGGAAGTCTGTCTCCATCATTGCGTTCTGCTGCTCCAGCACCAGGCTGAGCTGCCCGTTCTTGCACAGCAGCGTGTTGAGCTTCAACAGGTCGTCTCTCAGCATCTTGGCAGTCTTCTCCAGCTCCTTCTCCTCACGCTGCTCTGCTTCAAACTGATCTATAGGGGATGGAGTTGGTTTAACGACTTGGTTGAGTTTTCTAGTGATTTTCAGACTAAATGAGATTATGTACTTCATCTTCATTTCACACTCACAGGTGGCTCATTTACAAACTCTGTGCCTACTAATGTGTGTCACGTACTATCACAGCGCATCTTATTTTGCTGTAGGGCAGTGTACTGGGCCTCCAGTATCTGCATGCTCTTCCTGTTGGCTTCGATCGCCTGGGCCATTTCTACGAGGGTTTCTTGCCGTCTCGCCCAGAGCTGCTGGTCACTCTGGTTTTTTTCTGCCAGCTCCTCAGTCTGAGTCATTATTGCCTGCAGCCTGATGTGCAGGGGACTCAGGTCCTCATGCTGGAGAGGGAGACGCACAAACACAGATACAGTGAGTTCATGTCGCTGCATGAATGCAGGAAACAGCAGGATATGCGGCTTCATCTCTCACCCCTGTTCTGGCTGTGATTTCGTAGATCTTCTTGTTGTACTTGACGATTGTGTTCTGATTCTGCCCGATGAGCGCGACAACGGAAGTCAACTTGGCCTCGTCAGAAGTCAGCGTCTTGCTGTAACTCGCGATCTCTTGGTCCAGGGCTTCCTGGGTGACGGCCAGGCTGTCCAGATGTTGGCAGACCTTGCTGCCCTCCAGTCTCGTGGAGGCGACGTCGCTCTCCAGGTGCCACAGCTGAGATACCTAAAGTGTGGGAGATGATGGTGAGATACGATGATGAATATAGGATCCGGCATTGAAGTCTTCAGCCATGCAAGAAAAAATTAAAGTGAGAATTTCTTAACCTGAAACCATCCAACCAACCAACAGTTTTTTCTGAACTTTCTAGAACACCTCCCTACCTTCTCTTTCTTGAGAGTGGCCAACTTGCTGGCGAGCTTCTGTGTGTGCTGGGCAGCCTTGGTGTGTGTGAGCTTCTCCTGCATGTTGGTCATGATCTTGTTTTCAAGATCCAGACGCACATCGCTCTCTTTCTCCAGTTGCCTCCTCTGCTCGTTGACTTCACTCTGGACGCTGGTATTTTCCTAGTGTGGTGAAAGAAGAAGAATTGTAAGCGGGTAAAATCGGAGCAGAGCTGTCAAACCTGGAGCCCTTTTTTTCCTCTGGACACCTTTGACAGCCTGGTCAGTCTGGACTCTGTCTCCCTCAGGGTGCGCAGGCACGTGCTGTAGCTGGTCTGTAGCTCCTGCTGCTTGGCCTGCTTCTGGCTGATCAGCTTCTTGGAGGTGGCGGCTTCCATCTGGGACCAGCTGAGCTGCATAGTCAGCATCTCATTCTTCTCCTGCTCCTCGGTGGTGAATTTCTTGCAGGCTTCGATCTCTCGGTCCAGCAAGCCCACCTGATTGTGGAGGGTTCTGACGTTCACAAGAGCGAGAGTAAACAATAAACAGAATGCTATCGTATTGTGCCTTTTCATCTTCTCTACCATATGTTGACTGCTCGGGCTAAAGACGCCCTAAAGTTGCTGACATTCAGACCACGCCTGCATTCATTCTCACCGCAGGGCCTCCTGCATCGCACTGAAGGCCTCGTCTCGCTTTGCCATCCCCACCAGGGTGCTGCGCCACTGCTGCAGCAGCTTCTTCTGTGTCAGTGCCAGAGAGTCCATGTCCATCTCAGCCTGCACACACACACACACACACACACACACACACACACACACACACACACACACACACACACACACACACACACACACACACACACACACACACACACACACCGACATGAATGGACTTTAGCTGTTCTGATACTTAACCAGAACGATGAGTGTGTTGTCTGGCGGAGATGTATACAGCAGTCATAATAATCTAACATGCACTTGATGCCAAACACAGATTTTCAATTTGAAATTGAACAATGAACTAATATTTATCACTATGCTGCTGGTTTGACCTTATGCACCTTACCTTGGTGACTAGCTGGTTAAAAAAAGAGCAGAATTTATGAGCTAAATCATTAGATTTTTCTGTCCAGTGGTCCTCCTGGTCTCAGGTGAGTGACTAATATGCATAGTTAACATCACTGTAAGTGAAATGCAAATAGTTGAGTGTCTTATTTGGTGATTAAAAGTAGATAACGTCCGATCCCTTCGTGTAGTTACCTCAGAGAGAGCCTCTTTGGCTGTGCTTGTCTCATCTTCTTGAGCTCTGATCCGGACCTCATACATCGATATCTGCTGTGTCAGCGTGTCCATGTCCTGCGTTAGACGCTTTGCGTACACATCCTGATGACACACAAGTAGTTACAATCAGTCACAATGAACCAGCGATGGCGCATTAAGAACAGTAGAGTGTAAAATGTCCTTTATGTGTCCATATTCTGCCCGTTGACCTGCTGTGCTTTCTGCTCCTGTGCCTGGTTCCTCTCAGTTACGGCTTTGCGCCTGATGTTCTTCGTGGCTTTGACGTCGGAGCGCAGGTCGTCACTGACTTGTTGTGTGTAGATGATTTGCTGCATCAGATTGTCTATCTCTGCTTGCAGTTGGGAAACTAACAATGGAAGAGACAGGTGAGTGACAGAAACCCTTTTGGAAGCACAAACATGGGCAGTGCTGCTGTTGCTGACACAGTAGTGTGTAACAGTGTGTGACAAGGCTTACTGCAACAGCAAACTGCAACCATGGATCCTTTTACATAAACATATTGAAAAACCTAATGAAAAATGCTCTTGGCAAATCATATATTACAGACCAGGGCTGAATGTCATGGAATCATGAGGCTTCGATGGGTGCAAAAAGATTGTCCACCCAGTGAGAAGCGAGGCCCACCGTTGGCTTTGACTTTGCTTTCCTGACTGCTACAGCTGGAAAACTGGCTCTTGGTTTCCTTGAGCTGATCCTGAGCCTGCAGACGTTTGGCCTCAGCCTCTGCCTTGGTATGATCACGATCCTCCATCCTGCTGGCCAGTTTTCTCAACTCCCTTTGGATCTTGTAGGCTTCTACCATGATTTCCTCTTTAAATTTCTTATATGCCTTATTCTGTTCCAGCTGGAAACCATGGGAAAGAGATGGGAAAAGAGAAAAATTAACAAGATGCCTTGAATCCATATATCTCACTGCGTCTGTTTGACTCTGAAGATGTTTTTTTTTTCCTTTAACACCTTTAATCGCTTTCTATGTATTATTTTGATGCTTGGTATTAACTGGATACATCTGGTAAAAAAAAAAACAAAAACAAAACAAAACACTTCCATACAGATCAATAGCACCACCTGCTGGAGATACAAATATCAAATGGTAAAAGAGGGGATATTTATGCTCTGTAAAGATGCAGTCAAGACATATTTGTCATTGAGAGGTTGAAACCAACCTTTTCACTCAGAGTCAGGTTGATCCTCTCCAGCTCTCTGGTGAGCTGGATGTTCAGAGCAGCTTGTTGCCTCTTGGCCAGGGGCTGCAACAGATCATACATGGCATTAATGACACGCCTGTAGGCTACTGCATATTCTAATCGTTATGAACTTGCTGTGCTATCGCTGCCGATCCCTGTGCAAGATTATGTAGCTGTGAAAACACAAGATAGCACTAAAATAGAGATACTGACACTGAACATAGGGCATAATCTAATAATTTCATTGATGGCGGTGACATGACCATTGAAAGGGAGACTACAGACGTGTTCAGCATTGAGAACAATGAAGCCGCCATTGTCCTCCTCTTCTTCCTCTTCCTCTGGCTGCTGCTCCTGGTTATCCATGTCTCCTGAGGTGTTTGTTTCTCTTAAGTTTAAGAGGGAATCAAACACATCCCCCACAGTAATATCATATTGCTCTGAAACACGGAAAAAAAAGCATTACAAAGCAGGAATTTGAGAAAACAATGAATGGATCTCAAACAGGGTTAGTGTGTGACGGACCTGAATTTGTGGGGTCAACTGTGTGGTCAGGCTGAGGCTCTGTGGTTGGATCAGTGACCTCTGGTTCTGATGAATTCTGTGAGTCACAAAAAATAAACAAAGGAACATCTGAATTAGAATCACATTATTGTTAGCTAAGTGTTTCATGTTAGTCCTTTCCTGTATGTGTGCATGTCTGTATGTGTGATACTATCACAATCACATGGGACTATGTGGTTGCTCCCTATGCTCTCCTTACGAGTCATGTTAACTTGTTGTTCTGAAATATGTAAAACATTCCCAGACTTACACAAAAGGAAGAAAAAAAAGAAGCTATATCACAAAATAGACAATACTTAAAAAATACTACTGCTCAAGGAGATGTCTATAGGAGAATAGTAAGGGATAGGAAGGAGCATGTTGATGAAAGTTAGTAGGAGATGCTCAAAGAACAGTTGGAACTGCAAACTGCCTCATCACAGATACCAAAGTGTACCTGTTGAGCAGGTGGGTCAGTGGCTTGACAGTCTTCTGTCTCCACCTCAGAGGTGTCTCCTCCATCCTGCTGCATGCTGTCGGTCTCCTCCTGGCCTGCTGCACCTGCGGCGCTCGCCATCACACCTGGAACCACCAACATCAGCTCAGTCTCCTGCTGCTGCTTCTTACCAAAGCAGATGTTGCATTCCTATGTTTTCACTGTCGTTTGATCGTCAAAGGAGACACGAACAACACAAACATAAAAACATGGCCTCCTTATTGACAGCAGTGATGCCTACTGCAGTTCACGCTGGTTGGCTTAGCAGTAACCGAGACGATACAGCGGAAGGAAAGGTAAATAAATACTTCCAAAACACTCAAACCGGTCATTAATCTCTTTCAATACGAATGACTTACTTCAATTTCGGCTGCACTCGGCTCTAACTACTCACCACCGTCATTCAGCAAAGAGCCGTTGCCTAGCAACCGCAAACTTCCGTTTCTTGAGAGGGGGCGGGGCTAAGACCGATATGCGTGTACGTGAGTGAGCGAGTGTGTGCTGGTTAGGAGACGTTTAAGTAATGACCCCGAGTAGTTGTAGTTTTTAAATTGTGCATAAATGAATGACATCCAGCATATTATCACCACTGTATCAGTGCAATGGTTCTTGCTGAGCTATTTTCTAGTCCGACAGGCAGAAGGCACTCAGCATGTGGTCTGCTCGGTCACTAGCTCTAACTGGGATTGGGATCGAACCACTGACTCTGATAAATGGACGATTGCACCAGCCCTGAGCCATACTCAGTCTTCATATAAGTGTGGTACTGCGTACAAATCATCAGCCACTCTTTTGATGTTTTAGCAAAGTTTTAATTGCAACCTTCATTACATTCATTCATTCGTTTTTGTCTCTGTATGGATATACAAAGGCAAGAGAGCAAATCTGAGGGTAGCCCAAGACGTTTGCGCAATGCTATATATCAGACAACATTCTGCTGTGTAGTGAATGCTTTTCTCAAAGTACTTTGCATTCACCATCTTACCTGATGTTCACCTCATCACTGACACAGGGACCTGCTGGGGTCTGTCTCCAGTGCACATAGGGTGAAGGCAGTGAATATGGGAAGATACCCTGGCCGTGTCACCAGACCATCTCAGGGCATGCACACACACACATACAGACACACATACTGATAAAGAGAGACACACACACACACACACACATACAGACCATTGGCACAGATGGAGGGTGGGTCAGGTGGGATTCGACCCACCCAGATTTGAATGCACTTCGATCCGTCCCCCTCACTTTAGGAGAAAAAAACGTATCTGCTGACAGCTTTGCCCCCCCAGTTCAAAAAACCTATCTGCGTCGCTGATACAGACACATAAACACACCTCATTCACTCTCATAGTCACATCTATGGGCAATTTAGAGTCTCCACCAAGTCCACGCTGAAAGGTCCTTGGTCTGACACAGAGGACACTGATAAGAATGCATCCACTATGTATACTTTATTTGAAATGTATTTCAATCGCTTTTAAGCAAGCTCTTTTGTTGTCTCCAATACAAAATATGAGGCAAAAAACAAAAGGGTTCCATTGACCGATTTATTTTGCTCATAAATAAGGGAGGTACACAGAACTGAATTTGGCCTTAAAATTACAAGGTCATTTTAAAAAGTCATTAATAATTCACAGCTACAAATCACTGAATATCTTCATATATCCTCAAAAATCTCATTTCATTCAGTTTATTCCAAAGTAGACAAAAATACAACCACAACCCTCTTCATGTAATCATTCAAAAACAAATAAGACAAATAAACAATAACGTGAGAAAGGAAAAGACAAGAAAATGAAACATCGTGTGCTACAGTGCTTCAGTATTCTTACAGAGAAAACAAGACAAGGTTTCCTGTAAACAATGTTAATGCAGATATTGTAGCGCATTTGTAAATATTACTTCACAATACAATATCAATACATGGTGTGTACCTTTGAGCAGGGAGGCATCTGGCACCGACGGCCTAATCAAAAGACTTTGGTTAAAATTAGAAATATGACACGGATACAAAGGTGTTTTGACAATGGGGAACCTGTAGATAAGGCTGTACATTCTTGGCAATGGATGCTCTGCTATACATGTACCTCGACTTCATCCATTCGTGTACATACAGTATGGCGGCTTTTTAAAGCACTGTCACATATAAAAGTGGGTTTGGATTCACTTCCTACATTTTCATCGTCATCACCAACATTTGACACCATGAAGCACAAATGATGCGTGGGTTAATACATCACCCGGTATCTGTAAAGATATGCATGACGAGATAGTGTTTAGCATAGGAAAACAAAAAGAAAATGCTCTCCGTTTGTGCAACTTGCATACTATGGTTCAAAAGTCTGGGTTAAAACTGTGGTCACACAATAAGAAGGGGAACCAAATACTATCCAAACGTACTGTACATTCAATAGACATGTTAGAGGCCTTCATACTTCTCATCGGACATACACTTTCAGATAGCATCTCTACAAGGTCAAACTATAGCCTATGCATCATTGCGGTCATTGCACTTATTGTCTTTGCCATTTGCATGGAATTTACATCCTGAAGGACACTTTTCCTTAGATAGTGTATGTCTTCTCTTCACCTTTACTTCCACACAGACATGGAGAAGGGCATCGTTGGCAGAAAAACAAGAGGTCTTGGCAAATGAGGAGACGTGTTCATGGTGGGATCACAGTACAAATAAATACTGTTAAGTGTTAATACCATCATAACCTGATGACATGAAGCCACTTGAAGGTTTTTTTGTGCAGTAAAAATCAATCAATAACATCAAGTATCTAAGTTTTTCAAGAACTTTTTTTTTTACTGCAGACTCTCCCTCACACACCAATCATTCAATATGAAATACCTCTAATAACAACATACTATTATATTGTAAATCTGTATTTCTAGGAATAAAGGGGCTACCGGGCTCCAGGTCACTCTCTAGCCTTAGCAGAACATGCCATCTTCACGCTGTAAGGTATCCGGTGAATGCTTTCACATAAATGGTCATTACAGGACTTTGTACCTATGCACTGACGCCCACATCTTACTTAAACCAAAAATACCAAAACCCATTCTCTTCACAAATAAGTCTCTATTCATTAGGTCAGAACCTTCTTTAAACCCTTACGGGACACTCACTTTTACTTCGGGCAAGAAAAATACTACCGAACAGAGCAGCAAGCAACAATCTGTCTTTAGTGTTTTCTTTCACAAGAGCCATGCGGTCTCCTCTGTGGTGAATGAGAAACCAACGCACAATGGGAATGTATGTGTGTTACAGTAATGAACCTATGACCTATGAACTTTGGCTCCAGTTCCTGTTTTGAGGCTTTACAAGCCCTTAGGGAAATACTGTAAACAATCTTCACGGCTGGTTGGTGCTGTCCCGCTCTGGCTGGGAAGGCACTGGCTCTGCCCCGGGGCTGACCAACGGGCCGCCGGCTGTGCGTGGGTCCATGGCAGAGTGCATGATAGTCAGCCACACATCGTCCATGTTTGGCATCACAAAGATTTTCTAAGAGAGGAGAGAGTTGTGTTATGACCATCTGGCATTAACATATTTCTTTGTGGAATTTGTATTTAATTGTATTTTGAATGTAAATCATATTTGATCCTTTTTCTGACCACATAGTAGACTTAGACTTAGTAGACATAGACTTAAAAAACAGAAGTCTCTTCTTATGAATACCTGGAATTCCTGGTCCAGTTTCTTCTCTATCCAGTCTGTTACATGTGCCAGAGTGACTTCTCTTTCTCCCAGCTTGGGTCGTGCCTTCAGTTCCAGGTGAGGCGGTGTCCTAAAGCCGTACCTGCCAAAAATGACCCACAGAAGTGGATAAACAAAGTTTAAGTTGACATAAAATCCATTGTACAACACAGCATGAGCGCAGCCAGCAGGGGGCAGTGCTGTATCGCACATGGTGACACATTATGTGCTTTTGAACAAAGTTACTGAGTTACTGATATCCTTCCTGTTCATGTTTGCTACAAAATCACCTCACCCTTTACAACACATGCATGTGTCTTCTGTAACATATTAACTGCTGAAACAAAAAACAATGATACCGTATCTCTATAGAGCTGCCTGAAAACTATTGCTATCAATGCAGTTTACGTTCATTTCCCATCCATGAATATGTTGCCGTTTGCTTCAGGTATCAAACATTGACATTCACTCTGCCAAGCTTTTCTCAGTTACCAGGTGTAGAGAGAGAGAGAGAGAGAGAGAGAGAGATTTCCTTGACGTACCATATCCTGTCTGTGGGCGGAGGGGGTATGTTGACAGCCAGTGTTCCTTGGAGTTCCTGCACCTCCACGGTGAGCAGAAGAGGTGTGTTAGACACTTCCTCCATCTTCTTCTTGATGAACTCCGTTTCTGTGGCCTTCTGGAAGTACTTGGACTTGGTGATCTTGTCCACGAAGCGCATGATCTTGCTGGGTTTGTGGCCTCCAGCCCATCTTCGGCGAGGGAGACGACAGAGAGAGTTGTTAGATCGCGTATCACATAACCCTCACTGTGGCTCTGTTGCAGCTAATGAAACTGAATACCATAATTAAGACCTATTAATGCGCTATCGTATCGTTTTGTCGGGCGGGCGAAGTCATTAAATGAAGACTTGTTGGCGGCGTCTGCCAACACACTGTTGGCAGCGTGCTGTTGGCAGACAGCTATGACTTCTGTCTCATTAAAATGATTCTCAGTCAGCATTTCATCACCACTGCGTCCGTGTTTTTATCAACAGAGCTTTCGTCCCCGCTTCCATCTTCAACGCAGCGCAACACTCAGAGGTCTTGTGATTACGGAGAGGGGTGACAAACTCCTTCTCACCCCTCCGCTCCACCGGTGTCACTCGAGAGCTCCGAGGAGTCTTCTTCATCTGACGAGCCGGCGCTGGACGACTCCTCATCGCTGTCAGCCAAGCAATAGGTCCTGGGCCTGTAGCTGGACACGCATAACACAGCGAAACCATCACAACTTTGACTGAACCACATTCAGTGGTAGGACAATGGCAGGGTAATATTTCACCCAAAGCAGAAACATTTGAAACAATTAAAAAAAACAAAAAAAACAACAAGAATTTCTGAAAAGGTGGGTTGGATGCAGAGTGTGTTTTTCTTTTCAAAATTTTCACACTTTCTATTTTTGCAGGTCGACCACAGCTCAGCTGGTACGGGTGGCGCAGGAAAGCCCCTCTGCTGCACGCTATGTGTGTGTGTGTGTGTGTGTGTGTGTGTGTGTCTGCTGCTGCTTTATGTAAATGAACTTGCTAGGCATGCTCTGCAGAACACTTGCTGACGAGCAGATGGTGTCAGGATGCCTGGGTCCACCCTTGTCTAACTGCAGACGCATAACAACACATTTACTGTGCAAGCGATTGTGAGGGAGGTTACAGCATGGGAGTCTATTGCGTCCCGTTATTTCTGTTTGGATGAAAACATCTCGACGTGATTTGCCTTGCCTGGCATGTTGTTCTTCATCTTGTCAACACAGTGAAAAGGCATATGCTTAGAGTGCAGTGCAGAATACACTGTGGTATTTGTCACATCTCGCCGCCTGAACACAGGCTACATGTTGCGAGTGGAAAAAGACTGTTTTCTGGAAACACCTCCATTTTCAACTCATCGACTGATCAAATTGACCTCAAAAACATGGTCCAAACTCCCAGACGTTGGCTGATGTGAAACCGTATCACAACCTGAAAAGACCGGCTGACATGCGACCACTGCTCTCACTTCTCATTTACTGGCAAACTGATTACTGGCACACACCGTATTTCATTGAAACACCAATCCAAAATGGACGATATGTAACAGCACAGACGGTGACCATGATAAGTGGAATGGGTATCAACCATTAAAACAGTTTGTTAATATGATTAGAGAATAGAGAGCTTGCGTTTGAGTTACAGCCATAGTCATGGCAGACTGCTGACTATCAGCAGAGCATCTCTACTGTGAGCCTGACACGTATTGACATATTCTGCTCCCACTCTATTCTTCTTCTTCTGGTGACGATTTAGAAGATGCTAACACAGATGAAGAAATGAATACTTAATGAGATGCAAGAACCCTAAAGCTACAGATGCACAAAACAAGAGAGAAAGGATCAGGAGAGATTATTGTTGGAAGACAAACAGCACTCACCAAGAAGCGAAATATATCCGATTACCAGCAGCAGAAAGGCAGAATCCAGAGAGAAGCAGAGGAATGACAGAGAAAAAAAAGATATAAACGACAGAGAAGATATGGAACAGTGAGTGAGAGGCCAACACAACATGGCACACACCTGACAGAGATATGTGAGCTTGTTAGACAGCTAATCCAGTCCAGAAACATCTGGAGGCTTTTCTAGGCTCTGTGTGTGTGTGTGTGTGTGTGGTTGGGGTGACGGGGAGTTGGATGGAGTTTAACTGTCTTACCCTTCCTTGCCAAACTCTCCAAAGCGAAGACTCTCCCCCTCCTTGCCCAGGCGGATGAGGTTCATCTTTGTTTCTAAAGTCATCAAGAAGGACCCGCTGTAGGAAATGTCCAGGTCAAACCACAGACCTACAGAGACACACAGGGCTTATTAGAAATGCTGATCTGAGAGACGATGAGGAGAAGTGAAACTGCGGGGAAGATTAGGAGACGTGAGCAAAGCACGCAGTAAAACCAGCACAAATCTCCACCATCTCATGTTAAGTTGGACAGTCGACATAGTCCAACCCAGTTCGGGCTACAGCCCTCCATACTGCCTGTTCCGTTCCTCCATCTCTCTCCCATCCCTTTGTTTCCCCACTTCCAAGTTTCTTTGCTGTTGCACCACTCCCCCAGCCAGAGCATCACAGAAGTGGGGACCCCGACAGATTCTTATTTTCTTGATCCCTTACGCTTAGACGAGAAACACTCAGCGAAAGACTTGGTGAAGGAAGGGGGGAGAGAGGAAAGATCACAAGCTCCTTTGAACAGAGGAGAAACAGTCGGGGAGGGGAGGGGGGCATGCAATCTTACCCCCTTAGACCCTGTTTGATACCAGCAGGGGGGAACTGGCTGCATAAACAGGGCTCTCCCTTACTCTGCCTACTCCATGTAGCTCCACTCTGCCAAACCTGCTCTAATCTGGATTACAGAAACTCCTCAGAAGCCTCCATCGAAAGCCTCGCTTGCACGGGGCAAGCTATGTTCACTCTCTGTTCTCTCCCCTCGCCTTACAACACAGGATCACATGTTGTTGTGAACTTTGGCACAGCTCATCTGAACCGGGGTGCAGTTTCTCTTCACGGCGCTGGGGGGCAGCAGAGAACGACTGCTCAGGCTGCAGGCTGAAAGGCCGCAGACGAAACCAATACCCTTTGCTTTGCTGTGAATAAAATACATGGTACTGTATGTCCAAGGGGGGGTGCAGGGTGTGCAAACGCCTACAGCTTTGAGTCTTAATTATATTTAGACACTTCCCTGACAACATCCCACGCAGCCCAGGTGCATGGGCAGAAGCCAAACATGCACCTCGGTTCGCAAGGATTAAGACATGACGAATCGCAGTGTGAGTGGAAGAGAAAAAAAAAGAAAAAGTGATGACATCCAACACTCAGAGTGGGTGCCCTCTTGTAACAGCTCTGCTGAGGCCCGAACACCAGCTGGTTGTGCTAAATGACGTGATAATGCAATGAGTCTGGTGCGCCGCGGAGAAAGGCAATCAGAGAGAGAAACAAAGTGCGAGGGGAATGAAACCTGCAAAACGGGCTGCAAAGCCAAAGAACAGAAGGGTAAAAGAGTCAGCAAAGGGGTGAGATTGCAGAAATTAAAAATAGAGAGACTAGAGGCAGGCGGGCAGACAGACACAC
Organism: Karalla daura; assembly: GCA_029224185.1. Taxonomy (NCBI): domain Eukaryota; kingdom Metazoa; phylum Chordata; class Actinopteri; order Chaetodontiformes; family Leiognathidae; genus Karalla; species Karalla daura. The sequence goes on from CM055189.1 coordinate 16,169,561, forward strand.
AGGGTGATGGGGATGGGTCTGCTGAACCAAAAGGAGCTTTGCTCTACCTGCCTTTCCGAGGGGGGCCTGATGAAACACAATAAGGCTGCATCCGTTTGGGGTGCATAAAGGGCACGGAGGTTATTTTGGTGCAAACTGCTGCACCAGTGCACCTGCATACTGTAGATGCATGCATGCATGCATCCGGAATGGGACTGCACAGAAAAAAGCAGGGGTAGGAAAGTCTGCGAGGTAAAACGCGCCAATGTCCTGTTGGAGTAGTGCAGATATGCACACAAACACAGCTGGAGAGGGTCATCGATCCGCTGCACTCAGCGTGCCTGTTCCAGGAAGGAGAGGTTGAGACGGGGCTAGGCAGAGAGGAACGGGAGGTGCCAAGAAGATGCAGCCACTTACACAAGTGGACTAAAGAACAAAAAAATCAAACAGAAATCATTTCAGAAATGCATGCAGACAATTGAGGCCGAGTGGACTGGGCTTTTAGCGGGTTTCCTCCTTCCCTTCACCTCTAAGAAATAACAAGGCTGGACTATCTAAATGAAACATCACTTTGCTGCTTTTTGATCAATTCAGATAAAGTGAGCAAGCAACTCAACAGAAAGCGGCCTCTGCACGAGAGGTGAAGCGACGCAGCGGGGACAAAATGGAGGCACAGGCAGCTGGGGCCGGGTGGTGAGGGCTGAGGTGTGCCGGGCGGCGCCTCGGCTGGAGGTGCGGTCCATCCTCGCTCTGACCATGGGGCGACGCGAGCGCCGCGGCGATGAGAGCGAGGCGGTGACTCACGGCACAGGAGGCGGAGCAGGGAGCGGGTGAGACGAGAGCCTGAGTCAGGGCGCAAAGGGGAAGGTGAAATGAAAGGGAACGCAGGAGGAAGAGAAAACTGGGAAGGCAGTTGGAGACTGCGCGCATGAGGCCAATAAAGAGAAACCCATCGCAGGAAGTAACCCACATGCAGGCCAACGGAGAACTCGTACGGCTTGGAATCGCAGCAGACAAATCTGTGAAGTCTCACTAAGCTACCACCACCTCGCGCACTGTAGCCGGGCCTCGACGGACAGACGACCACAAGTGCTTTTGGGGGCCTGGCTGCGTGACACCTAGTTATTACACTTGTGTGTAATGAGTCACTCCAGCGAGAGTGATTTCCGTTCCGATACGAGGCAGCGCCTGCTCCCGTGAGCGGCCGGGACCGAACAATGAGCCCACTGAACCCTGCGCAGCGTCGCCGGCAGACAGACAGTGTGGCGGCGGCCGCGGAGCGGGGGAAAGGTCCGCTCCACGAGCGCCACGTGACGGCTTCTTCGATCACCACACGTCTGTGTGGCGTCCGGGACGTCTGGTAACATTCTCGGTATCAGGGCCGCAGCAGTGTTCTCAATGGGGAGCTGTGAGGTAATCCAGGGCAGCGCCTCCGTACTGTGACCTTCTTAGTCATGGTGACAAGACCGGGGGAAAAGTATGAGCTGTGAGCAGTCATGAGGGAAAAAGCAAATCACTTCTGTCCACATGTAAACATGTGGGGCATCGCAGAGGATTTGTTCTAATTTATGTGAGATTTGAGATTTGAGACACATCTCTAAGAAAAATGGGGTTGATTGTGGAATAAAATCTATTGAATAATATTAAGATAGTATGATCCAATATTTGTACCTGTGCCTCAGTTGCTTATCTGCTGCTATCAACTTGTGCTTCTCTCTCTTGCACCATTCTGCTAGACAGAAACTGTGAAATGTGGTACGATCCATACTTCAAAGAGGCTTTGTCTCATTTGCTCCATTCCCCCTGAATGTTCCTCCGAGGCCGTCACTGGCCATTTCACATCTTCATGTTTACCTATTGCCTCACATCGCTCAGGCAGTGGGTATGAACGAGCTGGCTCCGCTAACCAATTTCCTGGGTGAAACCCGAGACCGCAGCTACTTAATATGAATCCCGATCGACAGCCAGATAGCGTCGCCACCTGCTTTTATTTCATTTACTACCCGCGAAACGGGCACAGAGTCGCTGGCTGGCAGACAGTCAGGACAGAGGAGGGGTTGTGCAACCGTTCGACAGAAGGTCTGCAGAAGAGGAAGCGCGGCACACGATGGGAGACTTCCCATAATATAACGGCCTGGGCCCTACGGACCACACAGATCGGGTTACCGGAAAGGCTGGCGGCCCACAGAGTGCGGGTGTGTGCGCGTGCGCGCCTCTGAAATTGATTTCTCACTTGCCTCGATAGTCGATGGAGGGTTTGGACGCGCCGAGGATTTTGGGAGTGGCCGAGCCCATGTCCAGCTCTGTCAGGGTGAGCTCGTTCATGAAGTAAGGCAACTTTGAAAAGAACAAAGATACAAAGAGCGTGACCGAGCTGGGGACACTGCACATCAATCCTGGTCAATAATGGCAACAAATCAGGCGTAGTCCGGTACGGTTCTTAATTTGATTTTTGCAAGGTCTCACGCCACCTTTTCCAGTGAGGCACTCACCCGTATCTTGCTGAGTTTCATCTGGATCTTCTTGGAGACCAGCTCGGCCCAGTAGGGCTCACTGAGGAAATCCCAGACGACCCGGCGGAGAGCAGCGTTCGCCCAGGCAACAGCGTCCTCCTCCTTGTCCCTGTCGGGCTGCACCTGGGCCGCGGCGGGGCTCTGAAGCTGAACACAAACCCAGGCAAGTCAAGTCCAGGACGGAAGGGCGGGAATTTCACATCTCTCCACATGGACAGCAGCCTGATAGCCAATACCAGCTCCCTGCTGTTGGCAGCTATGCAGTCTGTGCCACAAGGCGAGGGCGAGATGCAGAAAATAGAGAAGCCATTAGAAAGGAGGAGGCGTAGCGGAGAGGCTACCTTCTTGTCGGCTCCAGGGCTGCTCTGGGGACTCTGGAGAGGCGGGCTGGCAGCCGCGGGGCTGACTGCTGCATCTTTTGGCAAAATGGAGGCCATGTATTCACTGTAGTCCAGATGGGGCTTGGTTTTGGTGCTGCCAGCTGCCGCCCAGGAGGCTGAGGCCTCCTTTGCCCTGAGCTGAGATGCCTCATCCAGACTGCTGCGACTGTCTCTGCGGCCCTGGGAGCTCGGGGCTGAGGAGCGACAGTTCAAGATGTTTATGCAAACACGATTGACAACTTTAGGCTCGAAAGGAACATAACAAAAGGTGAATAAAGAGGAAACGTGTTCTCCTCTCAACAACTTAAGACGGGGCTGGTTTCGCTCACCACTTTTGTTCCCTGTAAAACTTGTAGACTTCTTCACTTCGGCCTTGAGCCTGGAGGCTGACAGAAACCTCTGGAACCACTCCTCCTTCTCCCTCCCGGTCCGTCCGAACAGGTAGAGCGTCAGCTCCCTGCTGGACACTCCGCCCGCGCCCTCGGCTCTGTCCCTGGTGCTGACGCTCTCGCTGGCCTCCCACCTCTCACCCTCAGCCTTCGACATGAAGTCGTCCTGCTTGCCCAGTTCAATGCAGATGGGGTATTTTTTGTTCCACAAGCGCTTCCTGGCCAAGCTGTGAGGCACTAGATAAACCTAAGGGAGAAATGGAAAAGTCAAAGTTGACTTCAGACACATCTTCATGAAACACTGAGCTTCTTTAGGACTATCTGAAGAGACTGAGGGTGATTTCCAAGTCAGTACCTATGTTAAAATAAGATATTTAACATGATTATTCTAATGGAAAAGCCTTGGAGCAGACATCCACTGACTTGTCTCACAGATGTCTGTAAATACACTTTTTTTTCTGTTTGATTTTCTATGCAGGTGAGGTTCAGGAACATTAGCTAAATAATCGTAAAAAAAGCTCACATAATTGAGTTTCTTTTACATACTACATAATGAGAGTACTCGATAACATACTCTGCTGTTGGTCAGGTCGTAAATCTTCTGACTGATGTAGCTGACGTCAGGCTTTGGCTCGTTGTGTGAGGCACGGCGGGCCACGTTGTGGTTGGGCTTGGACAGGCGAATGATGGAGCCCTCCAGCCGGACGAATGTCGAGTGTGTCAGCGTGGCGTGGTACGTCTCCGGGTCGTAGTTTGATATCTCATTCATCCAGCCCTGGGGGGGGAGACATTTCACACAGGGCAGGTTAGACGCCAAGGCCCGCAGTCCCCAGACAATAACAACATCTCAAACTGGAACAGGTGGAACTTCCCATGTCACTGGAACCGCCTTAAAGGAATGCAGCGTATACGTTACAGATTAGCTTTCTTGATTCAAACAAAACATCACATTTCTGAGATATTTAGAGTAAAATACACATTTGGCAGGGTATAATAGCACTGAAGATTTTACTAGGAGTGTCGTGTAAATATTTACAACGAGGAGCCTGATAACCCATCAGGATATAGCTCAACTTAGTCCTAGTGAGTGTTTCACTAGCAGAAACACTGTGTTTCTGTTAGCCGAAGGTTCAGCCTGTCATGACCATAAATGTGAGTAAAATGATGAATAGAGACCTTCAAAGTATCTAATCGGGATGGAGGATAGTGTTCAGAGCTCTTTAGCAGAAGCTCACTTCCATGAAATGCATGTGTAATGCTCCATGGGGTGTGCGTGACTGTGTCATCATGTCATCTCTTACACAAGGCTGTTCACTGGCGACTCGGCTTATCGGGAGAGAACTACACCCGATAAAGACTCACTGACCTTATAGATGTCTGGTACTTTTATGTTCAACTTGTCCAGGCTCCATGGTTTCCCATGGTGGCAGGAGTATCTGCTCGCAGAGGGCTTCGGTCCAGCCAGCCACACGACGCCGATGGCCACAAAGAATCCCAGTCCAATGCCGAGCATCATCCCTCCGACGTAACTGGGGAGGGGCACGACGAAGCACCCGTAGACCAGCAACGTGAGGACGATGAGAGTGTAGTGTGGGACACTCGGTGCCGGTTCAGCTCCGTATTCCTCTTCGCTGCACGGCTCAGTGCTGCCGCTCAGACGCCGCCTGGTTCCGCTCCCGGTGTCGTCGGTTCTATCGGCGGCCTCGCCGTCCGTGTCGGTGGTCTCAAAGTCCTCGTTGGACAGGACGCAGAAGTCCTCGTCCTCTTGCTGTCGGACGAGGGAGGACATGGTGAGCGGGGAGGATTTGTTGGGGCTCTTCGCGTCGACGGAGGGGAGGACGGGAGGCTCGGCCGGACCCGAGGCCCAGCTGCTGGGGCTCTCCGCCTCCAGGTCGGCACACTCCTCCTCCTTGATGCAGTAGTTGTTGTTGTTGCTCTCCAGGTGGCCGTTGACACCGGACAGTTCTGTGGCACTGGCGGAGAGCGCCTTGGGCCTGTAGATGCTGCTGCCGACGATGCTGCCGCTCTTCTCGTCCATGATCTTGCTCAGGAGCTGCAGCGGCTCGGAGATGGCCTCCGAGAGACGCCGCTTAGTGTCTTCAATTTTTGCCTCGACCTTGAAGAAGCCGCGGTTGTCGGGTGAGGTCAGCGGCGAGGAAGGGGCGGTTTTAGAGTCGCCGGCCGTCGACGAGGCCGCAGACGGCGTCCGGGACTGCGTGAGTTGCTTGAAGAGCTGCAGGTTAAGTCGGGGCTCTGGAAGACGGTAGTGTGTGGAGGGGGAGGAGGAGTCCTGGGATGTATCTGAAGATAAAGATTTGACGAGGGTCTTCATGATCTGCCTATGCCTCACTGCAGGTGCAGGCACAGGAGGGAGCCCATCACGGGACTCCACGTCAGAGGAGAGAGACTTGGCCAAGCTGAGGAAGGGTTTGTCACTGGAGGGAAAGCTCAAAGATTTGGAAGGGGAGGCACTGGAATTGGAGCCTTTTTGCTCAGACATGTGTGATGGCGGACTCTGTGTGGGAGAGCTGTTAGAGTGGCGTCTAGCAGCTGGCGAAGGGCCGGATGATTCGGGAATGAGGGCTGCAGAGTCCGGAGGCGCCCCTTCGAACATCTCCTCACTTGCCTCCAGGGCCGTCACAATGTTGGCGTCGTCCGGAGCGGCCGAGGTAGTGGTGGCGGTCGTCATGTACAGCGCTTCCTCCTCCTCCTCTTCCTCCTTCCCGAGAGCTGAGAAGTGGATGGTGATGGTCTCCTTTGATGGCGATCGCTGGACATGGAGCTTGGGGGACACAGCGAGTGGCTGTTTCTTTGTGGAGTGGACACTCTCTGCATGGCTAGGATGCTGGCTAGTCATTGCACTACTCCCAGTGAGTTGCAGTCTGCAGAGAGGACAAAGATATGGCATTCAATTAGGTATGGAACGATTAGACAATCGGTCATAACTGTCTAAAAACATGCATCTTTAGGCTGGGTGGAGATTATAAATTGACCCTTGGATTGAGTGTGAAACTGAATGATGTGTGTGTATCTTTCCATGGACTTGTGTCCTGCTCAGGCTGAGTTCCCTTCCTTTCCCTATATGTGCTGGGGAGGCTGACAATGCAGGGGACATGATGGATATAATAATCAGACAATCTTGCCTTGTTCCAGACAAAAGTTGGCAATATTCTCCGCTTCCAGCGTGTAAAATGTTAGGGTTTCTTGCTATTCTCCAATGCCTCTGAATGTCAATTGGGGTTTGTTGCCTTGACAACAGGAAGACATCTGAAGATCTCATCTGGAGCTGTGACAGATTGTATTGGTCATTTTCACTATCGCTGACACTTCAGAGAAACATTGATGCATCTATTCCAAGTGCATTAAGTCATGAAATACAACAGAGCAGAATAAACCTTCATTACTCCCACAACATGACAATAATAATCATAAATGTATAATTTTGAATAAAACATGTGTGTGTGTGGTCAACTGGGAGCATTACTGGGTGTTATACAGTCAGGCCAACATCTGGTGATCAGATCCCACAATCTAACTCACCACTCGCTGATTATCTTGCAAAGCCAGAATATTCACATGCTCAACAAAGGGAAGGATCTCATACTTGACATTTAGTATGGAGAGGCCAGCATAGTGATTTTCAGAACTCCTAGTGCTGCGGATTGTGACTGACAGACGGTTTTCTTTTTTTTTTTGCTTTGGCATGTGACTATGCATGTGATTATGACTCCCGTTTCGACATTAGGCCAATGAAGATTTAACAAATGGAACAGTGTGCCAGTGTCTGGGGAGGTGTTTCTATCGTGACCACGCTGCGCGGCGCACAGTGAACAACACAGTCAGCAGACACCAGCCAAAGTCCAGATAACAGTCTGACTTTGCAGTGATGTAACAGCACGCAACAGCTCCAGAGAGCTGATGCTGGTCCCACTACTGGAGGGTCATTTCTCTGTGATTTGCCCCTCTCCACAATTCACGTCATTTAACCATATTTCCTGTTCTCATTCATATCACCTTAAACACAAGTGGTGCACAATTAACTAACTAATGAACTGACTGATGAACTTCAGGTGTGGAAAGAGTGAAACTACAGGGCTGTGTACAGGCAACACGGCGGGAAGGTAAGGCCACAGGCAGCACAACGTGACAGCAGTGCTGCCTGGATTCGTCTGGGGGTGAAAAACAGATGCGTGCTAATGTCTTGTTGACATTTGGAGACGGCGTCTTTGTGCCTCGTCCTGACAACAGAGGTGGCGTGGGGTCACGCCGGCTCACCCAAATACCGGCTGGACTCGGCCACTCATTGTCACATGGGTCACGAGTGAGCCTGTTACCCAGCCTGGCAGGCGGCCAGCCACCTCTGTGCCTGGCTGGCCGGCTCTCAGAGCGCCGCAGCACAATGAGGCCATTCTAGTGGACGGCCCGTCCGTCGGACATGGCTTTCATTTGAACGCACAAGACTCGACGGGACTACGAGTGTTTGCAAACAGCACGTTAGGACCAGTAATGAGACAGGGAGGTGCGCATGTATGCATTTGTGTGGTCTGTAAGCGGATTATATCTCCCAATTAGGCAATATGGAAGGGAAACAAACGGAGCAACAGACTGCGAATGTATATCGGCATATCTGTGCGCTTGGCATCCAAACGTTGCGTGCACGCTGACAATGCGGTCCCCCGTTTGTCTCCCATCCCCAGGGCCTTTCCCGGAGCCAACCAACAGACCAGTGGTGGGTGCATGCAGAGTGAGATCTCGCCATTGATGCTGATGAAGCCAATTACAGAAGCAAGCCAGCCTCATTAACCCCATCTCATTAGAGACTTGTTCACAGCTCACTTCATCTGTATCAAGCAGCACACTCTGCTAATGAGGAGATACTCGCGGAGCCATTATCCCTCCTGACAATATTCATGCACACAAACCTGAGAGGCTACACATGGTTTCCTGCGTTAAGTCACTGACTGAGCTGAACAAATTAATTGGAATTGGACTCGGTGAGGTGAGAATATATATATATATATATATTTTTCATACACTGGGAAATCCCAAACAGCCCATATGCACTGTACGTAACACTCATTACTCCTATAAAACCTGTGCTTATCTAACATGCTGTGTGCATGATTGCAGATAAGATGCTGTGCATCATGCGTGGTGCTTGCATGAAGCCATGGTAACAAAAGGCTTGATAGACTACTCTTTCATTGTGATGGGCTGGCGACGTGTGCAGGGCGTATTCCCTGCTTTCGCAGGGTGCCGAGGCAGGGTTTAACAGCTCTCATGACACCACTTAGGCACAAAGTGTTTAAGATGGCTGATGAGTGAATGGATGAATTCTTACCAAGTCTAATGCGCGGGATTTCACGGGACATAGGTAGGTTGCAAACTTGCAACTTCTCCTTCAAAGGTTTTCTCTGGGGCCGTTTCTAAAAGCGTAGAAGGATGTATTGACAGCACAACATCTATTTTCCTGACGATGTTACAATAATGAAGGTGTCTTTCCGAACGTTACATGACATCCGCTTTTGCCAGTTGATCCTCCTAAATCCCACACTCTGGAGCTTTAATGTTCCAGTATCATACCTCAACAATGCTGGGAACAGTCCCTTGAGGTGGACCTACTGGCAGAGCCGCAGACGACCACTGTCACTGCCGGCAGAGGACGTGTTGCCTTATCAGAGAGCAGAGCAGCTCCAGTCGCTCTCTCCTGACTGGACAGCCTGTTGATACTGTATCTCGGCTGTTCTCAACCGATGTCCATTGGGTCAAGCATAAGTAAGTTCATGACCTTTTTCGTTTCATTTCACAATGTGAGATTAACTGTGGGGAGTCCCAGCTGAAGCAAACACAGTAAAATGTAGTCGGATCAGCGATACCAGGTGCAGAAAAGGAAAAGGGAAATACAGGAATTTGCGTCATAGATAAACGGGAACTTCAGTCACTCCACACAGGGCTTTTTTTGTTCTCCAACAACTAACATTGACCTGGAATGAATCTAAAACGACAATGTTTGAGAAACCTTGGACTTCCATAGCTATTTTGCGCAACCGAACGCAGTCCCAGTGTGACCACATCATGCATGACCTCATTAGGAGATGGGGGAATGTAATCACACATCAGTTCCCTTATTCAGGGGAACACATGAGCAGAGCACAGCATTTCTGTTAGTTCACCAGCAACGCTGACTCCCAGATCCAGTATCACACAGGGAAATGTTAAGCTACAGAGGTCACATTAGCCCGTTAACCCCGGACCTGCTCTATGTGGCAACCGAAGAGGTCACATGGTCTTAACTGTTTTTAAAGCGCCCGAATGACACTGTGGAATGCATCACTGTGAGGAAATGTCGAGTTTATTACATTTAGAAAAAGTGCCAGACGTCGAGTCCAAAGTGGCTCTTCAACCATCCTGTAGGGAAAAACACAACTCCACCTCCGATTAACAATGATCTGGATGAGCATGAATCGCCACAGACACCGGAGGCTGTCCGGACACCTTGAGAAGTAAGGAAGCAGGTATGAGTGTCACACCTAGGTGGGATGCTTCATCAAAATAATCAGAGCGGTTGAGGTGAATGCTGCTACCTGACAGTGGGGAAAGACGTGCCACCAGGGAATCATGACTAGCTTTCACAATTCACAGGAACAGACAATGATCACCCAGGAGGTGTCTATCTCTTATGTTTCCTGGTCTCATTGTGTGAATGTTTACAGGAATGAATCTGCCTGAATTCAGATGAAACCCTCCCATTATGTCCGCTATCTCCTACGAGCACACGGGGCCCGAAATACCAGCAGAGAGGAGCCGGAGCCAGCAGACCTGGCAGACCGTGTTTCCGCCGTTTGCAGCCCACTAACCACACTGTGATGATATTTTTGCAAGTCATTGTGCCTGTTGCTTTCGGCCAGCACAAACCCCATGCCAGCGTGCTCTCAGCGTCTCAAATGTCATGCGCCACTGACGAAGATTACATCAGAGGCTATGAGAGGATGCTACAAGAGAAAAGGACCTTTAAAAAAAACAAACAAAAAAACAAAAACACACAGGCTTCCTACACTCCCCGGTGGAGGACATAATGAAATCCCAGACCACTCCACCGTGCCCAGGTTGCTTAGGAGGGGATTAGGGGAAGTCACACTCGAAATCCTGCTGTTTATTTGCAGCAGTGATGGCTTTCCCTGTGCTTACACTGACAGTTTAGCTAATGACTTGGAAAGTGTCTCACAGCCCAGCGCTCTCACTGAAGCCACGGTCGCTAATGGTTAATGTCCTCATGGGCAAAGACATCCATACGTACACAATATCTGTCAACAGGATTGCATGACTTCTCCAGAACATTTTCAGTCGCTCTCTACAATATGACAGGCGAGTTGTCACGTGTTCCCCCAACCCCCCCATAATGTAGAGATCGGTCATTTTTTACTGTTGTACCCTCACGTTTGTAGCCAGATTGCTTCCATGCTGTATTACTGCCCTGCTCCCAGAGGGCGGACTTTAAAGATGTGCCATCTATGTCTTAATTTATCTATGAAATACTTAGAAATTATGATTTACAACAATAATTTACAAATGATGCATGTGTAAACCTTTTCTACTCGCAAGCAGAGAGGAGAAATAATGTGGTTTTAGGTCACATATTCATGGCTTTCCGGGACATGTGGGAACCTTGAGGAAACATCGACAATGTGAATCTGTAAATAAAGCTCGGCATGATATTTCAATAGAAAGCCTCTTTGTGCCTGAACAAACGTTTTCTCGTTCTGTGAACAAGTTTTCCTCAATGCAAGATGATAATACAAAGGAGGAGCCTTCATGTTTGTCAATCATGCGAGACCGGAGAGCACTGTGCCTTTATTTTTAGCGCTCCTTCACATCCGTTTTGATTCTCTAGCAGCAGAAACCAAGACCCGGTTGAAATGCAGCGCAGCTGAGAAAGCAGGGCAGTGTGGCATCTGGCACGCCACGCGGCCAACAGCGCACACTGAGACAATGGTGTGTGTGAGACACTGCGGGTAAATGCGCCGGCATGTTTGGGTGACTAACAGGCTGCGACACGCCAGCGAATGCATTTCACAGTGCCCTGTCAGATGGCAGGTTCGGCAGAGAAATGTGTGACAGAGGCCCAACAGAACCGAAACTGCTCTCCAGAATGCTGACAAACGGGTACGACGACGGGCGGGAGGGAAATGCAGGGCGGCGAGAGCAGAGTTCCTCCTCTAACCACCCAGACAGGACAACGATATCGCGGTGGTATCGGCGCTGGGGGAATGGTCGCGCGCTACGCCGATCCCCCGCAGACGGAGTGGGAACACGGAGGCACAATATTTGCTCTGCTCTGGTCAAAGTCTCAAGGCTGCTCTCCTGCCGCTGCCTCGTCCATGAACTGAAATGGGTGAGAGCGAGTTGCGCCTGGCCTCATAAAAACCAACCAACCAGCTTGCTGTTTATGAGAACATAAATAAATATGTATGTTAGACAATAGCCATGGGAAAATAAAGGAGCAAATAAACAGTCATTTCCTAATCTCGGGGGAGTAGCAACGAGGTTCTGAAAATACGAGGCGCGTCTCGTGACATTTCTGTGTGACACAGCAAATCAGCAGCCTGTTGCAGGGCCAACAGATAAGGACACAAACAACCTCTGGGTCACACAATAAAACTCCTCAGTGTCTCACAAAGAAGGCCGCATCGATAAGACCCGAATGGGAATTGTTGTTTAGGAGCAACCCTCCGCGAGAGACTTGACTCCCTCAAAGTGGAAACATCGAGTCAAATGAGGAAGTAATTAGAGATCGTTTCATCGCCAGATTAACTTCCAGTTAGCTCTCAGAAAAAACAGATCATTGCCCCACCTCAGAAGTTTCATTGTTTGACAAGAGATTTCATGGCCTTCTACTGATGGAAGGCCATCAGGCACAAGGCTGGATGGGTGTTGAGCAACATTCTGAGATACTACCCTGAGGAAAAGTGAATATGTGGAAACCACGAGTACCACAGCGGTCAAGCGGTTAGTGAGTGGTCAGTAGTGTCATCTGCCGGCTGAGGGTCGAGCGAGTTCCCCACGGGGCCCCTGCTTTTACCCCACACTCCAAAAACATGCTCCTTCGTGCCGACTGACGCCGACTTGAAGTTGCCTCTGGGTGTAAGTCTGAGAGTGAATACTATGTGTTTGCACACGAGCCACGTAGTTTTAACACGTTATGCAGAACTGACTAGATTTTCTGACTGCACATGGACAATTGCTAGAAACAATCCATTCATTATGCGAACGATCGTGACACTGAAGTACCTGTTTTTTTTTCTTTTTTCCTGCAAGCACTCAAACACCGCGATGACTGTGAATGAACAGACCAGTTCGACTGCTCCGTCGCCGCCTGCAGAGCCTCAGCTGTTGTGGATCACAACAGCGAGGGCTCGCCCGGTTTGCGGCGAGCATGTGACAGAGCATCCATACAGGCAAGAAAAAAAGGGAGAGAAACAGCCCTGTATTAAAAAGAAGGCAGAGAAGAGAATGAGAGAGTGAGACTGGGGCAGCCCCCCAGCAGGCCAGACTTCGCGCCACTGCTCGCTTTCCCAAAGCCTTGTGTTTCTCAGTGGCCAGAGGTCATCTCAGACCGTGTCAGATCGGCGGCCTAGACGTTGTTCACGTTCAATAATGCAGCCCTTGCTCGACTGCTTAACCCCGCCAACAGGCCCTCGTTACTTTTGCATGAACTCCTGGGCCGCGGCGGCGGCGGCGGCGACAAATCCGTGACACAGATGGAGAGCAGAGATCTGCCGCTGCGCTCCAGATGCTGATACTGCTCCGCTCAGCCATAACACAGGAGACCTTCAGCGTAAGAACGACTTCCTTCACACTTTAACTGGTTTTAACTGGCACACATTCACCCGTCTGTGCCGTTTTCATCATGGCCATTGGTAGGAGCTCTTCACATGTACAGCTCTTGAAAACAAGTCACTTCCTACACATAAGACAGCTGTTGTTGCCTCTGTGAGGTCAAGCATGTAATCCTGTTTCGCAGACAGACTATTGAGAGAGACCGAAGCTCTTTTCATGCCGGCCTGGCCTGGTGCTTGCATTAGCTATGGCTTATATCTCTGATTAAACTTGGGGACAAGCGAAGAGGGAGGAAAACAGTCAACAGCCGTCCTGCAGCTCCTCACCTCTGGTCCAAAACAAAAAAAACGTCTGGTGGGCAGGCTCTCAGAGGTTCATCCAGGAACACGTCACGGTGAAAGCGGGCCTCTGGGCCGACACCAGAACATGGGAATGGAGTGGGACGCCAAGCCACGGCCTGTGCCCAGGCCTTGGGGCGGTCATCTGCCCAGCCGGCCACATCTGGCTGAACGCAGCAGATAGAGAGAGAGAGAGCTGGACCGGCGTCCTGCTTTGTCTTCACAAAGACTGTTCTGTTCCGCTAAACACTTCCCAGGAACTGCCAAATAGCACCATACGACACTGAGTCATTTCCATACTGCATGAAAAGCAGATGTCATGAAGCACCTCTGTGTACGCCACTACCTCTGAGCAATGCGGCCCTTTCCTTTTCACTGTGGACATTCACCTCGTCAAGAGGCTGCTTAATCTAGAGGTAATTACACGTTCTTGCCAACGATACAGCTTCAAGACAGCAGGTCTCATCATTAGTTAAGACAATTGATTCTACAGTGCCAGAATATTGCAAAAACAATGTCTTCAGGTTAGCAAAGTGTAAAAATTCCTCTGCCCACCAGAATTTCTCAAACTTATCTCGGGTTTAATAGTAATTGAGCACTCCTCGTCAACAGCAGATCAAGCAGAAACCCTTAGAGTGTGGAATGCAGTAATCTTATGTTTACTCTTATCGGAGGGAAACGCAGTGAGGGAAAGCATTCCTAAGCCTAACTATAAAGACAAAAGACGCATTGTTATCGGCTGTGAGACCCACGCATGGGAGACTGAAACGGTTATGGCATTGCTTCTGGTGATCATCGTAAATGACCGCTTTACTTCATGAATGAGCGGCGTCAATCCTACAAAAAACAGATGCACTACTCCCTGGGGCTCAAATTAACACAGGAAACAAATGCATTGATGCTCGGACATCACATTTGTTCCTGCGAGGCGCCACCAATGAATGTGCCGCGGCTCTGCGAATCGTGTCTGAGCTCCAAGCGAGGAACCCTGAAGAAATATTTATAGACGGGCTATATTTACACACCTTGCCACCTCCCACCTTGCCTCTGTCTCTCTGCTCTGGCGATGACTGTTATGACGACGGCGAGAGGAAGGCGACCGTGTGCACACAGCACCTGAAACAGGCCCGCAGCCCTGACACCGTCTCTTCTGCGTCTCAGTCACAGCCTGCATTAACTCAGGGTGCGTGGGGGCAACACCTGTCCGCAACAACGCTACTGTAGGGCCGCACGAGGGAGCAGGGGAGGCTCGGGAGGAGAAATGCTACGCTGCGCTGCAGACGCCCTTCCCGGCACGCCGTCGGGCTGCCAGGTCTTACCAGTGTCGGTGCATAATCTTGGTGACCGGTGGGACGATTGTCAGTGGGGAGGCACAATGAGTTCAACGGCGATAAACAGAGACACACCCTGGTGTGGAATTCTGGAAGGGTCATATGCCCGACAAAGCCCCGGACACTGCTGCAATACAAGCCGAGTTACAGGACAATGGAGTCGCGGGCTTGTTGTCCCCACGTCGTTGTCCGGCTGTGTCATGTTGAAATCTGCGCTCACGGACACAGATATTGCTGCGGACATGTCTCATTTTAAACCAAGCAGTATTGTACACTGTAGCGTAGTGCTCCTTTGCCCTTTCATACACTACCAACCAAGCCGGATATGTGGGGAAATGCACTCAAAACAAACGCTAGTCCATCCTCTGCCCATCATCGGATAGACAGGAGCTATATTTTAAGGACTTGAAATAAAGCTCTGTGTGTTTAAATAAAAACCACGCTCAGAAAAACAACAAATCCACTCTTTATTAAAGGCAAAATGAACAGGTAAATTTTTGTATGGGGATTAAAGCAAATTATTGTCCAAACCAAAAGTAATTATTACAGTTATTTATTCATTTTGGGACTGTTTTTTGTGTATGTGTATGTGTTGCATATACACAGATATATTTCAGGGTGTGAAGTATTTACAATAAACATCTTCTATGCTTTCTGCATCAGAGGGGTCAGGGTGGTGAAACGAGTAGCGAGTGAGTAACCCTAATAGGCCCTAGCGGCCCTAGAGGCCGTCAAGTCCATCCATCCATCATCTTACCCACTTTGTACCTTAAGGGTGTCGCCTGGGGCTGCTCACATCTTCCACTCTCACCCCTACAGTATTTGGAGTCTACAACCAGCATGTCTTTGGACTGTGGGTGACAAACCATGCAGATATGGGCAAGACATGCAAACCCCGCATAGAAAGGTTTCAAACCCAGGACATTCTTACTTTGAGGCGACACCATTAACCGCTCAGTGTTGCCGAGGTTATGATGTACTCTTTCGAACACAAATGAGCCTGAAAACAGGGCCGTGGTTTAGCGGTGTCCGACAAGGTGAGCGTGTAACAAGAGCAAAAAGTGAACTGGCTTTGCTTAGAGCAGTTTGTAAAGTGACGAGTCGCACGTTCTGTAAACATGTCATGAAGAGCAACTCTCATGTTAATCCTGTGTCAGGTGCCGAGAGCAAAAGGTTACTTCTTTTCCTAAAGCTTTGTTTTCAGCCGTTCAATGCCGTACTGTGACCAAACCAAGGAATGATCAGTTTCATAGACTGTGCGACAATCTGGAGGGACCACAAAGTGACTCAAAGCCGTGAACAGGTGTACAGTCAGCAGGAGGTGCGGCCCCAGTTTCTATCCTGAGAATGGTAAGCAGCACATGTTCCTAATTGCAGCGTGCAAGATTATTATGACACACACACACACACACAGGAGGAGAATAAGACTGTTGAAAGGTCAGCACACAGGCTGCTCTTTTAGCCTCCCTCTGTCTCTCACAGGTGCTAAAATCCTGTTTTTGTCTTTTTGGTTTCGATCACAAAATGACACCTACCGCTCTCGTTCATCTGCGATAGAGCGACAACCGATCTCACAAAGCGCACTGCGGCAGTGTCATTTCTGTGACAGGCATAACCACCCCCTAACAAACACTCCAGCACTACAGAAGCAAACCTGCACATACTGGAAATATCATGCGCAATAAAGGTATCTTTATGGTGGGGGAGATTACACTGAACATCGTATTTCTAGGCAGTGCAGAGATTTGATGAACAGCCAGAAGACCCGAAAGCATGCATGTTTACACTGACTGGAGACTGGAAATTGCCCCTGGATGAAAGTGTGAGAGTGGATAATACTTGTATGTGTACCCTGTGATGGACTGGTGTCCAGTCCAGGGTGTTTTCCCTGCCTTTGCTCTGTGAGTGCTGGGATAAGCTGCAGCAGAGCCCTGTGACACCGCTGAGTATTGAGGCGGATGAGATGGATCTTATTTTTAGACAATGCCATGTCAGCTACAAATTCTATCATGAAAAGTAAAAAAGACCATATTTTATATGTGTACACATATTATTTATGGATGTCATGACCTCTAGGACTTCACCACGGAAGCAAGAAGGATACCCCATTAGTATTTTGTTATACATCTATTGCATGTCTGAAAATAAGACCAAATCTACTAAAAACCAAAAAATTCTCTGCCGTGATGAAATGAATATAATGACCATAAATGATATAGGACTAACTCTCTTTATATGAAAGACAAACATAACTAAGTGTAAATGTTCCAAGGAATTAATATGACATTACTGTCAATGCTGTGTGATATTTGCTGTATCGTGACCCCGCTGAATACTGCTTTTAGTAAATTTAAATAAAGTTAATGTAGAAACTGTACTATGTTGAGCAGCAGCTGATTCACAACAGTGGATACGATCGTGTGTTTTTCATGCAAATCAGAGTCAAATCACTACTGTCCGGCCAACTGACTAAAGAGTGTTACAATGGTTTTAGGCAAATGCAAGGAGGCAGACAATACTGTATGCACAAAGAGTATGCTAATATCCAAATTATCTGGCACATATTCCCAATTTAACAAAGAATATGTAGAAAAAATATGTGTTTAACCTCATCACCTCCATTGATTTTTGTAAATTATACATCTGATGGCTGTAATACTTTCAAAATGTGGATATCAGCAACAAAGTAACTGGGACATCGCAAAAACACCTGTCTAGAAGATTCCACAGGGAAATGGGCTGATTGAAAACAGGTGACAGGAACAAATGTCAACAAGGTTATATTGAACAATGCATTATTTTTAGGATTGGGAAAGGGGGGAATCTGGAATATCATCTTTGGCCCAAAGGTATGGGCATGTTTCTCGACACAGCCTATCATATGCTCTCTGGGGGTACGACTGAAGCCTTGGCCATTGTCAAACAAATGTGACATGCTGAAAATCCCAAAGGACACACTCCTAGAAAACTTCCTACAGCTACAGTGGCAAACAAATGCAACCACCAGTGGCCATAGAAATGACTGAAAAGGGAGGGGACCATTGTGAGTAAAAAGCTTGCATGGCAAGTTAAGTAGCATTTTGAAGATACCTTAGTGTGTGTGAGGAAACTTGTGTAACACCTTGTTGCTGTTGACTTTACCCCTGTTACACATCAAGGTTTTATGTGTTTTATCGTTTGTGTGCCCCAAAGTGTAACTGAAGTCCAGCATTAGAGAGGCTTTCGTTTGAACAAAAAAAAATCCTGTTCCACAGTCTCATCCTCTCATGCCCATTCAGGTCAGGAAACATTTAGTAGTTCCCTTTTAATCGCAATCCTCACTCTCTTCAGCCTTGTTTGCTGTTCCTCTCCTGCCTCTCTCCTTCT
Source organism: Karalla daura (assembly GCA_029224185.1). Taxonomy (NCBI): domain Eukaryota; kingdom Metazoa; phylum Chordata; class Actinopteri; order Chaetodontiformes; family Leiognathidae; genus Karalla; species Karalla daura. The sequence continues at coordinate 16,187,694 of CM055189.1, forward strand.
CTCTCTCTCCCTCTCTCTCTTTCTATCTAGACTTTGCCCTCAATAAGGTCATTTGTAGCCCAGGAAACGGATCAATAATGAGTTCAAATTTACTGGCAAAGTGCTTACCTTGTATCCTCACTGCCATTCAATCCAGCCTGGGACTTGCATCTGTCTGCTGGAGAGTCAGGTTTCACATGGTCGTGGTGCCCATGGAGGCTTCTAAGGAACAGGCACAGCAAAAATCAGAGATGTAACACAGATCTACAGGCTGCCTTTGTAGATTACATACACAAGCTACTGATATACACTGAAACCTTTATTTGCAGTGTTTTTGTGCAAGGTCCTGACCATATGGCGTGGAACAAAAAGCGTTTGTCGTTTCAAAGGCAAAAAGCAGACAGTGATGCAGACAGCTAACTAACTAACAAACAGCACAAACTAACTGCCCGTCTTGTTTATTTTAAATACCCCAGGCTGTACAGCGATGAGGAAAACTAGCCCCAAACTGAATTTGTTCTAAAAAAAAGTCCATGTTGTTTGAGGTCATCTCAGCCAACTCGATGAATGTTGCTTAAACAATAAAATACATTTTAAAGAGGCAAATTTAAAGCGGCTCACCGTGTCCAGGGGACTTCATTGTTTTTGTCAGGTTTAACAGACGACTTTATAGCCTAGAAATGTACGGTAAAGACGCCAAGCCGACGACTCGTTTTCTCCCTCAGCCTGTTGACAACTGGCGAATTGGACTCAGTTCCTTAAAGGAAAAACAGAGCCGCGTTGTAGTCACGTCAAAGCAGTCGAAACCGAGCAACGGATTGACGGTTGGCTACGGCTTGAATCGATTTTTCGACGCAGCTGTTTCGGTGGTCTAGAAAGCAGATGAGGCAGATGTGAAAAGGTAAACAGTGCGAAACGGAAATAGCTTCAACGAACCACTTTTGCTTTTTGGTGAATTGTGTTAAGAAACAAGATCTACGGGAATGTGTTGCTCACTGTAAATAAAACTACAGGACTTTATACATTTAGTGAGTTTGTCAAATCACCTTTGCACGTGGATGGACTGTTACCTTGTACTTTAATCACCTCTAATATGCATCAGGTGTTCTTTGTGCCTTTCACACGACCCCCCGCCCCATTAGTTGCTAATGTTGGTACGCATTTTGAGGCTGATCAACTTGACCCAAGTTGAGTGTTCATGTAAAACTTACTCATGTATTAACGTCATTTTATATATTTTCAATGTATTATTTTTCCATTTGTGCTATATGTCTATCTGAATAAAATAATTTACAATACAGATACATAATAATAGACCATTTTAATACTGCCGTAAGATTAACTCTAAAGATCATCCCTGTGATGTTTAATAGGTTTACATGCCGAGAGTGTTGCCACCTAGTGGTACTGGATTGAAACTGTTTTAATGTAACAGAAACTGAGGTACAACAAACTACAAGAAAACCATTTGTATACCACACACACATTTTGCAATAATCTGATTTTTTTTATTAATAATGTACCACATTTAGTTGTTTAGCAGAACCTTGTGCCAAAGGGAGCTACACAAGTGAAAAAAAAACATTCAAGCTATGTTGTGAGAGTACAAACAATGTTTTTTTTTCCTTTACTCTCTTATTTCATGATAAATTATCATTTTGTAATCACAAGATAAAGTCTGTTTTCTCATGACAACACATGAATTTATTTTGATATCTTGATACAGGTCTGTTTTCTTGCGATAATACATGCATTTATTATTATTATCCAGAGTGTCTACTCCTGAGATGACAAGTGCCAATTTGAATGCCATCCTCCTCAATTTCCTCCTCAGTGTTTCTGTGTGTCTATGTGATCGAAAGTATGTGTGCATCAATGAATATATGTGCGTCAGTCTGTGTGGGATGGGAAGGTATTGTTTGTTTGGTTTTTTTTTTTATTGTGCAAAGCACATAGACTGTGAAGAACTGAGCTAATTCCTTCCACATTAAAAGTGCTTTATAAATAAAGTTTTTATGACTAATTGATTGATTGATTGATTCATTCATTCATTCATCAGCCATTTCACCAGCTGGGACACACTGGTACAAACAGTGGTATCTGAAGGCTGATATCAGGATGATGGATCCAACCAGCACACACAGAAAAAAAGTTTTTGTTACACTGAAATAACAAAATAAAGGAATGTGTTATTATGGGAAAACAGACTTTGATATTACATGATGATGGAATAAGTAAGACATAGTCATGAGATAAGAGCAGCAAAAAAATTTTGTCCTGCTTTGATTCCTTACAACAGAAACCTAGTGTAACAAATGTGTTCTATTATACTACTCTATATATACTATGATAACAGATGTTCAGCTGCCACTAAGGCTAAGTTGAGACATGCACCATGATGTCCATGAAGGGCCTTGTGTGCGCATGAGTCAGTGTACTTGTCACATAAATACGGTTTAGTTGGAGTACATGTTTGTCTAGGTTAACAACACCATAAATGTCACATTAATTTTTTCACAAACTAGTTAAACCCATCCCCATTTTAGAAAACACCAAAACTAGGTCAGTGCTGATCAGGCTTTAATCTTAATATGTGACCTTGTATATGTGAGCAGTACCTAGTTCTCAGGATATTAATAGTTTGACTATACAGCAGGTGTTATCAGCACTTTGACCTTTACACACTTAATGTCACATGCAATGTTCTCCTTAGGGGCTATTTATGCCTCTTTTAATGTGTATAATATTATTTCAAATGTGACTCCTGTCACACAACAGTTTGATAGAAAAAGCCAGGTCCACTGTATAAGCCAACAGTGTAGTACTAGCAACCACTGTTTCCATAATAACCAGTTCTGCACATTTGCCGGGTATAGTTTGTTTCAGGCTTTGCAGCTGTAGTATCTTGGTAAAACAAATCACTGTGGCTACCATATAGAGCAGCACCCCTGTCAGACTGAAGACAGCCAGAAATCTGTCAAACGGCAAAGGACATCGTGCAGCAAAGTCCCCCAATATTACAACCAGGATGACTAGAGACAGGAGGATGCCGGCACCATACGATGCAGCGGAGACCCATCGTTGCCAACTGTTTGTCCCATCAGACATTGGTCCACAGCCTGTCTCGACAATAAGGGGCATCATCTGACAGCCTCCCCAAAGTTGAAGTGTCTTGAGGATCCCAGGCCAGCTGCCCATGTAGCCTCTCTGCTCAGGAGCTTGGGTGCAAAGAATGTAGGATTCTGAGGTGTAGGCCATGAACGTGAGACAGGAGGTCACAGCAGCTCCCACAGCATACCGTGAAAGATTTTGGTGATCCATGATGATCCAAGGGAAAACTATGGAGGCAGTTAGACACATCAGAGCACCCAAGGCTGCCACCACCATTGTGAAGTTCTTCCAGGATATTGGGATGAGGCTGTGAAACTGGATGACGCTCAGAATGTGGATAAGAAGTGTGAGGGTGAAGAAGAAGCACCAGATGAACATGCAGAAGACCCTGAACGTGTTGAAGAGGTTGATGTTCGGATGATCCGTAGTTCCCAATGAGGCCCCAAGACTGAAGGTTGTGCAGATGGATAATAATTCCCATGTCCGCACTAAAAAAAGTGGACTGGTGAAGTCTCTGGCCTCTAGTACAATCACAGGCATTGTCACGGTGCTGAATACCCTCAGATGTCTCAGTTCTTCTGGATTTTCTTTTCTGGAGTTTCTTTATAATCCCAAACAATCCTTCAACCAGGTTGCAATATTGAGTTCTTGAGAAAAGTTGGTCCAAAGAGTCTCTTGAATCGTCAGGCTTCATAAAAATGACATGCCCTCCGTTCTGCTCCGCTGTACTTCATCCTGTTTGCAAACGTAAAACATCAAAATACTATCTCTTGGAATATATTTTGTAGCAGTGTTGCTGTCAAAATAGGCCAAGCCTACTTCCTTTTTGAGGTTGCAGCAGTGCTTTCGGTCTCAGCAAAGGTAGGTGCAAATGACCACAATAAAAGTGTGTGCAAACACAGCCATCTTCCTCCCACCCTTAGTTCTCATGCACTGCTGCTCACCTTTTTTTCCTCTTTCTTCTTTCGGTGGAAAAAACTCTTGTTGGACTTCAGGTGTTGGCATCGCAACAGGTTTTGCATTACCTCCACCTTTCCATTTCATCTGGACCACTTTGACATCACTGTTTGAGGCATGAAATATAACCACAAAGTTAATCTGAAAAGCTTTTTACATTGTGTTTGAAGCTTTTGAAGCGATATGTATAGTTCAGGGTGTTTTACATCATTTAAATGAAGTGCTGCAAAGGATATGGTTGTGGGTGTGGATCTGCTCAACTCTCAGGGGAGAAGAGCTGGTATTGTGAAACGCCTGTCTCTCTTTTAATTTGACAACACATGTGTTTGAGTTTCTTGGATGGAATTGAGTTTTTGGATATCTGTGTGTGTGCAACCAGCTTGCAAATATTTTATTGAAAGTATACATAGGAGTGTCTTTGCCTGCACATTGAAAGATCTCCCGTATCAGATCAATTCTGTGAATATGTTTGTGTGTGTCTTAATGTATTTCTGCAAGAAATAACCTTTAAGGATCCAACTCACTTTGACTTTACACCTTTACACCATATAAATAGACAGTGAATCCATCAATTCCCTCAAGTCACAAAGCTCAACATTTTTTGTTTTGACAGAGGGGAGAAGATACACAGACAGTATCTGATAAGTAGGAGTAACCTTTTTTTCAGGTTTCATTTGCCAAAAGCCTCATGGAAATAAATGATAACTCATTGTAAGGGTAGCTCATTTGTGCTGAATTGTGCGGTCTTATCTCATTGTCATTTTTCACATTTTCACAAAACAGAGTTATCCTATCAATAATTAAAAGCCTCCAAAACCAAACCATGTTGTATAAACATTGTCTTTATCACAACTAAATCATATACTTAAAGTAGCGCTCTAAGTAGCACTTTATGTTTGAAGTTTTTGTCTGACAATCACAAACTGGAAGAGCTGCTGTACCAGCCTCACTGCAATAGTGCTTTGTGTATGAAACTACTGCCCCACTGTGGTCTCAGTATGAATTCAAACTTTTCCAAGAGCTCTGAATATACTTGACCTCAGAAATAGTACTCATGTAGTACTGACTGAGCAGCAGCAGAGGGGGAACATCTTCATCAATTGAACACTGGTGCTGTAAAAGTGCAGACACCTCATGTGTACAAACTGTGCCTCTTTGCTATCCATCTACCCCCATGCTGTTTTAACCAATATAAAAATGCGTAATGTCTGTTTTTGGGATGAAAATGAACATCCTGAAAAGACTGAAATGAGTGAATTAATTCTTGTTGTTTGCACTGTTGGTCATGTATGTAAGTATGTAAGTATGTTTTCTGTTCATTCTTCTGGGTTTGCAGTGGCTTAGATGACATTTTCCACACAATGACTTTCAACACTAGATTACTTTGGTAACTAGATTGCTTCAAATCAAAATGGATTTATTTAGGATGCCGTGTAGATACTGTTATGTTGTAGAATTTCTTATTTCATATAGTTCATGATATGAAATAACCTCACTTGTTATTACAAATACCACACATAGTACGATTCTACTTAAACTAGAAACAACAGAATAATTCATAGAGCACTTTTTGTTTGTTTGTTTGTTTGCTTGAAGATTTGTTTGTAAAATATTTTATAATAAGTTTTATTATTATCATCACTGAATGAAAGCTACACAGAGACATTTTAGTTTTGATAATGATGACAATATGGGATTTTATGATTCCATACTGATGCTTAAAAACAAAAAATATATATTTTATGATTAATAATGAAATTAATGTGAAATGTTATACCTCCTCATTGCCTGATTACATGAAGAAAAAGTGTCAAGATTAGTCAGATATACATAGACTGAAGGTGTGACCTTTTGCTTCCTCTATTTTAAGTGTTGCATCGATCTAGTGCCGTGCATTCAAACTGTGCCCTTTCTTCTGCAAGCTTTAAATCATTAATAGAAAACATGTATATATTGTATCAATTGCTTTGTAGAACAAGATTTAGAGATCATTTCACATGATGCAGTTAATATAGGATCATTTTAGAGCAGGCCCAGGCATGACTGTCTTGTTTCAAAGTGGGATGCATGTGACACGAATAGCACCATGAGATCTGAGTGCTGTTACTGTATGTGACACCTTTTCAGTTTTCAGACAGTCTTTTGTGCTCTTTGATATCACATGCCAATTGGAATGGAGTTTAATCTGCAATATGACTTCCTTAAAGCAAATATGTGAAGTGTTCGCAGCAAGGAGCTAAACCTGGAAGAATACCAATCTCTTGATAGAGCTTCATTTGTCTCAATGCATGCATGTCATTTTCAATATACTTTGCAGGTTTTATTCCTACTTTAAAGGGGCAATGTATAGGAATTATCCCTATCTAATGGTGAAAGCGTGGATTGCATTCAGACCAATAAAAAAGCCACTCCAGTGCCAGTGCATTGCAACTAACCTTAGTAGTAGTACCAGTGTATCAAAGTAGTAGTGCATCAAAAAAAATCTCTTGCTTATCCGCTTCTCCAGCATCTCTGTGCTGGCTCACAGGGAAAACACATTGGTGGTAAATACCAGGGGGGGTTGTAGAGCAGATGTTTTAACATGTCAGGGGGTCAAAACAGTCCCACATGTTCATGCTCGACTGCATTCACACATCTGAGAGGAAGCTCTGAAAATAAATATATACATGAAAGAGTATGACAGACCACAGTATGAGCTTCCTCTTTTTCAAAAAGTTGCTGACTGTTTATTTTCTTGGTTCAAGATTTAGTATGGCTCAGGGCAACTGTAATGCCAAGGTGCCTTTTGGCTGCCATTTGTGCAGCTGTGTATCAAAAAGCCTCTCTTGCTGGTCTGCTCCTCCAGCGTCTCTGGGCTGTGTTGCCAAGAAAACACATTGGTGGTATTTGTCCTTGGCCGGTGGCTGTAGTTTCAAGATGGCAGATTGTCATTGTGCTGCCCTGTGAACTTACATGTCACATGTATAAACAAAATTAATTACTTATGAGAATGTGTCAAATTATAAACAGAGATCATAAAACACCAACAATAATATATATAAATAAATATAAATTAAAAAGATATATATATCAGACATTGTCCCTTTAAGTTAGTCCTACTAAACAATGGCATCAGAAGGGGGCACATGCAGATTGGTTTTGTGGACAACATCATCCAGCTATTTATCCATCCATGGTGGTGGACACCAAATGGTGTCCCAGGAGTCTGCTGCTGCTCCAGAGTAGGGAAGGCAGGGGATATACCCTGGATAGATGAATATTTTGTTGCAGGACACACAGACCATTCACTCTCTCATTCTCATTCTTTCATCACACCTAGAAGCAGTTTAGAGTTTCTTAGTCCATGTTTTTGGACTATGGAAGAAAACCAGAGTACTTGGAGAAAACCCAGACAGACATTTGGAGAACATACAAACTCCTGGACAAAAGCCTTTTAGTGTAAATGAAGTTTAGTCTTTTTAATTCCTGTGAGAAAAAATAACCCTGTGCATATAACACTGCTCCTGTGCTGCACAGCAAAATAAATAAAAATCTATGGTGTTCATGAAAGTTACATCCTTACTGTGCCCTTTAGGTCGCAATGATGATCTTGATCTTTTGATAATGCACAGTGACATTTAGTTATGAGTAATATACTGCAAGATGAAACTTCCTCATTCAAGTAAATGAGCTGAACCACAAGTGTGAATGAGAAATGTGAGCAACACTACATAAAGTGATGATGTGATACATATATATTTTTTTCAGTCTTCCTGTTTCATTGTTGTGCAACAGTTCATTGCACACTCTCAGAGACAGTTTTTAAGTGTTTTAAAGTATCATCAACATTTTAACAGAAAGCACAGTTCTGCTGAACATGAGAGGTCTTGCATTCTTGTATTAGAACTGTCCTGTTCTTTATTCACGTGAGATCATTTTGTATGTTTAATTTAAATGCATTGATCATGTTTTCTGTCTCCCCTTGTTGTCATTTAAGTTTCATTTTGTCCTTCATTGTACACTCTTATTGCAATCTAGTATTAGTCTAGTAATCTATGCTTTCTCTCAAGTACAGTTAATTTAATCTGATTGTTGCAATCTTACAAGACTCATGGTATCCAAAAACGCAAAACAGATTTACTGTGTTATAGCCAAACCATCAAGCAATGCCCAGTGACCATGCACCATATTTGTACCTTATGTATGTATGTATGTATGTATGTATGTATGTATGTATGTATGTATGTATGTATGTATGTATGTATGTATGTATGTATGTATGTATGTATGTATGTATGTATGTATGTATGTATGCATGTATGTATTTATTTATTTATTCATTATTACCTTAGTATTTCTCTGGTGTTGTGCTCTTATGTAAAGGAAGAAAATACACCCTGGCCAGGTCACCAATCACTCACATATATATATATATATATTTTTTTGACGATGGGAGGAATAGATACAAGGATAGCAGTGCAAATTTCACAGAAAGGAGATGAACCAGGAACCGTCTTGTTGTGAGGCGACAGCGCTGACCAACCATTCACTGTGTAGCTGTGACCAAACCATTCATCATCACCAAATATTATGTAATATCTTTTTCATCATTCAACTTCCTTTGAACATTACAAGTTTTTAACTTAATTTGGTATTTATATTCTATTCAGACATCTGTGACCAGGTGAATGCTGTGCTGAAACCTAGAATCTTCCGCAGGGCCCTGCCCTTCAGCTCCTGCTGCTGCTGCTGCCCTCACTGCATGAAGCACTGCTGGGTGTGTTCATCCTCTCCATCCTGGAGCTTTTGCATGGACCTGACTCACATCCACCACTACTGCATTTGTCCTATAGTACATATATTCCAACTCTACAGGTGGAAGCAAAACACTGCTCTGTCTGAGTTTGGTTCTGTACAAGGTTTTGCGATCATTACAGACAGGGGATTTTCTGGGTTCTTTGATTTATGTTGTTTTATTATATACGTCTTGGAATAGCTTTAATATGAATTTGCACTCTGAAAAAAGCTGAAGTTGAAGCATCAACATTTTCACAGTACATAGTGTAACATTAATATTCGTCTTGAGGAAATGCATGTGACAGCCAGAGGTGACACAACAGACAGAAGTGAGCGTGCAAAACCAAAAGTAACAAGAGAAGCATATTTGAATAAAAGATGTTGTTACTTAGCTAGTTGTTGAGTTATCTATTTACAGTTTTTTTGTTGAATTCTGCTGTCTATCTATCTATCTATCTATCTATCTATCTATCTATCTATCTATCTACATATACATATATATATTTATATATATGTGTGTGTGTGATATATATATATATATATGTATATATATATATATATATATATATATATATATATATATATATATATATATATATACAGTATATATATATATATATTCATTTCAGTGACGGGATAGTGGGTCAGACCCGGTCGTCAGGGGACAGGTGCTGTGACCAGGAGATTTGTATTTGCGTCTGTCAGTGTCATACCTCTCTATGCCAACGTTTATGCCAACGACACTGACACCATCATAGGCTCAGCTTGAGGTGACATATTCTGCCAGCAGCAACAAAATTTTTAAAGTCTTTCCTTAAATTGGGCCTCCAGAACCATTGGGACAAAACAGATACAGTTCACTGTGCACCTGGATGACAGAAAAGCCAAGAAGCATGACCCCACAGTAACACCTATGCCCTTAGGTCTGCAGACACAAAGAACCGGACAGCCGGGCACTCGGGAGGCGCTGGGATTTAATATATGGCTCGGATCACCTTCTACTCGACCTCCTAGGAAACAGCTGCCACCACCAATAAAGTGGAGATTGATTCTGTCCCACCTGAATCATAACCCCTTCTTGAAAACCCAAAACAGAGTGTCAGGTTTCAGATTCTTGGGGCCAGGCCTGTAAGACAGTGTAAAACTGAAGCAAGCAAAAATCAGAGACCAATGTGCCTGTCGAGCATTTAGTCTTTTAGCAGTGCTAAAGTACTCCAGATCCCTGTGGTCAGTCCAGACCACAAATGGCTCTTTAGCTCCCAGAGCTATATCAGACTGATGAGCTTGGCTGCCATTGAATTGGATGAGGGGAACAGATAAAACAAGGACAGGATTATTGCCAGAAATTAGGACATGAACGGAGGGAAAGGAGGGAGGAAAAAAATCAGAGCAGGAGCAAGAAATCTGATAGTTTTTCTATCTAGAAATCTGATTTATTTGTCCTTTGCCAGCAGCTGTAGTTTCAAGATGACAGATTGTCATTGTGCTGATGAGCTTACTTGACCTTACTCATGTAGCAAATCTAAAATTCTTCACTTACGAGTGAAGATTATAAGCAGAGGTCATAATACATCAACGATAACAGATATAAATGGTGACTGGTTTTGGAAAAATAAAAAATATTAGACATTTAGGCTGGTCCCTTTCCACTATTGCTCAAAAGAGTGTTTTTGAAAGTTCAATTCTTATTTTGCCTTTTAGTTCTCAATGCTCTTCTTCAGCTTTTGCACAATGACATGTGATTATGAGTAATGTGCTACTAAATTAAACTTCCTCATTCAAGTAAGTGGACTGAACCATGAGTGTGAATGAGAAATGTAGCAGGCAAGAACAATGACTGTGACACACACACGCAACCACACAAGTTATGCATTGCTGATGTTTGTCACTCATGAGTACCATGTATGTGCACCTCTGTAAATACACACAAATACACATTCAAACCAACAGGTAGCAGCAAAACACTGCCCTGTCTTGGCTCTGCACAATGTTTGTGACGATTAGGCACCACTGTTGCATATAGCATCCTCAAATGGGGGATTTTCTGAGCTCTTTCGTTCATGTTGTTTGATCATATAAAATGTCTTGAGGCACTATTATGAATTGGCACTTTAAATAAAACTGAAGTTGAAATATTGACATTTTCACTGTACATAGTGGAACATTATTAATCTTCTTGAGAAAATGCATGTGACAACCAGAGTTGTCACAAAAGAAACAAGGAAGTGGCCCAAATTGAAAGTAACAGGAGAAGAATATTAGAATAAAAGATATTGTGTACATTATGCCATGAATTGAGTATTACACAATTAAGTACTCAACAGAATTATCTATTATATCTTAATTCTTCAAATACATGATTCAAAATGTATAATTTATAATAATTGTTTGTAATCATAACTCAGATGCTTTGTTCTGCTTTTTTTTAGACTCCGCCTCCAAACCTATGGTATAACATAGGTGAGAATGTGTCCTGTGTACAGAGCTCATTGCCAACTTCTGAGGTAAGACCCCTGAGTTTTGTTTTTTGTGTATTTTTTTTGCAATCTCACTGTTGGCTACAACTAATACTGTATGAATGTATATATATTTTATATATATGTGCATTTGTGGAATATGTGCATTTAGAGAGAGAGAGAGATTTTGAGATTGCTGTTTTGCTTGCTTTCAAAGCTTCCATTGCTAAACTGATTGTGTCTTCTTTTGTCCTCTCTTATTTAATTTCTTCACACAGATGGCAAGACTCTGGCATCTCATGCTCCTGTCCTTGGCATGGAGTCCTCTGTGTCTAGCATCCAGTGTCAGCTACATTGGTACACCACAGGAGTGTGCAAAAGCTAATTTTGTCCCAGGTTACAATCTTGGTGGAGAAGGCTTTGACATAGTTACAATGGAGCGGAAAGGTGCCTATGTCATTGAAACTGAAACATGGAAACTTGCTAATAACACTTGCAAACTGTACAAAAACATGTACATGAATAATGAGGCACAGAAAGTCCCAGTGGCTGTAGTGGACTGGAGAAGCCTCAGCAGTTGCAGGCTGTCAGTCTCAAGTGTAGTCTATGACTCAGTTGAAACACTTGTCAATGATTCCACCTCATCCATCTCCAATGACTGGAAAATTGGCCTTAATATCCCTAGCCCCTCTGTTACTGTTGGACTTAGTCTTGGAGGCTCCCACTCCAGACAAGCAAACTTCGGCATGCAGAAGTCCAAACAAGATCACTACTCCTTCTTTAGCCACTCTGTCTCCTGTAATCTCTACCGGTGAGTATATTGACAAAGATTTGACTTCTTGACACCTATTCACTTTGATGTAATTAATCTAACTAATTCTCATAATGCATGTGCTTTACAGTTACGGACTGGCAACAGCGCCTCCCCTGAGTCATGACTTTCAGTCAGCTGTGAATGCCCTTCGTCCATATTCTTCTGTCACTGCATCACAATATCAGGGCCTGATTGACAAGTATGGTACACATTATTTCACACTAGTTGTCCTCGGAGGGAAAATAAAAGCAGTCACCTCTGTGAAGACCTGCCAGGCAAGCATGAATGGCGTGACCGCAACTGAAGTCAGTGACTGCTTATCAGTTGAGGCCTCTGCTAGTTTTGCCAGCTCTGCCAGCATTAATGCCATGACCAAACACTGTGAGGAAAAGAAGAAGAAGCTAAACTCCGCTGGGGGCTTTAAAAGTGTTTTTAATGAACGTGAGACAGAGATCTTTGGTGGCGAAATCAACAGTGGTGATGTCCTCTTTGCAGATCAATCAAACCCCTCCATGTACAATAGCTGGTTAAAATCACTGCAAAGCATGCCTGATGTGGTCCAATACAACATACAGCCGCTGCACACCATACTGCCGAGTGGTCATCCTGCTAAAAATGGAATAAAGCAAGAGGTTGAGAAGTACATTAAGAAAAACGTTTTGCTAAGGAAATGCTCAGAGAGTTGTAAGATTGGGCACAGATCCAGCAAAAGGGATCCTTGTGCTTGTGTTTGTAACAGTAATCAGAACATTAGGTCAAACTGCTGTCCAACTGGGAAAGGTCTTGCAACACTGAAGGTGTTCAAACTCTATGCAAAAGATCTGTATGGTGATACATGGTCACAGACAGATGGTTCAGTGGAAGTGACTTATGGTAATAAGAATAGGCGCACTGCAATCATTCAAGATAATGATAACCCACGCTGGAAGGAGACATTTGATTTTGGACCAATTGCCATCACCATGAGCAGCAAACTTACATTTGGGGTTTATGATGAGGACACATACTGGAACAGTGATTCTCTTGGCGGGTGCTCTATCGATCTGCGTAGTGGGACAGTCTCAGACAGCTGCATGTTAAACCATGGTACCCTCTTCTTCTCCTACACAGTAGAGTGTGCACCAAGTCTTGGTGGTTCACAATGTCAGGAGTACATTCCAACACCCATGAGTCCCTCTCTGGCCCTGATCTTCCACACCAGAAATGGGATCCTTCATGGAGAGGAAGAAATGTGAGAGTCAGATTAATTATCAGTTGTTCACAGTTTGAGTTCAGCTGGTTTGAGCATTATTCTCATGATTACCTTTTATGCAGCAGAAAATATCCTCTTATTGCTTTATTATTTTTTCTTCTGCTATAGTTTGTTAACATCTTTACATCAATGCCCATTCTCTTAGATCAAATGTAAACATGTTGGTGTTTGTATCTTTAATCTGCTTCTTCTTGCTACTAACTAAATCAGCCAATAAAGCATCAGCAAAGACAACAAATGTGTCCGTCTTTTTATTTTTTATAGATGATTGTCTGTGTGACTCCATAATGATGTAATAGTGTCATATGTACTAAAATATACCATGCTGTTAAAACAACTATGCATATATAAGACATGAGTTTGTATAAATAATTTAGGCACACAGTGAAATCAATCAATCAAGTGTTTGTCTTATACATACTTTTTTTCCCTGATCTGAGCTACATTTTAAAGAAGCATGGTCATCTGTGCTTTGATATGATGTAAAGGGGATAAATGCTGGGACACTACACCTGCAAGTGTAATTAAGTAGGAAGAAGTATAAATATTATTATTATTATTTCAAATTTCAATAAATGTTTTATGTGGTAAACAAGGCAGAAAATAATGTACATATTGTCCACATGAACATTTACAAATGTAAATTCTTCACATTAAGGTTACCTTTTAAAACCAGTGTGTATGAAAGGTATTATTTTTTCCGTATATGAACTATCATAACATTGATATTTGTGTTTTGAAAGAAAATGCACGTGACCAACACAGGATTCATAAATTATACCGAATTACAGACAATGCAAAGCTTCACATTTGGTCAAAGATGTTGGATGCACAGTAATATCCTTGGCTGGGCTGTGCCATATTAACAGAATGGGTGAGAAAATAACTTTTATGGAGCGGAAATTGAGTATGAAAAGGAGAGAGAGAGAGAGAGAGAGAGTTTTCATACAAAAAATATGAAAAGTAATAGTTTTTCAAACAAAATTGCTACTGGCCTGAACCAGAGCGCCACTCATAGATATATGAGCACCACTCATAGATTTATCTTAAGTAGGTGAATCTGTGCTCGGTAGGCGCTGTGCTTGGTAGTCAATATGAATGAATGGAGAACGAGCCCACCTCAACCACCTGTAAAAAAATGGCTTTGTCCTGAGAATATATCCACCGACACGTTAAACAAGGCCAATATTTGAAATGCCTGGCTAAATATCTACATAATCATATGAATTGATACTAAAACAATGTGAGCAATGGTTAAATTGGATTTCAACAGACTGTTTACATCTGCTCAGGACTAGCCCCCTGTGTCATGCAGTGGTTGATGGGTTACCATGGAAACAAATGGACAACATTGCTTCAGGTCATGTACAGGGTTTCCCAAAAATGTATACAGACTTTAAATCATTGTAAAGTAAGTTGTGCTTATAGGACTTGATGGTACAATCTCTTAAATAATCAGTGGTCAGTGAGAAGGTGAGGGTAGAGGGATAAATGCTTCACAGGGGTCTTCAGGTGGGCACCCTCTTTCATTGAAGTTTCGTTGAAAGGCGCACACCACCTCCAAAGGGCTCAGCGGTGGCACCTTGCATCCCAGGTGTGCCCCCCTCTGCCTTTACCCCTCACTGGTCACTTTGCAGCCCAATTGCACTCCTGCCAGTTGGTACTTCATTCGACAGCATCTGACAGTGGTTTGACAGATTGTCGGAAGGCCTGTCCTCGCACTCCCATTCCTTTAAGAATCTTGGTTGTGGATGTGGCAAATAATCCTCTAGACTCAACTTTGACAGGAAGCACCTGGGCACACCAGCCACGTTGTTCTGCCTCAGTTGTTGCGTTTGAGTACTTCAGTCACTACGTTCATATGCTTCACCAACTGCATCATCCCATGGTACTGTTAGCGCCACAATGAAAAGCAACTTTTGAGAGGTTGACTGTTCGGACTTTTTAATTTCCTAGCCTTTCGAACAGGCTTGACAGATAGCACACAGAGGTTATAACTTTTCCCAAGTGTCCCTTTATTTTCCTTCAAATGATCAGGTGACCTCAGCTGATAAAGGTCAACGCAGGTGACAGGTCATAAACCTGAAATAATAAGAAACCAAATACAACAGGTTATGTGTGACACTACTTATGAAACTATAACTTTCAAAGTTATTTCTATTTTAAACAAATACAGACTGTTTTATATCTATCATTGTCTCCAAATGAATTAAAGTAATAAATACAATAAACACAGCAGATCCAAACAATAAAGCACACTCACACTCAGTCAGTCTAACAGTCTCAGCATCAACATGGAACAGCTAACATTACAAGTATGAACGGTCAACCAACACAAGCTTAGGATGCTAACAGAGTTAGCCTCGCACATTAGCCGGAAGCAAACGGATGCTAACGCGAACTAGCAGCGCTAATCAAATGCTAAATGCAAGTGCTAACAACACTAACTTTCAGTCACTCTTGCATGTGAAGGAAACCTTAATATGTTATTTATGCATTGTCGGCAAGCTATTTCTCAGCTTCAGCTTTCCAATGGGCCGTGTGCTTCTGCCAGAAACCGGAAGAAAATTTTTAAAATAAAAATCACATTTCAAAATAAAATACAGAAGTATAAAACTCTGAAAGGACTTGCATAAAGCTACTGATAATGGTTTGACAATGAAACTCTTAACAATGACAAGACAAGGTCCGGCTTGAGGTTAGTTGTAATGATCTCAGGCAGAAAGATGAGTCTCCGGTCCAAGTCAACCTGCATTCTCCAGTCCTAGGCATTCAAAATCTTCTGTGAGGCTAGAAACAGGCAATTCCAGGGCACTGTGTCCATACAAGCTGTTGTTGCTGAGGCAACACGGGAGGCCAAGCCACTTCTTGATGTATGAACTGACTGTCCTTTCCAGTTTCTCAACTTTGGTCATGGGAAACTCGTAGATCGTTACAGGCCACATCAGACAGGGGAGCAATCCAAACTGCAGGCACCACAGTTTCAATTTTCCAGGCAGCATGTTCTTATTTATGCTGACAAGGCCTTTGATGGTGTCTATTAAAATGTATTTAATTTTTGAAATGTAATAGAATTTATAAATATTATTTTATAAAATCCTTCTCTCTTCCGGCACTCAGCGTAGCTTTTTTGTCTGTGCCATTGAAACCGGGGGACATTTTCAGGGACAGCTTTAACAGAGGACAAGATGGGCTCGCTAATAATCACTCTCTTGCTCGTTGTTTGTTGGTTTGTTAGTTGTTGGTGGTTGCTAGGACGGTTGCTATGGAAGCTCTGACCTCTGGTTCCAGTTTGGTTCGTCTTAGATTTAGACTGAACTTCATTGATCTTAATAAAATTCAGTTCAGTTAATAAATAAATGGTAAACTCTGAATTGAGCAGTAAACTTTTAATTGGCTAAGGTAACAGTAAACTCATAATGGGATGAGAAAAATAAACAGTAAACGTGGCTAAAAATGCAGAATGGGTGGGCTAAAGTGACAATGGAGATTAATAAAGGGGTCAGAAAGGCAGCATCCCAGTGTGGACGCTTTCTCATGATATAAACATATATGTCATGGTTCCACATATTTCTTTGAATATTGACTTGATTATTAAATCTTTGAGTTGTGATGAGAAGATTGAAAGACTGATGGGAAGAAGAAATTCTGACCACGAACTTTGGAAGCATATTATAGATATTGGGGCCTCCTCGAACGATGCTGCCTCTGACCTCCCATAAACATTATAAAATGTCATCCTCATAGCTCAAAAAGTCTATGAAGGGCTGATTCTTGGCGATTTGGTGGTCGCTTGGGTGCCATCTGCTGCCTTCATGTCACCCTTGTGTGTCATTCAATTGTGTGTGGTCATCTCAGATACTTCCAGAGGTAGTAGGAGACTGAAACTTAGCATGTTCGATGCATTTGACCTTATAATGAATATAGCCAAATTTTAGCCTCTTAGCTCAAAGTTTTGATGATATGTTAAAAAATTACATTTAGGGGCCTGGTTCAGAAGGGGCTGTATAAAACTACAGCCAACTAGACAATCACAATTCTGGAGGAGATCTCTTTCTAAAGGTGCTATAAATCTGAAATGCTGTAGGAGGGCCCTGGACAAGTGGATATGTCTTGATTTGGTCCTGATTGATGCCATACTTTTCGTAGGGCGGGGCTTTGAAAATTTGCCATTTCCCACCTTCGAGGGCTCGCTGCGGTTGCAAATATAGACCAAAATGGCCTGAAACTCAATCTGCAGGTCCCATTGGGGACCTGGAACAGACCCTCTGAACCCTGCCTCCATAGACCCTAGGGGGCCCTTGGGGAAGTTGCTCTGGTAAGGAGCTATCAACATGGAGGCAGCACATCCTAATACAAGACCTTCTGACAAGCAACATAAAAACCAGGGGGAAACTTCAGGGGGAAGGTATTTTTCTCTCTTCTCCTCCCTTTTAACTTAGGCCCATTAGAACTACAAAACAATATGGCAGAGCCCATGAGTATGCATTTCTGTGTAAGGCTTTTCATCATGGTTAAGAAAATGTATTTTCCGGTCAATATTCAAAGAAATATGTATAACCATGACATATGTGTTTATTTAACACGGTACGTTACAATTCATAGATATTACATTTATTAGCATTAGTGTAAGAGTGGACACCGCATAGCCGGCTTGTCATATGTGGCGCAGCTATGATGTCTTGAAAAAGTGTGGTGCACTGGCTACTGGGAGTTGGTGTTATGTCAGAGTGAAAAAGTAATAAACCATAAGAAACGGTTTATTACTTAGAAAGGCAGAACTGATTCAGCAATGTTTGAAAATATAATTATATTTCTGTGCCCTTGACTTGGATTTATTTGGAAGAACTAACAAGCAAAATAATATATCCATTCACTGAAGGTATAAAAGGATAATATGAAGAAACAACAAATGAGTAATGTACTACAAGATGAAACCCCCTCATTCAAGTAAATGGGCTGAACTATGAGTGTGAGTGAGAAATGTGCCAGATAAGCAACACTGGATGAGGGTGCATGATATTTTATTAGGGTTTTTTTTTTCAGTCTTCCTGGTTCATTGTTCCTGGTTCGATTAGCAAATCTGCAATTTTAACAGAAAGCACAATTCTGCTGAACAGCACGAGAGGTCTTGCATTCTTGTATTTGAACTGTCCTGTTCTTTATTCATGTGTGATCATTTTGCATGCTTAATTTATTTAAATGGTTTATAATTTTGTCCTTCATTGTAAACCCATCATTGCATTCTGGTCAAATCTGGCTGATTCACGTATTTTCTCTGTAATTGTCACCATCTTCCAAGACTTGGATCAAAAACCCAAAACAATTTCAGGGTGCTTTTAATGATTTTTGTGTGTTTCATTGAACTTCATTGAAAAATGATGGATGACCAATGACCATCCATCATATTTGTACCTTATTATTTCTTAGTATTTCACTGGTGTTGTGGTCTTATGTGAAGGAAGGAAATACACCCTGGGCAGGTCACCAATCAGTCACAGGGCTCACATCCATTCATTCACGTATATTTACTTTAGGATCTCCAATTTAAATGCCTTTTTATACTGTGGAAGGAAATTAGAGAACCTGGAACCAACACAGATACAAGGACATCAGTGCAAATAACACAGAAAGGAGATGAACCAGGAACCCTCTTGTTGTGAGGTGACCAACCATTCACTTTGTAGTCATCACCAAACCATCATCTAATATTAATTAATATGTTTTTATCATCCCACGTCATGTTTACTACATGTTTATATATATGCACATTTTTGTGTTCATTACAGGCCGTTTGTCCTCACCACCGTTGCATACAGCATGCTGACATTGGGGATTTTCTGGGTTCTTTGATTTGTGTTGAAATGTCTTAAGATAACATTGTTATGAACTAGCAGTTTAAATAAAGCTGAAGTTGAAACATCAACATTTTCACTGTACATAGTGGAGCATTAATATTCATCTTGAGAAAATGCATGTGACATCCAGAGGTGTCACAACAGATACACTAGGGAGTGTCCGAAGCTAAAAGTAACAAGAGAAGCACATTTGAATAAAAGATGTGATGTACACTCTGCCCCGAACTGCGTGTATCACACATACTTACGTAATTAACGGAAAAGTTAAAGTTACCATACATAACACTCAATACTACACCTCCCAATCTGTCCTATAAATTCAGATGGACAGTGTATCCTGTTTTGCAGATCTCCTTGCCAATCTTTGAGGTAAGTTGGTTGTTGAGTTATCTATGTTAACTGGTTTCAGCTGAGTAATCTTTCACATACATTTCTTTCGTAAACTCTCTGTTGTCAACAATTATATATATATATATATATATGTGTGTATGTGTGTAAATAAAATAAATAATATTCATATTATAATAATCTAATATTAAGAATTTTATTATAGCTTTACTTTCAAGACTTCCATTGCTAAACTGATTGTGTCTATGCATTTTGTCTTCTTTTATTTGATTTCTTCACACAGATGGCAAGACTCTGGCATCTCATGCTCCTGTCCTTGGCATGGAGTCCTCTGTGTCTAGCATCCAGTGTCAGCTACATTGGTACACCACAGGAGTGTGCAAAAGCTAATTTTGTCCCAGGTTACAATCTTGGTGGAGAAGGCTTTGACATAGTTACAATGGAGCGGAAAGGTGCCTATGTCATTGAAACTGAAACATGGAAACTTGCTAATAACACTTGCAAACTGTACAAAAACATGTACATGAATAATGAGGCACAGAAAGTCCCAGTGGCTGTAGTGGACTGGAGAAGCATCAACAGATGCAGACTGTCAGTCTCAAGTGTAGTCTATGACTCAGTTGAAACTCTTGTCAATGATTCCACTTCATCCATCTCCAATGACTGGAAGAAGGGCCTTGATATCCCTGTTAACCCGTCTAATTCTGTTGGAGTTGGTCTTGGGGGCTCCCACTCCAAACAAGCACACTTTGGCATGGAGAAGTCGAAACAAGATCACTACTCCTTCTTTAGCCACTCTGTCTCCTGTAACGTCTACAGGTGAGTGTATTGACAAAGATTTGAACTCTTGACATCTACTCTGATTACATTAAGTCACGTCACTGAGATTTTTGTAAGCAACTTTGGTGTAATTAATTTAACTAATTCTCATAATGCATGTGCTTTACAGTTACAGACTGGCAACAGCGCCTCCCCTGAGTCATGACTTTCAGTCAGCTGTGAACAACCTTCCTTCATATTCCTCTGTTGCTGCGCCAAAATACCAGGGCCTGATTGACACGTATGGTACACATTATCTCACACAAGTTAGCCTGGGAGGGAAAATTAAAGCAATCACTGCTGTGAAGACCTGTCAGGCAAGCATGAATGGCGTGACCGCAACTGAAGTCAGTGACTGCTTATCAGTTGAGGCCTCATCTAGTTTTGCCAGCTCTGCCAGTGTTGACGCCATGACCAAACACTGTGAGGAAAAGAAGAAGAAGCTAAACTCTGCTGGGGGCTTTAAAAATGCTTTCAACGAACGTGAGACAGAGATCTTTGGTGGCGAAATCAACAGTGGTGATGTCCTCTTTGCAGATCAATCAAACCCCTCAATGTACAATAGCTGGTTAAAATCACTGCAAAGCATGCCTGATACGGTCCAGTACAACATAAAGCCACTGCACACCATACTGCCGAGTGGTCATCCTGCTAAAAATGGAATAAAGCAAGAGGTTGAGAAGTACATTAAGAAAAACTTTTTGCTAAGGAAATGCTCAGAGAGTTGTAAGATTGGGCACAGATCCAGCAAAAGGGATCCTTGTGCTTGTGTTTGTAACAGTAATCAGAACATTAGGTCAAACTGCTGTCCAACTGGGAAAGGTCTTGCAACACTGAAGGTGTTCAAACTCTATGCAAAAGATCTGTATGGTGATACATGGTCACAGACAGATGGTTCAGTGGAAGTGACTTATGGTAATAAGAATAGGCGCACTGCAATCATTCAAGATAATGATAACCCACGCTGGAAGGAGACATTTGATTTTGGACCAATTGCCATCACCATGAGCAGCAAACTTACATTTGGGGTTTATGATGAGGACACGGACTGGAACAGTGATTTTCTTGGCGGGTGCTCTATCAATCTACGTCGTGGGACAGTCTCAGACAGCTGCATGTTAAACCATGGTACCCTCTTCTTCTCCTACAGAGTAGCGTGTGCACCAAGTCTTGGTGGTTCACAATGTCAGGAGTACATTCCAACACCCATGAGTCCCTCTCTGGCCCCAGTCTTCCACACCAGAAATGGGATCCTTCATGGAGAGGAAGAAATGTGAGAGTCAGATTAATTATCAGTTGTTCACAGTTTGAGTTCAGCTGATTTGAGCATTGTTTTGATGATTACCTTTCATGCAATCAAATCTGCTTTATTCTTTTTAGTTCTGCTATATTTCCTTTGTAAACATCTTTACATCTTACATCAAATGTGAATGTGTGTTCATGAGAAATGGTGTTTGATAAAGTATCTTTAATCTGCTTCTTCTTGTTACAAACTAAATCAGCCAATAAAGCATCAGCAAAGACAGCAAATGTGTCTGTTTAATTTACCAGTTACAGCTTTTTTCAGTACATCGTGTCATCCTTGTGTAATACTATAACACTGTAACACTGACATTCATAGTAAAGTACAGTAGACAGTTAAAAAAAAGTTTTGGTTTTATACATGTAACATTTTCTTTTTCTTATTTGCTGAACTACGGCTACATTTTGAAGTTGCATGGTCCTCTATGCTTTAATATGTTGTAAAGGGGATGAATGCTGAGACACTACACATGAGAAAGTATAATGAAATAAGAACAAGTCCAAGTATAATTTGTAAATACATATATTTATACGAGTTACATCATTTATCTAAGGCATATAATGT
This sequence comes from Karalla daura, assembly GCA_029224185.1. Taxonomy (NCBI): domain Eukaryota; kingdom Metazoa; phylum Chordata; class Actinopteri; order Chaetodontiformes; family Leiognathidae; genus Karalla; species Karalla daura. The sequence continues at coordinate 16,209,931 of CM055189.1, forward strand.
CATCCCTGTGGTGACTGTGGCCTGCAGGGCTACTTGCTCCCAGGCTCCATCTGCTAGCACCCAGCTAACTCACAAACTTAGCCTGACCTGCTGTTTCAAGTTTTGCTAGATACTGTAACGGTGGCTCTGACGCAATTTTCGGAAGGATTCAGTTGGGCGCGAGGTGGTAGTACTACCACATCAGAGTTTACACCCCCGTGACCAGAATTGCTCTTGTTTAACACAAGAAAAACAGTACCAACCGGCCAGTGTTTTAAGTGTGACTGGAACAAAAGGAACGCTGTGACACTCTCCCCCCCTTGAAGAAAACAACCCATGGTTGTTGTAAATAGCAGTTACTGAGATCCCAGGAAGTCTTTCTCCTCACTGGACTCTTCTTGAAACAGGTCAAGGAGCCTCTGACGTTCCTGTGTATCAAGTTCCTTTGCAATGGGATAGCATGGAACAGAGTTCCTTGAATACAGAGGAAACAAACTGTGATCCCCTGTCAGACACGATGTCGTCTGGCACTCCCCAGCGGGTGATGATCTCTTTTTGGAAGATATGGGCAATAATGGAATCAGTAGCAAGACGTACAGGGAACAACTCAACCCAGCGAGTGAAGTAATCAACAAAGACCAGAAGACGTTCATTCTGGGAAGCACTACGAGGTAAGGGTCCAATCAGATCGACACCGATCATTTGGTTCGGTCCTATAATGTGCGTGCATGACAGACAAGAAAACGGGCAAATGGAATGGATAGAGCCCCTTTTTGTAAACCGTATCATATCATATAACCGAGCACATTATTAGCACCACTCAAAATTGTGCCACATGTTCATGTTCTACTGCATTCACACCTCAGAGGAAGCTCTGAGGGGAGGTCTCAGGTAACATTTTTAGAGCTAAATCTCATTTACTCTTAGCTTGGACCAATGTCAAGGGTAACATATGTGAATTCAGATGTTGAGAAATACTTCAATCACAAATGTCTATTTTAAAATAAACGAGAAACATTCAGAGTGATCTTAATAATTTTCCATGAATTAACTGAACAAAACAACAAAACACATTTCTTACAATAAATTGTCTGAAAAAATGTAACTGAAATGTAAGAGTCAATAGTCAAGAGAGTCAATAGTCAGGTATTAGTCAGTGTCTTATCCAAAGATGAGATGATTGTCCTACTGCCAAATGAACAACAACCCAATAACATCACACTCAAGTGTGAGAAACATAACAAAGTACAGATATTCCTCAGTACATAAGATTTTAACTTGACATAGTGAGTGATTGAGTGAGTGGGCAGGTGAGTCACTGAAATCCTTATAAGTACCGGGCTGCAGTGACTATGACTAGACGGTGGCAGCGGTTCAGCCAGGGCCAAGGGACTACTGAGGACAGGCTTGATCCAGGGGACGTGGAAGGTCGGATGTACCCTCATGGTTAGAAGCTTAATGCACCAACACAACTTGGGAATCCCATGATGTTTGCATCAGCTTTTGAGTCAATGAACATGGCCAATGTCTGGGGGCCATCAGATTAAAGGAGACAGCCCTGGAATGTGTACTGTGGGGAGGTTCAGGGGCAACTGAGCTCACAAAGTCCTTCCCATTGGCTAGTAGAGCTGTCTTTTAACAGGCACTGTGCGAATGTCTGGATGTCTGGACCCCTCAATACAGACACTGTCACAGATCTTGTGCCTTTCCTCCTATACCACATTTACACTTCTGAGTGGAAACTGACAAATAAATAAATAGGTCTGCTATCTGACCAAAATATCAGCTTCCCCTTTTTCAAATTTCAAGCCTGTTAGTATATAATTTGCACAAAGTTCACAGCAACACTGACACCTCAACCCACCCCTGCTCTTAACTATCTCTTGTAGGTTATATGGATGTTGAGCCTCTTGAGCAATATATCTGCATTGTCTAGGGGGAAATCCCTATACTACAAGTTACAGCACAGCTCCAACAGTGTAGATCAGATAGTAATACATAAAGAATGTGTATGCATTTAAACTTAATTTTTGTTTTCTTTTTACATTCAATTACACCCAAAACAATACATAAAATTACAACATTTAATAGAAGGACTACAAAAATGGTATCTTAGATATGATTCCTTACTAGGTTGTTTCATGCATTTGATATCAGCATTTTTTGTTGCAGACAGTTCAACCATGCAACAAATTTGCGATGCATCACACTTCTACTGACTTAACCAACACCAGCGCATGGCTGTGTCACACTGTTTATTTATGAACTTGAAAGGCGGAGTTGCGAAGTGTTGGTGTTGGCGCCTTCATTCCTCTTTCTAAGATAAGTTTACCTCTAAATACACAGAAAACACTATCAAATGTAGAGGATTTGTTCTCAGTGTATCTCAAGTAGTGCTGTGATGGACTGGTGCCATATCCAGGTATTATTCCCTGTTTATGACCTATGTGTGCTGGAGCCCAGTGATACCAAGTTATTGTAGAGTCAGCATTAAATCATGTTTCCCTCTTCTTCGCCTACACAATAGAATGCACGCTATGTAGGAGTGGTTCACAGTGCCAGGAGTACATTCCACTCCCAATGAATCCCTATGTGGCTCTGGTCTTCTAGACCAGAAATGGGGTCCTTCATGGTGAGGAAGAAATTTCTTTGATGATGAGCTTGCATACAGTAAAAATTAATAAATAAAAACTTCTCCACTGTTAGTTATAACTTTCCCTGTTCACATTTCCTATTTTGAGTCCAGGTACTCATGAAAATCACATTCGAATATATGATTTATTTTCTGTTTCAACGTGTTGGTTACAAAATGTCCCAACAAAGACAAAGACAACACAGGGGTCTCTTTTATATTCAAGATGAGAAACACCCCACCCCAAACCCAAAACCCGGTTGATAGAACAAAGTTACTTTTCTGATTTGATACCAAGTAATAACCAAATTGTACTGCCAATACTGATAAGATACAGCACTTTGTACAAAAACTCTTGGGCTGAAATGAGACGATTCATTAAACTGTTTCTTATAATAGGTAAGGGTAAGGTAGCACCGAGATGTTGCAGCTTGTATCTTTGAATAGATATTAATTGTAGCATGTATTCATTATACTACTACATATGTTGATGATAGAATATACATTTACTCCGAGAATCGATCCTAGGACAGACATGTTTGTAATCAGCAGTAGCATTATTTATATTTGTACATGACTAGTGTTGGACTTCCCGTACAGAGCTGTGTCTCTGAACATGGCCTAGAAACTGTGAAGTGTGACTAATATGCAAAAATCATTTTCTCTGAGTGGGTGAGGGAGAATTTTGCAAGTCGTCATTATAATGTATTGTTTTAAAAACAAATGTCATTTTTTTTAGGGTGGGGGGGGGATTCTCAGGAAATGTGAAATGTTTGTGTGTGTGTCTGTGTGTCACTCATGTCACCTAAGTGTATCACACACGTTCTCAATGATATAAATAGGCACTTGAGCCATCAATTTCCCTGTGTCACACTGTTCACACAGTTCAAGATTTTTCTCTTGACAAGAGGGGAAACGATACTCCACACAGACAGTAGCAGGTAAACAGAGGTAACCTGCCACTACACACACCTGAGTGAAGTGTGGAGGTTGAGGTTGAGCAGCTCAAGTAAAAGTAATAATCATTTTCGTATTGTGAACGTGTCAAATGTAAAACGTGATTTCCTTGCAAGAAAAATACAATATATAAATATACATATTTCCTGGAAATAATGAATTTAGAACTAAATTATTCACATTAATTCAATAATTCTCACACGCCTCAGAAGACAGAGTCAATGAAAAAGAGCTGCTGTGATCATCTCCCCTCTGGACATTTTCTGCATGAATATAGCGTCACTCAGTGGTTACAACGTGAACAACAACATTAGTGGGGTGCCGGAATCAATCTATCTACTGTATAAAAAAAAGGAAAAATAACTGTTTAAGGATTTAAAATGCAGTAAATGAAGCCTGGCGATGTAATTCTAGGATACTGAAAATGCATCAACATGTCACATGGACATGAGCATGCAAGACTTTCATTGTTACTGTCTAGAGCCCATGAGCCACATCGATTTAGTGGATACCTTGCAGGCAATAGGAATATTGATTCTTATTCCATTCATATTCAATGCACATTGTGGTAACATCGGTATTGCTTCTGTTCTGATGAAATTATGTCAGTAAGTGGTCACAATTTAATATGGTGATCCTTGCCAAGGTGCCCTAAATACTAGACACAGAGAAGGACTGCAGTTTCTATTGTCAGCAGTTACTGTAAATAAACAGACATTGAAATGCAATGAAGACCAGATTGAGCAATATCGAAGTATTGAAATCAAACCCAACACCCTCACTATCCCTTTGCCTGCTATCAAACAATGACCCCTTTAACAGAACCTTTTATTCAGACACACCCACTCTTCCAAAACAGGTCATCTTAGTTCTTCAACTTGACAATCTCCTGCTGGTCTGGCTTATTCACACCCCATTCCTTTCTCCTTTCCTTGCTCCTAGAAGAAAAGAGACAGAGACAAGGGGATTTGCCTCACTGTAGGTAGCTGTTTTATGTGAAGCATATGAGAAAAGAGAAAAGAAAGAGGCTCTTTTTTTTTTTTGGCAAAGCTTGGCAAAGAAAGCCTGTAGCCCACTTGAGGAGTAGTCGGTTTTAAAACTGGATGTTTCGTTTTGAGAAACTCTCTCCAGCCAAAATAAGGATTAGCTGCACGTAGGTTCCCATGGAACCACAGCAAAATGGAGAGAGCTTTTGGAGGGTGCCACATCTCTGTCAGGTCTGCTTATGGATGCATGTAGACTCGCAAGATGTGCATGCCCTGTACAAATGATGTTACCAGCAAGAGACACATACAAGAACAAGCTCTAGTCTTAAAAGAGCATGACAAGGCCAAAGTGTAAAGACAGGTCACATGCTAATCACATATGAGTTACTCGATCATAAATCTTTTTGAACAAGCAAAGGTTGGGCACAGTAGAGCAAATACGTACCTCCCCACACAGCCACACGTTTTATATGTCTATCAAATTCTATTGTGCTGTCGATAATAACAATAAGTGAAAGAATGACTGACGTTTCATGTTCTCTTAATCTGCTCTGTGCCTAATCAGTGTAGCAACAGTCGCAGGGCACAGGGGGTGAAGGTGGCGAACACCCTGGACAGGGCGCCAGTCAATCACTGGACACGCACATACCATTCACCCTCGCACATAAGGGCAATGTCTGCCTCCGACTGATATGAATGTTTCTGGGTTGAGGGAGGAAAGCTGTAGAAAACCAAGACTAGTGCATCAGAACTACACACATCATGCCATGTTTAGGGCAGTCTTATATCAATATACAGAAGTAAGAAAGTTGAGGATCTACAACCCACGGTAAATGGTGCATAAACCTTAAAGTATCACTGGTCCTCATCGTATTTAAAAAGACATTACCAGCCCCAAGACGCCTGATGGTTCATTACATGAGGCTGCTGCCACCTGCTGGATGGACCAGGAGATTCAAATTCAAGTTGTGATCTGAAGTTGATTACAGCTCATTCAATGAGCTGTAATAAACAATGATAAAAGTCTTTGCATTAACCTCCTGTTGGAAGTCATTACATTATGCTTAAAGGCAAAAGAAATGGTGCTTTATGAAAAATCAGCCGAACAATATTTACACACATCTTTTCTCCAAAATAAAATCTAAATTAGCATCTCCGGATCCTGTCTGATGTGCTTCAACCTACAAAATATATAGGTACACCCAATTAAATTGTCTGACTAATGAAACCTCAGCATACTCCATGTACAATATATGAACAAGATATTGAGCCTGGCCTGGTTTTTTCTTCAGTTTCACATAAAGGAGCATAATTCTCTCAACAGCATAAGCAGTCATGCGCTACACTATCTGTGCTTTACGTAACTTCTCTTCTTCCATGACTGGCAGCCAGAATCTTATGATTAAATGCATTGTATTACAGTGTAGATGACACACATTCATGTATTATTTTCTCAACCTGCTTTATACTCAGTTGTTGTCATTTTGGACAGGCCACCAATATTTGCCCTCACAGGCAATTTACACTCTCAAATCAACCTAATCATATATGTTTTTGGACAGGGAGGAATAGCTGGAGTAGGATTTGAAATAAAAAATGAAGAAATCCCCATTGTGGGACATATGAAGGCATATTATATACAGTACTAACCCACTTAGACAACCCCATTGCTTGAACCCAGAATTTTCTTGTTTTACACCCATATCCTCAAATTCTGAAGTACTGTCCATGTGGGTTTATGACTGCAAAAGTGTAGTGTGTCATTCCTGTGCTGACGGACCCCTATGGTCTCCATCGAACCAACTGCTGCTGCGATGGCCCACAACAACCTGGTAAATCATTGCTCCCTTTCATCTCCCAGTAACCGCCCCAGTGGAGCATGGAACAACTGGTAGCACCACTGTCAACACCTCTCCGCGGATGCCACGCAGGGCTCAGCTTAGCCTTGTGGCAAACATACCGCAGATTATCATGCCAGCAGTTCTCTTCCCAAACATCTCTGACGGCATTACCACACGCTAAGTCAAGGGCGGACGTGAGAGCCAGCTGTCAAGTGAAGGGAATTCCGAGTGCTTTACTCAAGGTCGCTCCCACCATTCATAATAGTGGAGCCCTGCCTCAGCTCCCACACTAGGTGTTAACTCGGCGTAGCTAACAGTTTAGCTTGGATGTCCCGGCATGTTTGAAGGAGGGACTGCCCTAGTGCTTTAAGTTCATACACCGGGGCTGCAGTGTGTGACCGTCAGCTGTCACACAACACAATGTGTTGTGAGGAGGTTATGGGTGATGTCATGGTCATGGGAACTGGGATCCCAAAAGAAGTTCATTGTTTAACCCTCTAATGCATTAATGATTCCTCATGCATTACTACAAAATGCTTAAATTTAATGAACAGAATAAAATTGAGAAAAATTAGGAACTATGCACAGTCATAGAAAAGAAATCATGAAAAAGATCAATGCTTTCTTTGAAAAATTTTCTTTTGAAAAATCTATCTAATACTTAAATATATGTTAAATATATATATTTAACATTTTCCATCTCCAAGTGTTAAATGGAATTATCACACATCTTCTTTTTCTGTTTATCTTGAAACCACCAACCACAAAAAACTGAGGTTATTGCAGAAAACCTATCAATTCATTTGATAGGGGATAAAACAAATAAGAATTGTACCAGTCAAACTTAAACCCTTGTAATTTCCCCCAGGACAGAATAGCTGACATACAATCACTATATTGTGAAAGTCATGCTCAGTCAGTATACATACCATGTGTACCAATCCATGGCCACTCCACTGAGCAACTTTATTCATGGTGATGCCACTGCAACGACACAGCCAGCAGAATGAATAAAAACAGAAGCTGAATGTGGCAACAAATGAATTTATATTTGTGAGAGAGAATTCCTCGGATTATTTTCTAAACTGAAACTTGACAAGGTGTGATTAACTATATGAGCACAGCTTGCTGAAGTCATGGTATTCTTAACATGTCGGCCTCACTCTCAGGTGAGCTACGAGATTCATGTCTCCAGTTGGAAGGCTGTAAGTAGATGAAAATAAAAAGTGAGAAAAGAAAACACTGGATTCATTCAATGAGTCGAAAACCGATGCTGTCCTACAAAGAAACCAAGTGAAAGCTACTTCTGAGCTGAGACATAAAGAGGAAGAGCGGATGTTACAGGGTTAAAATTCAACCTCTTGGAATGTAAGTCATGTGTATCTACTATCCATTATCTTACCCTCTGTACCCAATCACAAGGGTCTGCTGGTGCTTATCTCTAGTACACACTGGTAAAGACTGAGAGTACACCCTGGACGGGTCACCAGTCCCTCTCAGAGCACACACACACACCATTCACTCTCACACTCACACCTCCCCAATCAACCTAAACATTGATGTTTTTGGAGTGTTGGGAGAAACCGGCGTACACATTGAAAACACACGCAGACATGGGAAGAACATGCAAACTCCACACAGAGAGGCCCATGGTGTGACCAGGATGGCCCCACGTTTTGTGTGTTTTGTCGTGATGTATACAACATGTGTGCTCGTAGTGATGCTTTTACAAGCACGCTTGGAGATGTACTGTTGCAGTCTTAACTAATACCTAGACGACATTCCTTTCTGTGTCTCAAAATCTTCTTATTTCTATTTCTGTACTTGCCATGGACGAGATCCTGAGCGAAGGCATTTAAAAGGTCACATTCTTCATTCGCAGAGGGGACATTTATCGCTCTCCATGCAGGTCCGAACACAGAGCCCACGCAGCAAAGTAAGGCCTGAATATAGCGGTGTGGCTTTAAACAAATTCAACAATTCATGCTGATTTTAATTACTGCCAACAGGGCGGTGCATGCAACATTAAAGGCACAAAACACACGGGGCTGCGAGTCAGACAAGTCGTCCCACCCTCGGTTGCCCCCTCCTTCACTTTAATCCAGTGGCGGAATTTCACTCGACAAGTGATCAAAGAGCAGTCGCACGGTGCCAGGTGCGGCTGCAGCTTCAACCGTTGACAACCACCTAGCAATTTTTTCCCCCCTTCCTCCTCTCGTCTCTGGAAGAAAAAAATAAAAAAAGGAGGAACCTAAACAAAGCTGGGCAAACCGCTGTGTGTTTGAGTCTGTGAAAAACAGTTTCTTTCCCACTCCATTATTTTTTAAGACTATTCTTTTTTTTTTTTTTTCTTCCAGAGGGGGAAGTAAGGATGTTTTTTCCTTCTTTTTGACACTGATCTGTGTTACCTCGTCTCCCGTCCCCCTCAGCGCACTGTGTGGTGGCCGGTTTGAGGAGTTCTGTGACAGTAAATTACGACACTCTTGAGACAGACGACCAGCAGGAGTTTGTGGAACAGAGAGAAGATGCGCGGCGGGGATTAGGCTTTATTAAGACTCAGCCACCATGGATGGGCACAACAACACAGCGTGCCGGTGTGTGTGAGTGAATAAGTGAAGGATATGGCATAAAGTATCTTTCTCAACCTATAGGTGGTCCCACAGTAAAGCATCATACACATCAGTTATAATAGGCATCTCTTTTGTTTCTGCCTTTTATTGCAAGAGTATATGAAAATTTGCTATTCTTTGGTGTTGCTTATTCTTACAGTGCAACAACAATAATAACAACAGTCTGAAACAATGTTTCAAAACATTTATTAGTGAATCTAAAATGCAGATTAAATCTGAATGCAATCATCTGCAAATAAATTGTGTTTACATACAACTGTTTTACAGTAATCCGGAGCCCATGCACTAATATCCCCAGCACAATGTTGAACATGTTGAATTTCACTCCATCCTTTGCTTGTGAGCAGTCTTTCAAGAATGTTTCTATTATCAACTATTAGCAGTGAATCTGCTCTCATGTGACATTATCCAAATGGATGATTAAAAGTGGCTTTCCAAAATTTAACATTGTTTCCATCTCAACTTGATGAATGGAGATGAATGTAGAACAGTATTATTCTCTTTTTCCATGTAGCTTAAATGCATTTTTTTAACTTATGTGAGTCATTTTAGATAAAAAAAAAGGTCTGAAAAAATAATTGATATGAATGTAAACTAGTCTGAAACATGTTGGTGTCATTATCCACCCACATTCTGTTTTATGTATTTATACACATTCTGGTAATATGTATTAATACAATATGACTGATTTGTTTGACTCACTGATTTCATCATTTGTTTGCAGGTGTTGCTGCCCTTACTTAAAGTATATATGCAGTTAGTCATAAAATCTATTGGGGGATGAGTATGTATAAGGCTGGTGATTTTATAACATATTTTTAATGTTTGTCAATTCACTTCTGCAGTTTCTTGAAGCAGCTCAAAATGGTTAACTTCAGAACAGGCACACAAAAGAACAATCAACTGCACACGAACAGATCTTCTCTGAGCCCAGAACAGAAGAGTGGAAAGTTGTGACACGGCTGAGTCTCAGCTGGATCTGAGGAGGCTCATTAAGCCTGGAGTAATGCTGCCTCCGTGTCATGGATGCAGGTTGGCAGAGATGGGAGCGACTCCTGTATTGACAGCTCCTTGTTAGCCTGCAAGTCGCCGGGACAACTTTGTGATTGCACCTTGTAACATAGTGCATATAGGCAGTGCAGCACCTTCTATTCGGGTGTAAAGATTGGCTGATATGTGGTAGCCATCTTGTCATATAAAATCACAGAATCATAGTTGAAACTTAAGGGTTACACTTCACTTTTTGAATAGCCTCACAGCCAGTTCGTCCCCTGCTCCTGGACGACTAAATATTTACCCTGTCTCTAGAATTACTCTTAGTAATGAGTGAGTGTGATAGTAAATGGTGTGTGTGTACCCTATGATGGTCTGACAACTTGTGTGGGGTGTATTCCCTACCTTTGTTCCTTGTGCACTGGATAAAGACACCAGCACCTTTGGGAAGAGAGGGTAAGATAATGAACGGAGGAAACTCAATGGTAATAACTATGGCTCTTTAACTCCAGCATGACATTAATGCAGCATAAGCAGCTGGCAGGCCTTCTATCTTGCTCTCTGCTCAGTGTAACTAAGCGTGTGTGTGTCTGTGTGTGTGTGAGTGTGTGTGTTTTTAAGTGAACTTTGCATATATTTTCATTATAAACTTGTGTTTTGTTCTGTGGGGGGTGATTACTGACAGGTGGGAAAGCAAGTGAGGTCTAGTCAGCCTCCAGCTGTCATCCACTCCAGCCCACGAACACTTAAACTTTCTTTTGTCAATCTCAGCAGACCCCCCCCCCCCACCATCACTCTCAGCCAGAAGCTTTGAACTAGTCCAAAAACATACAAACATAAAAATCACTAGCTGGCGAGAGTTAAGTATGTAAATAAGTAGAGATCACATCTTATTCTATGATGTGTGATCAGATTTGTTTATTTCCCTTAGAAGGTGTTTTTAATCTTCCATAACAGCTTCAGTTTTGTTCAGCAAAACTAAAACCTTTTTTCTGATTTAGTAGTTCATTCAAGTTTTAGAGATCTCTGTGTTGTCCAGTTCTCTTAAAAACACAAATACTGATGACATCAAAACCCAACCAAACTGGTTTTAACACTTGCCTGGAGCAAAGTTTTGGTCTGTAATGATACAATAGTCACTCATGGCATTCTCTAACATTTCCCCTTGCAAAGTGTCCTCCTCTGCTGTCTTCCTCTGCTGTCTTTCACTTCTTTGTAATTCATGCATCCAGTAGAATCCATCACTGTTTTTTTGCAATCAAGGACAAAATCAAAAACACTTTGGTTTGCTAATGAATCTTTCCCTGACCACTGTCACTGAGTGCTTGCTCATGGGAGAGTCATGTGAGGTTTTTATGTTTATTAACGCATCTTTTACAAAGCTTTTCAATATATCTTGAGAAAACATTCATTTTGTTTATTTTTTCACCTTCTTTTCTTGCTCATGCTTTTTTTCCCCGGCCTATCTCACGGTGAAAGTTGAAAAAAGTGAGTAAGTCAGTTGTGCTTGGTCAGGCAATGTCTCAGCTTTGTCTTGATTTGCTTCTTTCTGGATTTTACTCCGGCCCAGCATGCCTCACCACACCTTCCCTGCCTTGGCCTCATCAGCTCCATCCTGCTCCCAGCATTACCTGGGCCAATCAGCTCTTTCTCCACCTGAGCCTTCACACCTCTTCCCCATTTTCCTCATTAGTTTAGTTTGTTTCTGGTCCAGCTTTCAGTTGCCATTGCTTGCATTGATATTTGGTCCCAGGTCCTGTGTTCCAGTTTGGTTACAGAGTTTAAAAGCTCTGGAGTTGGTCTTTACAACCATTGCTTGTGACACTTCCAAGTTTATCCTAATTAGCTGCAGTTATTTTTGCCATTGCAAACATAATAATGAGATCAAGTGATGGGAATAAACAAGTTATCTATAGTATTTAACACAGGTGAGTAGGGAAGTGGTAATCACCATCACGTCACAGTGATGTTGATCTGGGTTTGATTCCAAACCGATGTCCTTTCTGCGTGGAGTTTTCATATTCTCCCTGTGTCTGTGTGGGTTTTTCTGTTGGTGCAATCCAAAAAAACATCAACACTATTAAGGTACAAGGTGGAGAAGAATTGGGTGGATTGATGTAACAATGTTCTGAGCTGTAAGTGGTTTAAAAGAAAAAACAAAATAATTTTCAAGTACAGTGCTAAGTGAGAAGTTCAGAGCAGCAAAAGGGGACCTGTGCCAGGAATGAAAGGAGAGGTTAAAGTTTAAAGTGAGAGAAGAGGCTACACACAAGGACTGCAGATGTTGTCCTTTTGAGAAATCACTTGTTATCGCCCGTTTGAAGAAGCGGGTAGGAGAGTAAATCTGACATAAAATTACCTTACTAAAAGAATATAACTCCAACACGTTGAGCCACTGAAACACTGACAATCACATTAAAGAAAATCAAGCAGAAATATTCAGCCATTTCCTTTCAAGTTGATATGAAAATGGATTGTTGCAAAAAAGAAAAAAAGGGGGGCCAAAGAAGTCTTTCCTGGCTGTTAAATTGGATGTGCATATGACAAATTTCAAAGGCTGTCAAAATAAAAAAAAGGGGGGGAGAAGAAGAAAGGCTTGGAAAAAAAAATACATTTACATCATAAATGCACAGGTTCCCTTTCAATATGCCTCTTCAAAACTCTGTCAGGCTTTTAATGGTAGGCAAGTTCAAAGTGGCACCAGACTCCTACTGTTAACAGAGATAGAAGTAGAACAGTGTGTGTGTGTGTGTGTGTGTGTGTGTGTGAGAGAAAGAGAGAGAGAGAGAGAGAGAGAGAGAGAGAGGGAGAGGGGAAGTGAGAGAGACTGCATCCAAATGTGGTCACACACTCAGCTGCATGTGAACTAATACCTCTCCCCTTCTGTCCCAGATCCTCACCCCAGTCCCCTCTACACTCCTCGCACTATTGTGAGGTTTGCGTGTCGAAGTACGTGTGTGTGTGATTGAAGGGTGTGCACTGCAAAGTGATAGTAGGCACTTCTTTGTCATTGTCCGCCCGCTCTGCCTCTGCGATTTGTCTTCTTTTAACCCCTCACTCCCCACTCTTCATCCACCCTGCGCCACTTTTCTCCACTTTTCATCCTCCACACAATCCTGCTCCCCTTCCGCTTCCCCATCCCTCCTTCCTCCCAGTTTGTCCTGGCCAGGGATTGCTCGAAATGGTGTCTTGGGGAACGTTTGCAAACGTTCTGAAAGCACTCCGGATCCCCAGTACCAGCCGGCACCAGCCAGCCAGCCATGCCCCACGGTCATATCCCTGCATCAAAGCCACAAATCTTCCCCTTTTTTCTTCGCCTCCCTCCCCTTTCTCTGTCTCTTTTTCCACGGTGGCACTTCCAGCGGCTCCGAATGTTTAAACTTCATATATCAGCCTCATTACGGAGCCTCAAAGCCTTCCATCGATTCTAAAGGCACTCATTTGAATTTTTAATCACACGTATGTACGAGTGCTGTGCTCAGCAACTATCCGACGTTTGCACACACACACACACACACACACACACACACATACACATAACGCACACACCACCCTCATCTCCGCTCCTTCAGCTCTTTCAAAGTGCTCTGCCTGTGAAGTTTTGGAGTTCAAACTTCCACTTAGAGAAAGTCTGGGCTAATATAGCTCCGATGGATTTGGATGTGGAGCAGTAAGTGCAGGCGGACAGTTCAGACTCCATTGTTAGTGCAGTGCCATCGCTTGTGGGCGGCAGAGCTCTTGACTGGAGTTAACAGTAGCATTTGACTGCCTAGCCCAGGTCCCACTTTAACGTTACTGTTCTCTTTGATGTCAAATGCGTAGTTTGAGCGTAGAAAATATTATATACATATAAAATATACAGTTATACATCACTCAGTCCCCTTGGTGGAAGCACTGGTGCTATGTAGGGCCGACTCACACTCGGTTACCGTCTGCATACAAAGTCCTGGCTAAGCTACAGAGAGACTTTGTCACTCAAGCAATAACAGGGAGAGGGAGAAAGAATCCTTTAGATCTTCCCTCAAGAAGTACACCTTTGAATCTGAATTTCCTTGCAGAAAAAAGCGCTTTGAAAATCTAATGCATAAACATTATCTTCTTTCCCCCACCCTTCTACTTCTTGCTCCCTCCATTCCCTCCCTTCACCTAAAGCGCACAGGCTTCTGAGCGACTTTGGAAGAACTTCCCTTTTTTTTTTTTTTTTTTTTAGAGTCGTCAGTAACTTAAATAAGAGGCGGTCTGGGATTTGGATATTGTTATGTCTCATCAAAGGCAGAGAGCCGCAGCTATCCTCCCCTGCCTGTTCTCTTGCTGTCTGTCAACGCCCAGTCTTCAAGAAAGATGCTTCTCCTCAAGACTGATGTACTATAATTTGATATATCCCCCACTCCATCTCCCCTACTCTGGGTTTTTTTTTTCTTTTTAATCTTTGTTAGGGTACATGTTAGCTCTGGGGATTGCAGGCAAAGATGTTAGCACTGGTACAGTCAGTTAGTAATCCGATTTTAGGGCAAAATAGACCACAGTAACCAATGAAGAAGGTTGCGTTTGAATACTTTACCTGCAGTCTGGAAACGTGTTTTTTTTAAGGAGGAATGTACAGACTTCTTGATTTTTAGGGTTCTAGAGCAAACATAGAAGAGAGGAGGCAGACTAGGGAACGCAGTGACCCACACGGATCTTTCACATCTTTCACATGGCATACTATTTGAGAAGCACAGTATTCACAATCTCCAGCATGGCGAGAAGGTGTTTCTTGATGTGTCTTTGCGCTCGATTACCAGTGCTGTCTTTTACTTTCTGCTGCCACACAGCGGGCAGCAGACTGTTAAGTGTGTGCCTTCCTCCCTGCTGCCGGCAGTGTCGGTTTCACTGCCCCTTGCAGTTCAGAGCGTCATCGCAGCCACCAAAGTTCAATGGATCATGAGAAAAGGCTCTCGGTCGTGCAAAATCAAACAGGGATTCCATTTATTGGAACCCATGCAGGGACTCCATCTCATTGGCTTATAGGCTCTGAGTTTGATTCAGTGAATGCTACCCATATGTTACCCCACTCCGCTCCTACCAACCCCCCACCCCCCCGTGCTCTCTTTCTCCTTTCCACAAAACCCCTCATACCCCTCCTCTTCATCACCCCGCCCCCCACTCCTCCTTCTCCTCTCCCTTTGCACCTGCTGCTGTGAACAGCAGGATCCCAGTGTGTGTTTCTGTTCATCCCTCGCTTTTCTCCCCGCTCTCACCGCTCCATCCCTCCATCCTTTTCTTTCATGTGTGCTCTGCTGTCAAGCCCAGCTGGATCAGGCCTGCCAGTCCAGTCACATGCAGTCTTTGTTGGTGCGGGAGCAAACAGCGCTAAACTACTGATGTTAAACCTGCAAAACCTGTCTTCAATCTCCATGTAAGATGTTAGAAACTATGTTAAAATAATGTTGAAAGAGTCTGTATCAACTGGGTTTCATAGTTTATTTTTTTCCAAAGGTGTGTTGTAGTTACAGTGTCTATCGGTGTCCGGCAAAGTGCAACCTGATATAGTTATTGCTGTCACGAAATGCATTTTTTTGCTTTTTGCTTTTTTTTCTTCCCCGCAGCTACATTTTTATACTATTTTTTTTACATGTTACTTGATGTTTACTGTATGAAGCAGCTCTAACAGATTTTATTGGATGGTCTCCATTACTTGTATATCTAGAGCCTGTCCATACACTGCAGTCCAAGAAGCCTAATGATGAAAAGGTTTACTCAAACTTGGCCAAGGAGCTTTGAAGGACTGACCAACATGGCCTCCCTTCAATTGTGTCGTTACAGTCCTCCACAGATAGTCTTACAGTGAAACACACAGGCTCTATCATACAGGTCAGTTCTTTTTTCCACAGGATCAATGGTCTCCTACCTCTGACCATAGTTTTGTCTGCAGTGATACTGCAAACAGGCTGTAGCATTATCAGAACGCCTTCTGCTTCCTTCTTAAGGAAAGACAGTGTCTCTCTGCTCTGTTATAATGACCCCAAGGCCTTGAAGGTGAGGGAAACTAAATAACAACCTGTCAATTACAATTTGGTCTATCCATTATCTGAACCTCTTCATAGCCAAGAGTGTCATGGGGGTGTACTAGATCCTATCACCAGTCCATCGAAGGGTCAAACAAGGTCTTTTCATCTGGCAGTGGGCACACTGAAAACACACACATACCGTGAAACACGCACACACGCACGCACATGCACACGCAAACTATCCTCCCTCATACTTCCAACTTTTTCCTGATTCCTCACAAAACATCTACCACTTCTTGATGTTTCATTTACATCCGTGGAAAAAAAAGAGAACGACATCAAAGATGAACACTTCAACAATCAGCTATCAGTCAATTAGTGCTCGACAATTTCTCTCTCATGCGCTCCAGAAGGAATACGTGGAGGGTATTGAAGAGGAGCGGCAAAGTCTTTGAAAAATCATATTTTTCCCTTTATCACTTCATCTCATAGCAAAACAATTTCTTCCTATTATCCTCACAGCAGGGAGTCCACTGTCCTGCAAAGGTGTACCGCAACGCTTTATATCCAGAGAGGAGAAGGCTCTTTTATTCTTGGCACCTTGCACCCCTGATACATTAAACAGAATCAAAGAAGACATTTACATACCACTTACGATTCATGTCTGAGGAGCTGAGAAAAGAAACAGTGTTCATCCTGTATGGAATTATGGATGCTTTGACTTCCTGAACTCTTGGCTGAGAGACAGACAGGACAGAGGAACAGTGGAAGGATCCAGATGAAGGATGGGATTCAAGCCTTGTTTTGTCGTCTTGTCGCCACTTTGCCTATTTTTTTCTTTTGCAACTTCTACTGTGAACATGTCATAAATTAGTGGCACACGCCTTTCAGTGAAATTTTCCTTTTTTCTGAGATCACAGCCTGCAATTCAACACTGCTAAACATTCTGCACATCTGGAGTCATTTTATACTTGACATGTGACAAGAAGCATAAGCATTTATCTTGGCTTGACTAATGGATGAGATACAAGTTGGGACCCACATCAAGGAGCTGTAGAAATGCAGATGGCATTATTTATTGTTGTTTTGTTTCATTTCTACATCTCTGTAATTGCCCAGTGGTATAATTGGGCCAGGGTACACAGAAATATAATCAGAATCGACCTATATGACATACATGAAGTGAAGACTTAAAAAATGATAGTGCGACATGGGGGTGGGTGAATAGGACTATTGGCCTGGATTGAGATGCCTTCTCTGTGCATGTTCTCTCTGATTAACTGTGGGTTTTCTCCTGTGGTTTCCTCCCACAGTCAAAAAGCATGCGTGTTTAGGTTGACTGAAGACTCCTAATTGCCCTGTGTGTGAGAATGAATGGTATGTGTGTCCTGATGGATAGTGACCTGCCCGGGGTGTATTCACTGCCTGGAGATGGGCACCAGCAGAACCCCAAATCACTGCCAAGGTACACAGTGAATAAGATGATGCATGGATGAATGAAAAAAACAATAGTAAAATAAATAAATAGATACATAAAATGTGAGTGTTTCAGGCTTGCCTAATTTAAGCCGCTGATTTACTTCACACGACTTGGCATTTTGTTTCACCACCGAAGAGAGCAAAAGAATAAAATTTTCTAATAATGTTGAAAACACATGGGCAGTCAGTGAAATGAGATTCAAATTGAAGTTTCTTTTCTTGCTTTTTGTTGGGCTGCTCCTGTTGAATTTGGAGTCTGTTTATTGATTCGTGATTTATTCCTGTGTGAAGAGCACACTGTGCATCCTGGCCATCAGTATCTCATGATGGGACCCGAGTACTCGTGAACCACTTTCTAAGGTTTCATATGATCAAATGTGATCACACTTTTTGCAGCAGGAGACAACTTTGTCTCCTCATAGATCATTAGTCACATCATATGATGTAATGGCGCTCGATCCCGTGCTGCTCTCCAGCGGCGGTTGGTGTTATTTAAAGAGTCTGTCATTTATGAGCTGCTGCGCTACATTCTCCATATGGACCGCGCTGTTATGTTTACATCCCCCCAGCTGTTTGTGGATGGACGTTCAACAGTACACACTTTCCCATCAGTTCAGCGTTTGCCTTTTGCAAATATCAGAGTGGGCAATTTCTTTAATTTGGACTCTCATTTGGACATGAAACGAACGAGACACATATACACATACATAAACATGTGTTCCTGAATGATTTAAATGAAGTACTGATGCAGGCATACAGTGCAAATTTAAAGGGGAACATTGTAGATACTGCTTTTTCACAGCACAGTTGTCTCATTTTTTCATCCTTTTAAACATTGATATTGACCTTTTTAAGCAAAAAAATCTAAAGTTTCTTAATATTTTTAAAATAAAACTCATCCGCTCTCAACAAGATGAAAAAAGTAATATCAAAAAAGAAAATAGACTTTAGTAAAGGTAGACTTTACTAAAGCTATTTATTTATATATGTTTAAAAACATCATACACATAAATAAGGAGTGACCATCAATTTGCATAATGAGCCATAGAGTCAGCGTACATTATTACGAACCCTGACACTATGATAACTTAAACAATGATGTACAGGGATGTACAGGACTTGATAAGTAACAGGTTTGTATTGAAAAAGGTAATTTCATGACTGAGACTTGAGCCAAAGATTGTGAGGAAAAGTGAATCTTATGATAATATCATTTTCATGAATGTGGAATATAGGACACTGATAGCCTAACACATGGTGCAGCAACGTCACAGTGAAGTTGACATGCTTTGAACCATCATGAAAATGTCATCACTTCAGCAAAAGCCACATTTTGTTGTACATTTCTGTTTGCTTTCTCAAGTGTGGATACAATGTGACTTGATCACTGAGTTCTAGTCAGTGTTTAAAGAGATTCCTTACCTTACTCATGGTCTTACTGAGACAGAAAACTGACAGCTATAAATTATCCATTTAAACAACTTCTCAAAACTAGTGTTCACACGTAATGGCTGAGCCAGTAAATGCAGGTTGTAGCATGGAATGAAGGTCAAATATTCCCGCTGTGCTTACATGTGAACATCATATGTTCATCATAGAGGCAAACTGGTTCAAGCTGACAACTATCCCATCATATATTGGACGTGAAACGGAGGTGAAACGGTACGGTTGCACCTGCTGTGCATCTGCAGTAACCTTGACTCCTCTTACACTTAGTTTTCAGCTCCCTTTGAGACTAACCCTCCACTCTGCTTTTATTTGCTTCACTCCTCCCTCTCCTCCTGGTATTTAGCCCCTCTGTCTCTCTCTCCATGTCCCGCTCTCCTTCCATCGCTCCCTCCACGTTCCTGCACTTTTTTATCTCTCCCTTCCCTCCCTGCCTCCCTCCCTACGTCCCTCCCTTGCCCCCCCCTCAGGTTTAATGAAGTCTGCTCTTGTGTAATCTTCCTGCGATCGGGCCCTCTCACCTCCCCTCTCTGACTCAGGTGTGTCCTCCAACAGAGAGCCATTGTTCTCCGGATCCTCCGCTGAAGCCTGCCTGGCACAAGCACACACCTGCAGCCAACAATGATACCTTTATTCACCTCACACACACACACACACACAAATAGGTGCACACATACAGACATACACACACTCTGAACTCTCACATGACACGCCAGCATGCACAGGAGCAAGCTCTGCGACAGCATCTGAATACACAGGGTTTGAAATCACCTCTCGTTATCTGCGGCGGAGGAATGAAAGAAAAAAAGTAGCTGGGTGAGGGAGGAACAGGAGGGGGCGTGGGGTGGAAAATGGCACCGATAACATTGGCCAAGTTGTTGTGCGCACAAGCCGGTGTCATGTTTGATTACGTTGGACAGAGGATCAGCCGGGCTGGTGCACAGCAGAGGCGTGATTACACCAGTGGCAATGTTAGCATGAATCTGCAGCAGAGACACAACTCTGCATTCCCCGCCTCATCGCTCTGGTTTCTTGCGCTCCCGGGCGTCACGTCTCAAGAATCAAAGGTGATCCCAAGTGCACAAAAGCAAGAATGGGGGATTTCCAATACACCTGCTGCAGTTTATGTTTAGGGAAATGTTCAGCTAATCCTCTCTTTCCTGTGTCTACCACTGAAACCTGAAGTCATCTCAGTACCTTAGGGCAGGAAGGGGGGAAGGGACAGTGACAACGGGGGCAGAGAGCAAAGAAAGGAGGGAGCAGACTGTGGGGGGTGAGGAAAAGAAGAAGGGAGAAGTGACAGGCGGCAGGGCTAAGAAAAGATCCTGTAAGGGCAAAAATAAGAGGTAATAGAAGAAGAGAATGGAGAGCAAAGGCAGGCGCTCTGTCTCTTGTAGCTGAGATGTCACATTGGCATCACCTGTTAACGGGTGCCGGCCTGCAGGCAGGCTTTTCAAGGTCTCAGATATCAGTGCATGTGTGCATGTATGCAGGTGTATGTGTGTATGAGAGTGTGAGAGAAAGGCAGAGTCAGCTCCCGTTGTGATAGGATTTCACCTTACCGTATACAGTAAACACACTGTCTTGCCAGAGGATGACACGCAGAGACACGGGGTAGGATCTCTCCACCCAACCCTCAGGTTAGGTTAGACAGTGTGTGTGTGTGTGTGTGTGTGTGTGTGTGTGTGTGTGTGTGTGTGTGTGTGTGTGTGTGTGTGTGTGTGTGTGTGTGTGTGTGTGTGTGTGTGTGTGTGTGAGAGAGAGAGAGAGGTGTGTGGTATGTTTTGATGCTGGAGCTGCACAGGTCCTCACATATTTACAATAATGATTGAAGCCAAAACAGGAAAACATCCCCATTAGCTATGTGTAAGGGTTGTGTGGCAGAGTGCGGCACAACACACAGGGGGTGTTGTGACTCTCTGCAGACAGGAGTGACGGGGGTTAAATTATGAGATTTGCTTCAAACCAAAAGAAGTTCACAACCTCAGCTTTCCAGCTCCAGCTCTTTGCCTGAACTCCAATTTGCGGTGAGAAGACTGTAAAGTTGTGAAGTATTTTGAGAATAATCTAAGTGGGTTATATGCCTCTCTGACGTTGGAACACGGGGAAAAGGGGTGGGATATGAGTGAAGAGGAGGGGTATTGGGGGGTATAGGAGGCCTTTTGTAATTCTACATGTGACAGGAGCGAAGCGAAGGATGGAAATAGAACAATGGAAGAAATGCTGAGCTTCTGAAGAGGCCCTCAAAGACTTCCAACTCAGAGGCTGATAAAAGCCCTTCTACTTCATATCCCAGCACCCCCTCTTCTGTCTTTCAGACACACACACACACACACATACACACACGCACACAGTCACAGAGTCGTACACGCTGCTCTCTGAAGAGAATATCTTCAAGCTTTGTGCGCGTGCAGCTGAGCGACAGATCGCCAGGGTGCGACAACGATGACGGTTTCAAGCTGAGGAGACGTCTTGAAACAGAGTCACGGCAGTGTCACATCCTGATCGTGGCGTGATGAAAGTAGAGTAAACATGGTAAACATGCCAGGAAATTTTGGTCAAAACTCGGAAAGTGAGCAATACAATAAGAGGATGCAAGTGCCTGAAAAGTGAAACTGTCTCTATCCACAGTTGGGCTGACAGTGGACTAACTGTAAACTGTCTCCCAGGCGCTGTTTGTGGAAATGGGAGCACTGCTCCTGTAGAGTACGGGCCGAGGTGGAACAAATAAAAAAAGTCATCAATAATTACTGCAAGTATAAAAAAGTTGCAGAACTCACAAGTCTAAAAACAATTCTCTCTCTATATATATCTGTATATACAGTATAAAATTCAGCTGAAGCAAACCTTGCATACCTCTTTTCCTTATAAATCAACATATCCTTCTTGTGAAATTCTCCTTCTTGTGTAAGTATATTTTTGATATTCGTACAGGGTAAGGAAATAGTTGGATTATTCATAATTCTACATAAATATGGAGGATCACTGCAATACTGTGTTACTTTTTGCAGCATGTATTTAAGCCAGAATTTACCGGTCTAGACTCATATGGTCATTTACATTATATTAGCATATAGAGATATTACTCAATGAACAGCAAAAACTTCTATTCTACCACCTACAACTTAGCCTTTCAAAAGAATAATTCTTGTCAAACTCACATCATATATTTTGTATTTGACACATACAATAGAAGAAAAACCAGCAGGGAGCCTAATTAATTCATTGAAGGTGGGCTTCACTTCTGTTCACCCTTTCCTTTTCAAGGAGCCTGAGTACACAGAGAAATCCACACAGACACAGGAAGAACATGCAAACCCCAAACACAGTTGGCATGTTGAACTGGGAGTCAAACCAGGGACCTTTTTGGTGTAAGGTTTACATCTCCTGCACTGTATGCCTACCTCTAGTCTTCATATTCCGCCTTATTCATGATACCTGTCGAATATCCGAATGGTCACAGGGACTCAGCCACGCAAGATCTAGAAATGTCCTGCGTGTCCTTGAAATCCCAGCACTCAAAGATGTTGCATTTAAGAACACTTGGCTTCGCAACAATTCAACCATTTTCAATCGAGAAGGTCAACAAAGTGACAAACTGTTCTCTGGCCTTTCAGTGTCAGCCAAACAATGCTTGACCTCAGTCTGTTGAAGCTTCAAGAACACAACATCTAAAAGGGACATTTCACGGTTCTCTAGAAGGAAACATTACTCCTCATGAACATGTAAAATCCATCAGGCTCGACAAAAGATTTTCACAGTGCCTCGCTTCCCTTCCTAAAAACGTGTGATGGCGCGATGTGCTACTTGTTAGTGTGTTTCATGTGTATGGTGACAGAGAGCGTATTCAGTGCCTGCACTTCATGCTGCTGCTGGAGAACTTCCTCTCTTCATATCTTTCTCAGTTCCCCTCCCTCCTGAACCATGTTGTGAGAGGGAAGCTAATTAGAGTTGTGCAGCCTTGGAAGTTGAGGAGCAGGGGGGACAGTTTGCTGGCGGACTCATGGCGGCTCCCTGCGACATGATTGATTTGGACTGTCACAGCGCTCAGCTGGGCGTCATTGCACGGCGACAAATAAAGGATTACATCGTCTCACGGTATTGCATACAAACGCCCCCCCACCCCCCCACCTCTCCATCCTAACACCACCGCCACCATCGCCGCCACCATTGTTCGTCCCACATCAAAGCACAAAGGAGGCACATTAGCATTTTTAATCAGAGGCGAGGCCGGGTGCTGTGCAGGCACCCAGCGCTGGATTGTGTCTTTAATCTCTGAGCGTCCCAACTTCTCCCCTTAAACGATCTCACTCAAAACACTGGCTATACACACACACATACAGCCTCTCTCTCACACACACTACACACACATTTAGACAAACACACACATTCACTCATATAAAGGGCCATGCTGGGGGTTACAATGCGACCCAGTGGTGGAAAATTAACGAGACCCATCTGCAGTCAGACTTCAATTAGCACTTGAGAGTTTGCCCTCATTTAGCTGGACAAAAGTCTCTGCTTTTTTTCTAAATCTTCTCTTTATTTTTTTTCCCCTTTTAGCTCAACAAACGAGAGCCAGCAGTGGTGCCAGAATGCATTTGTCCTCCTCTGCCATGTCTATGGCCTCCCTTGGAACATGCAGATGGATAATTAGGGATACACTCCCGGTGAGAGGACAAAGATGATGCTAATTCCATTCATAAAGAGGTCTTCTGCTAATTACACATGGAGTTGCTCTCTCCGCTGAGTGAACAATTGCACAGCTGAGTGGTTAAGGTTAAAGGGAGCAGCGTTTAGGTTTGGAATCAAATGAGATTATCTGTGATTGGTTTGTCCCTTCAGCCCTCTCAGAAATAATTCACCTAATCAAGTACCTGAACTACCTCTCTTCTTGGAGTCAAAGGGAATAAAGGGAAGGGAAAAGAGAAGTTCAGAAAGAGTTCCTTCCAAATCTAGATTGAAGCAAAATGCCACAAACGGAAGGACTTTATTTGAAATCTGGTGCGAATGAAATGGCTTATGGCCTTTTTTTTGTCACTGTTTGGACCTAAATAGCATGTAATCAAGGGTTGGATGGGTAAAAGAGAGAAAGACAGAACTAAAGAGAACTTGAGGACAAAAGAGAAAGTGAAAACAGAAATGTTTCTTCTTTATTTAACGCTGATCGTACATGTTTATCTGATTAGCTACATGTGCATTATATATCGTGCCAGTACAGTTGTGGTTGTGAAAATGAAAACATGTTTGAAATTGAAATTGCCACCTACTGATGTGTAATCATTTGAGTGAAAATAAACAATTTAAGGCATCTTGGTTATGCATTAGAGTAAAAAAAAACAAACTTAGATTTGAAGCTGCAGCACACAGGTTGCCATTTGGCCGTCTCTCACACGCACAACACAAAACATCTAATGAGGACACATGCGGTCAATTTAGATTTAGCACAATAAAATAGGATCTAAATCAAATAAATAATATTCTTGTTTATATGAAACAAGTCTGCATCAAACATTTTTTGAATATACTCACAGGATTTGTTTAATGTGTCATAGAAAGGCAGCGTTTCCAAATGACATTTATCTTGTTGATGATTCCCAGCTCGCATGATATGAAAAGGCAATTTTACTCTGTTCTAAATAGACTCGAGGCTCAATTATCTGTCTAGATGATGTCATAGGACAACTGTTAGAAATACAGACTTGTTGATAAACTGTGGACCTCACAGTAAAGGAACAGATTAGCACTGTTGCCTCACAGCAAGAAGGACCTGAGTTTGACTCCCGGGTCAGACTGAGGGCCTTTCTGTCTGGGGTTCACATATTGTCCTTGTGTGTGTGGGTTCTTTCCTGAGGCTCCTTTGTCTTCACCCGGTGTGTGCTGTGGACCTCTGCAACAACATTATGTTACAAAGCAGGCAAGATAATGACATGGATGATGATGGTGATCATGTCTCTTAACCTCATAACCTAATAACCAACAAACAAATGAGTCTATCAAAACAAAGTCAAACATAGCGATGACAAAGACTATGCCCGGTCGACCCCAACGCACACTATTGCACTTATTGCTTCATTAGTGATGTTTTGTCAATGTATTTTTTTACATCGTTGACCCTTCTCTGAAAACACATCATTCTTGAAAATCACCTCTCTTGCTCGTACTCAACACTTGCAAGAGCGGCAAAAATGAGATCGCACAACAATAAAGGCAAAAGAGTTTAGCGGGGCGGCTGGAAGAAACAGGCCTAATCTGCATGATCATCACTCTGGCACGCGCTGGTGATCAAATACGGAGGGGGCTAAATAATAGATCACAATGGGGCTGTCACTGCCTTTTGTTTTGATGTGTGCGCTGTGATGAGGCAGAGAATGTGCCTTGCAGTTTAACTTACAGACTGGCGCTCATCTACAGTAGTGTGGCACATTTGCCCTGTCACCCACCGCACATGACTCGATTTGGGAAGAGAAAGGAGCGGGATGAGAGGGAGCTGTCACACCCAGAGATGATATGATAGCTACTAAAATTAGATAGTGATAACATTTGCCGGAGAGAGAGAGAGAGAGCGAGAGGGAGAGCTAGAGAGAGAGTCTGAATGAAAGTGAGCGAAGTGAGGCAAAGGTTCTCTCACCTCACCGCAACTGGTACGAAGACTTTGAAACGCTGACTATGATGCACAGCGAAATGAAAGAGACAAAAATACAGGAGGGAGCAAGCGGGTGCTGATTACAATGTTGAGGAAGAAAGACAGAGGAGGGGAGGGGGAGAAAACAAACTCGAGTCATCATCGCTAATCGTGTTATCGCACTTTGATGTGTCAGTCACATACACAATGTATTTCTATCATTTCTGACTTTTAGTGAACACATGATGGCAGAGGATTACATTTGTCAGTAGGGGCGGGGGCTTTGAAAGAGATATGCTAATTTAGCCAAGGAGCAAAAGAACAACATCAAATATGTACCAATGAATAGCCAAGGGACTTTCAAGTCTTAATATCCTTCAGAAGTGCTTTATCTTCGCACCACAACCTGCATTTACAGCACAAACAGGAAAAGAGCCAGTTGTGGCTTCAAAGTGCCGCTGGTCCATGAGTTTAATTCTAGATCAGGCTCAATAAAGGTTATCAGCTGGACCACTAATGAAACAAAGGCGAGTGCACATATGCAAACGGTGTTAGCATGTTTTGCGCCGCCCCTTCTTTCTCTTCTCCTTTCTCTCTCTTCTCTTTTTCCTCACTCCTTCTTTCATGGTAGACGTTTGATTTTTATTTTTTTTTGCCAGCGTTTTAAGTTCTGCATCAAAGTGACTGGAAACAATACGCGACCCGGCTGACTCTGACTCTCTTCTTGCTCTCCCGCAGTCAGCGTTTGGAATCATAGCAGGGTGGTGCTTGTTTGATAGCTTGATAGTCATTTGTTTTGATCTGCGACTCCTTTGTCTCTGTTTGGGTCTGAAACAATAAGAGATTAGAACCCTAGACTGAGGGTGCAAGCGTAGAGAAAGAACAAATGCTTTCTTTGTTGTTTTCCTTTCAAGTTTGCTTCTTTTTCGCCACAAATCTTGCAATCTTTTTTTTCGCCTCCGAGTGACTTGCTGTGCTCTTAAAGCTCCCCAAAAAGCTTCTCTCAGAGGGTTGTTATGAGCTTGAGCAATAATGATTTTGAGCTGTTGCATACGCAAAAGGTTGCCTCGCTCTAAGTTTCCAGCACACGCTGACAACGGGCAAAATTGGTTCCTGTGGTTCAGTGATGGTATCCCAATTATGAAACCATGAACACAGGGAGAAGGGATGCATCACAGTGCGCAGAGTGGTAATCGAACAGGGACCATATTAAAGATCTTTTTCTCCGTCTTCACCATCAAACATCAAGGCGAGAGACAAAGAAGGGAACAGGAAGAGAGAAAGTGCAGTCTACCAGTAGAGGCCTTGACTGAAGATGAAAGCTTTCTAGGAATCAAAGAAGTCCCATCACTCATTATACCTAGGTGGGATGCCTCAATCCTCATTTGCCACAGGCAGCACAGAATGCCACACTAGAGGTCGACAGACGATTGAAGGTGAAGGTCACAACTTTTCGCTATCCTCTTTTTTTCTTGCCGCGGTCAAACATCTCAAATATTTAATTTTTTCAGGTCACATTCCCTGGTATTCCAGCCTCACTTGGATGGTAATGATCGAAATTGATATTCCAGTGCCCTAAACTGACTTAAAATGACAGGAAAGATTTGGTCAGATATGGCTGAGACTTGCCTGCTGCAGCTACCACTTTCAGCCATATGTGACCAAATGTTTCCTGTCATTTTAAAGTCGGGTCACAGTATCTAGAATTCCAAGCTGATTTGCATGGGAGTGTTCAGAAGGGGAAATTCCAGTGACCTAAACTGACTTCAAATGACAGGAAAGATTTGGTCACATACGGCTATATAAGGGCATCACAGTAGATGAGTGGTAAGCGCTGACGCCTCACAGCGAGAACGACCTGAGTTCAACCCCTGGGTCAGACTGAGGGGTTTTCTGTAAGGAGTCTACATGTTCTCCTTATGTCTGTGTGGGTTTTCGACTGGTTTGCACACTCCAAAAACATGCACATTTGTCAACTGAAGAACAAAATGGATGGAGGGATTTAAAGGTGAATAGGGTTGTATGGACGTGAAGAGAGCAGCAAATGGAAAGGTTTGCACACAGGTCAGTGATTTTGTGGAACAGACAGCCTGATATGACTCCTAACATAATGACACCCGTTATCTCTTGGGCAAAATGAAGCTTGTCCAGGACAGTCACCTACCCTTACTCTGCCTCATTTCCTCCCATCATGCCCCCCCCCCCCCCCCCCCCCCGATTCCCCTCCTATGTCCCCCGCCCCCCTTGTCCCCTCCCATCCCTTTGTTGTTTCGTTTTATCTCTGCGAAAAATAATGAAAGCAAGCACTTGCAACTGCGTCTCCATTGATGTTCGAATACACAACCAGCAGATTCAAAAACACATTCTGGGATCAAAGTGGAAAAAAGGAGAAGGGGAGGTGGGGGGGTGGGGGGGTGGTTGTGGTGGTGGGGGTGTCTTCTACTTTCCAATGAAATTATGAGCGCAAAGGAGTCTCGGGTGCAGAGCTCATTTGCTAAGACTGTGAGGCAAATAGTCGTTAAAGAATGGCCTATAAGTAGGCATTAAATGGAAATGCCTGTGATTCCTGTGGATTAGCATAAGAACCTTTTCTTGCCAGGCCAGCTAATAATATTCATTTAAAATAAATACATGAGAAACGAATCTGTTTGAAAAGCGGGGCGATTGCACATATTTACTGAAGGGGCCGTCGAAATGAAAGAATGGAGATTCGTGGAGCGCTCGAAGGGATGTGGACTCGCGAATCGTCAGTTCTTTGAAGTTCCAGAGACTGGAAAATTAAAGTCTTTACAAAAAATTAGAGGAGGAGAAAGGTTTTATGATTCAGTAGGCTTGCGAGGAAACACAAGGCTGAAGATGTCAAGAGCAGTACTTAGAGTTGTGTTCGATGAATTTATTAATGTTTTTATCATAATTATGCCACACAGCAGATGGTAACCTTTGATCTTTCCCCAACAGCAGTACTGGCTTCCCGTCTCCGGAATTTAACAATAGTGCTGTGAGTTTTTGTCCCTGATTCAGCATGTAATGGTATCAATAGACGTGGAAGTTTTAGTTTGTTTGCAAAGTCTTAAATCTCGCACATGAAAAAGTCAGTCCTCAGTAGTCCAAACACATCAGGCCTCTGTTGCTCATACTATCTCTGTGGCTTGAGAGTTCGTAGGCCAAGCCAATTAAAATGACCCCCCTACCCCCCAAAAAACAAACACGCCCGCACATACACACTTCCACGGGGCCTTGTTTATATATCCTGTGTCAGCAAATGTGTCAATATGTGTCCTGTGTGTGCTGGCTTCTAATGATGTTGGCCCATCATGATGGCCCAGTCAGACGCTGACAGCCAGGCGCTAAAGTGGAGGAACTCCAGCCGTTTCTATAGCTACTGTGGAGTTCAAAGGCAGCCATCTTTTTCTGAGCATAACAAGAGAAGAAAGGGGCCATCACAGAGCAAGAGACCAAAGACGACCTCCGGGGTTACACGTCAAACCTAGCCCTCACGACCCGCAGACCCTCGCAGCCCCCCCTTACCCCATGGTGTGCAGGCCTGGTCCCAGGATCCGTGGCTGGACTGTCAGAAGCCTCAGACGAGGTCAACATAGCCAGGTAAAGATTCTCCTATCAGTATTGTATTAGCCCACTTTCTTAAAGTCAAGGCTTTGAAGTGACACCAAAGTCTGTTGCAAGTATCTCTCATCTTATGTCCTTTTTTCTAAAACACTGCAGTGTCGACATTTCAAGCATCTTTCAGCGTTTAATGTTGAGCCTTTGATTTTTTTTAAGACACTAATTTTAACATCTTCAAGGGAGAAGTGAAGTCTCTGCATTTGGGTTCTTTTGTCTGCTGTCTTCTGCCCTTTCTCTCTTTATGAAATGAAAAGATCTTTAAAGGAGAACTTGTTAAAAGGCGGATCTCCATCAAAAGTAATGCAGAATGTGCTTTTTGGTGACATTTTTGCTATTTGGCCATTTAAACATGATGCCTGTCATCCCAGGGCTGTTTCTTTGCCTCTCAAAAAGAAATTCTACAAAGCTCACAAAGAATGAATTTCAAGAGGCAAACAAACTTAGATTGGGAAACCTTTGATTTATTATCATGCGATGTCGAACAGCAACCGGCACAGACGAAGGCCAAAAAAAACACAACTATGTTGTGAAATTCAGACTATTCAGCATTGATCCACCCCACATATGGGAGAGGAATTGTTTCATTGTCTGCTGGGTGAACATGAAATGATGAAGATGGATTTTCAAATATTTACCGACAAAGGTAACTATGTGAGGGATGAGTGATAGGAACAGGGATATCATATCAAGTCCATCTGTAGCAATAATGTAAGAAAGTGCTCAGAGAGCACATGAAGTAAATTTTACATGTCGTATGATAATAATAAAGATACATTAAGACACACAGATGTGCCTTTGAAGACGACATTTAAAATGTACCAAGCAGACATTGTTTACAATGCTGCTGAACTTTTGCAGTAAATACAATGGTCAAACCTACCAGCAGTCAAGTTTGAATCATGCACTTTTTATATATGCTTTACTTTACAACTGAATGATAGTTATAGTGACATTATAAAATGATTTCTATTTTCTAGGTCGTGTGCATCTGTTACTAAGACTTAGATGTAAATATACTGTGGTTTGCTTAGAATAAGTACAAGTTACATAAGTTACAAGTTTGTCACTTAGAAAGGTCAACTGGACAACTCTATACCATGTATGATGGTATTAGAGGGGTACCCAGTTCTCTAAAAACTGGGATTTTAGCACTGTGTGAAAGTACACAGCTTTCTGTTCCATCCAAACAAGATCGGCCCATTGATGCAATGGAGTGACATCACAGTGTTCCCAGGAAAAGAGAAAAAAATGAAGGATCATTCAACACAAAAGGCAGGCTTCACTTTTGACGCAATGCAACAGCAAGGAGCTATGGTGACTGTGCAAAAGCACATCCCTGGTGGATTCCTTTGTAATGTGACCACTGTACTTTAGCTGTTTGCTTCACTCAAAGACAGACAAAATAACCTGCCTTCTGAGAACTGTAACACTACTTGGCAACCTTTTGATAGACTGGATGTCTTGGATCCTATATCATTTGGTGCATTTCCATTACCCCTAGAATTGTGCAAAACTTAAATATCATAATAAAAATAGTGATGGAAACACCTACATTTCAATAAACTTAAAATTTTGGAAAATCATTTTGTATGATTTTCAGACATGTCCACATGACCAGTTCACTTCAGACAGGAGCAGACTGAGCTTGCATGCTTTTAATGTTGATCTCCTCAAAGTGGAGTTTGAAATCAGATCAAATGATTTCACAAGAATTGTGAGATAAGCAAGTCTAGACTTAACAAGAATAATGGCTCATACACCAAAACAGTGGAAACACCTGCAAGTAGCAATTATACTTTGTAGATTTGTAGAACTTTGCAGAATCTTAGCAATACCCCCTTTATTTTGTGGGGACTAAAGACAAAGACAAGATCATTATCTTTACTGCTTTTCTAGAGTTACTTCTTTTCTAGTAATAAAATACCTCTTTGTGTTTGTATTTGTGTCTATTTCAGGCTGTCATGAAATTGGTCACATTGATCAGTATTGGTAAAGATAGAGAAGTAAAGATAGAGAGGAAAGATAACGACTGGTAAAGATGTGAGAAATAATTCATTCAACATATGTTTATAACTGAGTGTTGACTTTGACAGAATCTTTCCTTCGCATCTTGTTTGGCTCAACCTCAACAACATGCTCTCTAAGGGGAGTGGTGCAGGTATAATGTCAGTCTTGCACCTCTCCCATCTTTGCTTCCTCTATCTGTTGATTTCCTCACTCTTTTCCAGCCAAGAATACCAGTTTATATCTATGTATGGAATCATCAAACAAAAGTGAGCTTCACATCCCATCAGGTAAAGAAGGCATGCCCGGGCACTTCTAAGAGCCTCCCAAAGATGCCTGTTTTAAGTCCTCACAAGAAAGCTGCCTCTCATTGAAGTTCAAATGGATAGCTCTCGGGCACAAGCTTTCCAGGGGGGAGGGAGGGAATCTTGCTCACCTCTATACCAAACTCACACATCCTACCAGGGAGCTACATGAGGGAGAGAAAAAAAAAATTAAAAGTGAAGCTCATGGGTAAAGCAACTGATTCCTTCTTCTCTGTCTCTCAAGTAGCCCCCCATCTCCTTTTATCACCCAACCACCCTCTCCGCCCCCATCCCCTCAAGCTGCTATTGCAATGTCAACAAAATTGGGGCTGGGAATGTGGCCGTCTGATGAAAATCAGCTTGCTCAATGGGATCCTCACATGAAAAGAACAGCCCCTGAGCACAGATATCCATATCTATCGTTATGAGCCCAATCTATCTTGAAAATGAACTAATTGTCAAGTTATTGGTGCCTTGTTATCCACACTATGCCCCAGCTGAATGGTCTTCCGCCATGAGGACTTGCCATTGAATAGTGACAATTAAACTACAAAGGGCTCGATTACAACTCTGCCACTTTGATGAGGGAACAGTAATTCGACCAATACCAAACCTCATGAGCTCCTCAGGGTTAAACATTTTGGGGGAAACAGTGTTAAGCTGTATCAAATTAAGACAGAAGGGGGACGTTCATTTAATAGCTTGAAACTCCCAATCTCCAGCTAAATTTCTTTTCCCATGAGCCTTTGCCTGCTGCGCCCCTCCTCCTTCCCTGCAGTGAGGCCTAATTTTCCTGTTTTCACCAAGAAGATTTCACGGTTCACAAGATCAAAAGCTTGCATAAGCTCTGTGTTTGTTTACATCAGCCTACACCCTGACAAATAAAGCGATGCTGACTATCTTTCTCTTTCGCTTCCCTGGCTTTCACTCGTCCGCCATCACACATGACCTCCCACCTCCGCTTGCAGAAAATGCTCTGCTCTTTTTTTTCCCTCCTTCCACCACTCCCAGGTGGGTGACAAGATCAAGGAACCCATTGCTTTTAGCTGCTTGGTCTATATTCATGATGCGATTCTGAGGAGTTTACAGCTGAAGCTGACACTAAACTTGGATCCTCTGGAACAGCGTCGCTGTCTGTGACAACTTCTTCTCTGTCTCCATGCGGTGCATTTAGACACAGCCCAAATGAGGTCCTTTGACATTTCAAATGGAAGTGTGACAAGAGGGACAAAAACAACCACCAAATCAACACATGAATAAGTAATCTGTTTGCCTTTTCAGTGTCCCATTTTGACAAACCACAGCCCATCTTTCCTGAAAGATGTCTGTGATTCATTTAGAGCTGAGCTGTTTTGAATCAACATATCTCTTTGATGTTTGGCTGAGGTTTGACTCGTCTTTATAGTTCTATTGTTTAATAAGTTCCCACTGATTTGAGTCCCTTAACCAATAAAAATCAAATATCATGCAAGGAAGCAT
Organism: Karalla daura; assembly: GCA_029224185.1. Taxonomy (NCBI): domain Eukaryota; kingdom Metazoa; phylum Chordata; class Actinopteri; order Chaetodontiformes; family Leiognathidae; genus Karalla; species Karalla daura. Next base: position 16,242,901 of record CM055189.1, read on the forward strand.
CTTGAAGAAACTTGAACAAACATGGAAATGACATATTGCAATAATTTGTTTGTGTTAAAATCTTTCCACACTTCATTGCCCTCTGACCTTAGATGGGCAAGTAGAAAGGGAGGGTTATGCAGAGGCTCCATTCGCTGCATTTCTGGACTTTTATGCCAAATACATTTTATTACACACAGTCAAATGAAAGCATGATATTGCAGAGAAATGTTGAGATACCAGATATACTTCCAGTACATTTCAGTACCACATCTGTTAGTACAAAATATGTTTGTCTATCATCACTCAGTCTCTTTTTCTTTGTGGTGTCTCTTTTCCTCCACCCGCTAATTATGAAGAATTTGTCACATGGCTCAAACCAAATGTTCCTACAAAGACCTCAGCTAGTCACTTACAATGTCAAGTCATTGTTGCATGCAGATGACGGAAAATGCAGTGCATTTCTGCGTCCTGTGTGGCTTTAGTTTGCTAATATGGGGTTTAATATATTAATCATATAACATAAGCAATTAATGCATATGTACATATTAATATGTATTCATACAAGTATTGATTAAGTCAGCCAATATTTTTTCAGAGCTGAATGCCCAGAAAATGTGCAAAACTGTGTCATAGCTGTTGTAGATAAGCAAGGAGAGTCAAGTGTCTGGCAAGAGTTTCATTTTTTAACTTGGCTATGTGGATCTGGGGTGCTGAGGCTGATGAGGTGCAGGCTGTTAGAGCATTTTCTATAACTGAAAGTGTTGGGCTCTAGAATCAGACTGGGCCATAAGGTCATTGTAAGACTGCAGCAGGTCTTTTCTCCCCAGAGCAGATACAGATGTTTGCTCCTGCAGGGAAAAGATGAGGTGCACTCTGAACCTTTTTGATGAATGGCACCTTGGACTTCAGTGTGCTTGTGTTTTAGATTTATGACAGAGGATGAACCACAATTGAGGTTTGAGGAGATAAAAAGACTGGGTAGGACAGTCCCTGTGGTAGGAGATGAGAGATACATGACAGTCACATTCATTCATGGCTGCTGTGATTTGGTTTGCAAGCAAAACACCCAACATCACCAGAGATTTCAGCTGTTACAGAGTACAGGAGACACAGTGTGTGAATAGGATGTGATGATCTGGTGACAGTGCTGAGGCTGATTGATAAAATTAAGAACATCTGAGTTGTCAAGGCTCCTCTTTGGGCTCTCCAGTCACACCCATGGACCAAAGACAAAATGGACAGGAAAGAGGAGACAAATACACACAGTGATGAGAAAGTTAAGTCATTTAAGCCCATCCAATAAATATATCAATGATTAGTAGCTATGATTTTTTTTTCAGTTGAGTCCAAAAATGATGACACAACACCGTGTTGCGATTTTTTTCCATGTCAGCTACGATCAGCTTGGAGAACTGCACACTTTTTTGTCCATTGAAACCATCTGTAGTCAAATGATTTGATGTCCCTCAGAATCAAGAACAAGTGCTTCCTTATGACCTTGTAATTTGTGCTTTGATGTTCAACAATCACAGAGGGAGAAATCAATCAAAGGGGACAGAGCAAGGGTGTCTGACTCATTTTACTTTATGTCATACAACTGTGTTTGATCTCGAGTCTGCCAAACCGGTAAAACACCTCCATCATGTATTTACCTTGATTGCAAACTAAAGACCCCAATTTTGGAATGAGCAACATATCCATCTGACAACCAGAGGGCACATGCTTTGTCAGAATATGCTGTGGCAATTCTCTTTTCATTTTATTCAAATGATTCAGCCAGTCTGTAATGTACAACACAAATGCAAGGTCCTGCAGCCATTTCCTCTCTGTATTCCTGCCACTGTTTCTTTTCTCATACTCCACAAATGGTCCAATTTCCTCTCACAGAAACACATCAGTAGGGCTCCTCAGTTTAACCACCTGACTTCAGTGCATAGTCCAGAGAAAAACAGAAAAAAACATGGATGTCCTACATTTTCCAGCCCATTCTGTCGGTGTGGGTGTATGCCTGATCCTATCTGCTCATTGATAATGCTCCATCTGTTACCAAGGCGGCATCATCTGCCAAGACCATCCTAACCCTGTCCAGTACTGCAGTGAGGGTCAAAAATGCCCCAGCTTGCTGCTCACCCACAGTCTCATCAACAGTTTCATTATCCTTGTGCTTTATTGGCTGTGAGCACACCAAGCAGAAGTGTGTCTTATTGAAAAATGGAATAATGACTTTAAACTGAGACTATTATCTCAAGTACTGCAGGTGAAAACAACACATCATATATTATCACTGACTCACGGTATTCCAAAATGTGAGTGTATTTAAGGGTGGAGATTCCTCCCTATAAATCCAGGCCAACAGGTCCAATAAATTCACAGAAATCCTTTACCTCCCACAATCTGTGGAAATTACGAGGTTCTTGGATGATAATGCTTCCCACAGTGGATGTTAAATGTGGTCTTGAGCAGATTACAAGCCAAAGGTGTGCAAAGGAGAATGGAATGCACCCCCACCCCTAACTCCTACCCTCACCCCTAAAAGGCAATTGGACAATCATAGACTTATGTGGGTCAGGTCTGGCACACCTCAGAGACCAAAGAGGGAGCAAATGAAACTAAGTACTGGCTTTGGTTCTCATGAAGACCCCATAATGGTGAAACCAGTCCCAGAAGTGGAGGTGCTCAAGGTACACAGGGTGAGAGTTCAGCCGACACAGTGTGCAGTGCTGTGTGTGAAAAGGGAGAAAACACACATCTACAACCTTCAGTGAAGCATAATCAAATCACATAAAAGTCCTTCAGAGGGCAATGTGTTGTGTCTGTGTTTCCTCCATATTTCTATCCAGACACATGCAGTTCCTATTTTATTTCAAGGAAAAGTCTAAGTCTTCCTGCCTGTGGAGGAGTCAAATGTGAAGATAATTATGAGAATGTGTTTCCCTCTGCTCATCGCAGGAAACAAACAGTTCGACTCTGAATTTAACTCAACAAACAAGAACCATATGCTCGTCTTTCCTCTCCCGTCATCCCGTTCCACCACCCTCTTTCCATGAGAAACATGTAAATACTAAGACCCAGAAACACATGTGGTTAGTCATAAAGCTGCAAATGTAACTCCCCCCTTCCCCGTTTTTCTTCTTCCCTCTCGTCTGCCCCCAGCCTCGACCTACTCACCCAAGAAAGAAACCCACAAGAAGGAGGTAGAAGAGGAGAGAAGCAAAGGAACAGGAAAACAACAACAACAAAAAAAAGAACAAAGAGTGTTGGAGGGGATCACAGCATTGGGTAACAGACTTAATTGCTGTGTGTGTGAAAAGCAGAGGAGAAGAAGCTGGCGACAGGGAGCAAGAAGTAAATAGAAAAGAAGAGACAAAGCTGCTGTGGGCAGACAGCACAGCCTCTTGTCATGCCAGAGTGGATATGTCTGCCCATCAGCAAGTGGCATGTGAGATGAAGAGCGCAAACATGTGGAAATATTGCCATGGCAGTGCAGTCTTCGCACAGAGACAACTGAATTACACAGCTGTCTGTCAACTTGCTAAGACATGGGCAGATTTGCAGAGGTCGCCATTTTGCGCCTGCAACTTTCTACCCAACTCATCCAACTAAGTCTCTTCCCATCATCATGGCCGATTAGCCTAATCGTTTGTGCTACAGGGGTAGTTATCTTCTTGGGTGTTAGATGAAAATGGCTTGCAGCTGGGTTGTGTACAGCTCAATCTCTAACAGGTGCTGGGCTCTGTGGGTAAAAGAGTAAACAATGGTGGCTAAGCCCTGAGCTTTGCCAGGCAGAGCGTCAGTGATGGGAAACAGTCAGACTCCAGGGCTCACACGCCCACAACCCAGGTGGTTTTCTGTGGTTCATTTAGGCATGTGTAAACTCTTGGTGTGGTTTCACTTGTTTTGGATGGTGAAAATCCATGAAAAAGGGTAGTTTAGATCACTTAAAGCCACTAAATGACAAATGTGGTTTTCATCTTAGTTGCTAGCCAAAAAGAAAAAACAAAACATGATTTAAGGCTTTTATAAAATGAACAGATTTTTCATAAATCATTGTGTTGACTGAATGATGAGTCTTCTGCTTCACCTTTACCTCTCCTCTTCATAGAAAGGCAGTTCCGCTGGAGTCACGTGACCGTGTCACATGATGGAGACTAGTTTATATCCCTGTGGTCCCGGGGAGGCCTCCAAACCCAGAGTGGCCTCACCACATTTCCCACAACCGTCTGGGGAATGGACTGTGGACCTGAAGGTATGTGTGAGGCACAACACTAAAGCACTGAGGCTGTCTTAGGATAAAAGCACAGAGAAATTCCCCAGTTTCTAAAAACAAGCTCAGTTCAATATTGTCTGTGGCAGCCACACCCAAGCAAGACAACAAGTACGGATGACAATGTCTTTTCACTCCTGCAGGTCCTCTGTGGATCATGCTGGGGTCCTGTCACATCAAATGCTTTTTGAAATGAATTGCTCATTTTGTGATCCGTGGTGTATAGTATATGCATGGAAAAAAGTGTGTATGAGTATGAGCAAAAGAAACTATTGACCGCTGAAGCTATTTCCTAATGCTCTTAGTGTTGTTAGATGTCAGCATCATGTTGCACATTGCACAGTTGGTATGAATATATCGAAGAGCGAAACTGTAACAAATCTCACGTCAAATAAACATGTGATGATAACAAATAAGTAACTTGGAAAGATTGCTCACTTTTGGTTTTTCACAAAACCGAACCTTCTAGTTGTTGAAATCCCCTATCTCTTCCCCCAGCTCGTATAGGGCGAAGGTCACCAGTCCATCACAGGGCACACACACTATTCACTCTCCCATTCACACCTAGGGACACATCTAACTGACCTGAATAAAGGTTTTAGACTGTGGGAGAAAATGACAATTCCAGGAAACACAGCAATATGCAATCTCCACACAGAATTTGATGGGATTGAGACACAAACCCCAAACCTTGCTATGTGGCCATTTGCCAGATATATACGTATACGTATATTTTGTATTTTCTGGGGGCTCAATAGCCTAGTCTAGCTTAGTTGATTCAACTCAGAAACTTGCCATGTTTGATGTTTAGATATTTGACTTGAACTATGTTATGAGCTATGAACTGTCTTTCATCAGCATCACATAGTAAAAAGAGATGACTACATTCCCTCCAACCAGCAATACTCCTCACAGAGCTGAAATATTCTTGACTCAAGAGCCACCTCTGTTCATGCAGAGGTTTGGAATAAGAATGAATCACTGCTAATATTTTTGGACAGTATAATGAAGAGGAATGGCATCTACCTATTATCTTTTTTATCTTAACCATGTTGTGGGAGTTTGCTGGTCTACAGGTCTCCAGAGAACACAGGGCAAGAGCAGGAAAAACACTTTGACAGGTCCCCAGTCCATCATGAGGCACACACACCACTTGCCTTCACACTTACACCTACAGACAATTCTGAGTCTCTTATCGGCCAGGAGGAAAATTGGACTTACTTTAGGAAAGTTGTCTTCTCACAGGGAGAAACATGCAACCTCCGCATAGACATGCTATACTGGGATTTAAGCAAGAGAAAACTTCTGCCGTCTATTCAAGATTTTAAGGTTAACTTTTGCCAAGAAAGAGCTCCTAATTTATGTAACAACTTAGTGTGGACCAGCATGTTATTTCAGTTATGTTGTATATGCATGCTGTATTAAAAACTCTGTCCATAGGCTCCTTACTTCCCCTTAACTTCCAGTAGTTACATTTTAAAGGTCTCTACATGGTCCCACATGGACCACTTGCACCCAAAAGTCTGGGTTTGCTCACAAATCCATTCCTCAAACTCATGACTAGACTTCCATGGATGCTGTGTGGTGTTTGTTCAACAGTTTGCCCGACCTAGATACAATTCATTGACATAAGTATGTTTAGCTTCAAAGTTCTATCTGACCCCAAACTCCAAGCCAGTCCTCTGTTGCTGTGCTGACCAGAATGCAATGTAGGCCACTGTGTTAACAATGGTAAACATTTTGCTGGTTCCAAGCATTCATGTGAAAAACCACAACACCTTAATTCATTGTATTTTAAGAAATGCCTCTCCCAATACCCATCAGCATAGAAGAAAAGACAAGTGTCTGATGGATTCCAAATACACCACACACCCTCCAAACTGAGGCCACAGGCGAAGGCTTTCGAGGGACTGCATTCCAATGGGTCACTCAGGAATGTGGACAAAGTTGCGTGCCGCAACAAACTCGTGTTATCGGATCATTTGGCCATTCTTGAGTTCTAAACAATGGCGGTCCGGGTGGTGGTCGGTGTAGACCAACTCCAGACCACATGGCATAATTCTATCTCTGTTCCTCTTCTCGAGATCTGAGACAGATACCGTCCTGTGGTGTTTACTGACGAAAGAACACTGCTATATGGAGCTGTGGTTCACCCATCTGTAAATATGGCCCTTGCCAGCCAAATTGTTCCCCTTGTTGACAGTGGTTTGGGCCCAAAGTTCTGTCTTGCCCAAAGAACACAGACTTCCCTTGGGGGTGGTTTGAGACCCGACAGGGGGTAGTTAGACAAAATAGATAATGTCTGTCCATTTCTGACACAGAGCTGGCAGAGCTAGAGAGAAAAAGAAAGAGACGGATGGATACTCCAAAAATAAATGAACAACAGCCATCCAAAAACAGTACTCTTAAATCAGAGCAGAGAGGGCCAAAAATCTAGTTTACGCTCTTTATCCTTTGAGTTAGTGCAGCTTCTTATATAGTTTGTCATTATACTATAGGCAAAGAACTTCTGTGCATGAAAGAAGCATCCACAATCACTCACTGCAAACTGGGAAAGTTGACCAAACTTTTATTGTGGTGGACATTCTTCAACCACAGACAGCGATCAACATCCTTTCTTAGGTTTGACAAATGCAGCATTTCCATTTGTTGAAGATGAATATTAAACCAAAAAAAAAAAAAAAGAAAGCCAAAAAACACTAATGAGAGATTTAATGTTCTCATCTGTAATGTTTTGTGGTTGTGGGCCTAAGTGCAGAGAGCAAGACAGTTGGGAATCACTCCCTGATATCTTCAGGAAAGCGTCCATGGCTGAGGTGGCCTTGAGCAAATCATCTAATTATTGTGAACATAGTGGCCTATATCACCATGTGTCACTAATCACTGCTGGATAAAATGCTGTGACCACATTTTCCCTTGTGGGACCAAAAGACTGAATGTTCTCTCCAGGTCAGTGAGGGTTTTCTCTGTGTAATTGTAGTACAAAAACATCCACATTGAGGTTGATTGGAAAGTCTAAATTTCCTCAAGATTTGAGTACGAGAATATCTGGTGTATGTGCATGTGCCCTGTAAAGGACTGGTGATCTGTTCAAGGTGTATGTCCTGCCTTGTGCCTAGTGACCACTAGACCACAGGAACTTTTTTTTTTACATAAAGCAGATCAAAAAAATAAAATAAAATACATTTAGGGTCTCAAATTGCTCATGTCTTCATATCTGCCTTGTAGCATTTTCATTTTCTTAGATCACAGAACACAGCAGTGTAGTAAAACAAGGATCAGGAAAGTATATCATGCTGTGAGATCGTGTTGCTTGCTGACAGATTTCTTTAAGCTCTTATAGCATTTCCTAGGAAACATGTACATAAGCATTTGCAGAGGGGATAATCTTATGTTCTGTCCATGGCTCCACAATATTCATTTACGCAACAAACAATACAAAATATACAAAAAAGAAAACAAAAAAAGCATGGTGATTATTATTCAATCTATTTTAAGCGTTTTCTGTGCACATCATCTCACTCAAGCAGATCTGTTTTTGGGGAGAGTCAGTATGAAAAGTGAAAAGTCTTGCTCAAAAGCATGCCAGTCAAGGTTATGTTGAATGTAGATGTGTAGATGTTCAGTCCAGATAGCAGAAACCCCCACAACACACTCACACCCCTATACACTTCACCCTCACAACAGAATGACAGACACAAGATAGTTCAGGGGAACTGGAGAAGATAAGTAAACTTGAATACACAGCAGAAAGAGAGAGAGAGAGAGAGAGAGAGAGAGAGAGAGAGAGAGAGAGAGAGAGAGAGAGAAAGAGAGATCTCCAGCAGCGCTAGCCGAATGAGGATCAAGGTGGTTTTGGATGAGTTTCAGAGGTAAGCTGCAGTTAAAGCCCCCAGCTTGGACCGTTCACACGCAAATACCAAACCCCACCACAAACATCATGAAACACAAGACAACATTCAGGTGTTGGGTGACAGGAGGGAGGTCGGCATCCGCTGTTTGGGGTTTGTTTCAAGAATGCAAATGCGCTATCACGTGCGGTATTCGTCCATGCCGTGGATATTCTTAGATTGCATGTTAACAAATGATTTCCACCACAGTGAGGGTCCCCCGCGTGGCCAGTGGTGACAACATTTTCCTACATTATTAACACAGTGGTGAGGTGGGCCATTGTTTACACAGGGCACAGAGGTCAAAACATGGCTTAGGTATTATTTGTTAGTTGATTTGTGTTTATGTCAAAGTCGGAATAAATAATTGAAACAGTCTTAAAAAAACACAATCTGCTATGCAAACACGCATCTAAAGGTCATTTGAACTTTTCATTTCCATTAATGGTAGAAACAGTATGTTATTACCCAATAAACCACTTATGGATAATGCTTAAACAGATCCACTCGTAATGTTTATTTTTGCAAAAAATGTACATTACATTTAAAGCTGCTAGAATCAATATTATGATGTTGGATCATAGATTTTGTGTAATGTAAAAGCTAATGCTGGATTGATTGTTCAAGCCAATGGTTCAAGCCAGCAATTTCAGTGTTTTCTCTCACTCACCTTGCTTCCAGTAATAGCAGCAGGAACTTTTTTTAATCAGAAAATATTAAGTCAGTCACCGTACGCTACTAAAAAACCAAACATCAGACTCAAAATAACTTTTTGGTGCCCTTTATGAACCTTCTGGACTTGACCGAAAGTCAGCTCTTCAGTCTTGAATGTGCAAATGTTTAATCACTGGGATGATCTGAAATGTTTTGAAGTCAACAGTTGTACTGAAAATCCTATAACACAAAAAAATCTCTATTGTGTCCAGACCAATGAATCCCTCCCAATGCTGTGTTACCATTAGATGACAGAGGTGTTTGTTAAAGAAGGTGAGGGTGAATGTGTCTCAGTCAGTTTGGATTATTCCACAGGTAAACAGGTTCACTGGTAAGTATTGCTAGTATCATCACCCATTCAAAAGCTCAAAAGGATGTAGCAAGCTTCAACATATTGTTGTGTGATTGTTTAGAGGTTATAAGCTCAAAAACACTTGTAACTCTGTTTTGAATTCAGACTTTTGTGTGGCCAGACAGTGGGTATTTGAATCCTTTGGTCTTTCGATGTAAATGTTTAACATGGCAATCGCCTCTTGATGACTGCCAGCCTCCCATCAAGCCATCCAAGCCGTCTCCTCTCTGTTGCTCGTGCTCCGGTCATTAGAGGAAATGAAAGTGAACAATCCTACCAGCTTCTCTCGCTCTCACTTTCTTTCTCTCAGTTCAAGCCTCCTATCTGGCACTGGGTTCCAATGTTTATGCATTTACCGAGATTGCTGGCGGGATTGTCAGAGAAAAAGGAGGGTTTATTTTTTTTTCCTTTTCTCTCTTTCTCTTTTTTTTCCTGTGCAATCTCTTGCCTTCAGAAACCATTAATGCCCATTCAACATCAACATCAAGGCACGGCTTTGATGTCTATTCTGGCAACAGACCTCTTTCTTTCTCTGCTGCCTGCTGCTCTCTCTGTCTCTCTTCTCCTCTCTATCCCCCTTTATCCCTTCCTCTTCCCTTCGCTCACTCTTTACGGTTACTGTACAATCAAATAATTAAACGGATTGTCGACAAAATGATTTTACCTGGCAATTAAATATGCAAAGCGAGGCAGCGAGTGGTGTATGAGAAGGCGATTAAAAAGAGGCCCACTGCAAATCTACAAAGGCTTCAGCAGCACAATAGGCAGCAGCCCCTGCTTGCCTCGCACACTAGCTTAGCCTGGGGAGTGACTGGTGCCTCTTTATACCAGTCTCACACAGCCATGTTTACAATAGCCCCGACCATGCAATGCCAATTACCACAATGCAAGGAAGGGATGAATGCCAGGGTTTGGAGGGAAGACAGCGATGAAGGTATGAGAAATATGAGGTGTGCGCCATTGATAAAAAAAAAGATTCTTTGTGCTTCAAATTTCAGTTCAAGGAGTCAAAAATCAAGTTTCCTGTGGAGGCAGGAACTTCAGAACCTGTGTATAACCTGCGCTGCACTTCAACAAAGCACCTATTAGGACTGGAATGCCACTGAAAGGCTGGGAGAAGATAGCGTAAAGGTGGGGGGGGGCTCCTGATGTGCAAGCGAGGGAATGCGACAGTCAATGTCCATCTATCAACGCTTCAGTGGGGAAAAATGCAAGCAATTTTCCTGGATAGGTTTCCCTTCAAAGCCGGAGCCCCAAGAGGCTGTAAAAATAGAGTTGGGGAGAGGTGGGGGAGGAGGGGGTGGGGCTGGAAGGGTGGAGGGTTACACCTGCCCCGTTCCAGACAGTTCAACAGAAACTAGCTGGTTCAGGCTGATTAAACCCAGCGCATTGTAAAGTTAAAACCATGGGAGAATTGATTTTCAGGTCGAGGGGAGTATGTAATGCATTGATTATGTGTTGAAGTCTGAACACGCCGCGCCTTTGGTGAGAGGAGCCTGGAAATTAATCTGCTGTTTGCGGCGCTAAAAACACAAACTCTTCACACGTTTTTTGAGGCAGAGAAAGGCAGCGCGTACGTGCTTTAAGAGAGAAAAACCTACAGCATCTCGCAGATGTGACAAGCACTGGCGGCTTGTCTGCTTTTCTCTCCCCTTCATGCCGCGTTGCCAGCACCAGCTACCAGGGGAGAAAGAAACGAGAAAATCATTTTGTGGGAAGTGAAAGCTTGTCACTAATGACTGTTGTTATCTCTGTTACATGGCTACCTCTGCTTTGCGTTTTTTTTTTAAGTCTCTTTTTATGTCAACAATTTGAATTGAGCCGTGCAAGTGAGCGAGCCTGCGCGCAGCCGACGGCGCGCTCTCCACGCCGCTGAATTATTTCCTCGTATTAAGCGTTTTTTTTTTTTTTTTTTTTCCGCCGTGCCGCTGAAATAAAGCCAGATAATTGAGGCAAACATGGCTCGGCCCTCTGATGGGGGATGCAGGGTGCTTCATTAATGTTTGTGTTGACTGTCAGAGAGTAGCGCTGGTCCTCATTGCTCTCTAATAGGACCAATTAGCCCATGCCCCCATTTCCATGCTTAATGTCTCCCCATTTAAGTGCTGAATACAGAACACGCACATTTACCCACTGAGGGGCCGTGATGCATCAAAAGGTTACAGGCTTTTAGTGATTCCTGTTTACACTGTGAAATAACAGCGCGCATTCATGAATTTAAACTTCTCGGCTAAGCGCTGGGTGTTTTCCATGCTCTGCCCGGCTGTTTGTGGAGCTGCCGTCTGCACTGTGGCCGGCGTTTGACCTGAGTGCGACAATGAATTTGGACATTTGAGTCGTCAACGAGGCCGCTGGATCCAAACGACAGGATCGCATCTCCCTCGCCCTCGTCTTCGCTGTGATGTGATCACATGTGTACTGTAACTCCCTCGCCGCCATATCATTAGAACATCTCACGTTCTTGACTACAATGAGAGACCCCGAGGTGAGACGCCAGGTGCGAAGCTGTCAGGAACAATACTTATTAGCGCTGGGCAACAGGTATATACATAGACCTGTCACACACAGACAATTCTTATTTCCACTGTCCAATATTTCTCCACTGTCGCCAGCAGCCTGCTCGTATGTGGGCGTTGTTGGGCTCTGTTGTTTTCTTTTTATTAATGTTTAATAAGGGTGCAGACCAGCTCTGATTAAAAGTGTCTCGTGTTCAAAGTGTGTTGAGATAATATGGTTATGAGTTGGCACTTTAATTTGAATTTTTAATGACTTCTACCACATGAATATCACAGCAATAAGTTCCTGGGTTTAAATCCAGGTCGGACCAAGGACCTTTGTTTGCATGGATTCCCTGTCTCTACATAGGATATATGGTTTCCTCCCACATCAAGAAACATGTATGTTGAGGTTGATTTTGAGGCCATTCATTCCTCTGAGGTGTGTGTGAGGTGTATGTGTGTGTGTGTACATGTGATGGACTGGATGCCAGTTCAGAGTGCATTCACTGTCTTATGTGCACTGGAGATCCAGTAGACCCGCACCACACACTTTGGGTACAAAGCAAGTGAAGACAATAGACGGATGGATTTATCATTCTATCCACCAGATCCAAACAAAGTTATTTTTGGATGACTTACACTGTATAATGTCTCACATTCTTTATTACTGAGACATTGAGGTTTAAGATAAGGTGGGAAACAGAGTGATTCTCAGTCGTGCTGAACAACCTGTCCCATATTTCCAGTTGCAAGCTTATATCAGTGTGTTGTGTCTAATGTGGTTAGCAGCACATTTGCCACGTTTACTAGTATCCCTTGATCTATCTGAGCCTTGTGAATGTAAAATTTGCTATAGGTCTTTTTTTCTACATGCTTACTTCCTATTGTTCAGACATACTGGAGAGCGCTATGAGTCCAGACTCAAACCGTCATTTCCTTGATGTGCACGTAAGAGTACAACTCTCCCTCGATCTCTAGATGAGAAATGAAAAGAGCTACCGCCTATATGTGTCTTTTGAGTCTCAGACGTGCTGTTAAAACATGGTCAGTTTGTACAATCACAAAAGAAGCGATCACGGGCACACAAGCTTTCATTTGAAAAATATAAAACTTTAATAAAGGCTACATCTCTCAATAATTACAATAATTATAGGTCCATGTAAATCTTTAAATGAAACTCTTTATATAATGTATAATTTACAGTTTAGATAGAATGAAACAACTCAAAAAAAGGCTGTGGTGTAAAAACAAAACAAAACAAAAACAAAAAACATGATTACAGGATATTATTAAAAGCATAAAAATATCTTTTCAACATAAAACCCTTCTGAAAACCAAGGGATATATATTAAAACCCTGAAACAGGGTAGCACATGGTATGGCATCCATGTAGGCACAGGTGCTGTACTCATAAAACACCAGCGATAGTGTACGTTGTTCTTATGTATGTGTGTGTGTGTGTACATACGTGTATGCATGTGTGTGTGTGTGTGTGTGTGTGTGTTTGTGTATGCAATGTGTGCACCACATGTGTCAGTATCCATACTTCAGAATGCATAATTACAATGTATACAGAAGCTCTGCTATATACGATGTTACTGTAACAACATTCAAAGGATATCGGAGCCATAATTCTTCAGAGTTCACTTTGTTTGTGTGTTTTGTGTGTGTGTGTGCGTGTGCGTGTGCGTGTGCGTGTGTGTGTGTGTGTGTGTGTGTGTGTGTGTGTGTGTGTGTGTGTGTTTTGACACACTAGCTCCTCGAGAAGTCATTCTCGGTGACCCAAACTGGTTCTTGTTAGCACAAGTTAATTTGGTGCGCCGGCTGTAAACACTGCCATTATTAGATGGTACGACTTGTGCTCCAGGTCTCCTCTCTGCGTGCATCTGCAACTAGTTTCTCTCCCGCCCCCCCCCCCCCGTTCCCCCTGTGCAATGCCTGGTTTACAAACAAAGGCACAACAAAAAAGATTGAGCTCTGTCTCCGGACTGAGACAAATAGGGTGGGAGGGAGCGAGGGAGGGAGGGAGCGAGGGAGGGAAGGGGAGAACGTGGGAGGAGAGGACATACTAGTGTGACAAACTTAACATTACAAACTATCAGCAGCATATAAGACTGGGATTGACCATTAAAATAGTGGAGGGAGTGCGCCTCGGAGTTGTCAGGTCGGGTCAGACGGGGCTACAAGGCTATGGGAGGTGCTAGGCTAGTGTCACGTCCTTTGCGTCAAAGGAAAAGAAGAACAAACGAGAACAATCACTAAACAATATCACCACAGTATTCTCCCAACATTCAAAGCAGCTTGCCCATTGGCTGGAAACGGGGGACGGGGGACAGGGGACGGGGGACGGGGGACGGGGGGGGGAGAGAGAGGGACACAGGTTTAAGAAGCCTTGGGGAGGGACGACAGGGAAAAGGAGTTCAATAAATACTTAATAAAAACTTTCAACTCAGGACAAAAAAAGCATCTCTAGAGAACACATGTATACATGCATACACGCACGTATGCATGTGCACGTGTACAGAGGTTTTTGTGACGACGCTGGAGCGGAACATTAAGAGCAGGTAGGTGGCGCTGTGGGCCCGCCCGCTCCTCGCCCTGGGCCGGGACGCCGGCCCCAGCGCCCAACCCTCAGAGTCTCTCGTTGTGGCGAAACAGTCATCTCCATCATCTTCAGTGGTTATATTCAAGAAGAGGAGGGGTCTGCCCCCCCCACACACCCCCACCCCCGCACACACTGGCCTCCGATCCTCCTCCTCCTCCTCCTCCTCCTCCTCACGTTGGTCTCGCAACGTCTCTCGCGTGGTTTCCCGTGCGTTTCTAAGGCTGATTGGTTGATAGAGTCAGGGAGGCTCGGCACCTCCTCTGGGTTCGGCATACTTCATTGGCTCGTCTTCCTTCAATCACTCCTCACTTGTGCTGGATATATTAACTCTGTTTAGCTTAATATTAAGGAATAGAAAACAAAACGAAACGAAACAAAACAAAACAAAAAAAAACAAAACAAGGAGTCTAGAGTGTTTTCTTGTTAATTACAGAGTCTCTCGCTCAAGTGTTTTTCGGGACAGTTTAGCTTTTGGTCGGGCGGGGAAGGGAAGGGCTGTTGGCAACGACGTGGCTTTTTCTCAGTCCATCCTCTCCACTTTGCCCAGGACTTTGCCCTCATACATGGGCAGCACGGCGGCATCCTCCCACACCTCCTCGAACACGGCACCACACTCAAACTCATCGCTGGCTTTCTTGAAGTAGTACCTGAGGAAGCACAGGAAGAGGGAGAGAGAGGTCTGTGATTAGAAAACCTGCGAGTCAAACAACCAGAGAGAGAGAGAGAGAGAGAGAGAGAGAGAGAGAGAGAGAGAGAGAGAGAGAGAGAGAGAGAGAGAGAGAGAGAGAGAGAGAGAGAGAGAGAGAGAGAGAGAGAGAGAAACAAAGTGCAGCAAAAGTGAAACTGACAGAGTGGCAGCGGGAGGGCATCTGATGCGTTCGGCTGCGTTTTTAAACTGCCTTAAAAAGGCGCCTACAATGCCGCTGCCGCACACAGGCTCGCGCACAACTCCCTTTAGTCCAAATCAAACACAAACACACACACTCTGCGAGCCAGAAATGGATCCTGCTCAAAACAACTTAGTCATAGCCTTCAATGCCATCCCTGCGCACTTCAAAGGCAGAGCCTGACTCCACATCACACCGCTGCACAAACAGAGCTGAACCCTCCGCTAAACACTCCCTGTGATAATTCAAGCTGCTCGAAACACACTCTGTGTGTGCGTGTGTGTGTGTGTGTGCGTGCGCGCGTGCGTCCATGTGTGCTCCTCTCCTCATCCACTTGTTCATCTTGACTGCCGGCCATTCTGCAGATGCCTATCTGTCCTGCGAGGTCTTATTAAAGTTGAAGGGTTAATTAGAGGCTGTCCCAGGGCCCCCTCCTCTCGTTCCTCGGCCCGTGCCCCCCCCCCCCCTCTCTCCCCTCCGCCCCCCCCCCCCCCCCCCTCCCTCTCCGCGTCTCCATGCCTTCTAATTGGGCTGGCTGTCAAATGAGGGGTCTCTCTGTCACACAGGTTGACATTTCAGGTGCCTGAGAGTCTGCCTGCCACGGCGAGGGCACACTCCGCTGCTCGCGCAGAAATGCGTGCGCGGCCCGCGTCTCGCTCTCACGCACATCGACACTGGGCGCCGCAGGCGGGCGCGCACACACCGCCTCTCTCACACACACACGCACGCGCACTTTCGGGCAGCTCTCCGATCGCCAGCGGAGAACAGAGGGGGAGAGAGAGAGAGAGAGAGAGGGAGCTGGGAAGTGGAGCGCAGGCTTTCCCTGGCTGGGTGAGTGGGTGTGACAGGTTGGATGCGGGCCGAGCCCGAGGGGCTGTATCACGGGTGGGGGGGGGGGCGAGCTCAGACGCCCTCCTGGAGGTCACAGGTCACCTCGCTAGCCCACTCTTCTCCTTCTCTCAAGCAGAGATAACTCCGAGGGCTCGCTGGGCCCCGGCGACTGTGAAGTCTCCCGGAGCTCCTAATGATTTCTCCTCGTTACTTTAAACCCAGCAAAAAGATCAGCGGGAGGGGATTTAATGATAAGCTTTGTAATGGAAAAATGCCTCATTCTGCCCATGTGCGTCTGCCTGCAGAATACAAAAAAAGCTCTGTGCTTTATGAGCAATTGCTCGGCTTAGAGTCATTCAAACAACACATGTGTGGAGGGGTGGGCAGAGGCGCACACGTACAGTTTATTTTCCCCGTTGATTGTAATTACACACAAATGAAGGAGAGGCTGCATTACCACAGCTGCAAGAATGTCTACTGGAGTGTGCGGCCATGATGGCTGTCCTTAATGATGCTGCACTGCAGCACAGCTCCGTCTCGCTTTTCAAAGTCTGACTGGGCAGGAGTCTGCCTTTTTTTATCTTCATTAGCGAAAAGAAGGGGGGGGGGGGGGGGGGGGGGGGGGGGGGGGGCAAAATAAATGCATTACGCGTATCAGTTTAACTGGCTGGTTTTTTTCCCCCCAGAACACGCTGCATTCTCACCCGCAAATAGTTCAAAGTCATCACTTTGTTTCAGAGCGCGAGGCAGAGGGAGACAGAAGGAGTCTTTCCATTGGAACATGTTTTATGTGGCAGGATTTTTCTCTCTTCACAACATCTGGCACCAATATCGTCTGGCAGAGGCGCGGCGTACTGTTCTCCACTGTACCGCTGCCATGTCCAAATTAACCAACTCCACACATTCTGCTGCCATTGAAGCCAGACGCTTCATCCCCACCTCCTCCCTCCCTCCTCCCTCCCTCCCTCCTCTCCCTCCTCCCCCTCCCTCCATCCTCCGCGCGCTCGCTCGCTGAAGAGTTATGGGATAGCAGGGGTGCAGTGACTTGTGTGCAGGCCCGCTCCTCTCTTGCCTAACAAGCAGATGTGGCTGTAACCTAACGTTGATGTCATGGGCAAAACAAGCTTTGTGCGTTTGCAGCGGACATGCAACCTACACAGTGAGCCTGGACGTGCTGATTTGACCGTCTTCAGACTGACTGGCTTTCTTTTTGTTTTCCCTCTCGCTTAATGAGTCCTTGCATTGTCTCGGGATTTCCACTCAACGTGTGACAATGGCGGGAGGCATTTGCACGGCGTCAAACTGCTATCAGTCATTAGCAGGAGGAGGCGCTTGCAGCATTTGATTTTAATGCCTGATGCAATAGTGTGGAGGAGGAATTTGAAGGCCCCGCAATGGTCTTTGTGCACAAAATAAAATGTCCCAGGCTTCAAAGCCATATTTATTAAGGCTGCCTTACCATGGAAATCAGTACCAGATGTGAGAAAAAAAAGACTCGCTCCAGAACCCCCCTACACACACACACACACACACACACACACACACACACACACACCCTCCCCCCCTCCCCACATCTCAGTAAGCCCTACAGTGGATCAGCCCTCTTTTTCAACTCCAGTTTTTCACACTCCCACTCACCAGACAAGCATACACAAGTACAATAACAAATGCACACACACACACACACACACACACACACACACACACACACACACACACACACACACACACACACACACACACACACACACACAGACTGCTAACCCTGCCACAGCAGTGAGTCCAACCAAACAGCTTGTGAGTGAGTGTCAATCTAAGTACGTGCTAATGTGCTGTGATGTGTGCGCTGCTGTCTGTGGTTTGCAATTACCGGTAGTTGCCTTTCTTGCTGAGCTGTTCCTTGAAGTGTCCCAGGGTGAGCTGTTCCTTGAAGTGTCCCAGGGTGAGGCAGTGGGTCTTCATCATGCTGCGATACGGGATCTCCTCGCCGCAGAAGAAGTAGGTGACCACGAGCTCCTTGGACCTGCAAACACAGAATGACGAGGCTTGGTTAACGGCTGCTTTTGCAGGAGTCGTTGAACGCGGACAAAAGCGTGGACTACCTCTACTCATGTGTAGAGCCGGCCCGGCGTGGGTCGACCAATTAAAAGCTCGCCTAACCCTTCACATCAAACACCTCGACCCTCCCAACAACACGTATGCAGGGGGCCGCTGAATGGGAGCTACCAGGGGCTACCCAACACGTCTTTGTTGGGCTCCGGGTGGCGAGCGCGTGCGCTGGGAGACGGGTGGGTAGTTAGGATTCCGTATTAAAGCGTGTTTAATCTTAAATGATTAAAAAGTGAGAGGAGTTCAAAGACGTAGCTATGCTGACTCACAGCATCTCTCTTTGAAGGGAAGAGCGAGAAAATCTGCGAGGAAGCGGCTGAACACACGAGCTCGGGAAGAGAGCGGGTGCTCGACCGAAAAGAAAAAAAAAATCCATGCGTGTGAGAAATGAACTACAAAGCTAGAACGTAATTGAGAAGTAAATTAAGAAAAACTGAGCCGGATAAACAAAGACGGGGCTGTGTTGTCAATGCAAAATGAGAGCAGCAAGAAGAAGAAAAACTGGAGGCCCGTACTCGTCTGTTTGGAGTCCAGGGCTGGTCAAGGGGCCGCCTCCGGAGGGGAAGGCAGCTGCTGGATGGCTCCTGTCCCTCTGAAGGCTGCTGGCTGCTGTCGATTGCCTGTCAAAATCAAACGGATCGATGCCCAATTAACACCCGCACCAAGTGGAAGAGGGGAGCACTGGCTACGGTCCATGTCCTGGGCGCGCCCAGGCGCACCTACCTCTGCTTGGGAGGCTTGGACACCTCTTCCAACCTGCGGCAGGCCTCCTCCAGCTGTGCCAGGGTGTTGGGCGGGGGGAGAGGGGGCATGGCCGGGTCCTGGATGAAGGGGTGGCCTGGGTGGTGCCCACGGAGGTGAGCCCCGCTGCCGAGGCCACCGCCGCCCCAGGAGTGAGTCCGGCCGGGCAGAGTCTTTGCGTCGAGCGGGTTGGACTTCTTCAGGCCTTGAGTGCTGTTTGGTTGCAAACGGATGTCGGATGTTTAGCGCGAGGTGGACACGCGAGCCCCGGTGTGAGCCCAGATGACGTCTGGGCGATAGCTACCTGTGTGGCTTGTGCTTGCCCTGCCTCTCGCTCTCCAGGATCCACTGCCAAACATTCTGCGAGCGGTCGGTGGCGTCGAGGGGAAGGCGCGGCGAGGACACGCCCTCGTCTGTGGCCTTGACTGGCCGTCTGGACAAAGTGCTGCAGCGGCTGCGGGAGGAAGGAGGAGGAGGAGGAGGAGAAGAAGAGGCGAGTTTAGATCGGCGACGGGGGAGCGCTACCACAGCGACGACGGCTCTCAGAAGCTGCACTCACGCAGGGGTGAAGTCAGAATAATTGGTGCCCCCTGGAGGGCAGAGGCACTGCACGCGCTGAGCCGCCTCGGCCTCGATCTGCTCCTTGGTCTTGGGCCCAGCGTGGTGGTGGTGGATGTAGTGGTGGTGGATGTGCTTCGTGGACTGCCTGCCTGACACCAGGACCTTGGCGGCTCCGGGGTAGGCGCCGAAGAAGGGCCCGGGGGCCACCGCCGCGCTCCCCGTCCTGTCCGGGGAGGTGGAGCGCGGCGAGTGGCGGGCCACGCCAGGCGACTGGCAGCCGGGCGTCTTCAGGACGCGGGAGAGGTGCTCGTCCAGGATGGCCTGGGGGTCCTCCTCACACTGGCTGCCCGAGGGGAGCAGAGGGTGCTGCAGGGGGGCGCTGGTGGCCGGCTCGCTGCTCTCCTCCCTCTCCTCCTCCTGGACGGGCCAAGAAATGAACGCCACAAAAAAACAAAGTTGAGGCCACTGGCCAGAGGCTGGTACGCAGTCACGTGCGCAGCAGACAGGAATCCACGTCTCAACTTACACCAACTTATATCTATCGCCCTGTGAAGTCAGCGAGAGAGAAAACGCCTGGATAACTTGATTTGAGTTCCCTTTTCTGACACTCTGTTATCTTCACTAACAGGCTTTGGGTGCGCTTCATCTATAATGCAGAGTGTGCCTGTGTTTCACAAAGAGACCGGCACTACACATACTCAGCAAACGTGCCACTGGAGAGTAGCTAAGTGCTAACTATTTGAAGGAACTTCAAGTGTGCCTAGAAACATAAGTTTGAAAGTTCCTCCACATGAAGAAGTGTAGGACAGAGAGGAAAAAAGGAGCGGCAGCTAAACCAAGAAAGACTTTCGAATCCCTCGGTCTTTCCCCTGTTCTTCGACACGCTAAAGCTGGCATGAAGGCTTTTGTGAAGGCAATGTGGAAATCGGCCTCAGAGTTAACTTGGTTTCACAGAAGAATTTCTGGGTGGAAGGCGTGCTTGGTGTGAGTAGGAGCTATGAGACGGTTAGAGATGGGGGGGGGCTGGTGTGCACCTGTACCTCTTGGATCTGCTGGAGTCTCTCCTCCAGAGAGCTCATGGTGTCCCGCTCCCGCTTCAGCTTCTCCAGCTTGGCTATGAGCAGGGCAGCGAAGGCCGAGGGCTCCACGGGGGTCATCTCCTTAGGCAGCCGGTGTGTCCTCTGCAAGGGGTTAACAACACACAGAGAAGGACACTTCAGCGTGTGCCTCAGTGCAACTTTTCCAACCAATGCAATATGGTGCATTAATCCACTGCCCTTGCCCTAATCCTATCTTGTTCCAAAAAGCCTGCTACTATTCCAAAAAGGCCTAATCCAGATGCCCTTGCCCTCGAGCTAACCTGAACCTTCTCCGCCGCCCATCCCTTCCTAGATCTTCTCATGCCCAGTGCCCTTGGCAGTGCCAGGCTGCTGGGCGAGGAGGGGGGGGAGAAGGGGGTAGCGATGGCGGGGTAGCAGTTGGTCTCGCTCGGAGGGGAGGCCCCCTGCCTGCACCCTCTGTAGCCCGACCAAGCCATCAGCTAGGCAGCCTCTGAAGTCAGCACACTTCAAAGGGCCCTTGTCAAACATCAAACGCACACTAGGGGTGGGAGGGACACGCAGCTTTAAATCTCCGAATAAAAGCCAGATATCGACAGAGAAGAGAGAGTGGAGGAGAGGAGAGGGGAGGAAAAAAAAAAAGAGGGAGAGGGGGACAAAATTAACAGCATGAAAAAGGAGGAAGAGGATTGAGATGTGCGCCGGTGAAGTGGCAATGGTGGTAAAGAAAGAGAGAGAGAGAGAGACAGACAGAGAAGGAGGGAGGAGAGGGAGGGAGAAGATAGAGGAGTCAAATACTGGGAAGATCTGAGGAGAAGTAGTAATTTATTTCCCGACTGCATGCAGGGCAGCTCAGAGGTACTCTAGTCACATTATCCTCCTTTTTCTTTAAGTATATGCAGCGGCTTCATTCTCTCTCCCTTTCTCACTTTTTGTTATTTGGCACACTGGCTTTCTTGATTTTGACTCCTTTTTTTTGTTGTTCCTCTCATGTCTTTGTAGACACGATGAAGGGGAGAAGAAGAAAGGCGAGCAGAGCTGCTGGCAAAGGAGCGCCAGCCCTGCACGGGGCCCCCGCTGCCTGGGGCTGGTGCATCATGGGAGACAGAGCCATCTCCAAATCAGGAGGGAGACATTAAAGGAGAGCAAGTGGGAAAGGAAAACGGAGAGATGGTGTGAAAAGGGAGAGAGGGAGAGAAAAGGCAGAGAGGAAGAGAGAGAGAGAGAGAGAGAGAGAGAGAGAGAGAGAGAGAGAGAGAGAGAGAGAGAGAGGGGAGAAAAAAGAGGCAGCGCTGACAAATGCATGCGCGCACACATACACAGATAAACACGACTGTGTTTGGGTAGACAAAAGAATTTCTCATTCCTTCCCCGCTCTCCTAACCCGCGTCAATCTGCTCTAACCCACTTCCTCCAACCTTCGCACAACAACTTCAGCAGGTCAACGCCGTCTTGAATTCAAAGCACACACACAGTATGACCCAAATACTAATGGGACCAGATATCAGGCTGGCAGTGGAGGGGGGGTGGGGGGGGGGTGGAAATAATAGCGGCGTCTCCCACTCGTTTGCCTGGATGCATTCTGGTAATAACGCAGTCTTAAGGGCTGTTGCTGTTAGCGGCTGTGACGGGGTGTGATGTCTAGCGCTTTTGCCATGATCCCAGCAATCAAATAAACACACGAGGCCCGGAGACGGCTTTGTGTGACATACTGCTGTGTTGGTGACACACAATGCAAAGATGACAGCACGAGTTGATATTTACAGCCCAGGAGAAACTATTGGGGTAGAGAGGGGAGGGGGGTGGGGGTGTGAGGGGGGGGGTGGGGGGGTGGATGGGGTGGGGGGCCTTGAAACGGCAGCAGCAGGAGAAGTGAAGTAGTATGCAAATCCTGCCTTTCATTTACCCTGGCTTTTATATGAAAACAAGCGAGGGGAATGAAATATAGTATTCTGACACAACATGAGCTCTGAAAGCACAAAGTGGGACTCCTCGAGGGAATCAGGACCCAGTTGTCTGTCAGCGTGTAAAAGTTTGAGCTTAGCAGATGACAAAAAAGGAAACGCCGAGACAGGAAGTAGAACTTAAGGAAGTAGGACTTACAGGAAAGTGGGGTAGCGTTATCTGGCCATTGATCTTGACACTGCGATGCATCTCTCGCTGGAGCTGCTTCTTTGTGCCCAGTTTGTACGGAGGTATCCCATCTCTGCAACACAGAAACGGAAGAAACAGATTACACATTTATACGCCACGAACTACACATTCATGCCATAACCAACACTCCTGTCTGGGCTCTTGCTCTCAGTCACTTCCTGCTCCTCCTCCTCCTCCTCCTGATGCGGGTCGCGGCACCGCCACATGAGCGGCGGGCGCACTGGGCCATGTCTGTTGAGAGGAGAGCCCTCGGGGAGGCGGCTCATCGCTGGGAGTGACCAGCACAGCACCACCCAGTGACCCCCCACCGGGCACATTACGGCCAAATCAAAAGGCTGCGGAGCCCTTGAAGCCAAGGCAACAAAAACACACATAACAAAACACACCGGGACAATGGGGGAGATATGCTAAACATCCCACTGTGGGCTTCAAAAGAGCCCCACTGATAAGATTACATCAGTCCTTGTCAACTCTGACAGTTGTTGTTGAAAAAGCAGAAGAATGAGCGCTGAAGCCTGGTCGCTGCTCGGAGCCAGGAACTCTGGCAGGCTAACGCCGGGCTAGCCAGGGCCGGGTAAACGCCGCTGGATTTGTAGCTCTGATGTATTCATACGATGATAAAGACGTAGCTCCGAATACCAGCAGTCTCTGGACAATTAAGCGTTTATTCTGGGAATCTCATTCTCCATTTTTCATTCTGCGTCTGCTAGCTTCTCCAGTCAGCTGCCACTTAAGCTGGGCCAATTATCTTGGCCGTTTTGGCTGCTCAGAAGTGTCTGACCTAGCCCAAACGCTACTTTTTCTGCTGCCTCTTTGAAATCTCACACTCATGCACATATGCACCCGCTGCCATCTTCGTTTGGCAAGCGCTGTGCTGTGAGCCTCTGATCTCAGCAACATCAAAAGGCTGGTTTGTAAGATAAGGTAATGTTTGAAGTTGGTGCAGCAGCATTCCCCAGCGTCCAAGTAAATCCATAAATAAGATATAAGCAAAAAGAGAAAAAAAAACACCCCCCCATCCCATCTTCCAACCCCCCCCTCCCCAAATCCTCTCCTCCTCTTCTTGTTCTTTATCTGGGAAATGAGATTCAAATTTGCCGTGTGCCTTTTAACCACTGTAAAAGGACGCACTAATCAAATTGTTCCCTCGAATGAGAGGACAAGAAGAAGAAGAAGAGGGAGAGGCTGCGCTTTTTATTAAAATCAGTTTGGAGAACTGGGGACAAGGACAGAGATCTCTGAGTCAAAGACCTTGGCGAGAACTGTTAAAAGGCCGACTTTGACGTGCGCCACCGTTCAACAATGACTCTGTTTTGTTTTTCCTTCTTTATCCCTCTAAAACAAGTTCTACAGGTCACGTGTCTTACTGCCATTGTCAAAGGCAATCAGATAATGGAGGCGAGCAGACAGTGTATCTGCCACCAAAGATCGATGCTGGGCAAACTGCACCCTAGAGGCCGGGAGCCATCGTCCCTCGCGGCACAGGAAACTCTTCAAAAGTTCAACTCAACAGCCCAGAGGAACCGGCTCGCTAACAAGTGCAGCAGGGGGGGGGGGGGACGCTGCGGCAAAACAGCGTTCCCACACAAAGCTTGCTTATTTCCTTATCACCGACCCTGCTTTTATCAATCCAAACCATCCCCACCCTGGCTGACCATGTGATGGCTGGCTGCTTTGTCCGAGCAGGGGAAGAGAAAACAGCCGTGGACTCTTTCATGGTTTCATGGGCCCTTACTTTATGGGGATCTCCTATTCAGTTGTGCAAGTCATTTTCAAAGCAGCCAGCCACCCTCTTATCCCCCTAAGCTCCCCTCACCTAACAATAGGCTGAAAGCGATTCAGTTAAGCCCTTTATACTCCATGCACTTTATTTTCTCAGTCCCTTGCACTTCAGCCTCACCACTCCTGCTATTGGCTCTGGAGGGTGGAGGAGAGAAGCTGCGGAGGGCTGGTTGGGTGGATGAGTAGGTGGGTGGGAGGCTTTTTTTTTTTTTTGGGTGGGTGGCTGGGGGGTAGGGGGTGGGGGGGGTGCCCTAGTCTGGCCAGAGGGAGTTCCTCATACCTCGTCCCAAGGTCTAGAAATGAGTAACCCCTGTGAAAGCCTCACAGACACATGATCTCAGCACGCCGCAGAGGCCAGTGGCAGGAAACCGACCCACCATGTGAGTAAGCCTCCTTTCATTTGGTGCCAACATTTTTCAATGAGTTTGTCTTGAGGCCCGAATGGCCATTTCCCTCCCCCTCTCCTCCAGCTCTTCAAAGGGAAAAAGCGATTAGATAATATGAAAAAAACAAGTCTGTTGTGGCAGAAGGGTGGGTGGGATGGATACATTTCAACTTTGAGGAAAATGAGGCAACGCCCCCACCCACATCAAGACGCTCTCTTTTTTTTTTTCTTCCGTCTCTCCAGCCTGTAACGCATCAGAATAAACTTCAAAAGGTCTCCAGACATAATGACTTTCCCAGAGTTGTCTCCCCGGAGGCCACGGTAACAACTACACATTAATAGAGTTACCTGGAGTCAATCATAAAGGATAATTAAAATACATTACAGAGCATTATTTCGCAACACTGCCTTCCCCTGGCCCCAAGAAAGGCGGAGTGTGTTGAAACGAAAGGCCAAATATTTTTCTTCACACCCCTCCACTTTTTCCTGGAAAGGTGTTGACTGAGCCCCGTTCCAGGCGTGTTTAGATATTATGGAAACAATAAAACTCACAGAGCGGTGACCAAGGTCAGCCCCGACTGAAACGAGCGCTTCCACATTCCTGCAGCACCTCCGAGGTGCAACCCGGGTCGCGATCTTTTTGATGACGGATGAAAAAAAAAACCTTGACCACTTACACGCTACTGTCCGTCATGGACATGGAATCGTCTGTGGCGGCGTCGCTGGAGATCTCGCTATCATTGGCACTGGTGGCAGGGGCAAAAATGTAGCCAGAGTTGACAAAGTATGGACTGGCCGGGTCTCCTTGTCGGTGGGACCTGCAACACACCCAGGAAGAGCACAAGTCAGGCGTTAGCGTGGCGTCTCCCTGTGCCGCGGTGTGAGGACGGTGGCAAATGTGGCGGCTGGGTTAAGTTTGTTTGTTCCGCATTTCCCTCTGTTGTTCATCTCCCCCCGGAATTTTAAAAGAAGAAACGTGACAGCTCAGAGTTTGGTTTGTTGACGTTTCCTGGAAATTTCTGTAATTAGAGTCACTTTCATTAGAATTTGGGGACCTGAGGAATGTGACAACCCTGTTAAAATTGGAGGTATTGGCTCTTTTTTTTAATTTCACTCTCTCTTTCATGTCCCTCCTCCCGAACACACAGGGGTTGTGTGTTTGGGGGCTTATGGTGGGAGTGGGATGAAGTGAGCAGCCTCGCTGTGTGTGAATGAGCATTTCAGCATTTCCCTTCATTTCCTCCACTGCTATCTCTCCACCCTTTTGTTTGGCCCGGGCCCATACTCCTGCACTTTTCCACTCTGAAACTCCGCTCTCTCTTTCCTTGGAGTGTTTTCTCCTCCATGCTCTCCCACTTCTATCTCTCTCTTTCTTTTTCTATCATCCAGTCTGGGGGCCCCTCCTTCACCCGCTCTCCCCTGCTTTCCTTTCTAAAGTCTCTCTCCTGCTGTGTTGCATTCCTGTTTCAGTAGTGAAGGGGGTGGACAAGGAAGAGGGAGGGAAGAAGAGGAAGGGGGAACTTGAGCTTTAGAAAGGGAAGGAGAGGGAGTGAGAGAAAGGGGGAAGGAGGGCCCCTTTCTTTATGAGAATGCCTTCTGCCGGGAGTGCTGAGAGGAGAACCCCAGCATGACTAAAGCCGTAGGCCCCAAGCACAAACCTGACCTTTGGAAGGTCCGCGCAAAGAGTCAGGTATTTAGCACAGCTGGGCTCTCTGCCCCCCTCTCTTTCTCCATCTCTTTTCTTTCTTTCATGATCCCCCCCTTCCTGTCTTTCCCCCTTCCCCTCCTCTTGTCTCTCCCTGTCTCCCTCCAAAGCATGCTTAGTCTCTGTCAGACAGATTTTTTTTTCAAAAAGGGGGAGATAAAAGTACTGGATAGAAAAAAGAAGGAAGGAAAACACTGACACACACACACACAATCTATGGTAAAGTGGGATCAGTGGTTGAGGCTGCGGAACTGAGCTGAGGATGTTTTGTTGTTGTGATTTTCTATCACTTTGGAGTTGAGCGTTGGAGGTTTTGCAAAAAAAAAAGGAGGGGGGGGCTGTGCAGTGGCAAAATTAGTTCCACATGTTTGAGATGGAAATCGGTTGACCTAAAGAGATGGTGAGGGGCAGGGAGAAGAGGGGAGAGCACGGGTGACGGAAGGGAGAAAGAGAGCAGTCCCTCGCCCCTCTCTGCTTTCCTTGTTGAAGAAAAACAAGAATGCAGGGATCACACCAGGAAACCAGGAGATGCCCACATGCAGGCATAACATGTGCTTATTGCTGCCCAACTCAACCTGGACACTTAGAAGTTAATGAAAACTGTGATTTTATCTGACATCTGCCCGCATGAAGGATAATATCCTCAGCGGAGAGTATTAGGTTGAGTCATCAGTCATAATCAATTAGTTTCTCCACTGCTCTTAAAAATCACACGTCTTCCTTCTACTGTACCTAAACCGAGGAGCGTGAATTATCTATGAACTGTGCTGTGCCTGTCATTGTCAAAGCTTCTAAGTAACAATTGTGTCCAGATGTGAGGACAATGTTGTTAAGTGAAATAATAAAAAAAAAACTTTTGAAATGCCCTTTGATGTACGCTCATGCATAAAATCCAGTTTTTGAAAATGTTCCTGGCTTGAAAAGATTTCAGCTGTTGGACAATGTGTGGGACGAGCTCTTAAGATAAAAGCCCAAATGCTTTCCACAAACAGTCCTGCTTTCATCTCGGACCAAGAGAACAATATCTCTGCTTGGCATGAGACTGATTGCACAAGTTCTTTCAACTCTAGAATAGTACTTCTCCTTCGTGTTAGGATGATTTGTGACAGTGTACAGTAACTATCTGGCTTAGTTGTCCGAGAAACAGAGCGAGAGAGAGAGAAAAAAAATGAAAATCCAGCATATTTTAACAATAACATCACACTGTTTCATGTCCCTATAACAGTCATGAGGCTTGGTGTCTGAATTCGTGCCTGAACCGGAGGAAGGGTTTCAAAGCACAGGAAACTTGAGCAAGCCAGCAGAGGGCTGCCTGCAAGACACCATTTACTTAAAAGGAAGGCTCAGATCCATTGATGTTTTGTACCCACCCCGCCCCTCCACCCCTCCAACCCCTTGACTAACTGCGAGGCAGGAGGGCACAAATATACAGGCATGTTCCTCTGAGACCCTTTGATCAAGCGCCTTT
Organism: Karalla daura; assembly: GCA_029224185.1. Classification (NCBI taxonomy): domain Eukaryota; kingdom Metazoa; phylum Chordata; class Actinopteri; order Chaetodontiformes; family Leiognathidae; genus Karalla; species Karalla daura. The sequence continues at coordinate 16,270,887 of CM055189.1, forward strand.
ATCTCTCTCTCAGGCATTTTGCGAAATAAATGACAAATGCCACGCATCCACAGCAGTTTAACTAATGAGAGGAGGGTGATCGGGAGGAGACCGGGCATTTTCAGAGTGAAGGTACAGACACAGTGACATATGGAGTAGATGGGATGGATGCGCGACGGTTACCTGCAACTGTTCTCCAGCACTTCAGCTGCTGTCCGGATGGACGCAGTAGCCCTCAGGGTCTTGGCTGACAGTCCAACCACGGACCCCAGTGTTTTCGCCTTCAGGTCGTGACAACTCCACTCCTCTTCCTCCATGAGGGGAGGAAGGTATCCGCACATGAGCTTCAGGCTGCCCAGGCTGCCGTGGCTCATGTACGCCGCGTTCTCGCAGCCGGTGCGCACATATTCGAGGTATATGTCAGAGGTCAGGAACATCTGGTAGGCGTTCTCCTCCATGTTGGACTGGATCTCCGTCTGCGCCTGGTCGAACATGGCAGAGTCTATCTGCTGCTTCTTGATACTATCCCTTATGAAGGTCTTGGTGGCCGGTTTGAGCTGCTTGGCCACGATGCTGTTGTTCTCGATGTACCGCTTGAAGATAACTTTGGCGACTCGCAGCGTTTTGGCATCCTTTAAGTCCATTTGCCTGAAGCCGTTGCAGGCGAACCAGAAGTCCAAAGTGTCCACGCAGTTCTCCCGCTCCAGGAAGGTCTTGAAGAGGTGTGCTCCGTCCTGGTCCCCCAGCAGGAAGTGCAGGGACTTGGTCCACCGGACCAGGGGGGAGTCCGGGGACGCGCTGCCCTCCGGTTCCCCGAGTCCATCCTCGTTCCTGCGCGGCGGCGCGGCAGACGCGCTGGACGCGGCAGACGCGCTGTCTTTGCCCTTACTCTGCGCTCTCATTTTGCCAGATCTGCCGGGGTTGTAGCATGACGCCTCTCCCTCCTCCCCCGGTACCGGAGGACGGGGAGCATCTTCTCGGAAGCTACCGCTGATGTGCTCCGTCAGCGCCCTGCTCATGGCTCCGGCTCCGGCTGCCGTGTGAGAGTGCCTCCAAACTGAGCTCCAGCCCTAAAAAAATCCTCCTCACTCTCTAAAAGCAGCGGGGGAGCTTCTCAGCTCCTCTTCACTCTGAAAAACACACACACATACACACACACAAAGTATTGATCTAATCAAAGCCAGATCCTGCTGAACTTCAAAGAAAGACATCAAGTAAACAGTCCCTTTCAAAAAAGAAAAGAGAGAGCGAGCGAGGGAGAAAAAACACCCTCCGAAGAGAAAGAGAAATATGAAAGGCTTTCTTTCGTTTCATTTATCTATTTATAATCTAAATGAGAGATCAACTGCAGCCTACATTCTCTACGTGCATTGATCTGTCACATCAAAACCCATTTTGCAAGAATAGGCTCAACTCTCCATCGAAACTGCGCCTTACACGTGTTTTCCTAACGAGTCCATGTCACAGGCTTCAACTCCAATTAATTCCCAATCTGCTTTCGGACGATCGTACACCCTGTCCACACGCATCCACACGCACTCTCATTCTCTCATACCCAAACACACTGGTCCTCATCGTGCGGCGACGCATCTGATCTGCACCGCGATGACCTTAAAACGCCGTATTAAAATAATGTGCGCAGGGGCAATAAAACAGCCGCTCATGCGTAAATCAATCGCTCTAACGTCTACCCACAGCCGCATGTCTGAGAACGCGGATCTAGCATTTTATGTGGGGCAATCTGAACCTGGAAGCGCTATGACATGAAAATTGAAACCGATGCAAACAGACTCTAATCCGAGAGATGGAGCTGGAAAACCGTGCGTAAAAACAGACATACCATGGCAGGCAGAGCAGATCCAACTCCAGTTAAACGCGATCAATAATTTAAAAAAAGAAAAGACAAAAGTTGATTACTCCACGTATGCACCACAGTTCGAAACTGTCCAAAAACAGTAATCCAGCAGGTAAGAAAAAAGCCACGACGGACTATTTAAAGCCAGTGCCGTGCCACATGTGTCCTATCTGGCAGCCAAGGAGAAAACACAGTGTAGTTTGCTGTGGTGGTGGTGGTAGCTCTCCTTGTCCCATTCAACAACTGACCTGAGAGCAGGCTGCCTCGGTCCCTATGTAGATCAGCAGGGGTGTCAAAATCTGGAGGAGGTGGAAGAAGGAGGGGAGGGGGCTCTGATTGAAGAATACATCCCACTTTTTTCCCAGAGAGAAGACGCACCACCCCGACAAATATATTTTATCTGGGCTACACATACACACACACACACACACACTCTCTCTCTCTCTCTCCTTCCACACACACACATACACATGCATAAGCTTCTTATCTGTCTCACCGTATTTCTCGCCCACAAACAAGAAACATAGCCCGCATTTCTCAACTTCAAAGCTCAGCAGCAGCACATCAAAGCGGCCAAGAGAGGGGGCCTGTGGAACAGCTTTCCTACAACTTACCAGCCATGTACCCGAGTAGCCTCCTTTTCTCCCTCTCTCTCGCTCTCGCTCTCTCCCTTTATAAAAACCTTAAAGTAGTCCCAACAACAGGCTGTGCCTCCAATGTCCGGCAACGTCCTGTCACGTTGGACAATTTTGAAAATGCTGCCGCGAATAAAAAAAAATAGAGAGAGAGAAAGAGAGGGGGGTTGTGTTCGTCTCCTCTCCTTCCCCTCCCAAACATTCTCGACTTTTTCTCACCAGGTATGTTTCAAGAAGTCATGGCAGGCGGTAGCAAATCCTCCGGGCTCTTTCTAAACCAACTGGGCTGAAGGTTTAAACTGCGGACTTCAAAGTGAGGAACCGCTGGCCTGGTCCCGCAAGATGCATAAAAACACAGCGCGGCGACTTGGCAACAACCGCCGAATAAAGCCACATAAATCCACAGACGGAGGGTTAGAAACTGTCACAACTTACGATGCTGTCCCCCAGCGTTGTCTATCCTTGCGTTTAGACGCCCCGTTGAGGTCGAATGCACTCTTCTAGCCGAGATTAGGTTTTACGTGTATGCCAGGACCTTATCAAAGACAGGCGATCTGTAGCCAACTCCCCGAGGCTTTGGAGCGTCAGAAGTAACTGATCCGCCGCACCAATAGCGTTATTCCTACAGTCCCTGTGTCACTATACAAAGTTACACAGCAAACAAAAAGCGATACTTATGTTGCCCGAGGCCTGTTCCAAGTGACAGGAGTGCGTCTTATATAAGAAGGTTATAATATTGCCCCAGTCCATTTATGCTTCTGGTGTAAAATAGCACTTGCACTTCATGTACATTTGCATTTAGGTGGTAAAAGGTAAATGCACTGGCTCTTAAAAAGTACTTTTCTCATCATCATGAAAATAAGCCGGTGGCTTGATGTCAGCCCAACATCCACTCTACTCTCTCTCTATGTCTCTATGTCATATATTATATATTTTTTAAACAGATCTTTCACAAAATAAAATAAATAACAATAAAAACAAGCAAAATAAAATAGTCCCTTACACACAAATAAACACACCCTTTCTCTTACATTTAATGCATACACACTGGAAGGTAGGCAAATCAAGTATTAGGGTATCCTTGGGCGAGATACTGAGCCCTAAACTGGCTATAGATATGGTGAAAATTCCTGGTTGAGTAGATAGACTGTGTAGCTTAGCACCTGCCCAATGTTTGAGTGGTTGTGAATTGGGATGAATGTGAGTTGCCAGCTTTGAATGGTCATGAAGACAAGAAACATGCTATGTTAGAAACAGTCCATTTGAAATAACCATTACACCCCTCCATACACTGATTGCAGACACTTCTCTACACAGTCCATCTGCTCATCCAATAGCTTTAATGACCTCACATCCACACACTGATGACACAGCATCGGGGGGGGGGGGGGGGGGGGGGGGTTCAGTATTTCGCCCAAGGATACTTCTCCATGTAGGCATCAGAACCACCATCCCTCCAAGGTGTGGAAGACTGCATTTAGCAAATGCTTTTATCCAAAGTGACTTACATAAGAGAAAAAACATTCAAGCTATGTCACAAAGGAGACCATAGCCTAATAATACATGCTGCTCTACATTCTTCAGACTAGTGAATGTTGATAGTGCACCAGTTGAAAGAAGATAGCAGTATATATTGCCTTAGAAAATATTGAGACTATGAATACTGTCTAAAAGTAGTACCAGTTCCATTACCTGTAAATTAGTGAAGAATTGAGTAAGTGTCTCTGAAACATCCCTGGTTAAATGTTCACAAATATTTAACTATTTCAAATGTGTTTTTTAGTCATTTTCTCTCTATTTCATTTGGTAATCCTATAGAGTGTAACTGTCAAATAATTTACATATTAGTCACAGGCTTTTAGCCACAAAGATGTCAGCCTAACACATTTGCCAGTTCCACATTCAGGAGAAAATGGCACAGCATGACATTTTGATTGAAATTGGACAGAGAGCAAAGGCAAGAGCTGTTCTCTAGTCTTTTAATTCACATGACTCTCCTAATGTCATTGTGACAGAATCTTAAAGAGTGGGTTAGACAGTGATCCAATCCCATGGTACTTCAAAGGCTATATTGTCCCTTTGATGTTGGAAATCAACTTTAAAGGAGAATATAATTATATAAGTCAGAGAATTCAGATTCACAAAACTCTCATGATGGCATAGAACAAGGAAACTAATGAAATTCAACTTCTCTGACATCCCCTCGTGTTTTGAGTTCAGTCCTGCTGTGTATCACTTTCCCATGTGAATTTACAGTTGGGTCAGCATCTTTTTCTGTGTTCAAATCTTTACATTCAGACACCATTCACGGTGACATGGAGTATTATCCAGTTTCCTCCAGCATGGACCCACTCTTTAGAGCACTTAGTAAGCATATTCAGTGGTCTTTCTATCACTCATAATTATTTAAATTGCTTTTTTTATTACATCCCAAAGCTGTTGATGTTCAAAACTTGAACATTTTAGTCTTCACACATAATCTGGCTTTTACAAATGTGTGCAATAGCGTGGCATTCTTGTTTTCTTGGTAAAGCAGAGGAGTCCAGTTGATTACATTGACATCCTGCCAACCACTTCCTGCATGCTCTGAGCTCCTCTGATGATGGAGCCCAGCTTATTTCAAATGTAATCTTTTTAAGAAAATTTCCACTGCAAGGTGTTATCGCAAAGCCGTATGATAGCAGACAGTATGGTGTCTTTCTGTGTGTACCTCTGTTTGTGTGTATATTCATGAGTGTGTGTGTTTTTGTGTGTGTGTGTGTGTGCGTGGCAGTGTGAATATGAACAGGTCATTCATAGCCACTGTTTATACGGGAGGGATCTGTAGAGCAAACACCATTGCCACAAATCCAAACAATCTAGCACCCAAAATGCACAAAAAGCTTCCAACACTTCGAAATGGGAAGTGCCCGCTGTCTGCAAGATGGAGCACAAAATCACAAAATGGGTCAGCAGCGTTGGCACTGTGGCGTTCAGGGGGCAATTGGCTGATCAGCGAGGCCCAAATTAAAGACATGAAACATGTAGCCATACTGTTATCTGCACAGTAACTTCTCTAAAGCCTGCTTTGAAAAGAGAGCCAAGATATAGAGGGGTTATAAAATGTAATTTTTGAAGTGCAGGACAATCTTAAAAGTGGGATACTCACATTTGGGATAAGATATTATCTTCGTTCAAATTAAATTAGGCTGCATATATCACAGCAAATTAAAAAAAAAACGTCTGCAGACAGTTTAATATTTGCTGACAGACGGGAAGCTTCCTTCATCCTTTGCTCAGTCTGCTTTTAATCACATGTAGACATTCAGCTTCTCACAGTCTTTATTTTGATGCATTTCTGCAAACAAATCTCCTCTGAGCACCTCTGGTGCTGCCAAAACACAAGTTGCTGACTTCTTCAACATTCATCAGGACCATCGTGAGATGCTAAACCCATGAGACCACACCTGTTGACCCTTGAGTGCCCACTCTAGGGTTTAGCAGTGACAAAAGAGAGAGGGTGCTGTAAAGTAGCCGCAAGAAGCCCCTTTTTGATGTTGACCCTGCCCTGACCCCTTTGTTGGGGCCCTAACCATTTCACAGGAAGATCCAAACGCTTTAAAAGCACAATACAGGACGAGAGGACTGCAACTGACTCGCAATGAAGCCCCAATAAAACGGGGTGACCTGGAGGCTAATTGAGAGCTCATGGTCAGGAAGAAATTAAAGGCATCTGGTGTATCACCAAAGATTGGAAATTAAGCTCCTCTTTAATTAGGGCCCTTGCTAAAGGCACAGCGAAAGTATGCATTTCATTGCTGTGGGTACAGGTGTCACATGGGGGATACATGGAAACAGAAGACTTAAATTATAGTAGTGTGTAGGAGTGGCTTGTTAGAAAAAAAAACATCTTTTGTTCATTTTGTTAGTACAGTACAGCACAACTCTTTGATGGTGAATCATTAGTTGCATCAGTCAAACTGTAGGCTTTCATTTTCCCTGTTTGTCGCTTTCAGGCAAGAACTTTTGGATTTGCGTCATGTAACAGCCCACAGTATATGTTCTCACAATGCGAACAATAAATTCTGTACGGCCCGCTATCGCCCGTCCCTTTGCTCAGATCCTACACTTGTGCTAAAATAGCACAGAAAAAAAGCAGACAAGAGGGTGGCTAATTGCAAATAACCCAATATTTTGGAGTTCAAAGGCTGTGGTGGGATTGAGTGATAATTTTGGCTGAAGCATCACTATAAACACTAATAAAATTAAGTGCGTCGGAGGGAGGAGGGGGTGTGGCCATGCATCCCTTTGAACAGACCCTGTGATCAGTTCCCCCTCTCAATTAGCGTATTGTCCACTTGTCCTTTAAGCTGGGAGGGAGGGGGCAGTCTCCCCCCCAGCTTCCCTTTGAAGTGATTATCCCTTTATCTCAAGCCTGAGCGAGGAATATCTTGGGGGACAATGGCAAATTAAAGCCCATATGGAGAGAAGCGTGAATGTCTGTTTGTAGGCTCAGAGAGAAATATAAAAAAAGAGCGATAGAGAAATAAATAGAGTGGGGGGGATGAGAGAGGAAAAGAAGGGCAAATAGCATCGTTCTGTTCGCATGAGAAGCGTGAGTGGTAGATGTCAACACTCATCCAAAAAACTAATTTAGGGCTCGTGCTTGAGTTGACACTTGTAGCAGAGTGACTTTAGAATAGCTAAAGGAAAGAGAGAGGGGGGGGTGTATCTGTCGTGACAGATGGAGAAAGACGGAGCGGGAGGAATGGAGAGATAGAAGGATGAGCATGAAGAAGAGAGAGGAGTGCAGTTGTCAGCAGAATCAGATGGCGGTCAGGCAGACAGGCTTGAAGAAGATACAATTAAAGTGTGGAGTTAAGACGGGCTTTGAAGTTGGACATGGTGCATAACACCCTTAAAGTTTGAGAAGCCAGCCATTCATCCGCTTGTTATGGCTTGTTAAGACCATTCCGTTTAAAATGCCCAATTTGGGAAAATAAACTTTAATTTCAACTTTGAGAGGGGTAAAAGTCTGAATAAATTCACGGGTGACAACAACCAGGTGAGATTTTCATTGAGGTTCAAAATGAGACAGAGCGGTCAACTTTTATAACTCTGGTGAGGGATTTGCTAAAGAAGGTGTGGGGGGTGCGCGCGAGCACTGAGGATGAATAATTACTCTCTCTTCCCACTCTCCCCTCTTTTTTTCCCCCTCAATCCTGTTTTGCGGTGGCTTAAAAGTTTAATAATGTATAGAAACAATGTCTGTGATGCTTGGCCTAATCCGTTTGGTCTTGGCAAACCTTTGTGGTAACCGAAACTCTATCTGATGTGAGCAAATGTTTGCCAAGCCGGCGTGCAGAGACAGACAGTGTGTCTCTCTTTCCCTGGTGTGAGATAATATGTACAGATGAAAAATAATATAGAACATGATACTTTATATCGCGTGTCATATTTGAGTGGAATAATACTTGCTCACATGCAGCTCGTAACACAATCCTTTCATGCTTGATACGCTGCATAACTGTAATACCGCTAAACATTTCATATGTGTTAATTGTGTTTCTCCATCATCACGCTCGACAAATCAAGTGATGCATCCAATTGTGAGTGAGAGAAATCTGCAAATGCTCGCTTTGAGCTCAGTTAGCCATCCTTAATGAGCATCAGACAAATGATGGAGAAAAATATCTAATATGAAGCAGCAGTCGAGCCTTTTAGAGCCCAGACAAACCTCGTTACAGCCCGGCACCGGTTTTAAACTGACAAGCACAAACTGGCCGAGGCAGAAACTGACAGTAAATCTATGCACGGCCAAGAAAAAGAAATCAGCCCTATTGACCAAATGATTCACAACAGCAGAGACACAGGTCAGGCCATTAAACCTCCAGATGGGCGCGACAATAGGTCATTGTTTCATTTATAATCAACCATAAAAATTTAAGGGTTTTGATAAGGATGAAGTGATGAACTAAAGAGTGGGGAATACTTTTGTCTTCTAAAGCTTGGAACAACCTAAAGTTTACCCTTCACCTTCAAAACATTCACTGAGTTTGAAACACTAGTGCAAACTCTAGAATCAGTGCTAATTGTACGTTAGTGCTTTACACATGTAAGTTTTAATTCATGTGTGTGTCTCATTCTTATACTGCACCTGTTTTACCAGTGTCTTGACCGGGTCTCATTTGTAACGGAAATGTTTGATCTCTATGGGACTAACCTTGTTAAATAAATGCTAGATAAATAAAATAAATATTAATCTTAGCTGTTGCAGTTTAAACACGCCCACATCCTGTCATGTCCGTCATGCTCTGACAGAAAAGTGTCCACACACATTGTCAAAACCAAACACATCCTTAGTGTATGTGTTTAGCACTGGCCAGACAAGTATTTCATCACCTGTGTGAGCTGATACACAGGATTTGTTGTCTTTGTAAAACCTGTTTTATATCCACACGTAAAACTGCTCGCCTGGAGCTTCCTCCTGTTTGTCACAAAGCATTTCACAGGGCCTCGACAACAAAACTCACAATCAGAGGATTTGAGGATGATGGTAGCATAAATACCAAAGGTTGGACAACATAATGCAAACACTGCACGAAGAGGTGATTTGCACATGAAAAACAGAAAGAAAACAACTTTGAAGTCAGCGGACTGCAATTAAAAAGGCAGCCACATGGGCAAATTAAGCTCAATGCCAATAAACATTGTGTGACAGCCTGAAAGTGGGCAGATGAATGACATTATGATTGTGCATATTCTAAAAGTGTTTATTGGAGTAAAATGGTTTCCGGATAATAAAAACACCAGTTAAAAACACTAAAATAAAAATGCAACAAAACATTTAAAACAAGTAGAAACATTGGAAAAGTCAAACATGTCTCCAGCTTTGATATGTTTATCCTGTCATGAGGAAATGTAATCACAATTTACAAGGACAAAAACATAAAATAAAAAGAGGTGGCACAAAAGACTTAGCAACTATATAATTCTTGTCAGACAATCATGTAGATGTTGATATTAGAATCTACTTAGTACCAGCTCACATGTTTCCAAATATGTGAAAATCTGCAGTGATTGCAGTATGTATTAATACGATCCGAAAATTATTAAATTACAACCAAGGGAGAAAAAAATCTGTGAAACAGCAAAATTCTGAACACTTAACAATGGGTTAAAGATGTGTTTTCTTCACAGCATCTGAAACTTTAAGACACAGCAGATGTGCCAGAAACTACAGTTCCTCAAATGACCACTAGGTGAAACCATCAAAGATGAGTCAATCTTCTCTAAAATATGCATCATTATTGCAAAAGTAAACATGATTAGTGCAAAAAAATGTGGTTCAGATGTGAAGAAACATGAGCAACATGAGCCCTTGACTGCCATGCGTACAAATACAAATGTCCTCAATGAAACGGAAAGGAACAAATACGTTTGACATAAAAATCCAAATAAAATTGTAGCTGTCAAATGGATGTTTTGGATATAAGATGATTACCTGCCAATCATGCCTGCTGTGTGTGCTTTGTGTCTATTTATCCCAAGTGTTTGTGTGTCTTTCTCTGTTCTGCCAGCTCCTAATTGATTAGACTTGAGAACCGTCCTCCAATTGGTTGTGTGAAACATGGTTCATTCAAATAAGCATGACATGTACCCATATACTCGTTCTTATTTTTCCCCGATGCTCTTGTAGAGTGTATGTGTGTGTGTGGGCTAATATGCATGGGAGCAAGATTTAAACATCTCAGTGATGGTGAGTTATGTCAGGTTTCTTTCTCCTTGTTCTTTTTTACAAAAAGTCTGCACAGTGTTGACTGTGCTGGTAGCTGGTAAAAAAAAGTCAACAAACTTTTTAAATACATTACTTGTGTAACGTTTATTGTTAGTTACACACATTTAAGGCTGGGTCTTGTAATCCAAGGACCCCAGAAGTACATTGATCCATCTATTATCCTACTTGCTTTGTACCTTTTTGGACCTTTGTAACAACGTTGCAAGGGTCTGCTGCAGCATGGGACTCCCGGGACAGGTCTCCTGTCTATTATAAGGCAACACACACACACACTATTCACTCTTACACCAACACCTAGAGGCAAATTATAGTCTCAAATCAGCCTAAACACGAATTGTTTTGGACAGTGGGAGCAAAACTGAACATGGGACGGACATGTAAAGTCCATACAAAAAGACAATGAGTCTGACCCTCCAAAAGTCTCTTATACAAAAACAGCCAGTCTTGAGGTAATATAAAACTGCGATTTTCATTTGGTGTACAGACAAACATTTTAAAACTCATGAGGTTGGCAACTGTTGCAAGGTTCATTTTGTTTATTTGATCATGTTGAGTTGTTTTTTTGTCAGCAAGGACATCATTAAACCTGTGAGGTATGTGTTTTCATGAGAAAGAGAGGACCGGTGTGAGAAAACTCCCTTTTTCTCACAGTCAGACTCTCAGACCTCAAGGTTAAGTTTGAGAGAATTAACAAGAGGAAGATTCATGTTCACTATAGGCAAACATTGTGTGTCTGGAGATTTGCTCTCCATAAACTGCATATGCAAAGTGTGGACGTGAGGTTAAAGAAAATCTGTAGGCAGAGCCACAGTTTCTATGAAGAGTGTGCATGAATATGTTACTGTGTGATGTACACAACAGTGTTTAAGTGCATGCCCACACATACTGCTCTCTGCCTTCTTCTGAAGTTCTAAACATATATGTGTCTTCTTGAATTAATGGTGTAAGGTTATGATGTTTTTTTTCCCAGCCCAAGAGTTAAACCCACCTACTGTGAATAGAGGAAGTCCCAGATACAGCCAAAGAGAGCAACCGACCAGGACCTCAGCGCCGGCCAGCTGCATATTGTTCGTTTATTCCTCAGAGGGTTTCTAAATCTAAAACTAAAACTAAGATAAAAGTGTTTTGACCCTATTGTGGGATGTTTCCCAGTGTCATGCAGCGACTCAGCAGGTGTGCAGAGGGAGGGTGAGTTTCAAAACACACAGCGCAGCAGATAGGCAAAGAGGAACATCAACAAAGCACTGCTGCTATGCACTTCGCTGACTGCTCTGACAACCGACAGGGAAAACATTCCCACAGAGAGGGAGAGAGAAAGAGAGATGGAGAGAGGGTGATGATAAAGAAGGGAGAGATGCAAAAAGACAGAGAGAGACAAGAGGTGACGCGGGTCAAAGAAGAGAGAGGGAGACCCAGACAGACAAGAGAGATGGATGAGAAAGAGAGAGAAAAACAAACCTGTCTTTTGTTCATGTATTACTTATTGTCGATATAACTTAACAAGGCTGAACGTGGGATCGCCATTTACATGTCAAGCCAGGAACAAGACAAGAGATGTTGTAAGACGGCAAGAGCTGAGAACGGGAGGAGAAATACAGGCGAAAACACACAGATATGAATGCGTCGAAATAATGGAAACACCCGTGTTATCAGCCGCTGCAGATACCAACCCAGTCTCATAGAAAACCGTACCCATACACAACGGGGAAAACATTTAGTGTGGGGTTGTTCAGTTTGGGACGAATCTTTGTCATTGATTTAGGTCAACTTGATATTTAACCACATATTTTTCCATTTTCACTTGGACTGAATCATAGGGGGAATATAAGCAGACAGCATTTGTCTCAAAATAACAGACAAGAGCTGTTTTTGTAGATGTGTTTTCGAGAGTTTAACATGAAGATGCCTTACTATGAGCACACACTTGTGAATTCATCATTTACGAGTGAATGTTGAAGAGTGTGTTTTTGACCCCCCCAACCACTCCAACTCCATCCCTGTGCACACTCTCTTGCTGTCTGTAATGTGTGTCTTGCTCTAGGTGTATCAAATTGTCTTGGACTTTCCTCACAACGGTACAACTAGTAGCTGACGAGAATGTAATTGATACTGTGAAACACAAACAAAGAGACACGGATGTTCAGCACTTAGTCCGGAAGGTAATGAGCGTTCATCTCTCTGCAAATGTTTACTGAAATAGTGGGGAAATAATCTAAAGAGGGCAAATCCTGGCACACAACAGACAAATTTAAGTCACGTTATTCTTACATTTAACCATTTGGCAGTTGCTTTTTTGTGAGGCAGGAAAGAAAAACATTTAAGTTGCATCACAACAGAGATCCTAGTCCAGCAATAAACACTCCTCTACATTTGTCAGACTATCAAAGGACGAGAGAGTAATATTATTAGTACAACTGCAGAAATTGAGCAATAGTTGAGAAGAAACAGCTGTAGGAATAGGAGTTTATGTATTCGATTTAGGTGCTGACAGCCTTGGACTCACAGATCAGAGTTTGTTTTGGTTCAACTTTGACATGTACTCAAAAAATGGTGATTTCTTGTTCTAGAAGAAATATTCACCAGTCCAAGTACATTACCGACACCACTGGACAGCAAAATACAGCATTACTGCACGTATCAGTTTGCTGTTTATGATTGCTCTGATCAGTGACCATTTAAGAGTCATATCAGCACTCAAAGGCAGTAAAATAATGTGTCCACACCTTGAAAAGTGACTTTCTGCATCCTCATATTCTGTATACGTTCTCTGCTGCTGTGTTTGCTCTGCTCTGCTGTTATTTTGCCCTTTTTTTAAGGGGACTGAGAATGGAGAGATGGATTATTTATCCTCGTTCTCTGGTGTTAACATAGAAGCTATGAAACATTGGTTATGTAATGTCTCAAAAATGTCTCAGATGCTATTTTTTAAGCCCTTATATGTTCCTTTTTTAGGTGTGCGAATAGGTCTGTTTCTGCACAGATCCAGTGCCTTTTCAAGCTTATCTGGAAACAACATGATGCCTACTCTGATTGGCTGTCTCGTCTGCCATTCACACAGATGAGCCTGTGACTTGCAACTTGTATTCTGTCACTTCATGTTCTAGTTTTTTTTAACACGTGAATGAGAGCATGATGATGTTTATGGACCTGCCACCCATTTTTGTCCAGGAAAAGGCTGTGACGATTGTCATGGTTAAGAGAAGAAATAACACAATAAAGGTAGAGTGACAACAGACTAGAGAACATAAAATCACATATGAAAACGACCAAAATAAACTTAAAAACAGTACAATTAGTTCTAGAAGTATTGCTAAAATCTCCCTTCTACCACTATAAACCAAAATCTGGTTGCCACTGGTTTTAATGGGTGGCACCAGCCTGGAGTGGAGCGGGGGTGGCCGAGCATCATCTCTGCTCCCCCCTCTGCTCCCCCCTCTGCTCCCCCCTCTGCTCCCCCCTCTGCTCCCCCCTCTGCTCCCCCTGCCATAGCTGCTAAAATATGTCAGCAGAGAAGAGCGAGAGAAGCGCGCCCTACTGCCCTCCTATACCTGAGAATGACAGGGAAGGTGGAAGTGAAGGAAAAGGGAGGAGAGGGAGGAGGGGTGACCATGAAGTTGGAGCCCTCACATCCCCCTCCCTCTCCTCCTCCTCCTCCTCCTCCCTCTCAGAATAAAATCCGGTGCCATAAAATGTAAGAGCGGGCAAACAGCTCCTCCCTAGCTTGTCGGGGAGTTTGTTTTAAAGTGGAAATGAGGCTGATGGCGCACTTGGCGATTAGCCCCACGGCTAACATGAAAGGAAAGGAAAAGACAGCTGCTAATTTTCTCCTTTGACCTTTGGCTCCCGCTGGTATTTCATACAAACGTTGATTTATGGAAGAGCCTAACAGCTCACTGCTACTGGAGGGATTACCGTAAGAGAGAGAGGGAGTGGAGAGGAGGGGAAGGGAAGGGAGAAAAAAAGAAGCTGACCTCTTGGATTCACAGTATCTCTGTTCATTCACTTCATCTTTTTGTTTCTGTATCTGTCCTTTATACTTTGTGTGTCCTTCTACTTCTCTCCCCATATCTCTGTCGATTTCTCTTTGTTTCCCTGGCCGCCTGCCTTAGTGGATTTCATACTCTTTATCTCTTTCCATCTTTATTTGTAGTCTGCTTCTGTCTGCAGTTGTCCTTCATCCTGTCCACCTCAGTCTCTAGTGCTCTGTCTATTGTCAAACTACAATTTATAGCACTGAGGTATGTGCACGAGACTCTTCTTTACAGTGTCACACTCGTCTTAAATTATCATTAGTAGCCGGCCGTCTAAATGCGAACGCAGACATCCAGGCGCCCAGTGACGCAAAAATGAGACAGATGACACCCTTTCGTCTGTCGAAGCAATGGTCAGTTGTGGATATGAATACATGTTGTGTCTCAGCACTTTAGCTGCAGGGAGATCCCATCAGAATCAGTTTCATGCAAATCCCATGTATGGACGGCTCCCATGTAAAGAGGCCCTGAAATGCCTCAGGGGCAGCAGGGTCCCAGGAAGTGTAGATCCAGCAACACATTCCCTTCCTCCCCTCTTGTCTCTCTGCTATTGCCCCTCTATTGTTCCTCCAGCTTGCCGAAGGGGGGGGGGGGGGGGGGGGGGGGGGGGTAGCCGGTCAGTGGACAACCCCACTTCAAACATTCAGTTTCGGAGCTTCAAAGCCGTTGCACAATTTGTCTCTGATTTGTATTCAGCGCTGGGAAGATAAACACTTGTATTAAACTAAAATTGTGTTTATGTAACGACCAGCTACTCCACAACCATATAAATGTTTCACTGCTTGAAAATTATCCCAGCGAGTCATTTTGTCTCCATGGCTGATTTGTCTTATTAAATCAAGGAGAAGTTTGCTGATACTCTGAAAGGGAAAAAGCAGCTCATGCTGTCAGTCCCGACAAATATTCTTCATTTTTTACTGACACAATCATTAACAGCAGGCCTTGCTGGATTCCCTCAGGTTCAACTCTGCTGCTTTTCTATTTATTCGGAACGTGTATATGATCCTGTGCTAGATCAAAATGATCATGCATGAATGATTGTCAGACATATGTTGCATCCTTTGCTCAGTATGTCCTCAGTCCAATTTTCGTTATCTCTGGAAATCCTGTGCATGGATATCTCCATCTTGGAATGAAAGCAAATAAGGCAACCGTATTATGAAAATCCTTCTGGGCTCCCCCCTTTTTTATTTTACTAAATAAAATATCAGTCGACTTCACTGATCCCACCAGGGGAATATGACACTATAACTTAGCTATTGGAGACATACTCTATTCATGAAACTAATGGGTTGTTAAGATGGAGTTACTTGTTGAAGGAACACTTTATAGCTCCTACACAAACACATTCCTTTTACAGTAGAGTACAAAACAAAGCTCTGTGTTTTTGGGACAAAACACATCCGCAACACAACAAAACGAATAACACAAGGAAGCTAAAGAGTCACAACAAGTGCAGTTTTTCACCAGTAAGACACAACAACCGTGACACATTTTGGAGACAGATGTGCAGCACACGAAATCCGAGGGGGAAAACACAGTTAAGTCACAACACTGCCAGTCAAAGGATGTGTAGTGAATATTTGTCAGCATATATGTAGAGTTAGGGATGCTCTGCAGATGTGCTTATAACAAAAAAAGAAAAAACCCTTTGTGATACTGTTACGATAAGCCGAGGCTTTTTGCTTTTAATCGGCATGTGCAAGAAAGTCATGAACTCATGTGTTTATTCTAATAAACTGAAAGATTCAGTAGATCCATGAGTTGTGTGCTCATTCTACTGCAAATTAATGTTTGGCCGTTTTAGTCGTTGTAGTTTTCCAAGATATGAACTAAATCAAAACATATGATACCTGTGATAGATATAATACAAATGATGTACACACTTAAATGTACTGTGTTACTGTGTTTAAAGTCCAGTTTTTGTCCCTGGACTATCTTCTTACGTAAATGGCCTGAGGGACCCATGTCTGGTAAGGTGTACTCACGTCATGTGATCCCATGTGATCTCATAAGATCTTGTGATCACACCAATTCAGCTGCTTCCTAAGGTAAGGAATCTGCCTTGGAAAATTAAATAGGCAGTATTTGACCACTACAACAACAAAATAAATGCAGTTTACCACACATACTTACCTACTTACCTGGGAAATACCAGTAACAATGGGTTAACATGAACCAAAGCAGCAGTTTCTCTGTCACTCTCTCTGACAGTCTCTCTCTCTCTCTCTCTCTACGTCTTTGTTCTCACCCTCCGGGTTTCATTCAGAGTTCAAGCAGGTCATTAGCAGAGTGATTAGAGAGGGAGAGAGGACTTCCATTAAGAAAATACACGTGCAAGTGTGTGTGCATGTCTGTGATCACCACATGAATATGCGAATGCATGCGTGTGCGTAACTGTGATCCCAAGTGTGTGTGTGTGTGTGTGTGTGTGTGTGTGTGTGTGTGTGTGTGTGTGTGTGTGTGTGTGTGTATCAATCACTCCAGTGTGGGTGACGACGAGGAGCTGTTTGTCTTTCTCATAAAAGGGAAAGGGATCAAAAGGGCTGGTCTACCAGCTGGACCTTCAATCACACTGGGACAACATGACTTTAGAGCCCTGGGCAGCTGGAGCTCTGGGGACTAATGGCGTGTGTGTGTGTGTGTGTGTGTGTGTGTGTGTGTGTGTGTGTGTGTGTGTGTGTGCAAAAAAAACCCCCAAAAAACACAGATTTTCATCAAATCTAAAGTACGACTTTAAAACTGCTTCATCTGATCAGACGTTGTGGATGAAATGGTCATTTGTCGCCTAATAATCCATATTTTTGGTATTTGTATGATGTAAATTCCACATAACAATATGATTAATATAATGCTGATTGTGATTTTAAGGGAGCTACAGTATGAGCTTGTCGGCCATACATGTTTACTATCTATGCAACATGAAAACAAAGTTTAATTTATTCAGCCCACATCCATTTTCACGTTTCAGGTTTGGCAAGACTACAAACTGATGTGTCAAGCATGTAAAGCTTTTCTCAATGCGAGAAATTACTTTAAAAAAAACTACATTACAAGTTTTATAAGTAAAGGCAGTTGCACCATCGACTTGTTCTTCCACTCATGCTGATTTGTTTCTGGCTCTGGATCCCATTGAGCTCTGGGATAATCTGTGATACGGCTGTTTAAGAAAAAAAATACTAACTTCATGTTATCAAATGAACAGGAATGCACAAGCTGCTGCAGCCAGAGTTCAGCAGCTACACAGATGAGGTGAGAGCTCAAAGTCCTGGCACATTCTTGCCAAGACATTCCACAGACATAACTGAATATATTTCCCTTCAAAGCCCCATCCGAGCTCAGAAGATCCAAAATGTCACCCTACTTGCTTTTCTGCCCGATATAAATCACCTCTCCGCCTCACAGAGGAGAAGGGATTTCACCTGGGTGTGTGTAAGTTCAAGCCACACATGAGCTTATGTGGGAGTGTATAAATGTGTGTCTGTACATGGCAGTTGTGTGTGTGCGTGTGTGTGCGTGTGTGTGTGTGTGTAAGAAGAGGCGGCAAGATCAAGGCTGTGGGGGAGGCAGGGCTGCAGTTTTAACTTCGTAGCACACCCGTCATACCTGTCCTGATGACAGTTTGTGTCCTGGAGCCTAATCTGGACTGTTAGAAGATTATTTCAAGGTGTTTGTTTGACATTTATTGCACTTCATTAAACACTAGCATTCAGTCACAAGAGAAGAGATTAAGTCACAAGAACAAGAAATCCGTGTTCCCAGACTGGTTACAAAGTCAAAGACTACTGAGCAAAATCAACTGCAATAAAGGCCAAAAGTTCATAAGAAGCTAAAAACATTGTACCTGTAAAATCTAACGTTTATACATTTATGCTTGTTTCATCAAATCTGGTGAGAAACTATGTTTGGCTGGAGAGAAAAAGTTCACAGTTTTAATTAAAAATAGACCGTGTAGCTGTCTGTTCTATGTTTTAATCTGTGATTTCCCACTGAAATCACCAGACTATACGTTTACCTGTGTTTACAGGTAGAAAGCAAACTGAACAACGTGATGAGTCCAAACTCTGAATAATATTATGATGTCTACATTACTAATGGAGCAGGAAGCTATGTGGGTCTGTTGCAAGGGGAAACATTTTGGTTTTCCCAGGTTCACCAGGTTCCTGTATACTACCAGGAAGAGCCTGTCAAGCATGGCCAACGGGAAATACAAAACACTAAACACTAAAAACTGTTCGTCTCATGAATAAGCTAAGACCTCCATCCATTGTTCCACGAAGGGCAAAGGCAGGGAACACACCCCAGACAGGCTGTCAATCCATAGATAGATGGTAGATAGGCAGATACAGCACCGTGTTGGAAGAGATAGTGACGGGCCCTGGGTCCAGGCCAGGATTTGAGCCAGGGACCTTCAGGGATCATATAATATGATATACTCAGAACTTATACCTATCCATATTGTCCTTTAGCTGATACTACTTGTGAATTGTTTGAGATAATGGGGAATATAAAATGATTGTCTATTCGAGCGTGTTATTAGGATATAACGCACCTCAACACTCACACAATGACTGAACAATCAAGCACAGATTTTCTCATCAGTCCAGTTCACAAACCTCTGGGGCAACTGTTTGATCTTGCGACTTACTGGAATCGAAGGGTGTGGATGTGTGCATGAATGTCTCTGTATGTCATGACATCACCAAGTTTGTTCTCAGCCATTTCACAGGCTCGGTGGGTAAACAGGTTGAGAGACAAGGTTTCAACACCACAGATCAAAGGAGGAGGTGTGTTGCAAATGAGGTGAATTACAGTGTAGGAAGGAGATAACTGGTGTGGCGACTGCACTCCTGCCAAAAACCCTCTCCTATAAACTCCTTCAAAGGTGGAGGAGAGGTTGACGCAACATCTAAATATGTCCCACTGTGTGTTTATGTAAGCAGCGCTGTTGTTACCTCGTATGTCCAGTTTTAGTGGAGGATTGAAGGATTATAATATATCTTTTATGGATTTAGAACATTTTTGAAGTCAGGACTCAGTCAAACCCTACAAACGCCTGTTGTGTAATTTCAAAAATGCACGGTCACCAAAGCAAAACTCAGAATAGTGAAAAGCTGGTGGAAGGGTTTTGACCCGGTAACAGTGATAGCTAAATGCATGGAAGCAGCTTGGGAATGGTTTCAGACACATTCTTTAGGCAGCCTTTTTTTAGTCCCCTTGGAATCTGAATGATATTTCAGTCAAAAGGCGAGAGCAAAAGCCTGCGGTTGTGTGGGAGAAATTCGGATACCATCCAATGTTCAAAGCCTTGAAATACATATGCCACACAATGTTAAAGCATTCCTTTTCACAATTTACAATGCATAAACATGATGGTTTACAGAGGCCCAGGGTGATTATTTGCACAGAGGTCTAGTTTCAGCTATTTCAGGTTTTCTTGAGGCTGCCCCACAACGCCGCCCCACAAAGTCATTCTTGAAAGTGTTAAACCACGGGCCCCCCAGCATCGGTCAACGCTAAACACTGGCTGTTTATACTCCAAGATTGTCCAGACAGCACAAAGTACAAAGAGCAAATTATGCCCGTATGAAAAGAAAATAAACATTGTGGGCATTTATGTCGCTGTTAATGTTGCTTCACACCAGAAGTGCTCTTGTCCGTTCCAGCGTTTCACACATTTGGCGTTTTTATGAATGAGACAGGTCTGCTTCGTATACACGGGTCTGTGCCATTTCTGTAATAACATGACAGCAATGTATCGTTTCCTGCGGCATATGAATCACATGAAATGAAGTCTGACAAGTTGCACTTTAAAACTCTACTTTGCTTTGGGTCATTGCATTTCTGCTCATACAGAACATGAACCTACTGTCAGCAGCTCTGATAACACAAGAGAGAATGCACCAATTTCTCATTTTTCAAAAGTTGTGAAAAACCTAAGCAGAGCAGCATCTCCACAAGGGCCCCACTGATGTATCATGAAAGCCTGCGACTTCTCAGTTTGCATTTGATATGGTGTCTTTTTAGCAGCCACGCGAGAAAGCCAGTTATGGGAAAACTGCAAAAGGGAGAGACAGGACGAGCTCCTGGGCCTTTAGAAGTCTTGTCAAAAGCCTTTCCTTTCTATGCTTTGTCCCACCGATATTCATCTTGCCAGTTGAAAAGTGAAGACGGCAAAAACTTCGGGCATGAAAAGAACTTTTCAACTTCTAAGAGACACCTTGCAACAGGACTGAGTATTTGAAACAAGAAAAAAATATATCTGAAACAGTAGGAATGGAAGGGACTTCCAGACTGAGAGGCACGTTAAAGAATCAGATATCGCATTTGGAAAATGGAGCATAGATGAATATGGCATTGTCCTCTGGTGAAAACAGGAACCAGACACATCCAGCGTGTGTTTATTCTGGTATTTTCTGTGTGCCAACATCCCTCAAATCAATCTGACACATTCCAATAAAGTTACAGTGAAGGCTCCTCTATATTCTCAGTCTGGGTGCGCACGAGTGCGTGCACCTGTATACAAAAGAGATAAATCAACAAAACTGAAAGAAAGGTGTTGTGTGTTTGTGCTTGTGTAGCGTTGTGCATATGTCTATGAGCAGCTACAACCGTCGGTAACACCTTGTTAGACAGAGTCCTCCTCACAACTGTCGGCCTGCAGCCCGGTGCTAAAAGGAAAGTTTAATAAAGTCTGATCACCATTTGTTTTATCTCATAGATCAGTGGGGCCTCTCAGAATTTGCGGAGCAAAAAACTTTCACTCTGCATCTTTTTGCCACATCTTTCGCCTGCGCTTGTCTCTCAAAAGAAAGCTGACATCATCGCCGCACCTCGCCAGTTTGACGAAAATGAACGCTAAGCTCTCGAATCCTTTCTTTCTTTCCCTCAATGGCAAAATGAATAAATGATATTCCTCCCTTTAATCGACACACTCAGCGATAACAAAGAGACTTTGAGACACTTTGAGGACACCTAACGATCAGAAGCATCAGGAGGTGCTCTTCGTTTTCGTTGATGGACAGGCAGATCAAAAAGCAAGCCCCTTAAACGCTTCTACCCACTTTAGAATTATCTCGCCTATTCCCTCTTTCAAGCACAAAGTGGGAAGAGAGAATAATCGTTTCATCTTTACTCTTTTCTCCAGTTTCAAAGTTATTTTGCCTGCGATAAAGCGCTCTGTATTGACGACTTCGAAGGTGCCTTGTCTCTTGAAAGAAGTGACATTTTATCTATATATAGTGTTAGAGTGTGCTTCAATTTAACTTCATCTGGCGCAGAGCGTGTCTGGTGTTGATGTGGCTGACAGCTGCCGGTTGAAAGACACGGGAAAAGTTCTGAGGATTCAAATGAAGTTTTGCCATGACGACAGGGGTTTGATGTATGCTAATCAATCGATGGGGTGGAAAATATGCTTGCTGGTGGAGGGAGAAAAAGGGAAGGGAAAAAAAAGCGTGAGTGACAGAAACTTGTCAGGCAGCGTTCACCAAGATATCAAAAAGTCACAAAGTTTGCCTCGCCACACAAGAGCCCAAATCGCATGTGGTATATGCTACAAAAGGTTTGATTTGAAAGGCAGTGCATTTGATATAAAGGAAAGGAAATTGGGACAATTCTCCATATGCTGTGGCAGCATGTGAGATTCTTCTTTTTTTTTTGACAGGGGGAGGAGGGGCAAGCTTTGTCTCTGTGACACCTGCGGTGAATTCCTGGGAAATTTCTCCGTCTAGGTCTTTCTATGTCTCTTCCAGCCTTCAAAGGACATGGGCCATAGGATGTCGCATTTGCATCACAAAAGACTCTGAACTGCCTCAGCAAGTAAAGGTATAGCAGATAATCAAACAGACATGTCAGATTAAATATATCAATGATTAATGTGTGATAGAAAAGATAGAAAAGGTTGGATAAGACATATGCTGCCAAAGACTTAAGATGTGCCTTTGCTACAGTATGTGAGGACTGTTTAGAGTCTGCTGGTGTCACAGCCCGGCGCTTACAAGTTTACCACCGTGAAACTGCTCTCCTGGCTACCTGACACGAGAGCTTGGGTGAAAACCACAACATCTGAGCTGCTGCTGCTCATTTCAGCTTTCAGGACAGCAGCTGGAGCGCAGTAAAAAAAAAAAGAAAAAAAAAGAAAGAAAGAAAGAAAGAACAATCCAATCCAGATGTGGATCCCTGTGGAATTCCAGGAAACACACTACCTCTGCCGATCTGCACATCCACATGCGTGTTTCATATGTGTTAACAACAACAGGTTGAAATGAGTGGGACGGCAGAGTCAATCACCAGTAAGTAATGGCAAAGACTTCCTCTTGACTTCCTTCCTTTCATCTCCTGAATGTGGATTTATCAAAGCATTTATAGTCCTGACTCCATAAAGAAAGTCTTAATCGCATGTTGTTAAGCCACTGCATGTGAAGATCTAATCACACGCCTCTGTGTTAACCAAAGGAGACCCACATCATTAAGACAAAACAAACAGGGGAGCGTCATGAAAATTTTAAGGCTGCAGAGGAGACCGAGGACTCGCACTCGTAGATGTCAGGGACTTCAATGTCACAACAAGTCCACACATAATGACAGTCATGCTCATATACAGATGGTCTACCTGAAATTCACACAAACACAGAAAATGTGTTAATATCAGCACACACACACACACACACACACACACACACACACACAATCACCCCACACTCCACAGACACACACAGACCCACACACACATACACACAGACACACACAGCAGACACACAGTGAGCTATGTTATCACCAAATGTGATTAACGCTGTAGAACGATTAACATCAGGGTATTTATTCAAATCTAGACATCAAACACATTCTTTCTTCTTTTTTATCTCCACAGATCACAGAAGTTACTGTCAGGGGAGAAAGGCGCCTTCCGATCAGCTCAGCGGCCAGCGTGGTCGGCCAAACAAGGCCCGCTCTTTCAGCACAACTCTCTCGCTCTCTTTCATCATTTACAGAGGGAGCGTGCCGCGCCAGCGCAGTCTGCCGCCAGGACAAGGCCGCTCACTGTCAGCCAGACAATGGATAGTGGAGCTGGAGGTGGCAGTGGACTCATTGGCCCTCATTTATCATATACCACCCTCGTTTTCAGACAAAGTTCTGCATTAGTCATTCATTCGGACATTGTGTACGATCATATGTGTTGTTTCAAATCAGCGTGGAGAGTGTCAGAGTGTCCATTAACAGGCAGAGGTTTCCATACTTTTCAATATGAGTTTAAATAGAACAAATTAGACTGTGTATGTATACAGAGACCAGGACACTTTTGCACTGGGCTAAGCATACGTTGCAGTACATTGAGCAGACACACTGCATGCAATAGATAGCACTGTGTGGCACCTGAGAGGAGACAGGACATTATGTTGAAATAACAATTAGGAAATTCAGTGCGAGAAAAAGGCGCTACACGAAATTATAACATTGATGGAGCTGTCAATCCTGCCAAACAGAACTCATTTGTCAACATTATGACATTATTTCAGCATCTGAAAGGTTTTTCATCTTCCCAGTCCCAGAATCCCAATCAGAGAGATGTTTCTGAGATGTTTCTGTTCTCTCCTTGTGCCCGTTCATGTTTACATGCACAGCTAAGATGAAATACACTTATAGCTTGATTTTTACTGTTTCATCATCCTTGTCCGTGTTCACATGCAACAAGGAATATCGACATGGTTGACAGGGACCTGTCCATCTCCTAAACACTAGGTGGCGATATATATAGTTTCAGCCGGTTAATACGTACCGGCTGAAACAATTTTTTTTTTTTCTGGGGTCAAACACTCGTGCAGTATTCTGGAACATCTGCACATTCTCCAGTTTTAGTCAGATTAAGACGTGTACATGCAGAGGAAAATAGACTTTGTCACATATAATTGGATCACAGAGGATCGGTATTAGCTGGACCAATGCATTTACATATGCTTTCCGTGTCCAGGTAAAGAAGGATTAAGACCTTCATTTGTCTTCTTCAAGCGTCATGTAGACATTGCTTGTGATGGTTAACAAACACACAGTCCTAACACGTGCATGTTTAGGTTGAAGGGAAACTCTGACCTGCCCCTAGTTATGAATGAGATGAATGGTCCCTGCGATGGACTGGCGACAGATCCCCATGGCACTGTGCCTATTCAGGGGCGTGACTTTCAAATTGTGATTGTTTTCTGTTGCCACATTTATCAATGTCCACTCATTTACACCCCGTGATTGGTGAGATAGGCACTATCCCTGAACCTGGCACGAAATGATTTCTGAGCCTGTTTATTCAGTCATCTGATCAATGAGGGCCATTGTGAAGGATGAGATCACCGTCATCAGTGCCTGCCACTACCAGACACTGAGCAGCGGGTCAGTGGGTCAAGAGTGAGGGTGGACGGCAAAATGGCAACTGTGACACAGAGATGAGGGGTCAAGGGGCTGGGGGGGGGGGGGCGTGAATGGAGAGTATATCTGTGCGTGTGTGTTATTA
The DNA here is from genome assembly GCA_029224185.1 of Karalla daura. Lineage (NCBI taxonomy): Eukaryota > Metazoa > Chordata > Actinopteri > Chaetodontiformes > Leiognathidae > Karalla > Karalla daura. Next base: position 16,295,662 of record CM055189.1, read on the forward strand.
TTCATGGCACAGCTGAAAGAGGCACACACTCAAAGCAAAATATATACAGTCATGCTTTGAAACAGAGGGAGTGACGACATCACACACCAGAGAAACAAGAGACGAGCTTTTCATCTTTTGATTGAGCCGCTGAAATCTGATAAAGGAATCATGCGACACATAGAATAGGACAGAATAGAATATTCCTTTAATCGTCCCACAACGGGGACATTTCAGCCTATATGTGCTGGAAATAGGCTGCAGCAGACCACCTTGACACATTGGGTACAAAGAAGGTAAGATAATAGATGTATGAGCTACTGTCCTAGACTCTTATAACCTTTACGTCCTATTTAAGGTAACACTATTGTTTCAGCCCCAGAGGTGGCTTTCAGACGATACAACAGGACTAAGACGCTTGTAAATTCAGAGTGATTATCACAACTAATGACAAAGTATAGAGTATAAAATCAAACATGAGCAGGTAGAAACTGCATGGAGTCATTAAACACTGCAAAAATAAGATGCTAAATAAAAGCAATAAATGCACAGCAACACTGCTACGCTACATAAGGTATATAAGATATGGAGACTTAACTTGTGTGTATGTGTGGGAACATCAAAACAGTTTTAATTGTGGCTAATCCTAGACTAAGATTATTTCTAATGGGAAATCTTCAGTGGAGATGCTCCGACTCAATTTCCATCTGGGATTATTGAACTCTTTCATTCACAGGCTTATATCGCAGTGTGGATAATCGGCCTTTGGTGTCTTGGCTTGCCATTAAAAAAACAAGGAAATGTGATATGTGGTGTAAACACACATGCTGCTGCGCACCCCCACATGCACACACGCATGCGCTTGTTTATCTACTGTAATGCGGTGATACTGTAACCTTCCTGGATGTAGTCTAGCATGAATTTGAGATGTGTTCTTTGCTTTTTTGCTTTTTGGAAGGGAACATGAGGCCTAGGACGCCCATGTAGGTCAAAAACAAATCCTGCGCCTCAAGCTGGGAAGCCAGAAACTTCTTTGAGCATCTGAGGGAAGGGAACAGGAGCACTGAGTTTCTTCCAGGTGCTGCTTTTCACAGTGGTAATCCTGCCACGGCGTGACTGTGATTTTTACAGAAAATCTCTCCAAACAGGGCCCAGATGGTGGGAGGTAGAGGCACACACGTTCACCGAAAACACATTCATTCACAGACGTGCGTGCACACACACACACACACACACACACACATACAGACGTGCGCGCACACACACACATTCACATGACTGTGTACATACACAGGTGTGCACTTGTGCTTATAAAGCACAAAGCTCATGCGCACACACACACACACACACATTCAGACTAAAGGTGAGAGCTGACTTGTTGCTCCTGGGTGGTCCTTGTGTAAAGATAAGGGCAGGCAGGAATAAAAGCTGTTGGTTACGTTACGGGATGGCTCCGTTATGTTCCTCTTTTATACACATGTGGAATGTCTGAGGCAGAGTAAGGGCTTGCTGCTTTCTAAGTTTAGCTCCGATTACGGAGAGCTTTCTTAATGACAATGAGTCAGGACCGGCGCTATAAAAACCTTCCCCGGTTGGTGGAGGAGCCGTGTGGATCCAAACGCTGGAGACACCTCTGCTTTGAATCGCCGCTGGTCCGGCATGAAGATCCCGCCAGTGGCTGAGCATGTGGAGGATGTGTGTACGGAGGACGTTTGGAAATGAAGAGATAAAAGAGTTAATCTTCTACCGTTTCTAAACCGATTCCCTTCATAGCTCCCTATTTATGTACAAGGAAAGAAAGGAGAAGAAAACTTGCTCCATCTCTCCCAGCCTCTTTCCATCTCTCCCTTTCTGTTTCATGTGGTTACTGGAACAACAATGTACATTCTGAGTGCTAGGCCTTTGATGTTACGGCATTCACCAAGCCGTCTTAAACCGGAGGAGAAAAGACAGGGCGAAAAAGACGCAGGAGAGATTCTGTGGTGTGCCTTTTCTCTCCCTCTTTCCATCTCTCTCTCTCCCTCTGTCTCTCTCTCTCACTGGCAAGGCATCTGACATCTCCCGGCAAAAGACAAATTCGGTTTCGCCTGTTAAGTCGTCAGTCAAAGCTGCGCAGGAGTTTTTTTCTACCCCCCTCTTTCTTGCTCTCCCTCTGCCTCTTTCTCTCCCTCTCTCTCCCTCTGTCTTTGCTTCATTTCCGTGGATGCGGTGTTGTGAAGGCCGCTTACACGCTTTTCAAACAATAACAGTTCACCCCCCCCCCCACCCCCCCGCAAGTTTCCTCTCTGCCAGATCCCTACACATGCCAGCACATCCTTTAGAGAGCCTTGAACCGACAACAAACGCTAAGCATTTTCACCGCCGAGAGAAAAGAGGGGCCCATCCGCAGGCCCTTGTGTAATTAAACTAGATCTAATACTGTTATATGTTTCTCTTAGTGAGAAGGCGCATTTCAGGGGCCTCTTTCTCACAGCAGTGAATAGCTGTTTCCACGTCAACACAATGCCCTGCACAGAGAGGGATACAGCTGTAGGAAAAGGACATTGCAGGTTTTCTAACTTGCTTTTGCAGGCCTGAGAGAGGGAGTCGTGCATGACCGTATTGACCAGTGAACTTTTGCCTGTCTTTGGGCTGCAAGTGCAACCTGCAATACTAGCATTCAGATGCAGTTAAGGGCTTGAATCTTCCAAAATCTTCCTGGTCAGACCAACAGCCTCTCTTTCTCTCTCTCTCTCTCACTCTCTCTCCCATGTCTGTGTGTGTGTTTTCTTCAGATACTCTGATTTCCTCCTAGAGTCTAAAACATGCATGTTTAGGTTGATTAACGTGTGTCCTGTGATGGACTGGTGAATTGTCCAGGGTCTATTACATGTCTTCTCTCTGAATGTGCAGAAGATCGGCATTGGCAGACCCAGTGACACTACTGGGTACAAAGCCGATAAGATGATGGATGGGTGGAAAAGGAGGAAATAATTTGTTGGGAACTATTTTTCATCTGCAATTTGTTTTTGAGCCTGAGTCAAAATAAACTATGGGGGGAATGCACATGTCGACCACATTATTCCAGGCTTGCGGAGATTAGCAGTATGTCTAAAACACGATGAAAACAAGGAACAAGAGACAAGAAACAGGCTTTTTCCTCATAGGTTAATAGTTTAAAACTCTGCATAGTGAGCCAGCACTTTTCTGGCACATTCAGCATCACCCCACAGTGAAAGATTCCTGTCATGACGTTAATTGTGCTTGACACAGTTTCACCAGCAGGGCCCTTTGCAGCTCTCTGTTATGTATAAGAGACAGCCTGGAGCGTCTGAAATCCGACATCCTTCCAGTGCCCCCGTCCATCACCTCGGCAGAAATGCATCACATCTCAATCTGTCTCTGCCAGGGCAGTCCGCTCGCCATCGGTTCACCTCCACCCGAGCCTCGCTGCTTATACTGAAGGCGGGAGGAACACATGAAAGAGACAATCAAACACGAGGCATCAGAGCTGTCACTAGTGCCTGCAGAATGCAAAGTGTTATCAGAAATACAGCTGAACCTGACTCCTCTGGTGTGCTGTCCTTCCCACAGGCAAAGTTATCCTTTCAACTCACTGTGTCTTTCAATAACACACAAACAACAAAATAATGCCTGCGTCGTCAACTGTTTACAGGGTTTGAATAATCACACTACATCCGAATACTGCTAATGGAGCGACGTCTAATATCTGTTCCTAAAGACAGAACCACAAGCTCCTAAATTAATATATGATTGCAATTTACCTTATTGTGTGGCTAAATGCCTGAATTCTCTTTATATCTTTGTTGGCTCCACCTCACAGAAGTCTCAGCCAGGCTTGTTTATGACCCAGTGAGTGAGCCGTGCGTCACACTGCAGCTGGCACGTTGCCTCTCTGGAACGCTGAACGCAGTGGCACCATTGTCACAACGAGGGGAGGTGCGAGGACGCGCAGGGAGAATACCCAGAAGCCCCAAATACCCCACTGTCGGCACAGATGAAAGGAGCCCACCAAGCCAAATCACTTTATCGGCCCAAACAGCCTCGTTGACTGCGCGATGCCTCTCAGACGTCGGGCGCGGAGATGTCACACCAATAATTGCGAGTCGCAACAAGGCCCCTTGTTAGGCCTGCTCCACCGCTTGTGTACGGCGACTGTAATCACCACAATAATTTGGCTCCGCGAAACATGAAATGGTGGCGTGGTAGCTGCAGGAATTTGCATTGCACTCTTTGATCTGGGAGATTTAAACAAAGCGAGCTCTCAGTCTTTGCGCGGGGCGTGAAGGTTACAGTGTCCTGCCCTGCCTCCTCTGCCTGCCTGAACCACCGCTATTGTCGTGATTATTTTGGCTACAAAAGCTACAGAGCGATAAAAATCACACATTAAAGACAAATATAACCCGGGGTTAACCAAGGGGCTTGTTTATCTATTACACACAAATGGAGACAGGCATCACTTTGTTGACGTAGCGGCAGCAACAGTCTCACAGTGTGTAATTCTAAAGGTGTGCGGAAGCCACTGAGGGGTTTTGCACATCAAAGGCTACTTTAGCTATAGTTTAATATTCTTAAGTGAGAAAAGTTGGCTTGCAATACACATTCTTGCAATTGAGCCTCTGAGTAAATCTAATCTACAGCCATGAAAACGTCTTTGTGCCTGTATTTAGGCACAGGAAAGGAGGTTGAACACGTGATTTTAGGTAGCACTAAAGACAAAGGACTGTTGAGTTGGAGGTATTTACCTATGAACCAAGCAGTCGTACAAATTTAAGTCAGTCTGCCTGAAAAATACTGCAAAGCTTCTTGAGGCAAATCTAAATTCTTGTCACACATTCAGTGATAATCCATCAAGCTGTATCTTAGACACTTGATTGAAAACTAAGAATATGATCATCATAGTAAAAGGAAGATGTTAACAGATAGTCCTGATCATTGGGATTCATCCCCTGTGGACTATGAATAGCTGTACAAAATCAAGTGCAAATACATTTTGAGGTGTTGAGAAGCGTTGTAAGTGACCAAGCCGTGGCGCTACAGATGACTTCAGTGGCACAAAGTCACAGGATTTGATTCTCTGGGAAATAAGGACATTTTCATTGGGGTCTGCTGGATCATATCACCAGCTAACATTGAATGAAGGCAGTGAAAAAACCCAGGCTATGTCAGGGGCACATACACTTCTGCAGTCACACCAAATGGCAATTTAGAGTCACCAACAGACCTCAATGTATGACTTTGGACTATGGGATAACATCATACTCAGGGTACTCAGAGAACAGCCGCAAAAACTCTACCTTGACAGGCCCTCGATCCAACCCAGGGACCTTCTCGCTGTGTAGCAACAGCACACTGCAGCATACTACTATTCCAGTCATATCTCATTCTATGGCTCCCCTATGTTTGTCTCATTATCTCCACCATACAACATGCAGTCGATGTGAATCACCTTATTTATGCAGGTGAAACACATCTGCATGTTGCCCCATATGCATTTCTTATCAGCCTGCAGACCGGCTAAAACCCACCGAGGAGGAACACTTGACACTGATTTCACATCATTGTCTGCGAGCGACCCCATCCTTTGCTCTCCTCCCTCTGTGGCCCCCTCAGTGAGATCTGTGGGCTCGCTCAGCCATGCGTACTGACGTCTAATCAACAGCAATTAACCCTGGCCTCGTTCACGGGCCGCACAGCTAGGAGATAATGGAGACACCGCCGTGTTTTCTTTTTTTTTTAGTCTTCACACGCTGCTTTTGTCACCCGGATGCTTCCCTCATGGCTGACTGACAATGGAATGCGATCGGCTGACTCGGGGAAAGTGGACCCTCGATATTGCTGTGGCTGCTGGGTCACAGCGAGCAAGGCTGCGGTATAGGAAATAAGATACCGCACCGAGTCAGAGGCTGTTTTGATTTTCAGAGTGGATTTTCTGTTCGCCTAAGCTGTTATATACACGGAAGGATAGGAGCCAGCACTGCTGAAGTGCAACATACCTTGGTTTGGGCTTGTTTTAATTCCATCTCTCATTCCTCGTTGCAGAGATAATGGAGTTCCTTTCCAACTCCTCTGCTGCATCTTTGGTCTCATTCCAATCTCACTGCAAGACAATAGGACGACCTGAACAACAAATAGGCACAGGACACATCCACACAGTGTTACGGTCTTTTGTTTGAGGCAAAGGTATTTTGCATAACAGAGACAGTGAGCAGATCTCAGATGCCGTTTTGGAAAGCACCTTGTAATCTTGAGCAGGAGAACGATTCAAGTGTCAGTCAATCTCCCCTGTGAAAAGCAAGCAGGCTGGTTGAAGCCTTGGATGCAAAAATAGCATGGGAGATAGAGGACACCCCTGCTCTACCCCCACAACTGACCTTTGAAGAGAAATGTCTACATCAAATGCTCTGAATTATCTATTCAAATGCCTGGAAACAATCTTCAGACAATGACACATCAATCAAATGCTCCCTGAACCAAGGATGGTTGTTTATATAAATGCTGTCCATCTGGGGGAGAGATCTCAGCAACACTGCATCTCTTTTTCTGTGGGGAGATGGCAGAAAAAAGAAAGAAGGAAGTTCATAAAAAAAACTTAAAATTCTGCTTTTTTTTCTATCCTCTCCTTTTTTTTTCTCAAATCCCAGCGTGAATGTGTCGGCGAGCTCGTGGTATGCACCAAGATGAAAAGTAGAGGCCATCCCTTTGAAATCCTCCTCAAGTCAAAATTACCATTTCATTTCAACTCCAGCCAGGAAACGGAGAGCGGGGCCACTGCTAACTGCTTTGGGCATATCGTTATTTATTGTGTGTAAACTTTGGAGGAACATTGTTGCCTGGGAAAATGTGTTGTGTGGGTGGTGGAAGTGAGCAGTTGGAGCAACCACAAAGGGAGAGATCAGGCCTATTTTCTCTGTGGGAGGAACACATAAAAGTGAAAATAATGCCCATTATTACAGAAAAACAACATCAGACTTCTTTCCTCATAATTTTCTACCAGCCAGTAAGTTACCGCTGAAGTTAAACAACCAACCAGTTGACCCTATTTAGGCAACTGCGATATCATTTTTCCCCCCTTGCTCTTTTAATTAGTAAGCTTTCTGTATTAAGTGGGCCATTATCTGTGTTGGAAGTTACTGCTTTTTCCACAACGGTCAAATTAAGTCGGTCATGTCGTTTTATTTAGTTGGCTTTATTTACCTCCACACTGCGGGGGTTTAGCATAACCTAAACTACATACTGCAGACGTTCTCACAGAGACCTATGCATTTGCCATGGAGTTTTGATTAAGTCTGTAAAAAGCAACTGGCAATCAGATGATTTCTTGTCCTTAATTTGAGCCAGGAAATAGGCCCAGGAATGTGGCATCTTTCCAAGTCACATAACGTTGTCACACTGGTGGCTTTGAAACAATGTTATTCTGTCATTCACATTTACTTCATTACACTGAGTGTATTTATTACAGTTGTGCAACATGGGAGCATTCTTATGATATATAAAGACAGCCCTGTCCCTTACAGTAACACGCTAATCTAATACCCTTTATTAGCTTGAGAATGTGTCAGCAGGATGTTTGTAGTCTGCTACTTTACAGAAGCTGCTGTCAGCTTTGATTCATATTTCTTTAAATGGGTTTTAATGATGTCAAGTTTAACTAATAGAATATGAAAATCTAATGAAAACACTTTATCTCTAAATTCTTTGGTAAAATGATCTCCAGTGTCTTGCCAAACGTCTTTCCGCTTTAATGTGGCAAAACTAACATACTATGGTTTTTCAATAGTCCAATTGGAGACTGTAAAAGGCCTCTTGGTGTGAGTGTGAGAGTGAATGGTGTGCGCACTGGGGACCTGTCCAGGGTGTGACCCTACCCCTCACCCTATGTGCGGTACAAAGCAGGTACGATGGTGGATAGATGGATAGGTGGATGGATGGACGTTGGTCTCGTCTCATTCACATCAGGGTTCATGGTCATCACTCTCCAGCACACAAATTCTGCTTAAAAAGTTCAGCAGCCAAAATTCCCAATTTTAAAGTATTTATAGATGAAAAGCCATGCCAGTAATTATGGTTATGATGAATAAGAATGGTTGATCAGCTCACTTGCCAACCTCCAGACATCATAGCAACAGAAGATCAAACCCAAGCAGGGTGTGTGAGGATCCTTCTCCCCCCCAAAATGATTAAATTTAGACTGTTTTCTTGCATTTTGGTGAATTTATGGAGTCAGAAGGACAGAGGGAAGACATCTACATCTACAGAAACACCGCATGAAAACAGATAACAGTTCCCACAGGATCATTTTGCAAAGAAAATAAGCAAACAAACTACATTTCATGAAACTAGAAAACCAATCTGGAAGATGAGAGAAAGGCTGACTCTTTTGTTTTGTTTTCATGAGTATCACATCTGAGAGGGCACTAAATGTATTTACTGGTTTAATCAGATTCCAGTTCTCATTTAACATTTATCTTTAGTTACACCGTTTAACTCTGAAACTAAATAGTATTATTGAGGAAGTGGTTGTGAGTGCACCTCCTTTAAGCACAGCAATATAAACTGTGTCCCTAAAAAGAAAAAAAAGAAAAAGGGAAAAGCTATACTTGTGTGTCTCAGTGCTAAGGCACAACTACATCCATGATTTACTCTGGGAATGATGAGGATCATAAAGTTTCAGAATAACGTTGTGCTGTTGCCAGAGGATATAAAGAGGGAGATTACAGCACACATGGGAATAAATCACTATATAATAAAAGTGTAATTTCTCACTCTCCTGATAGCGTGTGTAGCGTTCTGCTGCATGGAGCTGCTAAAGGCATGTGTTGCTCTATCGCTGTCTATCTTACATGCTGCAATGTCATCAGATGCTAATGTGTGTTTGTTTTATTTACTGTGGTGAGCAGGTGAATTTGTGCAGGTTGGAACCACTTCCATGTTCAAAATCTATGTTTCACTGTGTTAGCATGCTATCAGTTAGCGCTTGATAGAACTACAATACGTATCCAGGGCACAGGTCAGAACCCGGGCAATGAAAAGAGAGGTTGGGCTGCAAGAGAAGGCATGTGATGCCTTTCTTGTTATGATTAGTGCTGCAGTTGCACTTGTTCAAGTGGGATCATCATGGCTTAAGTTTGGGTACTTCTCGATCTTTCTTTCATCCTCTAAAGACTAAACAACGCAGATAGTTGAAAACTGTGAGTCTGGTTCTGCTCGAGGTTCCTGACCACTAAAAGGAAGTTCATCCTCTGTGCTGCCTCTAAGTGCTTGTTCTTGTGTTTTTTTCTTTTTTATTTTAAGATGTTTTCTCTGTTATCTTCATTTAAGACGGAAGATAACACTGGTATGCACTTGAAATTGAACTGAATTGGATTATTTTCTCTCTTCCGATATTAACACATCAACCTGGCTACAAGGTTCTGAATCCAATACTGTTTTTCCTGTCAGTAAATGTGTCAGTGAATCAGTGTGGTTGTTTAGGCGGCGACATCCAGTGAGTCATAGCTGTGTGTCACACAGGGTTTGCAGTCCTTCTGGCGACGTGAACAATTATCTGTTTTGCTGAAGAGAAAAAAGGTCTTTTCTTTAAAGCTGCTCTTACTCCCTCCTTCATTAAATACCCAGCAGCGACAATGTTGTTTTCATTGTGGCCATGGTGTTGAAAGGTGTGCTCCAGGGCCGTGCTAAGTGCTGAAATGACTGCCCACCGCCCCATCCACCCCCCCACCCCACCATAATGAAAAAGGTTTGCTTACATGCACAGTAATAGGATAAGATAAACACTAGAAGTTTGCAGTTTCGCGGGGTTGAAAGGTTGTCCACCTAGTGGATATACACTAGCACAGAGGTTTAACAGGGTCAGGCTTGTGGAATAAGGTAGTAGCTGTATCTCGAGTTATACTTTTGGAAAAGTGCCTAAAGCTCTAGTAAAGCTGCTGAGGTGATATCTTGCACTTTCTAATACCTCTCTGATTTTTATTCCTGTTGGAATCTATTACATGTGACATAAATCAAAGATGACCACAGCCTGCATTGCTCCTGTGTGATACTAACCAGAAGTTCCGGATTAAGTAATATCACAATAACTCAAGTCTAATGTGGGTTGCTCATAAAACCCACAGAGAATTTCCACACTCTGTGTTCAAGTCTACAGACTGCTGTAGCATCTCACTGTTAGTCATTTTTGGCTTTGTATCGACCCGTATTCAGCATCAGCTCCATGTGGACAAACAGATGTTGTTAAATAAATGCTAGTGAGAAGAAATATGACAGTAATATAACAATAAGTGTTTGTGGCTCAATCTGCTGTCCCCTAGTGGCCACAAAGAGACCAAGATATTTGTATTACATGTATTAGTATCAAATATGTACCTTGTCCTGTCATTTTCAGGTTATCCACAGATCAGAGGCATAACTGAAAGGAATGCAACACGTGCACATGCAAGAAGAATATGATTTATAATGGCATTCGCATTATGAATGGTGTCTCATTCTTCACACATACATGCTGTATGGTGGCTGTTATTGTAGGATATAATAGAATTAAGACCACAAAGAGTGGGTGCGGACAGAGCCCAGTTGATTCACGACCAGTGGGGAAGCAGCAGAACTTTGTTGACTGTGTTCTAGTCTCACAAAAAAGTACATCTAATCTTAAACATATGGCTGAAGCCGGGGATTCATGCATGACAGCATGCAGAGTGTGGAAAAGTACTGCTGTTGTCTTTTTTTTTTTCCCCCTCTCCCCCTAAAATTCACGTCTGCTCCTTTACGTCCTGGATGTTGTTGCTGGTTTCAGGCCTTTTAGGTGGATATTATGAAACATAAACTTAGGATTTTATTTAATGGAATAAATTAAAAACTTGAACAAAAACACATGCATTTATTTTGGAGAGCAACAAAGCATGTCAGAGGGGAAGACGCACAGGACCGTGTGGGTGTATACATGTAAACCTCTCTCAGATCTTAACATACAGATAAGCACTGTATTCAAATTCATACGCAAGGTCCTGACACAGACCATGTTTCCTGACATGTGGAGTCAGAGAAAGAGATTCTTTCCACTCCACACTTGTTTCAACTCAGTGAAGTCAATCACAATTGGTCTGCAATTCATAAGTGCAACGTTGCTGCTCCGACTCCGAAACATCATCTGGGCTGTCCTCGGAGAAATTCTGCAAACGTGTCAGTTGAAGGAGTTGAAAAGCAAGCTGGGTGTTGCATATATATTTGGACTACGAGGCCTTGTTCATTTGTTTTATCTATCCCACTTTTTGTGTCCTCCACCTCAATTTATTTGTACTGGCCTCAGAGACATGGGATTTGGCTGTAGAGCTTATATATTTAAACAAGGGCTGCTGAGGGCAGAGGGAAGTGTTCGACTAAACTCCGGTCGGGTCTTCTCAAACATTTAAACATGGATCTGTCTGTGGGGGCAAGCTGTTTACCTCAGCTGGCTCTTTTTCTCGCCATGCCGGCCGCCAGCCTCGCTCTCTGCAACGGCACAGACAAACAGCGAAAGTCAGAGATGCGGAGCGTGCGATAGGTGCACAAGGAGACAAAGGCAGGGCAGTTGCGGGAAGTAAACAATCGAGAGAGCGTAAGAAAAAGACAGACGGAAACAAAGGCGAGTCAGCCGTGCAGGACTGGATCGTCTTACAGGAAGTGCACACTCTGATACTTTAGCCACTGACCTCTGGTACACGGGACTGGGGGGAGGGGGGCGACGCGGGTTCCACAGGCCCCATCTGCATGCCTTGTCCCCGGCTATGTGGCCATGTGCAGCACCTGGCCCCACGCCAGCGCCCAACGCCCCTTTGTGGTGGCCAGAGTGGCCGGTTGGGGTCTGCCTTTGATCCCGGGCCAAGTATTCATCTCTAAAGGAAGAGGAAGAGCAAAAAGAGAGAGAGAGAGATGGAAAAAGATAAACAGAAAAAGAGGGAGGGGGGATGGAGAAAAAAGTCAACCTCTGCTGCCAATTATTGGAAAAACATCAAGGTCTTTTCTGTCTGTGTAAAAAGAAAGAAGAGAAAAGAGGGAAGGGGGTAGAAGAAGAGATAGCCTTTTGATGGCTTGGCTCTGTGTTAGCTGGAGGATTGTGGCGAGTCGAGGCGAGGCGGAGGCTGACCTGCAGGAGGTGATTACAGGTGGAGAGAAGTATTTGTCTGGCTGCTAAGACTTGTGTTTTTTTTTTTTTTTTTGCTGTTTTCATTTTTTATCCTGTATGCCCTTTTTTTTATCTTTGCCTCTTTCACTATCTCTCTCAGACTCCCTCTCTTCCTCTCGTTGCTGCCATCCTTATCTGTGGCTTTCTCTCTGTTACAGCCGTGCACTGTTAAACCAGTTCACAAGGACAAATAAAGGTCATTTCTTTGTCTCTGGTGACATGTTTCTCTCCCTGTCCATCTGTCTGTTTTTGCATCTTTCTCTCTTTAGTCTTGAGCCCCTACCACACATGCACACACACACATACAGGCACCCGCCCACACACACACACACACACACACACACACACACACACACACACACACACACGCACACACACACACACACACACACACACACATTAACCATGTCACCAATGCAAGTCTTGACCGTGAATGACAGCCCGTATACTGGAGGAGCATGTCAGACAAATGATGAGGATGTCATGACAACAAACAGAGGATTACAGTGTTGTCAGTGAGCGAGACACATTTTATAGTCTGTGAAGAGCAGAAATAATCACATAAATGATGTAGGATACACTTCCACAGCAACTTTAACTTGGCCTAACAGGCTCAAGGCTCTTTCTTTTATGCCTGTTTTACTTATTCAGGCAAGACGTTGGCTCCGTGTACATGTTGGTTTTCTGACAGAAAAAGACTCTGCTTCACATCACCAGTCAAAGCACATTTGCTCAGTATCACAACACACCACTACTCCTGGCTATTGGATCAAATAACAGGGTTAAATGACTTGTGTTGTGTTGTCTTTGTTACGGGAGATGAGAGAGGTTCTCCAGTCACAACCTTTAATCTTTTACCTCTGTTGACATTGGAAATGAAGGAACAGCTTTTAATGCAGAGCGTATATGTGTGTTGAACAATTTCAATCAGATTAAGTGCACATTTCCCCCTCAGAATTTAACTCTGTGTATCTTACAGAATTATAACTCTGTTCAGTACAACTTTGGTCGCTTCAGTAAAATTGATAGTCAGATTTAGTAAGACATGAAAGAAACGCATCAACTGGAAACAAACCAATGGTTTTGATGGCTAAATAAGATAAACAGTAGCCTGACTGTGAGTATTTTTATTTTCTTTACTATTAAAAAACAACTCCTGGAAAGTTTTCTTGTGAGCTGGAGAGCAGCACTATCATAGTCCGAAGCTGTTAACATGATAGATGGACACACAATCACAATGTATCTGCTTCTGAGCGCTAATTTGAGGTATAGACCTGAGAGGACTGCTTAAGTTAGGTTCTAAAGCATCATGTCAGAAATATTCTGAGCCAAACATCTTAACAATGGCACATTTTGCACTGTGTGACTTTGCAAACATATTTGAATTCTTTATGGCCATTTGTTGAGGGATTTATGTCTGTTAATGGATTGAAAACATTCAACATGGGGAAAATATTTTGGCATATCACAGCGTTTCACAGAGTGTTTGGTGAGCACCAGGTGCAGTTGTGCTCATTTACGTGTAGAGAGGAAAGAGGAAAAAGATGAAGGCTCGGAGGGAAGCGGAAAAAAAGTGTCTCTCGCTGTGAACCAGAGCTGAGCTCAGTCCAAGCTGCTGAACTGAATAAACACAAACACACACACCATCAGATGAATCAATTAACTTGTTGAGTGCAATTATGTAACCTCTGAAAGTGTACAAAATGACAACCTGGTTGGAAACGACTGACATTATAGGTAGTAGAAGTTATAGATGACCTCTGAGGTCTGCCAACACATGCATAGTCTACAGTCTGACCTGTGTCTGTACGGCACACAGGTGCTTAACATGGTATAGTTTCTACTTTTACGCCCAGCTTGAGGTCACGTTTTTGGAATAAGGGGCCTAAACACTGTTTATATGCATCACTTGCCTCCTCTCCTCTGCCTCCGTCCTTGTGGACAAAGAAACAGAAACAGACAATAGCTCATTCATTGATCACCAAGGACGAGTTTCTCCCTCTCTCTCTCTCTCATTCTCTCTTTCTCGGCCTCTTCTTCTCCCTCCGTCTCATTCTGTAATTTTCCTTTCATGGCTGTTTTTCCTGCCGTCTCCTGGGACCTTCTCAGCCGAAAAGAGAAAGCACAAACTGAACATTAAGACGCCCCACAGCCCTTTAAACATTTGTCATTTGTCCTTTGTATAAATCATAGGGAGAGTTGCTATAGAGACTGCTTTCTTCTTTGCTTTTTATCTGTTTTAATTTTTTTAGACCAGTTTTTGTTTCATTAAGTGTGCTGGTGAGACTGAAAAAGACAGAGAGAGAGAGAGAGAGAGGGAGGGAGAGAGGGAGAGAGGAAAACAGACAGTGAGAGAGAAAACCACAGTCAATTATGAGTACTGGGGAATTATCAAAAACGAGGCGTTTAAAAATCCAATTTGCCACGGGGGTGTAAGATGAGAGATGAGTGAAGGACAGTCAATGTACTGCAGATCTCTGTGGACTCCGGCCAATACATAGCATTTTTTTCTCCGAAAGAAGACAGATGAAAGAGAGACTTTGCTTTGGATATTTAGTCCGCATTTAATGATGATGGACGAGCATCATTTTCTTGTAATCAGGACGGTATTTTCACCATGTTGCTGCTAACATGTAAATATCTTTGTGGTGTGCCTCTGCATCTTGCCTCATTGTTGAAGCACGTGTACGGTGTATGGCTGCCTGTGTGTGTGCGTGTTCATTAGACTGCCAGTACCTGCGCCGAGCCATGGGCGTTTAATTCAGCGAGCAAGCAGGGGCATTATCACACACTACCATCACTAATCTCCATGGAATGAAACACCGACACTTTGATGTCTGCCAAAGAACACCGCTGTAGTATTTGGAGGCAGGACTGCGCATCACGTACAAGCTGTAATTAACAATCTATAGCTGGAGTTGAGCCAGGCAGAGCCGTGGAGGTGTAAGAGGGCTGTAAAGAGAGAGAGAGAAAGGAAAAAGAGAGAGACAGTGGTGGTACAGAGCCAGAGGCGCCGCGGTACAGCTTGAAAGAATGTGCTTTGTGTGTATGTGTGGTGTGTGTGTGTGTATGTGTATCTCAATGTATATATATATATATATATACATATATAGACACCAGAGCTCAAGTGTAATTCTGTGCATTTATGCAGGATTGTATGCATGATTTGAGTTCCTCTCCTTATATGTGAGGCTGTGACACAATTTTGCATCAATACTAGTAATAATGCATTACTGTTTGTGGTAATCTTAAATAAGTCATTCTGCTACAACAGTTAGTGGGATTATTGATTTTTCAGGATTCATAAGAGTGTCTCTACACTGTGGTCGTGCTACTTTTACTCAGATAAAAGTTCTGAGGACTTCTTCCAGCAGTGGTCGGGGTGCTTGCAGACACACCGTCAGTGCCTTCCAACCGTGGAAGTGTTTCTTCAGTGATCAATGCTGGTCTCACACTGACACACACACAGACACACACACACACGCTGTAACAACAGTGCTGTTGTGTCAGTAACAACCTGCCTGGAGCTCAAAGAACACAGGACGGTGAAGTAAATCCTGGACAACAAAATGAAGCCAAGCAGCCAGTGGCTACAACACAAACCCCTGGACTTTCTGTTCTTGATGAGGAATGAAAAATTCAAGTTCTCTCTCTGGTGCTGTGGAGAAAAGTCCCTCAAACACACACACACACAAACCAAGGAAGATTCCTTGTGCCACCTAAACACAGTGCGGTGAAAAAATGATACTGGTGGTACTTGTGCTCATCACAACATGTGTCAGTGTGTATGTCTATGCACACGCTCTCTCTCTCTCTCACACGCACACACACACACACATATGCACACACAGAGACTATAACACATACACCTCATGTAAGAGGATAAAACACCAAAAAACCAAAGACTTTCATCAAAGCAAGAGAGAGAGGATGTCAGAGATTTTTTCTAAAGATGAAAGCGAGGGATATTCTCTCATTTCGGCTCATCTCTCGCTCTCTCTTTCAAAATCCTTGAAGTATCAACCATGTTTCAACGACAAAGAGCGAGAGAGACAGAGAGAGAGAGCAAGAGAGAGAGAGAGAGCAAGAGAGAGAGAGAGAGAGAGAGAGAAAGGGGGGTAAAAGTTATTTACGTCCCACGCTGTGTTATGTGGTCTGTCACTTCTCATTTTCTCCCAGGGCTGTCCAACTGGAAGACTTCAGTCAACTCTCTCCAAGCCTGTATTTGCTGAGGTAATTACAAAGTGACAGCTTCAAATCCTCTGCCACACACACACACACACACACACACACACACACGGATATACATACACACACATGTGGCCAAATATGGGAAAATATGGGTATATGACTGTACCCTGTTATATGCATATAAAGTGCTCAGTTTAAAGTTTAAACCTCTTGTTTTGTTGTACTACAACAACACTACTGCAAAGTCCCAAACATGTGCTCAGTGATTAATACTCCTGGTAATTATTTAATTTAATGAGGACACTCATGATTGTGTCAATGGGATTTTTGTTGGCTTTCTCTATTCCCCACAAACCATCGTAGAGTCGTGGGATGCACAAACTCATACATACATTTGAACACGTCCACCCCTCACTCACTTAGAGGTGATTGTAAGAACATCTTTGATCTTTTTTTCCCTTTCTTCTTCAAGGAGCTGCATTGCCCGTATACGTAATCCATGACAGACATAATGTGATTTGGTAGTATCTCTAAATGGCAGGGAAAACCAGCTGACAGAAATTAATAAGTTACCGCGGCAATGAAGGAACAGCGGGGGAAGGAGGGGCTGGGAGGAGATGGTGGAGGTGGTGGGCTAACCTGGCAGCAAAACACACAGATCATCAAATTATCTTTTCAGGCATATCGTCATGGTAAAAGTCACATGCACGCGGAGCTCAGCCTGCCCTATCTGCAGCTGCACACAACGGCGGTCTGTCGCCTCGTCTTTGGATCACTACTCCAAAAAATGAGGACGGCAGAAGTCACAGGCTCGGTTTTATGAACAAAGTGGAGATCTGTGGGGACGACGGTGCCTCCTTTCTCTGGCAGCTCCGGCCAGATCCATACAACTTGGTGTCCAGGCCTCATCCCTAAAAGTACGGTATACTATGTCTGTTAATTGCCTGGAAGTTCAAGCAGGGGTTGGCACAGGAAGTCATGGCCATACATGTGGCTGTGCAGATAAGTGTTTCATCCAGCCATCTATTATCTCACACACTCTATACCCAGTGTCACAGGGATGCTGGAGCATCTCCAGCCCACATAAGGCAAGGGCAGGCAAGACACCCTGGACAGGCCGTCAGGCCATCACAGAGCAGACACACACCATTCACCATCACACCTATAGGAGCAATTTATACCCTCCAATTTCCATAGACATGTGTGTTTGTGGACTGGGGAAGAAAAATACCTGGAGAGGGTTGAGTAAAAGAACAAAAGAAGATTGTAAGAAGTGTTTAAATAGTCATAACATAGAAATTATTTGTGTGCCTTGGTTTGGAGAGAAAAACATACAAATTCACTTCAGGGACATTGCT
Source organism: Karalla daura (assembly GCA_029224185.1). NCBI lineage: Eukaryota > Metazoa > Chordata > Actinopteri > Chaetodontiformes > Leiognathidae > Karalla > Karalla daura. The sequence continues at coordinate 16,313,350 of CM055189.1, forward strand.
GCAATCAGTGGCATTACTCATGTTGGTTAAGTAAGCTTTTGGTTAAATTGTAATAAATGGAGGACACAGTTTAATTCCACTGGAAAAAGCTGAAATTATTTGTCAATATGTCACTTATTGTCTGGCTGTGTAAATGGATACACTCATGCATATCCATCTGGTCCATTTGATTCTCCTCAGCCATATTTATCACCTTATCATTTCTAAAATTGTATTTAAAAAAGGATATCTCTATGTAAATGATTCACAATTCAGAAAAAAAACAGTAAATGCTAAGCAAAATATCAGAGTATCAGGACATAAAGAAAGACCTAATCACTTGCCAAAGTTTATCTAACCACTGTAATTCTTTAAAAAGTAAGACATATGTGGTTCTGGAAGACTTCACTGTCAAAATACCACAGGTAAAAGAGAGGATTATCAAGGTGGGAGTGTCGTTCATGTCCAGTGGAGAGAAGTGGTCCAGATGTGGCTTTATGGGCTGCTGTTGGCTTGTGTTTGTGTGTGTGTGAGAGAGAGAGGCAGCCTGACAGAGCGAGGGATGGAAAGCAGAAAGAGAGAGAGAGAAGGAGCATGAGGGAGTGAGGTATGTCGCGCTCGCCAAACCACTCAGCAAGACTGATTTATTTGGCAACTACTAGATGGTGGTATGAGCACAGGAGGCCACCTACAGCAGTATATGACCTCCGACCCTCTTCAACTCCTGAAATGAACTCAGCTGTCCATCTAAATCTACACGCAGACAATAATGCACGTTTAAAGAGAAAGCCACAAACACACAGACACACAGGTCATAGATGCATACAGTGTGTGTGTCTATGTGTGTGTGTGTGTGTGTGTGTGTGTGTACTGTCCAGGGGGCACTCCCTGCCTTCACCCTATGTGCAAGGCTGGTAAGATAATAGATGAATTGTAGTTTTAAAGCCCTTCAAAATGCATTCCTCGATGACATTAGATTTAATATAAAAGCAAAAATGAAAGTTTGATTGCTTGTAATCATTTCTTTGGAATCATTACATTAATCATTTGTATAATCATTCACAGGTTAACACTTAAAACTTGAAGACTTGATGGCCAGCATGAACAAAAACAAACACGTTCATTGACATGTGACATCATCCTTTTAGAAATGATCCACATCTATTTCTAAAATCTAAAAAATGTTCTGATTAAAAGGGTGCTTTTAAAGTGCTTTAAGCATTGCCCTCCTGCATTCATCCTCCATCCTTCACTCTCCCCTTTCGTCGCAGAGTATTATGGGCTGTGACCTTGGACACACACAGACAGGCGCGCACACACACATTTCCATGTGCCTGGCCTAGCATAACTGTCGTTCCCTCTCACGCTTTCCTCCTCTCTCTTTCTCTCCCCAGTTTTCGTCTCTTCCTCCCTTTGTCGTCCCTATTGTTGTTTCCATGCCTTTGAAACTTAAAAATATCCCGCTCCGATTGTGTTCTGTACATTTTGTTACCATGGTGATTGCCATGTAGAGCAAGCAAAATGAGAGTGTGTCTGTTTATGTGTGTGTGTGCGTGCGTGTGTGTGTGTGTGTGTGTGTGCTTATGCATGTAAAATGTGTGTTTGTGTGCCAGTAGCAGTGCTATCAGCCAAGCACAGATTCTAAAGCTATTTTCTGAGGAAACAACAATAAAGGAGAACACCCACCATCCCCTTTCTTTGGTTTTTCTCCGCCTTTTTTTCCCTTCTTCTCATCTTTCTCATTCCCCATCTTTTTTTCTCACCCTCCTCGTGTTCCTTCATCCCTATCTTTTCTCACTGCCCCATTCCTTCCCGTCTCTCTCTCTCTCCCTCTTTTGCTTTCTCTCTCTGTTGCCCTTCCTTCCAGCCCCTCCCTCTCTGTGCCAACCTTAAAATACCCCGAGTCGCGCTCCTGCACCCCATGGCAACAGCTAAGAGAGGGTGTGAGGAGGAGAGGCAACCTGGTATCACACCAAATCCTGTAATAGACCCACTGCTCCACCATGTCAACGTCACGTTTGCCTTATGTAAGCCTCATGTTCATGCTCATGCTCAACATGGCCAAGTTAGCATTAAGAATCAATGTGCAACATCAGGTAACAGTATCAGAATAACACCTTGCTGAGAAACATTCAAGGTCACCCTATGGTTATATTCATGCAAAAATTAGTGTCAAAATGAAAATAAAATAGATGAGTAGTACATAAATCCAGGTATGTACACACATGACAAACACTGACACATGTATGCAAGTCATGTTATTACATTGCATACAGTATGCATATACATTAAACACATGTGCCTAAATATACTTAGAGGACCTGCATACTTACTGTATGCACACGTTCTGTGTTTCCTTGTCATATAAAGACAGTGTTGTTCTTGAAACTGTACTCTTAACCCAGATACATTTTTAAATTAACTTTCATGTGTACTAAAATAATTGTCTGATCTAGATGTTAGTTGCAATATATTTTCTGACATGTACAGAGAACTGATGGTAGAAGGGTTGTCCATGTAGGGCACAGTGACACATTAGGTTGGGACCATATGGTGTGTGAGTGGTTAGCACGGCTTCACAAGGGCCAGCAAGGGACCTGGACTTGACACCCAAATGGAGTCTTTCTGTGTGGAGTTTGTGTGTTCTCTCTGTGTTTTTTCCAGATACTCCAGTTTGTTTAAGATATTTGCAGACCATAAATTGCCCCAAGAAGTAAGAGTGTGTGAAAGATGTCTGTGCCCTGTGTGGTACCCTATTTGTGGGTTTGATGGGATCAAGCATAGCCTTGTGACATCCCTCAGCTGAAAAACATTTAACAGGACCGATGGGACATATTGGGTCAAATTCAGTGAGGATGAAATAAGATTATAAAATAAAAGTCAATCTGTCGATTATGATAATTGCAGATTTCTCATATTGTATCAAACCTGGCGGTTCAGTGAGTAGCAAGCAGGTTCCTGGTCTGAGTCCTGGGCTCGATCGAGGGCCTTTATATGGGCTAAAACTTACCCTCATCTGTAAAAACTAAAGGCAATGGGTTTTTCCAGTAACATCAACTAGTTCTGTGTGCAGTACGTTTATGGGCTTTTACTGGCCTATTGCCATTACTGCACCTCCATATGAATCCTGTCCACACCCAGGTATGATCTAGTCTCATGATTCATGCTGTGGCAGTGGTACTGAGCCTTCGGCCGGTCTCATCTGGTCTCCACGTTGCAGCCTGCTGCCGGTGGCACCACCACATCAACATGCTGGCTTACATCTCATCACCACCAGTGGCCTGAGAAACCAACAAACATCATCCCGTGGAGGTGGTTTTAATGAGGGGACCCTTCGATGTGCATGTGTGTCTGGCTGTTTGAAATTTCTGGTCCATTTTTTGGCATTTCTGTCTGTTTACTTGTCTTGGTGGGCCTGTGATGAATGGGGAATCTAATGTTTTGATGATGTCTGTCCCTGAAATATGCGCATGTGCAACTATTTGGCAACGCCTCAGCACATTTGGCCCGATAAATGTGTACACACATTTGGTGATGGATTGATATTTCGGTTTATGTGTATTGTCAAGTCACATCATCCTGTCATGTGATGCTCCCTGCAGTTTTCTGTACGTGTAATCACGCACACGTGCAGATCTTTGCGTGTTTGTCTATGTTTAAAGCCACGCAAGAGTTCATGCCCGCTGATCAAGGCCGCAATGGCTCTTTTCATGCAGGGGTGGTCCCCATGTGCATCCACCACCCTGGGCTGATCAAGGGCAGAGCAGCACAGGACGAGCAGCCAAAAAGACCTGGTGGGTCTCCTCATCTCACTGAGTCAGCGCGCAGGAAAAGTGGATCTCAGCAGCCTATTACACTTAGGCAGGGATTACTGAAACCACAGAATGATATTGATTGATAAATTTCTTCCTGGTCTCAGCCTGCTAGGTGATAACATACACCCTCCGGGATGGGGGTGGGGGTGTGGGGGGGGTGTTATTTGAGACGCCAAACAAAATGCTGAAACAGAGAAACAGAGAGAGAGGGAGATACAAATAGAAGAGCTGATGACACGGCTTCCATAGAAATTCTGCAACATTCTTATTTTTTTGTCTTGTGCAACAGTTTTTGTTGTTCATCAAGGAGTTGCTTGTAAAAACAAGAACACAACATGACAAAAAAAAGAGGTGAGAACTGGGTCAGACCTGTAATAAACGAAGTGGTGAAAACAAGTTTATCTGGAAGTGAACCTGAAAGCTAACTCCAAGTGTTTTAGCAAAGTGGAGTTTCGTCTTTAACGCTGTGTTCATTGATGTTTTCTCCACTTGGAGCTAGGAGTTGCATCCTGCTGGAGGCGAAACTGTTGAGAGCAAATCTTCATTGAGCTGAGGGGAGCTGCAGTATAGTGTTCAAAGATATGCTCAGACAGACTGAAATAAAATTATTTATTTTATGATACTTTCATACTTTTACTGCATCAGAGTAGCTCCTCCAGCATTGCTAAAATGAGGGTAACTAGTCCTCTGTGAAATACTCAGAGTTCGACTGAGGTGGTGACTCAGAGTCTCTTCTTTTTGTAATTATCTATTACGATGTTATTCTGAAAGTTGTTTTGTCATTATCAGGCAAGTCGATGACTATCTGTCTGATTTTTTTTCTCATACATCCCTTTGACATATTCATGGTTGCATTTAATTTGCCAGTTTCTAGGTCAGCCTGTGCATCACAGTAGCTGGTGGATACCACTGTCACCTCCTTGGCTTGTGTGGAATTTGTATGTTTTGCCTGTGTCTGTCTGGGTTTTCTCTATGGACTCTGGTTCCTGCCCAAAAGCCAAAAACACGTGTGTTTATTCAAAGTATTTGCCCCTTGGTGTCAATGATGTGTGTGTGTGTGTGTGTGTATGTGTGTGTGTGTGTGTGTGTGTAGCCTTGATTCACCCGATGTGAACTGCAGAAAAGCTCCAACAGACCTGCATAACCCAACTGGGTACAATGGCAATTAATTACTGTCACTCTGGGGAGTAAATGATATTAGCATTCATGTTCATTAGTAGCAGACCAACATGTGTGGTTCTCCCTGCATGAGCAATGGTGAAGCAGATAGCTTCTCCTCCATGTTCCACAACAAGAGAACGCACCGAAATGTGAAAGAAATAAACTGTGGCTGTGCCCTTTTTTCCATGTAAGAGGAGAGAAAACTAACTGTAAAGGAGGGTAACAGTCTTGCAACGTGCTGTCAGTCCCAGATTGCCAGTCCCATTTAAGACAGTGGATGGTGTGTGTGTGTGCGTGTGTGTGTGTATCTGTGTGTATTCTGATAAGCCTCTCCCAGGGAAGTCCTGTGTTTCCTTGGTTAGTAATTACCTCTCCCAGAGACTGACCAGGGCAAGAAATAAATCTAGACGTGTGTGGACTGGATAATGGCTTTAGCTAGTGGTAGAGGTGACTCAAACAGGCACACACACACACACACACACACACACACACACACACACACACACACACAAACATACGGATAGAAACACTTCCTTGAGCCACCTTGCGAGAAGCTGTAAAACAGGGACACGAGATAGGGGCTTTCTCTTAGCTCACAGATAAAGTCCTGCTAGTAAGACCTGCAGCCAAATACAGTCTCGTCTCCGGCCAGCGTATTTGTGTCCACAGCAGATGTAACAGATCCTCACTCTCTGCTCCTTTAATACTTGTAGCCCTGTGCAGCCATTAAGCTTTTGGGTCTGATCACTTGTGATACCGGCCCTCTCTCCTCCACCTTCTCAATCCCCTCAAACAAACTTGTTTTAATGAAAATACATTCCTGAGTTTGGCGGATTTAGCGGATTTTCCTCCCACTCTCATCTCTCCAGGATTTTTGGGGAGGGAGAAAAGTGCTGAAGCTCCAGCTGGAGCAGCAGTGGCAACAGCCCATTTTAAGAAGTGCTGACGCCAGAGCGCAAAGCATTTCTGTGTGCATTCAAGGAATGAGGAATGCATCTCCAACTGGCTTAGAGAGGGGCAGAAAAAGGTGTAGAGGCAGGCAGTGGTGGGGTACGTAGGGAGGGTAGGGGGAGGGGGAGAGAAATGTGGAAATTATAGGAGATATAGGATGGTGGTGAAACAGCGATATGAACAGAAACGAGAAGCAAACTGAAGTAGGGAAGTGAGCAGCGATGTTGTTAACAGTTGGAGAATACCCTGTTGTCAGTACCAGGATAACAGCAGACTGAAACTATCTATAGAATTTGGCTTCTGAGTAGAAACCTGTTTTTTTTCTTCTTATCACAGATATTGAGCTCAGAGCACATAGGGTGGCAGGTTTGCTCTGCCTGCAAGAAGAGTTTTCCCAGATAAAACACAATAAACAGTAAATGTGACTGAGAACGCTGTGCAGAGAGACTTTGTGAAACCTGAAATTCATACCTGGTGGGCTGGCACATCACATAGAAGACATCACAATTATTCACAAGACTATAAGGGGTGACATATGGTGACAAAATGGTGGGGGCCGGATCAACCCACAGACATTCCCAGACCTCAAAAATGCACAACAGATGATGCCTGACACACATGTGTTCCATGAGGACGGCGGCTTTGATGGAAAGCACCACAGCCACGGAGCCGTCATTATTTCCTGCACACTGATTTATCGTACAGGCATCTGCGACGTATATTTTAATTGCTGACATTGTGAGCGTTTGGAAAAACCCTTGCCAAATATGCTGAAATGCACCGCATGGATTCACCTGGTGCGCCTTCAAATTCTGACTTGCCTTCCAGTTGGTTGAAGCAAGGGGTTGACAGCGGCGACGGAAATGGAGACGCGCCGGGCCAAACCACAACTCTGTCGTCCTCACATCTGCTGAGCACAGTCCCTCGCTGTCTTCAAATTCCATTGGATCTACCTCTCTATCTGTCTATCTATCTATCTGTCTATCTGTCTATCTATCTATCTATCTATCTATCTATCTATCTATCTATCTATCTATCTATCTATCTATCTATCTATCTGTCTATCTGTCTATCTATCTATCTATCTATCTATCTATCTATCTATCTATCTATCTATCTATCTATCTATCTGTCTATCTGTCTATCTATCTATCTATCTATCTATCTATCTATCTATCTATCTATCTATCTATCTATCTATCTATCTGTCTGTCTATCTGTCTGTCTGTCTATCTATCTATCTATCTATCAATCTATCTATCTATCTATCTATCTATCTATCTATCTATCTATCTATCTATCTATCTATCTATCTATCTATCTATCTATCTATCTATCTATCTATCTATCTATCTGTCTATCTATCTATCTGTCTGTCTATCTATCTGTCTGTCTATCTATCTATCTGTCTATCTATCTATTTATCTATCAATCTATCTATCTATCTATCTATCTATCTATCTATCTATCTATCTATCTGTCTATCTATCTATCTATCTATCAATCTATCTATCTATCTATCTATCTATCTATCTATCTATCTATCTATCTATCTATCTATCTATCTATCTATCTATCTATCTATCTATCTATCTATCTATCTATCTATCTATCTGTCTATCTATCTATCTATCTATCAATCTATCTATCTATCTATCTATCTATCTATCTATCTATCTATCTATCTATCTATCTATCTATCTATCTATCTATCTATCTATCTATCTATCTATCTATCTATCTGTCTATCTATCTATCTGTCTATCTGTCTATCTATTTATCTATCAATCTATCTATCTATCTATCTATCTATCTATCTATCTATCTATCTATCTATCTATCTATCTATCTATCTATCTATCTATCTATCTATCTATCTATCTATCTATCTATCTATCTATCTATCTATCTATCTATCTATCTATCTATGCTTGCATTGAAATTCGACGAATCCACAAAAGCTGCACGTTTTTGAGTTGTAAACCTCCTTCACTGATTTGAGTGATGGTTGCCGCTCCAGAGAGAAGAGCCTGACATGCAGCTGCCACTGGCATGAGGCTCTAGATATCGAAGGCCAAAGGCCACACATCAGGCTTTGATATTGCAAATGGGATGAAATGAAATCACACGTGTACACAAGCAATTTTTGCATTTTCAAATAAACAAGAGAAAAATGATTAAATTGAAGGTCCACATGCTCAAGAGGCACTCCATGCATATGTACAAATCAAGAGTCTACGGGAGGTCACAATTAATCTTATGGGACATGGTTGATTGGACAAATGGGAGAGGAGAGGACACTGAACATCACTCTGCGTCTCTCACTGTTGCCTGCAGCTCCACAGCGTCTCCTCAAAGAGGGAAGAGTCCTCCACTCCTCCAGCTGTCCCCTGTCATCCTTCAGCGTCCCCGACTCTCCAGTCGAGGCGGCTCTCGGCCCCACGGGAAGTCCGCGCTCTGCCAGCTGAGCCACCCCGCTGACGGCTCCCTCCACCGACGGCCGGCTTTGTACCCTGGAACAGACAGGAGGAACACGTCAGCCCCTGAAGAAAAGCACGGGAAGCATTTCATGGAGGGGAGCGCAGGTGACAGCGGCGGTCGGAGGCAGGCAGACGCGCTCTATTATTCACGGCGCAGCGAGGGCGTCAGATCTCCCCGGTGATCGCTACAGAGGCCGGTGTCAGGGGTGACGGCAGACAGACAAGGGCTCGGCGACAGCCGTCCGCCACGCCGCCGCCCAGGTGGTTCCCAGGTGCCCCGGCAAGGGTCCCTTCTCTGGAGGCACTGCCGGGATCAGGAGGGGTCACCTGGCAACACAGGTCAAAGCTTTGATCCAATCAGAGGAAAATCCAGCGGGGGAGGGGGGGGGTTATGAGCGTCGGAGGGGGGTGGGGGGAGATGGTCGGCTGTCATTTCGTATTTCAGAGGCAAAACATGGAGCCCAAGGTAGGCAGACGGCAGCGGCAGCAGCACCAGCCCCATCATTATTTAATACACAGCTCGCTTTGGTTGCTTCTGGACTAAAACACAGGGTGGAAACAAAAAAGGACCCATGATAACCGTTATTATTAAAATGCATATTTTATGAGGCCCCTCCCGATTAGAAAGTCAATTGCCGGTTATGCATTCACGCAGGCAGAGAAAAGGCACTGAGAGAGTGACCCTCAAGCTTGACCTCACATGCTTTGAACTTTTTCTCCTCAGCCCCCCCTCCTGTCTCTCTCTCCTTCTCTCTTTCTCCCTCGCTTCCCGCCTGCACTTGGTCCCCGGGAATGAATGCTTTGATTCGGGCCGTCCAGCTGCATAAGTAAACCACATTACATTTTAGGAATGTAAATAGCAGAAAGTGCTTTTGTGAAAAATTCATTGGATGCTCCCGGCTGGACCACATAATTATTTAGAGAGCATATTTAAATACCTCTTATGATTATGGAGGAATGCACGCAATTTCCCTTTTCAATGTCCTAACCGGTCATTTGGTCTGGAGATAGGAGGTCACAGAGACAGAGTGGGAAACTATAGAAATGCTTTGCACTATAGCAATGAACCGTGGTAAGGGAGGTGATCTGTCCAAGCATTCCAACTGCTCTTTCGACCCCAGACAAGAGCCAGTGTCTCCTGCTGGAGTATCATATACATCCATCCACGGCGCACCCGGGCTCCAGGCTGACACAGCCGCGGAGGAGCTGCGCTATCAGCGCGATCGAACGCGATTTGTCAGGGTTTCGAGACACAATTTGTCAGGACTGTCAGCGGAACGCAACGTCATCCCTCTCATTGGCTTCGCAGACACATTACGCCGGAAAACACACATAGGCTTGTGCGTGTCAAACACCATTCCCGCGGAAGACAACTCCGACGCGTGCGTGCCATGCTGAGCTGTGTTTTTCCACAAAGATCAAGTGTATACTTTACACTGCTACTCCTCGTGTGCCATGCACAGAAATATGGCTGAGCTCAGATCAGCTGCCATCGCTCATCACGTCCTCCTCCCTGTGAACTTCACACACAGACAGGGCTGACTTCCTGTCTGTCTGGAAGATTGCCTGTCTCAGGGGGAAGGGGACATGGATGTGGAATGACAGGAGAGTTCTGCCTACATGCGAGGGGATGTGCATTTGCCTCGCTCCAGGAACAAAAATGCATACATTGTTTCCGCCGTGCAAGATACAATTACCTACAGATATTGTGTTGTATCCCTGCCAATGTCCTCCTCTTGTCCTCTACCATATATTCTGTTGTTATGCAGAGTAACAAAGGTAGACTTCGAAACCCCCCCCCCCCCCCACACACACACACACCCTCCGCCCCTCCCATGATCAAATGCACTGACAAGCAAACATCTCTCCTGCGAACACACAACATCCCCAAAGGTAGCCAGATACCATGTGAGCGAATGTGTGGAGAGCTGTGATCTCTTCCTCTGTCAAACATCACTGTCTCCTCCGAAGACAAGAGATTGGCGACAAGACACAGAAACACACTCAGACAATAAATGGTGTTATTGAAGGGGTGATTGAGGAATAATAATTAATGATGGCCGTGCAGCAGGACAAAGATGCTCTCTGAAGACTAGCCGGCTGTCCCCCAGGGGACCGAACGGGGCTTCAATTAACTGACAGGCGAACGTATTAGAATTTCTATCGCGGGCCTTGGTGGGCTGGTGAGATGCAGGACTACAATGCTTTGAAAACCAGTGTGGTTTCCCCATCAAACACATCCTCTAGGTCCTTTGATCTGCTGGGTGGTATGTGTCCTTGGAGATATGTGTCTACTTCCTCAAAGCTCTTTGTTGCCAGCACCTCATTTTCCTGCACTGAGTTTCAGTGCTGCAGCAACAGCAGGCTCAGCTGTATTCATTCGCAGACAACAGGAACAGCACGTCCACGCCATGTGACACCAGGTGATTTTAAACATGCATGATGAATATGCCAGCGGTGTGTGTGTGTGTGTGTGTGTGTGTGTGACCACGTATCTCCATACACAGTATAGAGGCGATTTAATATTTATGGATGGGACATTTTCTTATCTACTTTTTTTCTTTGAGAGAGCCAAACTCTGCATTGCAATATAACAACATTTTCAAGCAGAGAAGTTAGTGCTGTAAATTTAGCCTGTGCCACTGAGAGAGACCCCTGAATTACAGCTCACACCTGTCATTTGTTTGTCAGGTCTGATGTTATGAACTGACAATGGACTAATAGAATAAGTGTTAAGTATTGTATTTATCAGATGCACTCCAGTCCGAGCAATACTTACAAATGAGTTAGAATTAGTTAGTTAAAATTATTCATTAGCTGAAACAAGCGAAACAAGTGAAACAAGCATCAGCATTTTCAAGAACAGTGATCATAGAGCAAGGCCTTGCAACTGCAGTTAAACTAAATTGGAAACCAAGAATAAACAGCTGTCTATGATGCACATGCACCAAGTGGGTTGGTGGCGCTTTCACCTACAAGACAAATAGACGGGTTATTTCTGTACAGCTTTGAATTGACTTTATATAACTGCGCTCTGCTTGGGTTAAAAAACTGAAGGAGGACGACACACTGTGAGAGTCGAAGGTTCAAAATAAATGGTTCGTGCGCCATTGTAGTCGGTAGCGTAGATGTCTGCCTTGCAGGATTTGCCTGCATCGCACACGGGGCTTGATTCTCATACATGTTTGTATATTCAACATAAAACCAAAGTCAGCCCTGCCTGTCTCCACTGGTAAGTATCAGAAGCGATGGCTTATGGGGGTGAAAAACGAGCAGCCTCCTCGTCTCCGCCAGAAACCCCCCACATGATCACTGACGTCAGCAGACATTCTCACCAGCCGGCTCTCCCTTGAACTGCTGGGTCAGTTTCCTGTTAGGTCCTGACACAATATGCATGAATGCTTCATCTCGCAGCGCTGCCTCCCTGTGAAGTGGTGTTCAGGTTACATTCCTCCCAGCTAAAGCCCTTGGCCCTCCCCAGCCACAGCAGATCTGTAAACTGTTTACACTTCACTTCCCACACCTGGAAGAGGGCCAAGGCAAACCTGGAACAAGGCCGACTGGAAGGAACCCACAGATAGAGCCTTAGATTTCAACAGGAGAGGAGCGATTGTGTCTCGGGCTGGAGTGGAGTATTGACTCACCACCACCACCACCACCACCACCACCACCCCACTCTCTTCTCTCTCCTGAAGGAAGAAGGGGAACTTTGGACTACAAACATATCTGTGTGTTCAACAGTCTGCTGACCCACAAGACTAAGATGCAGCGTTCTCTCCTCACATTAAGTCCGCTTGGAAAGGGGAATAAGAATAGTTGAATGGAGAATTGATCCCCGTTCTCCCTGATAGCATATAGGTTTCATCAGAAATGCCTCGGATGCCTTTTCTCAAGTCATTCAGCAATGCTATTTTTAAGTACTTTTATGGGATATTACACTTCTCACGGATACATTTCCACAGTGATATGGCAACCACACATAGCACATTATGCTGACTGGCTGTCCTGCAGGCCATTTATATAAATGATTACGTGACTTTAAGTCCCCATGTGGCAACTGGAATGATACAGCTTTGTATGAATGTATACATCCAGCCCTCCATGTTTGAGCTACAATCAGAGCAGAGATTATCATTGAACCACCATTTCACTGAAACTTCACCAAATTGCAGCAGTCATGGACCTTTGCTTGCATAGCTCGGTGCAGGCAGGTATATGCAAATTACTTGGAGGTGCAGGTGTGGCACGGTTTGCATCACACTTGTCTTCTCTGTAAAATGTTGTCTTTCCCCTTACAGATGTTTCTTTTTCTCTCTCTCTTATTTCTGCTCACCACAAGTTAACGTGCGTTTGCTTTAATCACGTCGAACTTTTGTATAATGTGGAGGGTTCACGCAAAATCACGGGTCGTGTTTTTGCTGGAACGTCATTTACCTCTCTCTCTCTCTCTCTCGAACCTCTGAATGTGATTAATGCTTCCTTGAGGTCACAGTAGCAACGCCAGCACCGTTGCACAAGTGCTCCTGTGAACGGCACCGCTCGGGTCCCAGCGGGGATATAGTTCACTTGTGCTTAAGCCCCACACCACTTCTGCAATGTCAGTTTTCATACGCGCCACACCTCATGTAAATGCAGGTCCAATCCATGACATATTGTGCAAGCGTGATGTAAGCTGAAGACAGAAAGGAATCCTCTGTTCCCCTGGTGCTCGCAGTGAAGCTCCGAGAAAAAGCAAAACAGGCAACTGAGAGAATAAAGTAGGACCTGCTCTATGTGATCTACAGCATGAAAAATAAACTGAATCACTTTGTGCGAAAAGGTCATGGGACAGTGGAGTAGGACACGGTTAAAGCTAAATGGGAGCTACCCAGAACCCTTACAAGCTGGTAACAGGCAAACGTGCCATGAGAATAGCATTCTGGTTGATTATTTTCACAACTAAAAAGAAGAGAGCATGTGCAATGATGCAAGTTAGACAGCAAAATTAACGCAAGACCCACATTTTGTGCAATCGTGTAGAATAACACAAGCTCCAATGCAGCAAGATGAGCATATTTTATCGCCTATTCTCTGTAAAGTCATCTATAAAACATACTGCAGCCCTTTAGAAGAAGCGAGGGGAGGAGATACATCCAAATGTAGTGGACTGTCTCAAAGCCACGCCACTTAATAGAATGAAAAACGGGAGGAAAAAAAACATGTCAGCCACTTTTACGCCATGAGGCGGCTCCATCCTTTTAATTGCCCCTGTGTCCGATTAGCCGCCTTCGTTGTAAATGACAGTGGCGAAAAAAACACATTTGCTGTGAGCGGAATTAAGGGAGGATGAGAGTGAGGAGAGAGAGAGAGATGGAGTAAACCCCAAACTAGCATGTCCTGCAGTGACATGTATATTGAATACCAATCAGACGCGTGGGGTTTGCAAGCCCCGGCGCAGCACTCATTTCCAATGCACACACTGTAGCTCAATCAGCAGGGCCCTGGCGGATAAAAAGGGATCGCTTGCCTGACTCTCTGAATATTAGCTAATGCCACATTTGCAAGTCTTCAAGAGCAAAGGGAGAGCGGGTGAGTGGGGGGCAAAGATAGAGATAAGGGAGATATGGAGGGGTGGATAAACAGAGGGATATGAGAAGGGAAAGATAAAGATAGAAATTTTCGGAAAAGCAATAGAGGGAGAAAATGTAAAAGAAAAGCTGCGCTCTGTTTGGGAGCACACAGAGAAAAAAAAACAGATTATTTCTTGCAGTGAAAAAAAACTGTGAAGGGCTTTGTAGTGCGCTAGCGATGGAAGTGATGCCTGGATGGGGATTATGCTCTTTTCATCATAAAGCCCCATCTGGTATACTAGCAAGACCACGTCTGTCCAGGCCTCTCGCCCTTTAAAGTGCCGGCTTGGGTTACACATCAATCTAGTCCAGTTGCAGCTGTGCCGGGAAATATGGCAGACCAGTTCTGCACATACATGGCGAGGCACACGCTGAAATGCACACACAGACACGCCAAAAATGCTCAATCAATTACAAAAAATGTGTATAAATATGCAAGAAGACAGATGGATGAACATGGAGGCAAGTGATGGAAATACAGGCGTAAAAATCTCACATAGTGGAAGACACACACACACACACACACACACACACACACACACACACACATACACGCACATATCCCCTCGCCCCCAAATCCAAAGTCCCACTGAAACAATGGTAAAACACAAAAAGGACAGCTCTGTTTTTGAAGCTTGCCTATTTCTAACTTGAAAGAGCAAGCCATAATTAAAACCAATGGGCAGCAATGCGGGATAAATGAATAGCAGAGCGTTCGCCAGACCCCTCCTCATCTTTTAACTAAACCACTGGTCCGGTGTCTGACAGATGTTCCAGCTCCGTTTGATGTGCATGCCCGTATATGTGCTTGTGTGTGTGTGTGTGTGTGTGTGTGTGTGTGTGTCCGCACTGACTGGCAGGACATTATCATTTGTCATTTCTTTCAACTATTTCTTTGCAGATCCATCATGGCTGCTTACATACATGAATCCATCACAAGCGTGCGAAGACTTGGTTTATTCCACTGCGCAGCACACACTCCCTGCCCTGCGGCGCTCCTGGAAGATGTGCTCCGCTGCATTACAAGATGGAATTTGGTGACGTGTTTATCAGGACCTCCTATAGTTAAGTGCGTATGTCTTCTATCGGATACCGTATGTTTAGTCCTTTATCATAAACATTAGGCGTAAAATCCTATGCGTTTGGGGAATCCATGGACTGGAATCATTAAATATTCAGTCACTTAGAATACTAAATGAGCAATAAGATGAGGCTGTGATATAGATGATCTGAAGAGATGATGTTTCGCAGCCCAACACAACTACGGGTAGCATCCAATTTGTGTTGAGTTTAGAGGCCTCTCTGAACATAGATCACGATATGGTTCGTGCAAGAGTCAAATGAGAGAAAGGCAAAGCGACTCTCACTCTTTTCCTTCTGTTGTTTATGTGTAGGATGCACAACAGTGACCTGCTGTATCTCTGTGCGGCCACATAAAGTCAATAACTCTAATCTGGCCAAAGTAACGCAAAGCAAGCTTTGTGTTGGTGCCATTCATAAACCCATATGATGGCAAGTTTTGTTAAGAAAGTGATAACGTCCTGTATTAGAGGAGGATGGCCAAAACAGGCTTACTTACAATTCATTTGTTGAATAATCAACAACTAAGGTCAACAAGTGCGTGCTACCACTGCCACTGTTACTTTTTCACTGTTACTCTTTGCTCTGTGTTCAGTTCGTCTCTTCTTTTCTTCGTTGTACCCCCTCCTGCGTCAGGTACGGCATACTATGTCAAAAAACAAAACTCTCTAAAGCAAATATCTGCTTTTGCTTCTTATTGAGAAGCTTTACTGTGGAATGCCATGAACTGATTCATCTGATTTCACAGGGAATCAGATGCAGAGACAAGCATTTAGGTTAACTATAAAGAATAAGCTGTCTTCCCTCTCATGGACTCGCATAGGTGTCAAATTCAAACAGTGACAACTTCATAAAAAGTTTAAGAAAGTTTAAAAGTCAAAAAGTTTTACTTCAGAGAGCAATGACAACGAATTTAAATCACACTACAAACACCAAATCCTCCTCTTTACATCCTACTTTCTCAAAGGAGAGCGATTTTGACTGATGGGTCACATTTCTCCTGCAGATGTACAATTACCCTTTCTAGGAGAGACATGTGCCTTTCAGCCACAAATGATATTAGATGTCACACATTAACTTGAAGGACATGATTCACTTTCTAGCTATGCTAGACCTTTAATTCTCCTGTCTAAATTGGCTGGGGAGGACGGTTCTTCATCTTCAGACCGTGTCATCCTCACATTGAACCTCATCACTGGAGGAAAGGCCCACCATCATTATCTCGTGATCTGCCTATTCCTAGGCATTCATAGACCAATAGGATATGAACAAAGAGGATAATATTACAGCTGGATAAAGATAAATGGAACTCAATTTCACTGGAATTAAAACAAGCTTTTGATTCATTTGAAAAAGAAATGATAACAAGGAATTCAATTTGATTTGTTTGGCACCGAAGCTAGTTTGGGCTCTCCTCTGACCATTCTGGACGAAGAAATTAATGTAGCTTCAGCGCCTTCGAAATAATGAACAATGGAGGAGGAGAAACAGAGAGACACTGCGCTGGGGAGGGGGCAGCGTTATGACTCTATTGGAAATTGTGCTGTTAACAAATTGGTGGGTCTCAGCTGTTTTCCGAGACTTCAGCCTCCAGGTGCATTTGTCTGCCTGTTTGTCTGTCTCTCCCCTCGTTGTGCTGCTTCTTTCAGTGCAGGACTCTCAGTTATATCTGGACAGCCCAAATGACAACGCTGCCGGCGAGAGAGAGAGAGAGAGAGGTAGTTGACGGCAGAGTGGTGAATAAAAGAAGCCCAAATCACCGCTCCCTCCCTCCTCCTCCTCCCCTTTCCCCTCCTCCCCTGTCAGCCGGTCTGGACAGCCCGGGGAGATCAAACCTGTTTGTAATCCCGCTCTTCCTCTTCATGTCTATGTGTTTACAACCTGACCACATCGCTGCTGTACAGCTCAGTCTGTGGTCCATGTCTCTCTCCATTAAATCAGACGTAGCAAAGGTGGGAAAGAAACCCGGTGCATTCATTGTCCTTGGCTGACAGCTTCTCAGAGACAGTTGCTCAGTGCTACTTTTTTCTGCATTACACTGACAACTGATGGGCAATTAATTTGTAACCACCACTTCCCCCAGTCCTCACATGCCCATAATAGACATTTCCAGCCCTGGGTCTAAGTGGATCCTTTGCTGTTTTCCTGTCATCGGATGGTTTGTTCTTGCTCTGGTTTCTTCCAGGGAGGAATGCAGGCTAACTGCTGGGAATGACGTTTTCCTCCGGAGCAGTCTGGCTGGCCTTGTTTTTCCTCCGACCGTGCACGGCCTCTTTTCTAATGCAGTAATTTGCGGAAGGGGACCCCAGCCATAGATCACAGGACCTGGAACTGTGGAGTTGGTGGGCAGGGGGAACAGCCTTTGGGGTGCAACTCTGGGACTTCTTCAATGAAAACCGCATGGCTTTAATGGACAGCCTCTGGGTGGTCCAATCAACCTCAAGATGACATTTAGTGACACATGTTTTCTGAGATTGATTTCAATCTGCAAAACATCAGCATCCCATGTCTTTTTCATGGGATGTTTCAAATTTTGTTTATCTGGATGACAGTGGCAGTTGATTACACATTGCACTAAATAAATCCCAAACAGGTTGCATTGGGGTTTGCCTGTGTGGCCTTTTTCCTTTTTTTTTTTTACATTTTCACCAAATTATCTTTTAACGCACTTTTGAATTTCTGGGATTTGTCAGACAGATAAAAGAAAACAAACAAATCACTCCTGAAGACTTTTGTAGGGATCGAATAATCCTGTTGTAATCCATGTTAACATGTGTTTGAGTCTCTCTCCACAACACATCAGTCGTGTTTAATCTCCACCATTCACAGCAAACATGATGCTCTTCACAACTTCCAGAGCCCCAAGGTCAGAAAGTAAACAGGATGGTGCAGAGCTCACCACATCTGACCCCAGTCACCAAAATGTTACTAATCTGCATCACAAGAGCAGCAATCATCTCACATCAGTGGTTTTCCTGCTACAAACCCTCTCGCCCTCCAACAATGTGACATCATTGTCCACAGCTTCTCCAGAAACATCTGCGGCGTGTCGTTTCAAAGCAACGGGAAAACCCCTTCCCTCCGACTTGGAAGTGACCGTGAATAAGCAACTTTTCACTCGGTTAGGTGGTTTCACATGTAAATGATACTCTCATCCATGGAAGCGTTTCAGTGCATAAAGTGAGGCTCAGCAGGCCCTAAACTGAACACTTAAACACATATCTTGTAGTCTATCAAAAAATAAAAACAATTTGGTAAAAGAACTTGGAGAGTTCAAAACATTTCTTGACTTTTGTGTCTTGGGGGTTAATTTTCAAGGTAGAAATCAGAAAATAAACCTGCTATTTTCATCTTGGCTGTCATTGGCTTGAATTGTAGTTGGCTTGGGGTTGCGTGAAGGTTGTACAAGTAAAACTCTGATGATGATTGCTCTTGCAAATTGCATAATAGTCAAAGAATCGATTTGTAGTATTGATACATCTTTGGTCTCTTTGCCTAAATCCACTTCTCCATTATTAAGAAGAAATACACAATATCTGCTCAGGCCAAATAGTCTGCATGTCTGGTCCCTCTGAGTCCCTGGCTAAGCCTCTTATGGTGTTAGAGCATGTTCACTGTTGGAAAAAGTGAAAGCCCGTCTGCACCTTATTTCAAAACTGGTATCAATGTGACCTTCACCAACTTCCAAACTCCACAAGTCTTTTGGATTTAGAATTTTACCTTGAAATGAAATCAGGCAACAGAGGCTCCTGCAACTTTATACTGAAAACTGGACAAAGAACTGACTATTACATCCTAATCTAACCTGTTATTATTCCATAATATGGCTGCAGAACCCTTCTGTCTCTCATGCTTTATTTTTAGTGGCTGGAATATCAATCCACAAAAGGCTAGCCAGCCTTGCATAAAACATTTTGTCAGTTGGGCTCATTGTCAGTGAGGCCCACACTCGCCGCAGACTTTAATATAAAACAAAAAGTCTGTTCTAAATTGTTACACAGTCAAATAAACTAGAATCAAAGACCTTATTTGCCGGTATGCAAAATATCAATGTCCTCCAACTATAAAATATAGTTTAAACCATCAGTTTTACTTGCAAAATCATTTGTTCATGAACAACACAGTGACCCCAAAACAATCCTGCTGTGCTGATAATCTTATTGTGAAGCAAATATATTCAACTAAACAGAACACTTTATAAAGAAAAGCATGCTGATGTCCAGCTAGGAGCTAATAAAGCTATTGTTGCCATGCTGACAACCTACATTTGATTCTCAAGTTTGAGGAGTCAAAAACAACCACTACTAGGGGTCAGTCTGTCCAATGGCGTCCCGCAGAGAGCCCATGATAAAGGGACTAAAGCTGAGCGAGGGAGGGGTAAACATAGGGTGGACGAGGTTTGGCGATCTAAACAACTGGTAGAAGAAATAAACGCAATTCAATACGATCCTACAAAAAGGTCAGTTCTTGGAGGACAGAAACTGCAAATTAATAATAGTCAGCTGCAATTTCATAGGTTGGCATAATAAGCTTAAGAGGATGATGACCATAATGGCTACCTGCAGTGCTTGGGGAAAAAAAAACAGTGCGCCCCCACCAAGCCCTCCATCTTTCATGGAGCTACAACCAACCCGACTTCTCCTTTGGTCAGCCAGAAGCAAAATGAAAGGAAAATCCTCCCCAGGGTTTGAAATGAAAGGCCTGAATCAAACTAACACCAGGAGAGTTTTTCGTTCACTTTGCTACCTGCAGTTTCTCTGTATTAGCCTCTTCTATTCGTGGTCTACAACCCGCAGTGATATGAATACAAAATTGCACTTAAGTTAATGCTACATGACAATTAGCCTCTTCTCACACCATTTCCCTTGTTTTCCTTTGCTTTTTCTTTCTTTTTTTGTTAGGAGTCTCGTGGCTCAAGAACATTTGTAAAAAAAAAACCACCTGCAGGAGTGATTTGCCAAATTGGTGAAGTGCACCTGAAAGCGTTAAACAGCTACGAGCCACGTCCCGAAACACCATATAAGAGAAATCAATAGCAGTGTTTGGCTGCTACATATTAGCAACATAAATTAATAAGGCATTAATACTTAGTATTGATAGCACCGAAGCGTTGCGGCTCCAGCGGCATCAGACATGATGGAGACCCCCTACCTGGAAGCCCCCGTATCCGAGACCCCCGCTGTTTGTGTATTGTCGAACCATGGCAGCCCATTGACAGCCTCCCCCGGATTGGTAATTTCCCGTTGGTGGTCCTGGGTTTCGCCTGTCCTTTCTCAGCATTGTGCAACTGGAATAGGTGCGTCCTCCCCTGTTCACGCTGCGGTTGTAGCTTCACGATCTGATTGGACAGCGCCAAGCGAGACTTCATCAGGAGAACATCCCTGTCGTCATGACAACTTGCCAATATCCCAACAGGGGTGTGTTTGTGGGAGGGCGGGGTGGCGGAGCGCGGCTGCATTCTCGCCTCCGACTGGAACACGACAATGTTTTTTTTTTTCGCATCATTGTTACCTCATCGCTTGCTTCCCCCTCGTTACGACCGGCGGGCTACGCTAATCTTGCCGGTTTGCGATCTCAGAGAATAAATGGGCCGCTCCGCCACAATCTGTGTGTCTACAACCAGCTGTCCCATCAGGGTTTCTCAACCCAATGTCTCGCACCACAGGACGCCAAATCAGCTTAAAACGATGAGCCTGCCCACAAGTTCGCCGCGTGAGATTCATGATAGTAATAGCTAATGAAAAGAGAGACTTCTAGTTCTGAGAAAAAAAAAAGTTTGGTCCAACTTCAAATGTTTTTAGCAAAAACTGCATAATGTCATTCACCAATAAAAGCATGGGTAGGTTTGTCTAAAACCATGAAACTAATTTGAAAGACACTTCTGGGTAAGCCAATTCATGTTCTATCCTCAAAAGGCCTCTGCCATTGTACCACAACACTTTTCAGCCACATTCATGAAAGTCTGAGGACAAGTTATTCCAAACAACAAAAAAGAGGCCATTATTTAAGTTTATCATCCTGCTAACACAACGTACAGTTTAGGTCAGGGAAAGAAAACCAAATCCCAATCTCAAAGAATTAGGCCGGAACAGAGCAAAAGAGATCAACAAAAGATGGGGAAAAAAAGAGAGAAAGAAGGAGAAAGTGAGAGGAAAGTTAAAGCAAAGCATTATCACATTGTCAGGCACGCTATCAGCAGCACAAACAGATGAGTGTTTGGTGAGCGAGACACCTGCTGTGCTGCTAGCCTGCTAGCCCGCGATTAGCCGGAGCAGGCGGCTGGTTCCCAGGGTTCTTTCCCAGTTACCTCCTGCCGAGCTGGAGACGTTGACCTTGGCCACTGCTGGAGCTCTCCTCCCCTGCTAGGAGTGAATGGCGTGCCGGGACGGAGGGCCCTAGCCTCCGCACTCCTTTGATTGCTAATCCCTCCAACATTGTGCACCACTCGGCACCCTACCTGGCCCTCTAGCTGGAGGCAGCGTGGTGGTGTCCATTGAAAGCAGGTGATGAATGGGGCATAGCCGCAGGACGCCGGGCTCCCCGGGTAGCTGAGGAGCTCGGCAGGCCCACAAAGCTGCTTAAAACAGTCCAGTGACGGTCTCATCTGTTTTGGTGGATTTCAGAAGAAAAAAGATGGCCCCTGCATAGTCCTTGGTAATTTTTTTTCATCTTCGTGACCGTACAGAATTATCTGAATATAGCCAGTTTTGAAAGAAACAGGGTACTCACACAACGTAAACAACGTCTTCCACAACCTTGGAGAGAGTGGTAGGAGGTAGCCCTGAAAACACACTTGTTTAATACTATAACGTGGAGGAACAAGTATGAAAATGCATGCCATAAAAAAAAGGATGAAACAGAAAAAACACAAAATGCTGCTGCTAACCAAAGGAGCCTACAAAAATTATCGAGCATGGCTTGGGAGAAGACATGAATCTCTTAAAGCGATAGCATCCTTTTTATTCTGACCACCGCCCAGCATGGACTGAAGCTAAACGTGTGTCAGCATATGGACAGTGTGTAAGTTCTTAACTATTTATTCTGTGTGTGAAGTTACCGCTTGGACAGTTTCAGTGATGTTGGCGCGGGACGTAGCCTGTGGAAATGCCATATGACATACTTGGAAAAGCAATTTCCCATGAAAACTTTTCAAAAATATTCCTCAGGACAGACCAACAAAGGCTGGATTTCACCATGACAAACAGAAGGAACTAATACAATAACACTTCTCACGGGGCCAGGGCGCTAACACTCGATTCTGCCAATTCAGATTTTCACCAGACTGACATGGATTCCCGATTCGTCCCCAAAAAACGTTTAGGAAGCGGCGGCGAAAAAAAAAAAAAGAGAAGGGGAGGGGGTGGGGTGAAAAAAAATGCGATGCCACGGACTAAAAGAAATGAAAATACAAACCTCCTCATTGTAACATCAGCTGCATGTTCGCTGGATGACAGATTCTTAAGGGGACCGGAGCTGAATTCAATGCCTCTTGTCAGGGGAGCCTGATGTGATTATCGCCCCCTGCTAGGGCAGCGATAGTGAAGTTGTCTGGCGCTGGCAAGGATGCTCAAACAGCACCGCGGGATGCCCTCTCGCTATCCCCGCTCCAGGAACATCGCTCCGGACACTGCAGGGGGTGGGAAGCATCCACCATCTTCACTAAAGACTCTGTCTGTGTGTACATGTGGCGCTGCGTGCGCGTTTGCGCATGTGTGAATTCATATTGTGTTCACATTATTCACTGTTTGTGCTGCTGAGGTTCTAGACACAGATCTGAGGTGTAACTGGCCCGGTTGCTGCCCCCAAAACCTAGTGAACAAGGTCAAGGTGTTGCTGACTGGTCACTTACGGGCTTATTATTTTTTAATGCATTATGCCTGAGTGTGTGAAGCAATTTTAACCTAGTCCCTAGTGTGTGTACATATTTGTGTTTGCCTGTGAGTGAATAAAAATCATTGTTCGGTCTGCCCAAGAAACGCTACCCTCCCCCTTCTCTCCACTGAGGAGCCCCTCGCTCCCGGCTCATATTGACGGACCCTCTGTTGAGTATTGATCTATGAATTTGTACAATATGATAATAACAATATGTCTCTTTCAGTAGTCGGATTATGATGTGTCTGTTTAATTTTTTCAACTTGTGTGTGTCTCTATTTCAACTGTTGTGCAACACCAGACACAGCAGACAATGCACACGCACTTATTTTACTTTGTAGTGAAAATTTTTGTTCTTTTTGGGGATGCTGCTGTGTTTCTTTCTGTACTGCTACATATATAAACATATAGAGCATGCAGGGCTTACCGCGACTGAAACAATTACATGTTGCTCACGGTTTGCGAATGCGAAATGTAAACAATGCATAAATGAATGGAGGGTAATAATAGCCTCAGGATAACGAAAATGGCTCCTCGGGACATTGTAATGCATGCAGGAAGGAACATGAGAAGCACAGCTGGCATGAAAAGAAGAATCAAACGACCGAAAGAGGCCTGAGCAGTAGGTGACACAGTGACACAAATATCAGTTTCAAGTGCTGATGCCTCTCTTTGCTTTGACCACCCAAGCATCAGAGCACCAGAGCAATGCCTTTTGGGTTATCAGGGCATTTCGGCAGATTTCCCCACATTGTACCACCCACCCCCCACTCTCCCTTTGCTTTCTGTGCTGTTCCCCTGGAGGCAAAAGGGGCAAAATAAGACTTCAAAGCAACTCCAAAATAGTCCTGACACAAACTCATTTCCTCATGTTACATTAAGGGGGCTGGCAGGGTTGCTAGACTACCCCGACTCTGGTATGTCTCAGCCTCCTACTCTGTGCTACCTCATAACAAGCGGTGGTGACGGGATGCCATTTTGACGGAGCGATTATGGACAGTCTGACATTGACTTAAAAGGAGCCAGATGGGAGGAGAATTTACAAGGGCCTATCTGTGGGTCATGCTGAGCTCAGATGAGATGAGGAAATGGGAGCTCATTTAAGGGGATGCTATTAGCAGTGAAGGACCACAAATGACTTCAGCTTGGAACTATATTAAGAAAAAACAGCAAAGGCTGGGATAGCCTGAACAGTCAGCTGTTCAAACTTATTCTTGATGTTTTGACCTCAAAACATGCAGGGTTTAGAGGAGACGTGTTTGAACTCAAAACACAGGTTACGGGGTCAGTTTGCAAAAAACTATTTTTTCCCTCACTTGAAGAGGAATCAAACTGTGCAGATAGTTTTGGTTTTATGCACCAGGGTTTTGTTAAGGTTTTGCCACTACAGCAACATAGTGTTGACCGGAATTTTGTTTTCACAGGGCCGAGCAACGCAACTCTTGTTAAATCTGTCAACGGTTCATTTTGAAAACAACACTGTGATTTAGAAAAAAAAGAGTATTTTGCCTTGAGCAGCACAAATTAATTTTGCCCCCATCATTTTGTACAGAGCCCCCAATATATAAGGCAAATTATACATTTTTCATGTTGCCTGTTAACCCACAGCACAAATCAAAAGAACCAACAATGGCTTGGACCGAAATTTGTTACATGAGTAGAGACTAATGTTGCATGGAACCGCTAGACTCAGCAGTAATAAAAACTGGGCTACAGAGGTCTTGTAAACCTACTTCTTTATAACTCTACAACCTCAGATTTGTGTCTTTTTCAAACTATCAAAATAGTGTTTGTGTCCAACCAAGACCTGGGAGAGAGTTCAATGGATTTCATAAAGCTCCACAAATGTCACAAGAGCCATAAATAAATTTTAATGTCAAAAATTGGATCTTCATTTCAACATAATATATTATCTTAACCGTTATCCTGATATTTTGAAATCTGAAAACTCAGAAAACTATTCGCATTGTTGCTGCTGCACTAGATTTCATCAAAGTTTCTTTTATTTTTTCACCCACATTTGCCTGTTTCTGATGTATGCAAATGTGAAATATTCTCTGCTTGTAATTATATTCAATACATTACTCAATAAAGTGTCCTAAGACTGTGCTCACATAAGGAATCTTAGTTAAGCGCAAACATTCAGTACCAGTGCAGCACTTTGTGACGTGACAACGAAGATGATGAAAAACCATCTTGTGCAATTAGCATTTGCCTCATAACTCATTATAATTATGATTCTATTTTCTGGTTGCCAAAACTAGATTTTGTCATGCTCAGATGCAGTTTACAGTAGGAAACTTGTTGAACTGTGAAATGGATCAGTGTTGAAATGTGATCCACAAAATAATCAGAAATGATAAGGAGAGTTAGCAACATGACACACAGAGAAGTTTAACAGGAATCTACTTAAACATTACTGGCCAAAATGTCCAATTGTGATGGTGTGTGTGTGTGTGTGTGTGTGTGTGTGTGTGTGTGTGTGTGTGTGTGTGTGTGTGTGTGTGTGTGTGTGTATGTGTGTGTGGCCCAAATAACTGTGTGGACTTACATGGCCTTGAACTTGGTTTGGCTGCAATTCAGAACCTGACAGATTTATTAAGAAATTATAAACTGGCCCCAGATCTGAAGTATGATTAGAAGTGTAATTATGGTGCAGTGCGGGGCAAGTCATATTCTGTCAGACCTGCCGTTTTCAATGAGTGCACAGCTTTGAATAAATGCTAACAACACTGTTTGGCCAACAGGTATTCAGCTGTTGCTAGGGCCTCAGTCCTGCTGCAGCACCCTGATGCTGATTGGTTAATGCATATTATCCGGTGCAGATGGGGGTTGCTGCGTTGTACACACGTTTACCCACATAGGCACTGAGATAATGCATTGGATAGGATTTTAATAGGGAACTCTTCTTCAAAAGAAACCATTTACCCCCAAACAATAGAACTGCTTTCTGAATATATTACTCAGAGACGTCTGCATGGTATGTTTCAATCAACCAGTGAAATGAGCTCAGATTATTAATCAAGATTAGCTGATACTGATATTAGATAAGTCCAGGATGTAATATAGCTCATATAATGAAAGTAGGAATAAACCTGGGTAAATTTATAAGATAATAATTGGTACAGGCGTCCAATCTACTGAGGAAATTGATATTGTCACTTTGGTTCAGCTGCACCTCCTCCACCACTACTTCCCACAGAAACCCCCCCCCCCAGATCTATACATATACATGCCTTAGTCATATGGAAAATGCTGCATTTTACAGCAATATTATGCAGAAAACAGGCATTCAGGAAATAGTGAATAAATGAATATAGAAAAACTGATCTCGCAAATTGCAGGCAGGCAGAGGTGAGAATCTCTACATCACTCCACGCTAAATATAGATTCTATGAAAGCTATTGACTTTTTTATCGCTTCAGGATACATTGATTTTTCTCTTTGATTGTGCTTTCCTCAGACGCAGGAAGAGGAAAAGCACCTTCAAACTGATGCGCTGATAGCACAGACGTTTCCACAAAAAAGAGAGAGAGAGAGAGAAAAAACAGGATCCAAAAACAGATACCTGGCAGGACAGATCAGCCAAGGACACGCAGGCAGAAGTTGCAGAGTTGGGGGAGTGACACGAACCTGTTGAGCGACTCTTCCTCCCTCCTGCCTGGCTGCTGGGAGGAGGACACTTGTTTCTTGCACACAGGGTTTTGATCTTTTTGCATTGGCATCCGTTTCCTCCATCTACAAAGGCCATGAAAGAGAATGAGTAATTCATCTATGTGTGTGCATGTGAGTGTGTCAGGCTTGACCTATTTCTGCTGCACTGACATGGGGTTGGCATTTCAGTCTAACTGCAGACACAGGCACACCGCTGCATGCGGCACTTATTTTCCACATGTGCAAAAGACTGATGTCAACCTTTATTTGAAAACATGAAATCTGTGCCACGATAAATCATGATTTTCACGATTTATTTTTTAGGATGGAAGCATACAACACCACAAGATATCCATTTCTTTCTGCAGCAAACATGAAGTGTGCGTTTCTTTGCAATAAAAACTGTCTGTCAAAGGAACTAATAGCGAACATTCAGCATGATGTAAATTATACGGTTTCACATTACTTTTTAATCATTAATTCAGAAATCTAGGAAGTCATGCATTCATTAATTCTCTCTTTGTACCTAAACTGTAGAACAAGGCCTCCCAGAGCCTATCCTAGCAAACATATAGATATTGGACACCATTCACTCTCACACTCTCACCCAGCGGCAATTTAGACTCTCCAGTCAACCTGCATGTTTGAAACTGTGGGAGGAAACCTGGAGAAAACCCACACAGACACGGGGAGAACGGTGCCAGTTAGCTGCAATCTAATTTCTTCCTCTGCACAGACAAAGGGGAGAACCTGAACCTTATCCTGACCTACATGGAAACTGGACGCTCTTTCTTCTTCCTTAAGGCGCTTTAATAAAGGATAAATGCAAACCTGATGGAGGTATGTAGTACATGTCACACGTCCTTTGACTGGCTCACTATGAACACATGCCTTGCTTGTGTCCTTGCCAGCATCCATTCACACATGAGGCACAGTCAGATTTTAAACATGAGTATGATGTGCTTGTTATCCTATGCAGATAAAAATGAGCCGGGTTTAGAGCACTGGGTCACATTCACACATCTCCATCCTGAATAAGACCCGAGAAAATGTGTGAATGAGGTTTAGCCCACATCTGTTCACACATGAGCCGATCTGAGGCTGAATCGGCTTTTGGACCAGGTCATGGACCGGTTGGAAATGAGCTTTTTAAGAACACCCTGGGTTATGTTCACACATCCCTTTTATCCGGTTAAGCCACTTGTAATTTCCAGTTTAGGGTGTATGTGAAAAAGGGACTTAATAATATATTGCCGGTAACTACCAGAGGTATAGAGAACAACAACAACCATGTTTTAAGAGTGTTTTTGGAATGTACTTTCCAGTAAATGTTGAAGTTGAAAGCATTTTTAAAGATTCAGTCCCCATGACCCAGAGGACAAGTTTACCCTACCTTGAAAAACCTCTGAATACTTTCAGAGTATGCCAATCATTACAAAACAATTCCAATCCCACAAATAGTGGAGTTAATGGACAACAGCATTGCAAACACATGCATCACAATTACGGGGAAATGAATGATTCATAACAGGCAGAGCAGACCGTAATTGTTTTGGCCATCTTCTTTTTTTCACTTCACACATGTGCACAAGCGGCCAGATCTTCACCTTGAGAACAGGAAAGAGGAAGCCTCTATCAGAGCTTTGATGTTGGACTGGAGACTGAGGGAAGTTCAAAGGGCATGTCAAGGAAGAGAGAAACAGGGGGAGTGAGTGAGAGATTGGGAGGAGGGTGTTGGGGGGGGGGGATTGGGGGGGTGACATGGGAAGACTCACACCAGGATACTCCAGGGGATAGCAAGGAGACTCCTAATAAGGACACAAGATAATGAGTTCCAGGGACTTCTGATACACACAAACGCTCTGAACAGTCTGCGCAACAGCTTTCCTCTGTAGTGTTGATATTTCCCCATCATGAGCAAAATGACATTTTCCTCGCAATCTTATGAAAAACAGGTTCTGGACTTGGAATAAAAGACCTCTAATAGGAAAACCAGGGCCATGTGAGGAATATGTTGTTGTTTACCAGCGCACAGTTTCCTTCATAGAGTCACAATGTTATTCAAAACAGGATGCTTTTTGAAATAATTACGGAGGGATGTTTGTGATTTCTTTCGGCCATGCAAAAACAATCCTCCTTCGGAACCACATGGAACATATCATTTCAGAGGGCTTTAAGGATGGAAAAATCACTGTCCCACTTTCCCCCCCTCCTCCTCCTTTGTCGGTATCGCCGCAGTAAAAGCGTGGAAGATCTGCGGACACAATCGAGGTCTGGTTCACGAGGTCTGAGACGTCAGTAGGAATCTCCGTCTCCCTTTTCTCTTGCAGCTGAAAATGCTTGGCTCCGAGGTTCCTCACTAGATCACCGGCTCAGGTGGAAAATATTAAAATTGTTTATGATTTTGCTAATGTTTGAGATTAACATGTGTATGAATTTCCACTTTTTTTGGCCACAAGGGACGGAAAACAATTTAAAGAGCGCATTGTTTTCCCTTTATCATTCTGAAAATGGCAGACGGGGAAAAGGTGCAGAGTGAGAACCAACATTCCTGCATGTAGCCCTCATTAAGTCAAGTGTAGAGGGGAAGACTGGTTTAGATTCATGGCCACTCTGAACCTCCGCTCAATTGGTGCATCCGAAGAGACCTTGTGATCGAAACAGCCAGCCGCAGGAAATTGAATGCAGATGCACCCTGTTGTTTGTTCCAGTATTACGGGTCTTTTTTTCATTTCACACTTTTTTTTTCTGGAAATGAGAATTTAGTTTCATTTTAGCCCTTACCATCATGATCCAAGGCTGAGCAAAGCTCCCCTGCATGTACTGTAAATCCAGCCATGTTTTCATGTCTCTGATTGGATGGCATCATCTGCCCCACCACCACCACCCCACCCCCTCCCACCAAACCCACACGCCCTCCACCCACCCCCTTCTTGAGCCCTCTGCAGGATTTTTGCAGAAAGTCTTCGTCAGCCGTTACAGGGAAAACCAGGAATTTCGCAATCACATCCCGGCTCTTTGGAAGTAGACGTCAGGCTCAATCAGCGGTGCCTCAGTTTGATCTTCAGAGCAGTCGGAGACAGCTTTGGAGTGTGACTAACGCTGCTGACACATTTCCCTGTTGCCCCTATTATATCTCAACCAAACTGCTGGAAGTCGACTTGTTTATGCCAGTTTCCACGAGTGGAATCTTTCCCGTACGTATATATACGTTGAAGCTCTTCCTGTTACTGGAAACAGGAAATGCTTGAAGAGTGGCATAGAGGAAATAAAGGCAAAACGGACTCTTGTATTTTGTCAAAGGACTGAGTAGTCTTTTACTATACTACTACCCTCACCACATTCCCTTTTATTGCTTCACTCTGTTGTTTGACCTTGATAGTGCAGAATGACGTATGTGCAGAGCTGGAAATCTATTCACATCCATCTGCCGGGAAGGGGGAAAATTTGTTTACGCTCATCTGATACCAGCATGCAAGTTTTAGTGACATCACAACTACCTTTGAGGCCAAGGACAACTTGAACATGAGTGTATATTCCTACAGTCTCAGATTTCCTATTTTTTTCAGTGAGGCAGAAGGACTTAAATGCATTTTTGCCTTTTTTTTCCCCATCTTCGTAGTGATTGGTGTAAGCGTGGGTATGTACACATAAATCACACTTTAATTGTTTTATAACACCTCTAATGTGTCTAATTAAAACATCTTTAAGTGTTAACAAAGTAATGCCTATTTATCATATTGCAGACACACATGGAAAAATCCTATACAATGCACATTTGAGGCCGTAATATTGCAGTTGCAGTTTCTATAGTTTTATAAACTAAAATGACTTTTTTGGTTTAGAAGAGAATCAAGAGTTGGTTTAATACCTTAACTTAAAACCCTGCTGAAACTGTGCTTTCCCCTGCAATCTACACCCCTGATTTATTTTTATTTATTCTTATTAATTATGATAAAATTCTATATCATATAATGAAACATTTAAAATGGGTCAACATGATCTATTTGCACATTTGGTCTCTGTAGTAAACTCCATCAGAAGTTAGTCTGAGCAGAGTGGCATGTCTACATGACAGACATATCGCTACTTGATGTCTTCATAGTAATTTGAGCTTATTTGTTATAGTGCAGCATAAATCAAGTTTTACATAAGGTTTTTTTTTCATCAGAATGGCTTGGGACCTGTTTTTGTCTCCATAAGGATATTGAAGAGTGAGTACCTACGGGATATTTGGGATAAATATATCTTAGCTTTGAACCTTGATTTGTCATTAGTCCATGAAAGGACAGGAGTCACTGGGGTGTGCGAGGTCGTGATGTTGAAGTCAACCTGTCTGTGTCTGTCCGCACCCTCACAGCCAACGCCTGGAACGTCTTCTTCCCACCTGCTGCTGTTCGTCAGCCGTCTTTCTGCCCGGCACACATGCAAACACGCACACACACTCACACACACACACACACACACACACACACACACACACACACACACACACACACCTGCTGCATGTGGTTTCACTGCTGCTCCTACCTGCTGAGTGAACAGCTGCCCACACTTTCTGTAAACCACTGACTTCCCATCAGCACTGCTGCCCAACGTCTGCCCTGTGACCGCGGGCGGAGCGGACTGGTTAATGTGAGCTTTTATTTTTGGAGTAATGTAGCTCGAGTAAAGCACTATCACATACAGAAGCAGCACAGTGACATAGAACAGCACTGCATTGTGACTCGGTTAAGGGCGTATGTTAAACGTATGTTAAACTCTTAACATACCACTGCAAGGCTTTGGTTTTGAAGTAACTGCGGTCTTTAACCAAAAGTTTAACACCAACAAGTTTAACTCCTGATCCTGCAAAAACATTCAATTTGGATTTTCTTTTTAGATGTTTTTAGATCAAACATCTAACGTGGCAAAGGAAGAAGCTGCGGCTACAGCTGGTGAGATGCAGACCAGCAGGTGCTCTGCTGCATGTGAGGATTCAGAGTATGCAAAAGCACCACAGTGGCCTGGTCGTACCAGTGTGGGCAAAAGGCAAGTGTGTTGTGGTCAGAGTGCTGCATGGGTGCACCCACTTTTACTGCTTTTACTTGAAATACCAGGGCACTTTCAGTAAAAGCAGCAGGTGGATCCAAAGGTGGATGGAAGCAATTATAGAGGAATTTAAAAACAATGTTTTTTGTATTGTTGATGATGAATTTAACTTGACAACAACAGTGTTTATGAAGGTTTGTACGATAAATGATGGCTTTATAAGTGGATTGCTCTAAGCGGACCTTATATCAAATTTGTCAGTTTGTCTATTCATTTTACAAATCTGCTCTCCGTCAATGACTGTCCTCAGCTATTGTTATTCAGAGATTCTCTGGCACGACCATTTAACCATGTGGGTTTGTAACCCACAACCATTTAATATCACTGAATTTATTACGAAAGTGAAATGTTTTATGGTTACATTGTTGACACATGGTGGATGAGTGGTTAGCTCATCTCACATCGCCCCTGCCTTTCCGTGTGGAATTTGCATGTACGTGCACACGTGTTTTCTCTGGTTTCCGTCACAGTCCAAAAACACGCGTGTTTAGACTGATGTTGACGCTGAATGATGTGTTCACCCTGTGATGTAGTGGAGATCAATCCTCAACACTGTTGAGAGTAGATAAGATAACGGATGGACGGACGAAGCTTGTGTTCAGGCACACGTTCACACTAACAAAAGCCTGCACGGTCCTCACAACTGTTCCTGAATTCCACAGATGAACCCGTTCACCTACGCTTCAGATTACAATCAGATGGCCTCTATGAGACGGGACGCTGCAGCATGTTTATAATGTTGTTTTACCCAAAGACAAACAGATACAGTAAATAAACACAGGACACATCCAAACTGTCACGGGGGTGCCAGATGACTGTTGTGTTTACCGTACATCTGCGAGGACACGACGACATCCGTCAAACAGGGGCTCGCTGTCACGACTCAAGTACAATGTGGCTTTCCATGCGTGTTGTCTCAGCTCTGACGCCTCAGTTCCTGTTGTCACGCTTGAAGAGCACAGTGTAACTCTGCAGAGCATTGTGTTTTATTTATCTATTTATTTTTCTTAAGGCAAAGGCTCCTCGCACTGACACCTGTCAAAGTGGCTGCTGTGCATCCAGAGAGACTACGAGTGCAGCAGGTTTCACCCTTACACACGCCGAGGATGATTCGGCGTCTTATTATCAGCATCTTGTCGACAGTTTCGGCCTAACCCGGGAAACATGCAACACCAGGATTTGAACCACGGGCTTTGTCGCTGTGCATCCACAGTGCTACCCACTGAGCTGTCTGAGACTCCGAACATCTTATCTACGCTACAATGTGAAAAAATAAGAAAAAAGCTGAATTTTCACCTTGTGTGACACAACTCTTTGACATGTCTGAAATGTAATAAAAGTGTGTGCTGTAGACCTCGCTATCAAACAAAGTGATAACATTAATTGTAATGTGTTTGTTGTTATTGGACGCATGTTAAACAGATTTGGAAAAGGATCTGATTTGTGGTTGCTAATGATCCAAGAAACAGCTTCAGCTGCACCAAGCCAAACTGAGACACTGAGGAAGCATGACGTCAAAAAAAAAAACAGAAAAGGAGGAGGGGAGGGAGGTTTTGTCAGATTGGATTTTCAGGATGTCTCAAGAAACATGTGATGTTTTAGTTGTGGTTGTGGCCGCTTTGTTTGTGATTTGTTGATATTGTCTCAATATT
This sequence comes from Karalla daura, assembly GCA_029224185.1. NCBI lineage: Eukaryota > Metazoa > Chordata > Actinopteri > Chaetodontiformes > Leiognathidae > Karalla > Karalla daura. The sequence continues at coordinate 16,346,694 of CM055189.1, forward strand.
ATTAAAAGGGGATATGTAATCATCTGAGCTTGAACGACCGCCCAGGGCCGATCACTCTGTATTACACAAGACAAAAAAAGTATTGGTTTTGTAAAGTACAGAAGAGACTGTAAATTCTCATTCCAATGATCCATGACTTTTTCAGTTATAGGGAGTTTCATAGTGAAGCAAAGGAAAGAGCACCCTCAACCTTTCAATTACAGCCCATAATCATAACTCAGGGCCACGACAGCTCTGTCCTCCTATATTTGGCCATGGTTTCTATTTATCCTAATGCTACACTAAACAAACAACATCTCGAGAGCTTGTTGATGTGCCCAAACATGTAAACAGATGGACCAAGTCCTATGAAACATTATATATAGCTCCTTCTCATCTTCACTGACGTTGTCAGAGAGAATAGTTGCCATGCCACTTCTCAAATATGGCCCTCCAGGGGCAGACGCCTCTCTCTTTTAAGTCCTCCTTAATGTTTTTAATGTACTGTGAAACAGTAGAACGCAACAATAACAGGAAATACTGCCAAGACAGAGGGAGACAGAGAGAGAGACCATCTTTCAAGACCTTTACTCGTCATCCTTTTTTTCTTTGTAATTTTGGTTTCTCTCATGTTTGACATCAAAGATGTTGAAATTGTTTTCCCCGATGTTGTGTACTCTGTAATTATTAATCTGCCTTGCAAGATGACTGCCTTTGGGGCAAAGTCAGACACAAAAGGCCCCTCTCTGGATCTCTGATGTGGAGCAACACACAAGGAAGAAAGGACTGGAAAATAAAAAGGCAAGACGAGGAAATGTGCAACGCTGCCACCAAACTAAAAGTGTGAACTTTCAGACAGTGCTTGTAAACTGTGAAAGGCAGAGTGAGTGAGTGCCACAGAAGACAGGAGAACGAAGCGCTCAAAGTGAAGAGAAGAGGCTTTTAAACTCGCACTGTTGTTCTGACAGCGCCAGGTGACGGGATAGTGACTGGGTGCGGTAATGAACTATTCATTTCTTCCAGGCTCGCTCGGCTCTCTTCTTAACACCTTGAACTGATTAGTCACCATTCACAAAACTCCTGCCTGTGGATTGTGTGGATGTGGCAGCGAAAGCGCTAAAAGACGGCGGCGTCTTCGCACCGAAACATCTGTACACACGATAATGCCAACATCCTCTGCTCGTAATCTGGAGCGATAGACTGCGAGTTTCCAGGACGTCCAACTGAACCACAGTGTGACAGGAAAGACAGCATGAATAGCAATAATCTGCCAGACAGCAGTGTTGGACAGCAGTGTTTGAAAATAGCCACGGCTTTACTGTAAGTCTCCCTGTTAAACATTTATAAGCAGAATGGAAAATGGATTATATACGTGTGGTTGCGCACTGCTATTAAAATGTTTTACGGATTTTATCAGTGCATTGCATTATTTGGTAATTGTAACTTCCCCTACGAAGACAAGTTTTATGTCAGGACCACAACATTTTATCCTTATATTATTATCAGCCTGACCACTCGTGCTTTCAGAGCACTTGGTTAGGTTTTCAACTTTCTTCTGAAAGTTGAATGGTAAATAGTTGAACTGAAAGTTTTTACATTTGTGCATACTTGTTGCTTTGAGTTGTTGCATATCTTACTTGTTGCACACCTAACACACAATTCTGATTCTGACTGTATTTTTCAATCCATATGTACTATATTGCATATATTATATATTACTATATACTATATTATGATGTTACAACATGAAGTAGTAAGCACATTAAAACTTTTTGTTCCCAGAAAATAAGAGGGTACACGTGCTCAGTGCTGTCACCTCACAGCACTAAGCAGGTGGTTTTGTGTGTGTTTGTGTGTGTGTGTGTGTGTGTGTGTGTGTGTGTGTGTGTGTGTGTGTGTGTGTGTGTGTGTGTCCTGTGATGACTGGAGACCTGTCTGAGATGCATCCCCTGTCTCCACCCTATGTTGACTGGCACCAGCCGTCCTGCAGCACAGGCACAGATTGCTGAAAAGGCACATGACCGATCACTGAAAGAGGAAACATATCCCACAAAAATTCCAGTAAAATGTTCAAAAGAAGCATGCTAAGGTGACCTTGACAGTTCACTCAAAGGTTGGTGTATTTTTAGGCTCCACCATCGCCCGTGAGTCACTAAATGCTGCTGTCTGATTCTGAAAACCGCATTATGTTCTGTTGAACGTCTCATGCCTTTCATAGCCGCTCTTTAGCAATCCAAGCCAAGCAGTTTTACCTTGCTTGACTGTGTGTAGCACTACGGAGGAGGGAGAGCTGACATGGTGGTTACACTGAGGTGCTGATAGTGAAATCCCATTAGCTGCCCTCCTACTGCCGCCAAACTGACATCAATAGGAAGAGCCAGAGCAGGTGGGTGGTCTGTCACTCTCTCCGCGCTCTCTGGCAGGGACAACCTGCTCATATGCACACACACACACACATACACACACATTCACAGACACACAGCTGGGAGAGCGCTAGCACATCGCTGCTGTTCTGCTGTGCCTGTCACTGATAGTGTCTCTGTATTCCTGTGTGTGTGTGTGTGTGTGTGTGTGTGTGTGTGTGTGAGTGGCATTGATGGTGGTGGTGGCAGCGGCGGGGTTTAGAGTTTGTACACGAAGCCCACAATTTAATGTGATGTACAATAATGCAGAGCGTAAATAAATTCACTTTCTAGTTCCAGCCAAGGCAGAGGTGGAAGGAGACAGATAGAAATAAAAGAGAAACCAAGAACAAGCCACAGAAGTGAACAAACCATTAAAAAAGGAGGAAAAGGGGAATGCCAGCTCCTACGTGGCCACCAATTTAAAATGGTTTCTGGTCAGGGGAAGTGGCAGGAGTGGATGCCCAAATTAGAGAGGTCCCGGTCGGATCTTAGGAAACCCTGTTATCCTCAGCGTGCCGGCATTCCAGGGAGAGAGGAGCATGGGAGCAGGAGCCACCCGGACAATGTTTGGTTCAGACGAGATGGGAGGGCCCCGCTTCGTGGCGGATTTTCCGAACCTCCAAAACCACAACGCACTTGGGAAGACAGGGGCTGGGAGTCTATCGATCACAGCCGGGCCTGTTTGCTGTTTGCTGTCAAACATGCTGCCAGGGAGGTCCCCATCAACAGTCCAATGTAATTGTCGCTCGCAGAGATGAATGTGCTCGCCTGGCCTCATAAAGTCTCTTTTTGATGTGCGTTCACGCTGAGTCCAAATGTGACACTGAAGGGCTCAGATTGTTTTCCTTGGAGGAGAGCACGAGCTCGAAAAGCGGTGTCAGTTTTTATCGCACAATAAATTCAACAGGCGTAGAGCAGAGTGCTTCATTAACGGTGTCCTCTGCTCCATATTACAGGGTCGCTCTGAGTTGTTAAACTTTAATTTTACCCACGTATTTACGTCGTATTTCATATTTACTCATTCCACTGCAATGTGCAATGACAGTGAAGTTGAATCTATTAGGCCAATGTGTAGAAATGAAAGAACAGCAGTTCGTCTTTGTTAGGCCCAAGACGTATGACTGCACTGCTTATCATTGTGAGTAAGTGGGAGTGAAATGTGGGTGGTTTGAAGAAAGCACATGAACATATGGAATCACATTCATTATAGAATATATATTTATCTGAGCGTTTGCGGAGGGAGATTCATCCAGGGCGAACTCATCCAGATGGTATGACATTCAAACCTAAGCCAGATCAAAGGAAATAAAAGGGAAGAGAGAGGGAGAGATGACTAAAAGGCAGACAGCTACAGCACGGAAAAGAGAGGAAAAAGTGAAAAAAAATAACACAAAAAAAAATTATATATTCAACACCATCAAAACAGGCTTCGTGCCTCCACCCCGTGAGACTGCAGACTACCACTGTCAGCTCTGCGAGGCGTTCACTTCAAGGCCCACATGTACGTATGCATGCATACATTAGCCAAATGACAATCATCAGCTATAAACAGCGGGATGAGAACAAAAACCCACAACAACCGCCTCTCATTTCGCGCCCGACAGCCAAGGTCGCGCGAGTCAAGATGAAAAATGACGCAAGCACAAAGCGACGCGACAGCTCGCCACAGATATTATATATCAGATAAAGAGCCGGCGAGAGAAAACAACTCCCCTTGTAATGAAGCAAATCTTCTTCCTCTTGTTTACAGCTGAGGGGCCTTGATGTACCAGCGGAAGGGATGAGGGCTGGTAATGGCGAGGGGGTGTAGTTTGGGAGTGTTGGGGGGTGGTGGTGGTGGTGGTGGTAGGGGGGGGGGGCAACGAAGGGGGCTTATGTTATCTGTTAGGCTTTGCCTGTCCAGTGCATTACAAGTCCTGCATCGCTCATTTCATGGCGGGTGTACTGGAACAGATTATCACCGGCTGGAGAGAGAGAGAGAGAGCGAAAGGGGGTGGAGGGGTTTGGGGTGTCCAGGCCTGGTTCTGTAGTCATAAGATGAGCAGCAGAGTGAGCAGCCTCCAAATCCCCGATTATGCACACCCCTACAATTGCTTCACATTATCCACCGATTTATTTACTCCATTTATTTACTCTGGCATTCAGCAGGTTTCTCGCCACCATCCAAAATCATTTCTCTGCTGTATGAAAAAAATAAATAAATAAATAAAGTTTTCTCTGTCTGAATAAGCAATCTAACTTTTCTACACACGCTATCAAACTCACTGAGACTGATTCATTTGCTCGGCTTTTTGGAGTTGCAACATTAACACACATCGCTCTGCTCCCGTCGACGGCGACTTTAACCGAGACGTTCCCCAAAAGGACGTCAGCCTCACCGAGCCGTAGCCTCAAAGTGCCCGGGGAACAAGGTGTTTTGCTGTGCATTGAGTGTTTTGAGGCTCAAAAGGTTTACGATGGCAGGAGCCACATGGACGGCCTCAGGAGGAAGCCATTTTGTGGCTTTCCACTGCATCTGTTGATCCCCGTGGATACTTCCTGCCTCTTGTGCTCTATGAAAGATGAGATGACAGCGGACCACCGGGTGAGCGCGGGATGCCTGTGCCCCAGGGGAGGCAACAACTGGAGTCGTCCTGTGGCCTAAACTTGGCCAAAGGGCCTGAGGAGGCAATACAGTTGTTTGGGGGGGGGAAGACTGACCTCTCAGTCACTGCTGGTGCTCCATGTCTCAGATAACGTGTTTCTGATGTTTTCAGCTTCAAACTCTCTAGTAATCACTTAGACTACAAGTGTTAGAGACAAGTGACCTACATATGTAACCATGACATCAGGGTTTTTATTTGTTTGGGTCAGATAGTTGCAGATGTTCTGAAAATCTGATGGCTCGATGGCTTGCTCTGTGCTGCTGTTTTGGATCTCAGGTGCATGGACTTGAGCAGGTTAAACAAGTTTTATGATCTATTTATGTGTTGATTACATTTATGAGTAAAGCAAGAAAGAATGTAAAATTGTTGGTTTTACAAAGAGGCTGATATGGGTTGTTGTTCACCATATGATCAAATGATATGTTTAAAGAACTCGTGAGGAGATTAGTTTGGCCAGAGTTTATATATATATATGTATATCTCTTACAGATTTTGTTTCTTTATCTGGAGCATTGTGAGCAGAGCGGCCTGGACCGACTTAAGGAGGAAACAAACAGCTCTGCACAGTGGAAAGTCTCACCGCTCCACTCGGCTCACTCGCTTGAGTTTGGGTCAATCCTTACAACTCGTTGGCGCGCTCTGATCAAACGTTACTAAACAGAAGCCCACTGTGATCACTTATCCTTACTGCTCTACCATCTTGTCTCTATAGTATACGTTTAGTTAAAATGTTTTCACACTGACAAATTATCTCCTCATTATAGGATTTTCAATCAGTTTAGCGCAACAAAGGCACCTTTGTCTTCAAGCTGAGAGGTGCTTTCTTGCTTGATTTCCTTCCAACTGTTGCAGAGCTCCTCTGCTTAATGACTGTCAGACTCCATAGTGCAGCCTCTCCTCGCATACGTAAGTGACAATTTAAGTGTTTCAGTGTGAGAACTTTGGCAACAAGCATGGATTCTTTAAAGTACAACGTGACATCTTATCTATCTATCATCTTTCATCCATACTAGATGTCAGAGGAAGACATCAATTCTTGCAAAGAATCCAACCATCCTATGGTGAACTGGCGACCCGTCCAGGGCCTGTTCCATCTCCATTTCCTGTGTGAGCCGGAGAAAAGGTGGTCATTTTGGCTTTCTATTGGCTGACTGTTGATTGTAATAAACCCCCATGTTGCTGCACTTTGACCCACACTGGCCGTTCCCTCTGCGGTTATAATTATCAAATAGTGCAGTGTGGTGTACAGTGTCAGACAGGAGGAGTCCAGAGTTGTCTCATGTTTCACTGCTGCTGACCATAACTTTTGCTGGTAAAATGAAAACCAGCGGTGGGGGCACGTCATACCAGCTGACACCCATTAGCGTTCCTAAAACGTGGCCATTGTCTGGTTGAAGCGTTGTCTGCACTCCATCAAAGATTGTTTGTCAGGGAAGATCGTCCACTCTGCTTTTGTTGTGTGTCTTGTCCTGTGATCCTGAACCCAGCACTACCTCAGAGTCTGTTGTCTTGTAAACATCGAGATGAGTCATAGGTTTGACATGGATTAAATGCATAGTCAATTAACCATTTAACACATTATATAAATAAGTAATAGATAATAATTACTCGTGTAGCAGACACTTTTATCCAACATGACTTGCAGTGGGAAACAATTGGGGTGTGATGCTGTGCTCAAGGACACGACAGGATTCAAACCTGTGAGCTTTGGGTTGCAAATCATCCTTAACCACAGCTGCTCATACCACTATTAATCTGCTGTTTGGGTTATTCTTAAATGTATAATCTATCATTTGATTCTTACCCCTTACAACTTTGATGATGTCTTTTGTCCTTCAATAGTATTTGAAAATAATATCCTACTGTAGGCTGTCTTGTATGTGTAGTTGAGAATAGCAAAGATTCAAGTGTCTGTAACATCATTGCAAACCTCAATCAAACTTGACCTTTATGGTTCATATTAGACACTCGGCCACAAAACCTTGAATATCTACAGTGTGTCACAGTGTGTTTTGTTTGTCACCAGCTTCATGAGAACTAGATTTGACTCTTTTTTTATATATAAATGTTTGAATATTATAGATTCTGAAAATATTTGTATAGAGTAGCTTTGAATTTGCTTCATAGACCAGAAATGGTTGTAAAATATGCCTGAAAATCAAAATCTGGGCAAAGCCTTGAGTGTGCTGTCTGTGTGTGTGTGTGTGTGTATGTGTGTGTGCTGGTCCACCTCATCAGAAGAAAGAAATGATGGATTGAACCTGCCAGCTCCAGCTATCCTCTGGATTTGTTCATGACAGAAATGAAAATTTCAAAGAGGCTAACAAGAAGAATTATGGGACATTACATTAATTTCTTTTATACCATGGTTACAGACAATAGTAGTTTTTGGTTGTCTGCCATGTGTCTGTTAGACAAGACAACTTAAACCAGTCTCACTGACTGCATTGTGTGCTGAAATGCTTAAAGCCATAGAAATAATCTGCCTCAGTAATACATGTTAACCCTATTAACACCTTTTACCAATCTGTGATGATTTAGTCACAGCTTCTTTTTTTCACTTGTGGTGACTCATAAATGCATTTGTGTGTGTGTGTATTAACAGACTTGGCAAGATATGACAATGATTGCAAAATGTCTTAAATATAGTCCTATAATAAGCCACACATTTCCGTGCCATTTAGGTCTGGTTTGGTGGTTTGGTCCTGGTCTGACGCCACAGCAGAGTTGTGTGTGGATTCTCAGTAGGACTGAAAAGAGGAGCAAAACTTGGTGCTACGAGGTGGGGGGGCATTTGATGCAGTATTACGATAAAAAACATCATTTAACAGCGCTTTAAAATCTCTTTACACATGTGTTTAAACGCCTCGTAGAGTTGTAAATAGTGCTCGCCTCCGTCGATGAGCATCGTCCATTGTCATCTCCCTCTGTCTCCTTTTGTTCGAGCAGCCACCACAGGGGTGTGCCAATAAGACGGCGCGCCTCTTTCTTCTCCCTATTCCCCCTGATCTGGCCAGAAGACAAAGCATTCATAGAAGAAGAAAGGCTCTTATCTGAGCGGGAGAAAAGGTTTTAACCCGAGAAGCTGGAGCTAAAGAAACTCAGAGGTTGTTCAGTTTTTCCCCCTCTCTCTCTCTCTCTCTCTCTCTCTCTGTTCCTCTCTGTCTCTCACCGCTTTAGTACTCCTGAGGGGAGCGCGCAGTGGGCCGCATATTTGTGTTGCTGTGTGCCCACTTTATACCACGCTCCCCTGCTGAGCGGGGCTACGCAGCATGGAGTGAAAGGCCATGCTGGAATGCCTATAATGCACTGTGGAAACTGTGACTGCTTTTGATTTAAATGGTTTCAGATGCGCCTTTTGGAGGTGCACAGTGAGAAACAGCTGGTTGCTGTGGCTATTGATATGCACAAAAAGAGTGTTGAGGCTGTTAAAGTAGCCCCGTAGGCTGGGGTTTGCGGTAGGACCTTGCCAAAACATAGCTCTTATCCTATGTATCATGTTTTGTCATGGAGATGAATGTTTTTAATAAATTACCATGATAGTGATGGGCAGAAGTCCTCTCATAAAAGCTACATACCCTCCATACCCATACACACTACACTGTCAAATTACTATATGAAAATTACGCTTTGAACTGCAACAGTACCAGCCTATATGGTGCTCAATCCCTTTCATGATATTTCTTTGAAAAAATCTTCTAAAAGACTGTAGATTGCTTTTGATTAAATGGGGTTTTAGTAGATATCCCAGAGGGAAAAGAAATCACATAATGGTGACTGCAACACATCCTAACAGGACTCTATATTCCCAAAGCACTTGAAGGCACAGCCTGAACGCTTGAAAAGTTTGTCGCAGACTTTAAGCCTCCTTGGCGCGTTCATAGAACAAGAAAGAAAATCTGTGAAGTTTTTTTGTCTTTTGGGGGATTTAGGATTCGGTCGGTGGTGAGCTCCAGTGAAGTTCAATTTCCTTCTGGGTCCTTTGGCTTCGTCTGTGGTTGGACTGACCTGATGCGATCGCGCCGGCTCTAGGTGTTGGAACAGGGGGATTTGGGGGGCAAAAAAAAGCATGCAACCACAGAGAAAGCAGCCAACCAGGAAGTAGTCCTACCCTATCACCTTTGATGGCTCTCCATCTCACGCTGCTCGGCTCAGCCGACGGAGCTCAGTCAATTTCAGCTCCCAGCTGAGCTGACTTGACTGAACATGGAGGAGAGGTTGAGCTTATTATCACCCACAGAACCGAGCACCCTCTAAGATATTTACTCAATGTTCTTATGGCATCTCAACACAAAGAAAAGCTATATTTGTCTCCAGATGAAAGCATGCATCTTTGCGTGCTCACTTTCAAGGATAAAGAAAACAGATTTGCTGTGTTTGTCATTTGAACTCACTGTAGTGGAAGTCTGCAGAGATAGTGCTGTCCTGAAAAATACTGCTCACAGACGAGTCTTTAAAGATGACATTTGTTTAATTTCAAGAACAATTGTGGTCTGTAACACAAAAAATAATCTGCTGTATACATAATTAATAACCTAAAATAAGCCATTTTGTCTCTTTGTTAGCACAGTGAAGCATCATTTCTTTCTTACCCAACCTGGACGTTTGTACATCTGGAACAGTCTAAATCTGTAGAAATGAAGTTTAAAAAATATTTTACTGTAATGTAGTGTAACATGAACATGTTGCTATAATCACAAAACAACCCTGTTGTTTTTATTTTCGGTCTCCTCAGAATCATTTCAAACTGTCTCTCTTTCTCTTTCTCTGGCACACAAAAGTAATTTACTTCATGAGGAGGAACTATTGTTGTGTTCCAAAGGCTGGGAGAGCGAGAGTGTTAGAGGTAAGCGCACATATACCCGCAGACACACAGACAAACGCACACAAACACAAACCTCCCTTGCCTCTACCTGCAGACAGTGTGGAGAAGAGATAAGGCTGCATCAAATGCACAACGCAGTATTGATTTCCATGCCAGCCAATCTCACCCAATCAAAAAAGGTCACGCTGTGTAGAAATCAAAAAGCGGCCTCTTTGTTTCAGAATTGCATGCTGGGTAGCCTTCAGGCAGACAGATTCAGTGAGTGAGACAGTTTGAAGCGTAACGTGTTTCATCTGTGGCTAACCACCTCGTGCAGCAGGCAAAATTGGAAAACAATATTGATATCTGACCATTGTAATGGCTCAGATACCAGTGTGAGAATTTTTTTTTTCTCTCTCGTCTCCTTTCTTTTCAGAAAACTAGTCAGGGCTCACTCTCATGCATGGCAAAAGTACACCCATTACACACTGGTGCTGGTGTGTTGGTGTGAATCTAATTTTGTCAGCCCCATGCCATGCCTAGCCAGCTCAATCTGTAGCCTTTGCCCGTCTCTGCGGTTCAGTCAGACACAATAAACAAGGCAATAATTCAAATCTATGGGGCTGGTGGGTGGATTTCACAGCCTTCCTATGGCTCAGTGTGATGACGGTCAAGATGGGGGCTTTGGGAGGCCTTTTTGATGTGTTTGTGTTGTTCCGTGCTGGGTCGGGGTCACCCCTACATGCATTAATGAGCTGATGTAGCGTTTGATGTTGGCCTTCAAATCTCCTTTGGTCCTCTGGCCCCAGTGTCCACCCCTCTATCCTTCCTTTCTTGCACATAAAAACACCCCTTACACACAGAGTAAACATTGCCCAATGGAGGCAGATTCTCACTCGCTCATTTGCATCGCCCGCAGGAAACAAGTCACCTCACTCTCCTGCAGCAGAGCGCTGATGATGGAGTGAAGAACAACACGGTCAGAGATGTGTTTTCTTTGTTTGTATGAAAGAGTCAGAGGGGGAGATAAAATATGTGACCAGTATGCTGACAGGACGACACTGATACCCACAGTGTGAACAGCGAAAGAGATGAATGAAACGCTCCCCTTACTGAAACAACATTTTTTCCCCTTCTGCTTCTCTATATTCACCACATGATAATTTCCTTTTTTTTTCAGCGTGTTTTTCCCACTCATTTGCCAAGTTCCCCCTGAAAAAAAAGCCCATTTTTGTTCAGGCAGCCAGCGTGGCCTTCCAAATGCACAATTGCTTTCCTCTGTGAGCTCTCCTGCTTCCCGGTATGCAAATTTCCTGTGATGATCAGAGGGACGCGAGGATAAAAGTGCTGTGCTTTAAGCACTTTGTAGTTTTTATATTGTTGCCATAGAAACATGAAACTGGAGGCCAAATCAATGTGGCTTCTCTCATTTGCATGGAGAAATAGAAACCTTAAACAGAAACAGAAGGGGAAGAGAGCGGGACGAGTAAAAAGAGGGAGGCGGCGAGAGGGAAAACAAATGCCATCCCACACTGCAGAGCATCGCCCTTTTCTTCAGTGCAAACTAGTTAAACAAGAACAACCTCTATTTATGCGTGGCAAACACTTCTGGGCCAATTGCTTATTAAAGTGCACTTGCAAGAAAACAGGAACAACAACTCTTTCTACTATCAGGGAGCTTTTAGCTGCTCTCCGCAACATGCCTGTGTAACTCCCAATCTGCACCGTTCACTTGATATGCACCCTGCATGCTGCTCCCTCCACTTTGAAGTTGTTCACAGGGCTATGGAGCTATGATTATCCTGCCCCTCGCAAACCTTCTCCTCCTGCTCTGAACTGTGTGCTGCCGACTGCAGGAGCTGCCGAGCTGCAGCCATCCAGCCCGTACTCAGACCGACCGCAGCCCCGATCCCATCCCGATTCAGCCTGCGAACGCTTAATTAGTTGTAAATTAGCTCGGCTCCTCTGTACACCACTCGCTCTATCTCGTCATTTATCGGGTTCCCAGACTGGGCAGCTGTTAATGAATGGAGTAATTTATTCAGACCAATCTGTTTATCCTCTGAGTGCAGCGCTGCGTAAAGACCGAGCCTGTGTGCGTGGGATGATTAGGAAACATCTTTCTGCGCTATCTGAGTGGCGCACTTAAAGAGTCTGCAGGTAGCGCAGACGTACCATCTTTTTTTTTTTCCCCTCCCAAACCCTTGAGTCTAATTACCATTCATAGAGACAGATTGGAGGTGGCACCAAATACACACCCCTTGTCAGCAGTCTCCTCCCAGTCATCTATCGCTATCGTGGACTCTGGAGGATGTAAGTTACAAAAAACATCTCTCCTGCACCCTCGCAGGCTTTATAATTCATCATGCAACAGTTGAGGTGTGTGACAGAAGCAGGTTGATCTCAGATCAGCGCTTGACGGGCTCCCACCCATGAAGAGAGCGGGAGGGAGGTGGAGGAGCAGGAGATCAGGGGGTTCTGGGTGGCATTTGCTGCAGAACTCCACTGGATCTCATTATCTTTATGCTTGGTCAAAAAGTCGTGCTTTCTGTTGGTTCTGGCATCTGATATAAAAGGAGAGGCAAGAAACTCATTCCAATTCAGAATCCACGGGATAATCTTGTAGATATTAAAAAAAGAGTCCTCTGGCCTAACATTAGCAAAAATAACATACTGTATATCCCCCTTCAGGTTACAGCCAGGGGTTAAGTCATTACAAAGAGGAAAACTAAAGCAGGTTTGGCTGCGTCCCAAGAAAACGTGGTGTTCGCAAGGCTGGCATGTAATTACCTCCCAGCAGCCCTCTGATTCCACTTAGCGCCGGGCTTAATCTTTCTAGGCCTTCATAATGCATGGCAGCTATTAGTCACTTCACACAGAGCGTTGGTCATCTTGCAGCAACATGGAGCGTTCAAGAAAACGACAACAACAAGGGGGGGAGGAGACTGGAATTCTTGCAACAGTACCAGACATTCAGTCATCCCAGGAGGGGATCTCTGGGAATTTTGTAGAGACGGAGTCAAAAAATTTCGCAGTGAAAAGGGTTTTGGGAGAGGAATTCAGAGATGAAAGCCAGACCCCCTCGCCATACTTCGCACAAGGGGCCAAATTACGCATGACGTCGTCATTGTTTTTCGTGGCCAAACAGATTAGCCTTAAATGAGGCCCTGGCTCGCTGACTGTGGAATCTACTCATCAGGCTCGTGTCCACGTGGTAGCCTGGTGCGATATCTCTCAGGCAGGAGCCGAGTAAACACAGAGTAAACACTGACATCACCTATGGGAGCCGTGACATCAGCGGGAAATGTGTAAGACTGGTGCGTAGTTTTAGGGCGGAATCTGCAGTGTTCGGTGTTGAGATATCAAAGGAGCGGCAAGTTTTCTACAAAAATGTTGAAATTCAATGAGGCAGAACAATGACAGATGAGTCATTGTTGTTGCAGCAAAACAGAAACCCGTAAGATATAACACAGCTGCGGTTTAAAAAAAAATAAAATGACGAATGTTACAATGAAATCTTAATCCCTCAGTGTTGTCATACTGAAATCAGTGTCTCATTCATGGGTTTACTCGGTCTTATTCAACAGCACTGGGTCACATTTACGTATTGCTATGAGGACTAATGGAGATTTTAAAACATAAACTGAATAAAAATCTTAGTCACTCTGATGTTTACACCTGAACACTGTTCACACAATGTTTCCCAATGGCTTAGTTCCTCGAGTCTGGCTTTATATACAGTCCATTACTCAGCTTACAATAGTGTAACATGGATCTGAGATGCACACTTACATTTTCCCTCCATGCCCTACTGTTGAATCTAAAAAGCCTAATCATAGATTGTGTTCATTCTTTGAATATAACCAAAATGTAGTCTTAATTATTCTTTTTTTATCTTGTTTAATTTTGTCAAGGGTGTGAGAGTCTGACACAACATATCACAAGGTATAAAGGGGGGTCGTGAATTAAACATGAGGATGGAAAAGAAAATACAGGCCTATTTGCACTTTCTATTTGTGTTTGCACCAAATCATCCTCTTAAGTGAGCCAAACCTCGAAGATGGAGGACTGGCGCAGGTGTCTTCATTCAGGGCAAATGGCAGGTGTGCAAGCAAGCTCTGACACACTCATTCATTCCTCAGTTACAGCTTAATTGACACTGCACCCCTGGACATTGACCAGGTGTTGCCTTCATGCTGTTCACATACCTGTCTCCTCTCGGCCACCTGACTGAAGAGAATAAAAGCCCTGATTAATTTAGGCTGCAGCTTCCCTTTAAAAACCAGTCCACTGGTCTCTTTGATCTGTTTGCGCTGCATTTGATCTTTAGTGAGGCTGTTAACAGCACCACTGAATTAGACCGCCGGCCCCAGACGAAGTCCGTCCTAATTACCGTCCCCTCTACTTAACAAAAGGCCCAGGGCCTCGGGCCTAAGCAGCACACCTTCTTTAACAGACACACACACGCAAACACGCAGAGACACACACACCTTCGTGTCACAGCAAAGCAAAGAGCAAGCAAAAAGCACTGATGCATCTTTTCATGCCCGATTTTTTTGTTGCAAACAGACTTTCTTGCCATACTGGGTGCTGTGTCTACTGTAGGTTTGTCTTTGTTGCACTTGTCAAATATAAATTATATCTGGGCGGATTCAATCAGGTTGCCCATAATTGTGAGTTGCAAAAACACATGATTTATAACCTCAAATAACTCCCATTATCGTCATTGATGCCTAAACAAGGAAGTAAGATCAGTGCTTGTGTAAAGTCCAGAATTACAATCCTTCTACATCTGCCTGCAATGTGTGTTTTTCATGGTTTTTAAGCAATTATTTCATTCAAGGGGTGTTTCTTCCATTGCTGAGATCATATATAATTTATGTGAATGCATGTATACAACCTCATACGACTGCTCTATTGAAATGTAAATTCTCCCTGGGCTGTCCATAATGAAGCCATCTGGGAATTTCCATATTATAAATCCCACTATTTCATGCTGAAATCTAATTGAACTTCCTTATCGGATTTTACAAACACAAAAATAATACCATGTGTTATTCAGGTACGGCATTATCTGAAAATTAAAATGTAATTACCTGTCAACGGCTGTGGAATGACATCAGCTCTGTCACTCATACATCCCATATATCATACCTGTGCTTTCACTGCTGCGTACATTACATTTCCTTTATAAAATAAAGAATGGTGGAAAAAGAGTGTAAATCTCAGATTAAAGCGGTTGCATTTTTGGTCCAGCTATAATAAGCATTCATGGCCTCTCAGTTGAAACCTACACGTGTGAATCATAAATCTTGCCTCCCGATCAGAGGCGAGTTCTGAAGCCCTTTTATATCTAATCGGCTTTACTTTTTTAACCACGGCCCTTGATGACTCTGAAAAGCAGAACTGCAACAACAAAAAATTCCCACAAAGCGGGCAGCTGAGGGCAGCTGAAAAGAGCCAGCGCGTCAAACCTATGTTATCTACTGAGCAGAAATCCCCTGGTTTCTTTGTTCTATGTCTGAAACCAGATGGTGTGGGGGAAATGAATACATACAAATTAAAAGAAATGACCTTAAATAAACTTAAACCTGAATTCTGAAGCAAAAAAAATAATTAAGTTTACAAAAAACAGCTGCAGGGCATAGTCCATAGCTATTGACTGTAACAAGTGTGTGATTGTACTCACATACATGGAAAACAAGGCTCCCGCTCAGTGTGAGCAGGAAACATGGACATTCAACCTTTGCAAAAAATAGTACGGAAAACATATCAATCTGAAAAATGCTAAAAGCTTTTAACCAGTGATGTGTGATCACAGGTTAGCATATGTATCTGTTTTGCTCTTTAACAAACATTATGCATAATACATGCTTGCGGTTGATATTCTAAAGCTGCTCTGATCACTAGAGTAAATTGACCGTATGTCCATTAACATACATTATGTTGTGCTTGAATCAGCCTCGTATTCAGCTATGGTGAAATAGCAATGACAGACACGTTTGGCCAAAATATTTCACAACCCTCAGATGTCAAAAATGCGAATGGGTGTAGCTTTAATTGTTTTTCATTATTCATCTGATGAGAGTTATTAGAAGTACATGAGGGAATTATGACTCACACTGAACCCAATTTTGACTTAAAGCGATGTTATAATTTTATATTCTAGTTATATTTTGATTCCTAAATGTCATTGCATTAAATGTTTAGGTGCATGTTTACTCGTGAGTGCTGTGCTGTACACGTACCATTTGAAGTATTTCAGGCTGGCTCAGCAGTACGTCAACACGTGTTGAGCCTCTGGTTGTTATCTGGAAAATTTTAACTTTCTTCTATTTTCCAGTTGTACAGTAATCTGTGATTTTCTTCCTGTTGCGCTGCACTGAACAACACGACTCTTTGCCAGGTTTGAGGAGCAGATTTACCGCTGCACACACTGTTCCTGTCAGTTCTGCTTATGTTTTCTGTTTCCTGAGAGCTCTTTGTGTGGGTAATGAGGAATGTACTGTATGGGCATATGGATGTGATAGACATGCACACTGTCAACCTGTAGCCTCGCACATGAATGCACACAAGGGTAACATTAAGGAATGTACGAAGGTGGAGGCTCATGCACCTGACGATGAAAGGCTTATTTGATTAAGGCTCATAAGTTCTTCCAAGTCTTGAAGTTAATGGATGGTGATGATGGAAAGTGTGTGTTCTTGTCTTTAAAGGATAATCCTTTGTTGTGTTTTGTTTTGTTTTTTTTCAGCCTTGGTCTTTCTCAGTTAAGACAACATGTTATACATTGACATAGAGGTTTAATTGTTATGTGAATAGATACTTTGAATGGCAAAGGTTTCCCAAAAGATTGTGATTGTAAATTAGTCTTTGTGAAATTTTGTTGGTTCTGACACATTTTAAAGCTAGTAGCATAACAATGTCGGGACCACGTGGTTTTAAAGGTGCCATGAAATTGGTATGAGGATTTCTCTGACAATAAAGCACTATGGGTTTCATCAGAAATTTATCTGATGCCCTTTTACAGTCGTATTTTTTGTGTAGGAATATTACAGTCGCACACCCTGCATATGTGTTAAGTGTCCAGAATCAGAGGAGGAATAGGATAATGGGGACGAACCAGGAGCATGTAACTGACCTTTCTCTGGAAACCATTTTCTTGCATTCCTAAAAGGTGGTGATTTGCCATTTGTTTAAGTTCCAATTCACCATTCAACATTTATAAATGGATGAGGATGAGGTGATGATGTTTCAGTACCTACTGTTCATCTCGGGCTGGAGATAGTCTGTCATTATTCAACAAAGCCACTCGCTCTCACTCCCCCAGGCTGGAAAGTTTTGCTGGTGTGGCCACTTTCCTTCTTGACCATTTTAAGTTCAGGAGTGGAGTGTCAGACTGGTATCAATGGCACCTTTGAGATTTGATTTTACAGAGTTCAACGGGACAAAGAAGTAGTCAGATAATAGGGCTGTCTCTTACTGGATTGTTTGATTGTACTGGTGCGTCTTACTCAGTCCAGTAAATGCCTCGAGCGGAAGCCACATACCTGTTCCTACAAGACATCATAGGACATGAGCATCGTCCAAGTACTACATATACTTTAAGGAAGTCTGTCAACATTTCTGGCAAGTCAGCCTCAAGTAATTTAACTAAATCAACTGACGTAATTAGGTCAAACACTTTCTGAAGGTATGCTCTGGGTTCGTGCCGGGCCCCCCACCTGGCCCTCATGTATGAGGAGAATCTCACGTTGAGCTGTCGCCTCCTTCATTAAACTGCATTGTCTGCGTGCCCTTGAGGAGCGTTCTGCGCTTTCAAGTCTTCATTATCCCCACGTGACATCATCGCCACTCTTGCATACCTTTGTTGCGTTTTCGCTCCACGCTTTAATTCACAGCCACAAAAGATAAGAGGAACCCACAGCATACCAGGCGGCAAGAAGAAGAGCGGCGAAGAAAGAGCAACGCAGAGGCAAAATAAACAGATTTCAAAGCACTTTTATATCAAGACATCAAACGTCCCATGCGATGAAACAACATGCCGCGGCCTGTTTTAATTGACACATTGACAACCTCAAACTTATGATAAGAAAAGGCGAGTGGGGGCAAGAGGGATGGAAGGAAGGAGGGGGGGTGGGAGTGGGGGTGCTGAGGAATGAAACGGAGATCAGCCTAAACTAACAACAATAATGGAATGATAGAGGGGCTTAATTTTGCCTGACAGACGGCGCTTTCATCAGATTGTGTGCCTTGAACTGCACCTTGATTAATTATTAAAAAAGGCAGCCTGCTCTCCAGCACTGGCCCTTATTTGATGCCCCTGCAAATGTGTTTCTGCTGACAGATAGAGGTCCACTACTGGCCCCTGTTTACACACACCAAAATAGAACAGCAGGCAAGTCCCAATACTGTGTTAAAAAAGCATGACTGCAGCTTTGATGATATTACAGCCGCCTCAGGGAGGTTTTTACATTTCGATTTCAAGCTTACACATAGATATTCTTCATCGGCACTCTGTTGACTGTGTTGATTTATTTGTTTGTTTATGCAGATTTGGGAAAATCTGAAATCAGTAAACTGTTTCTTATTTTCTGTGTGTGTTTCACAGGGTATGTGTATTCAAGGTGTGATATTACCATAATGTCATTGTACAACTTCACGCTGACATATTGTGCAAATGTTCACTTTATGCACAAAAGATTATCTAATCTTGTAATCTTGTAAGATGTAATTTTAGAATATAATGCATTGTTTTAAAGTACGGACCAAGGTATAAATTGATTAAATCACTTTTTTTAAACTCAGTTGCACCCTTCTGTGTGGGTTTTTCTGCAGGAAAACTGAGTGAAAAAGACAAAAAGTTATTGTGCCTATCATGTAATTCAAAATAGATAAATATAGAAATGAATTAAATGTATTTTGTAGTATGTTCCATCAGATATAGCAGATAATATGCTTTACAAGACCTATTTACAAGAGTCAGTGCTGCAAAAGCTGCAGCAGTTCTTTATCTGTAATATAAATGGCATCAGGGCTCTCTGTTCCTAATCTACAGCAGAGGCTGCAGTGACCGTCCCATGCTGTGACTCGCGGCAGAGACACTGTATACCTTACTCGATCCTCTCCTGTAGACTGCTTTACGTCTCACAAACCTTGAACTATAGTTGTCTGGCACATGTGCTGCACCACAGGCGTGTGTAGATGGAGTGAGAGGATTTATGAATGACCATAAATTACAACAGCGCTGCCTGCATGCTGACATGCTATTAAATGTTCCCTCCAAATCAAGAAGACATGGGAAACAACAACCCAGCCCATTCTTCAACACTTCAGAACCTCGTGATTTTCCTAGAAACGGCTGCTGCGTTTTTTATTGAACACAGGAGTGGTCAAGTCTCCGTCTACCTTTCCTCCTCTCTCCCAGTTCTCTCCGTTTGGGAGCCCTTGGTGTGCGGCCTGCGTCTTTTCAGCCTTTCTTGTTTGGTTTGGGAATATCTGGCATAGCTGCGGTCTTGTTAATACTTCCCCCCACTCAGTGCATCTGGAGAGCCTCCCGCACACCTCCTCAGCCATATCAGACAGCTCAAGCATACAGTGTACATATACACACTCAAAATGGTGTACAACCTCAAACGCATGTAGAATAAAACATGCACAGTGAATATCGCTGAGGTAGTCAAAGCTTGAAGTTCCTCAGAGAGGCCAGGCATGTCCTCAGATAAACCGTCTTTGGTTCTTATTTCATCTTCTTCTGTGGATTAGCCGTAGCCGTCGTCATGAACTCACACCAACAGAAAGAGGAGCAACTGGGAAATATAAACACGTTTCAGAAGGAGAGGTAGTTGTATTCAGATATGCCTTTGATCCAGCTTTAACTGGATCATTCTGACAAGTCCAATTTATGGCTGCTTCTCCCAACAATGGCTTATTGTGCGGAGAGCTGGAGATGATCTAATCACCACTGCCCTCAGAAGTCTGAGTGAGAAGATGAAGACAAGACATAGGGGAAACATTGTCATCCATCACTTTTGATGTGAAAACACATGACGAGCGCTTAATCTGATTTTTCTTCCAAATTAGTGAGACCAAATGAAATGAAGCAGATCAAACAAAATGAAGGACTCGTTTAATTGCGTTACACACCCACACTCCACTTCCTGCGGTGGACTGTCCCCATCATCTGCAGGAATGGACCCTGTCATGAGCAGGCTGAGAAAAATGTGCCTGCAGATGATGGTTTGTCGAATGATTCACATGAGTTTTATCAGTTCCTGTCTGCCCCTGTCCCACGCAGCTACAAACACACAGCCATCCCCAAGTACAGATCTCACAGACAAATACACACAAAAGGTCTTCCATACACAAGCTTCAAATACACCCGGCTCCCCAAAAGGACAATCAATGCCCCCTTATCGTGAGAAATCCTGCACAAAGTGACCGGGCAGTGAGCAGTGAGAGTTCAGATGTCAGCTCCACGGCCAAAGACAAAGCCAAGCGCAGACACTGACTCGTCATCGCTGCCATCCACTATCTGTGGCACCTCAAAAAAAGACCAAAAAAACAAGGCAGATTCAGAAATGCCACCTCGTGACTTTTTGGAGGAGCTAATCTATTCTATTTAATGTAGTTCAGAGGGGCCCCGGCTCCGCACTGAAGACACAAGGCGGGATTAGTCCTCATACAGCGGTGGCAAGATGAAAGGAGATAAACCACTTAGCCTGGTTCTTGGATGACTTTATATATTTATTTCCCTCAAGTCTCTTCCCAACGTTTGAAAAGGGATTTAGCAGTGAAGACACTTAAGTCTCTGGAAGTTAATCTTTTTTCCTCTTTCAAATAAGTTGTGGATTTTTTCTCTCTTTTTTTTTGCGTGCTCTTGAGTTTTATGAACTTTCAACAGCAGTTCAGGGAGGGTTTCGAGACAGAATTTCCTGTTCTTACCACTGCCTTTTTAATAGCAATAAAAAATATATTGCCTTAAAACTCGCAGAAGAGTAAATTCCTCTGTACTTCACAAAATCACAGCCGCAAAAAAAAAAAGCGTATTTGATGAAACTGTCTTCGCAGTTCAGTGTACTGAGTGAGTCAGTGAATGTCTCTTTGCTTTCGGGCTCACACCTCTTCATATATTCACTTGAACAATGTGCATCATTTAAATGCAGCGTTCCCTGACCCCAGAATGTGTTGCATCGCCTTCATGTCTGGCTGAGAGTCTGACCCGTCTGCTCCTCAGTATCTTCCCACTCCTCTATTGACTCTGCAGACCCTGCGCTGAGAGCCAGGCCCACTGAGGGGTGCCGACCCCGGGCTCTGGCCCCCGCACATCAAAGGCTCCGCGTGGAGGATGTTAATATTTGCTCAGGTGCATCTCGTGGGTCTCCCTCTCTGAGCAGAGACTGCTCCAAGCATATAAATATATCAGAGGCCAAAGGGACGTCTGGTCACGCTGTCCCTATGTGTGTGAGAACAGGAAAGGGCAGTGGATGACAGTGTGGGCTGTCACAAAACACACGCACACACTCGAATGTGCAGGCTCCACCCCTCCTCCGCTCTCCTTCACTCCATAGCCTGGATTTGAACCCCTGCTTCTCTCGCTTTCCTTTCTTCTCAGTGGCCTCCTGACCTTGGGCCGCTCCTCAAGCAGGAAGGACACGGACAGGACAGCTGGGGACAACAAGAGCCCTGTCCCGACCAAATCCCCTCCTGCCTCCTGCCTCTTCCATCCCATGACCCCCCTGAATCGCCTTTGAACTTCTGCCACCCAGTGCCGAGGCCCTCCTGAGACGCCAACTGTTTACCCAACTCTGTTACAAATAAGAACACAGAGGCCAGATTAGATCTAACTTTCCCCCTTCCCTTTGTTCTCGGCGCAAAACCTCCATCTCACATCTGAGCCGATTCCATCTCACTGTCACTGATTACGGTGGCTTACACAGAAAAGTCTGAGCCCCATCTCTGGACGTTGCTTCCACTCCCGTTCTCTGGATGTCGGGTCGACTTGGCTGGCCGCGGCCCGGCTTGTTTACGGTGAGCTCGGCAAATGAGATCTAACCCCTCTGCTGCCTCCGTCGGCCGCCGGGCCAGATAGGCAGACGTGGAATCTAGAAAGTCCAGGGCCACATCAAAGGCCCTGGAAGCTGCTCAGGCCCACATCTGTTGGACAATCTGACTGCGAGACTGACGTGTTTCATAACTGACTGCCTGACAATGCACAGACGACCTGCAGAAGTGTAGCCGCTGCCGCCGCCACTGCTGCTGCTGCTGCTGCTGCTGGAGCACACATGAACAGGCTCCAGTCAAACATCCAGTACATGTCTGGAGCGTAGGATCCCCGGCATTCATGGAGCCCTGGTGCTGGAGGTTCTGCTGTGAGATCCAAGAGGGCAATAACTTTTTTTTCTTTTTTTTTTTTAGCAAACCGAGGCTCCTACTATGAAAATTGCTTTAAAGCAAAAAAATTCTTAAATGGGACTATGTCCCACCAAAGAAAGAGAACACAAAGTCCAGAAATTTTACCACATCCTCATTCATGTTTCTTTTTTTTTTCAGGCAAAATGGGAAAATCTGAACACAAACAGAACGTGACATAAAACGAGAATGTGACCACCTCCGTTAGATTTGCATGAACTTCTTAGCTGTATTGTTCCAGTTAGTAGTTAGTTTGAGAAAATGTTGCTAAGCTCTGTTGTTAAGCAAGAAATGTGAAGCCGTAGGAAAATGAAGCCAGCGCTCCATAACTTCTATGTTGACATCAGCGAAAAAGTATACGTACCCCTTCAACGGTTCTCCTTTCAGTATCGTGTCATTCTGATTGTTTGGTCGGAAAATAGAACAAGCAACACAGCAAGAGAATGAAGATGTGTCGCTAATGGTAATAATAATAGTAATAACACATTTATTTATAGAGCACTTTACATCAAAGTGCTGTACAAGTAAATGAAAAGAAAACAAACATAAGCTGCAAGCAGTTCAGTTTTGTCTTTTCTGTTCTATCTATCTATTGTATCTTTATGTCGATCTATCTTTCTATCTATCTATCTATCAGCAGATGTGTGTGTCTGTATGTGTGTGTGTGTGTGTGTGTGTGAGAGATAGGGAGAGAAAGAGAGAGAAAGACCAATTGTATAGGTTTGTTAGCACAAGGTCATTATCAGTGGGAAAATTACCTTTAAGCAGTCCATATCACAGTTCCGCATATCATACTTCTCTTCGGTGCCAGTGGCAGAAAATCCATTAATGCCGTGACTGTTTGTTCATTATCGATGTGGAAATGTTAAAAAAAAAAGTCTTTCACAATGACTTTGTCTGTCTATCTAAACTCAGCGACGGCCAAGGACGTGTGCAGGCGGAGATGTCATTCTTTGATGGCATTTTCCTGCATTTCTTTTCAATAATGATAACATGACTGAGGAAAATCAAACAGGGAGCGTTATTTTATTCGATATTGATCATTTGTTCTTATCAGTCAGACCCACAGCCCATCCTTCTTGCTCACGTTGTCCTCTGCGCTGGTTGCAATCATTACTGTCTCAGTAATAAAGACGTAGGGAAATATCCCTGGGCATTTGCTGTAGCTGAAGCTCAAGGTTACCCCACGTCATAACAAACACAATTTCCATTTCCATAGCTGTATACGCATCTGTGGCAACGCTGCAAAGTGACAACTGCCCGAGAACCATGAAGGTGCCCGAGGGCTCCTGGTTCATATTTGTGATTAATTATATAAGCCCTGCCTTGTTCCGAGTGTTTCCAGTGCTTCATACAGTATATCTATCTGTTTCTTATTTCTCTTACAGTAAGTTTCCCCAGATGAACTTCATGTATCTCATTAGTTTGACCATGTACAGCATTAAGAAGTGTATGTAACACTGGCTTAAATAGTGTTCATTAAAGTGCATATACTACATTATTCTACTTTCATTCATCTTGTTTTATTTCACTACTTTATGCAAACGCATTTGGTGCAGTACTTGGATTGTTTTTCCCCTTATACCATTCAATGAAATGGCATAATTGTGTACATGTGTTGTAATTAGTATAAACTACGCCCTTCAACTTGTAATCAAATATTCTCTTTAAGATACTGAGCATATGAGTGTGGGGATTTTCCCTAGGATTTTCTACCACACTTTCTGATATCCAGTTAATGAGGATACCACTCCGGAGTCATAGGTCTAAAAATATCTTCTCCACTATTTTTTTCTCCTGCCCCAGTTCAGGTGGCTTGTCGAGAGGATGACCTTCCATTCAAAGCACTAAATGCTGGTATAACTTCCCTGCTCTCTCCCCGCTGTCTCTGTCACAAGCACCCTCAATAATACAGAGGCAACTGTGATAAATAAAAGTGTTGCGGGCCTTACTAGCAGCTTCCTGTGGAAGGCAGCAAGCCGCCACAGCTGTTCCTCACTCAGCGCTGGGAGTGGGTTGAGTGACTGACAGTAATTAGTAAAGTGTGGATAGGAGGGGAAGACATTTTTGAAATCATTACAAGAAGGTGAAGACTGACCTTTTCACTGGTATCAGTCTGATGAGTCACCATGTGGGGGACAAACATATTGAGTTGACTGTAATTAACATCGACTCCCAGAAGGAAATTACTAAAGTGAGAAGACCATCTGTTCTGCAATAAGGTGGCAATTAACAGCACATAAATAAAGCTGATTAACACGCACTGGGAGAGTCTATATCCATTAATATTAGACAGGGCAATCACTAATAGATAACAGCTTGACATATGGCTAAGCATAGAAATGTATGTTTTGGACCTTTCTAACTGTTTGGATTCATATTATTGCATGTAAGGATATGATGAAGGATTGAAATGAATTAACAATTAAAGCTGATAGCAACAACAAGTTTGTTGCCTTTATTGAAGTTAATATGTTTTGAGAAAGTGAAATTGTTTTTCTATGTTTTAACATGTTTACACAGCTCATTTTAAGCTGAGGGTAAAATTGTTGGGTGATTATACACTCACTACAGCAGATGCAACAGATTTGTATCCAGTATTCACGACGTTCCAAGTATTCACAACGTATGTTCAGTCGTATTAACTGTAAATTATTTCTCTATGTTTCATTCAACCGGTTATTTTGCCGTCTGGTGTGTGACACGCATACGTCCCTACATTCACGTCCATTGTTGCTTTATTGCACTGTATTTCCTGCCTCTAAAGCTTTGAATGAGACTGTGGAAGAATAATGACAGCGTCTGCCTTTCGTTCTGCTAATTGTGACAGGAGCAAAGACAAAGTCATGGGATGTTTTTATCTAGAGACAGAGTCTGTGTAATGGAGTTAAGATGAATGGAGGAGTCAACTAAGATCGGACGTATATGGGAGCCAGCTGTTTGTTCCCCATGGCCAACCAACACAGTTGTTTTTTATTTTTCATTTTAGAGCGCGGCCACAATCATTTCATAATCTCAACCACATGTTTATTACTGTAGCGATGACGTCTCACAACCTTAATGTCCTTTTGACGGAAAGCGCTATCTCGCCTTAAAATCAAACCTTAGCCGCAGCTTTGTTACATCATAAAACACTTATCTTGACTCGGTCCACACAGATTATAGTTTGACAGTAAGGCGCACAAAAGTATGGGATGGGATATTGCGATTTAATGTTTATTAAATACTATCAAGCTACCTTATGGAGGCATCTCGGGTGACCACGGGTTATAAAACATATATGCAAACCAAATTTTCCAACCAGGCAGAGGTCACAGAAGAAGCTCCTGAAAGAGGGAGCGAAACAAGCACAGCAGGAATTAAACGACTGTCAGGAAACCTCACTGACATATTGCACGTCACAAACTCTTCTCCTCAAATATTCATCACATCCCTTTTCCCTCCCTCTTTCATTCCAGCTTCAATAGTAATAAATACATTAGTGGGTAAAAGAAAATCATACTTGCTCCCGGAGGGACCATGTGAAGCCTCACAATCTCCATGCTGTTTGTACTTGGGAAGAATCAATTAAAAATGTACAGCTGCCATAGATTTATTATTCATACGCACATCTTTTTCAATTCATCGATGAGCCGACACATGTATTTGTCAGGCGCGTAAATACATCAGCGCAAGAGGAGAAGAGAGGAGAGGAGCTGGGCTGGTGCAGGCAGCGCTTTCAAAATTTCTAATGGGTTTGTGGAGAGTTGCACCATTGTGTGCGTGAGTGCATGCGAGTATGTGTGTGTGTGTGTGTGTGTGTGTGTGTGTGTGTGTGTGTGTGTGTGTGTGTGAGCGTCTTCTACATTAGATTCCTCACCTTCAAGAGAGTAACGAGCGTTGTATTGGTCAATGTTGCATTGTAAACACACGCATATCTGGATCTGTCGATCAGCTGTCGTCCCTCAGTCTCTTACTCTCCGCTGATCTCTCTGTTTGTTTGTTTCTCTGTCTGACTGTCTCTCAAAGTCAAACTGGGCGTGCTTGCTCAGGTGCTCGGGTAAAAACATGGATTATTGACCGGCGCATTTTTGAATTTTTACAGATTCTTATCTGATATCTTATCATTTCATCTTCACCCATCTGCCTGCCAGTCAGGTTGCCGGTGCTATAGATCCCTTATGGCTGAGCCAAAGAAACCATTGAAGTGGTGCTATGCAACCTTCTCCCCCTGTGCTTTGCTTATAGGATCCACAAGCAGACCTACAAAGATGCGATTGAAGTGAGAGTCAAGTCAATCTGAGCTCACTCACTGGCATGCACGCACACACACAAACACATGTGGGTGTTGCGTCTTGTAACATCTGAGAGTCTTCAAATGTGCTTTTAAAAAAAGTTTCTCGCCAACCACATCAGTAGAGGCGAAACTTGTGAAAAAGGCTGCCAAGTAAGACACAAACACACTCACACACAAACACACCTACCTCCAGGTTTCTCCTCCGTGAGGAAAGTGTCCTTTCTTCCTCCTCCACCTCCTCCTCCTCCTCCACTTTCCTCTTATTGCATTTTTATTAAAAACATCAATCTGCGTGATGCTCGCCTGACATCTGTTCTGGTGAAAGTTGTTGGAGCCTTAATGGGGGATCAATAGAGCGAAGATTACTCATGCTTAGGTGGGACATTGAAGAGTATAGTTTAGCAGATGTTCTATACAGAGATAACAGACTTGTGTACGTATGTGCGTGTGTCAGTATAAGTATGTGTTTGAACATGTGTGTGTGTGCGTGTGTAGTGGTATGTGAGAGATAACAGATCTGGAGGATCCCTGAGGGAACCCTCTCTGTGAGAGCCTCATCCTTCAGGCAGAAAAGCTTTGGAGGAAGCATTTCATACCTTTAAAATTACAAGCTTTGAAAAGTGAACGACTGATAGACAGCGGCACTGAGGCTGAACTAACGCCTTCGTTTAAACCTAATGCGTTACCCCTGCAAGGCTGGATCTCTCCATCGTGTCTGTGACTAAACTTGACGGAGGAGTTTGAGCACACATCTTTGCCCTTCTGCCGCGTAAATGTTGCTTTTATCTCCGAGATGTGTTGCCTCTAAGATAAGATGAGATCTGAGATGACTTTGTTGAAATCCCAAACCAAAAGCGTGAGGGTGAAGAGAAATCCGAGATCTTGAATGTTGTGGATATTCTCACCTTCTTTCTCTGTGCTGTTGTTCCAGATTTCCACCCCTAGAGGGCGAATTCAGTCATAGAAGCCGCTATTGTGGGGACATGAACAGGGTCCTAGAGTATTTTACCACGTTTTAGACAGTTTAGATATAAAATATGACAGTAATCTCTTGGACTGGGATAGAGGGATCTCTGCTCACTACAAGGTGAGGATGATGATGACTGGTGATGATCCTTTTCCCGTTTTATCTCCTCACACATGGATTTGAAAATTTCAGCAATTGAAAAATTACTGCGAGACAGACGGAAAGGAAAAGAGAGTGAAAACACACTATGACCTGTTAAAGCTGCTTTCTGACACAATTCCTTCTGGCTCATTGCCACAATTTCTCTCTGCTTCTCTCCACATCTGGCGGTGGAACATAAAGGCGTTTTTGAAGGCTGGAGATACTGTAGGTTACTGGATGTTCCTTCACCTGCAGGTTGCTTCAATCACACACACACACACACACACACACGCATGCACGCACGCACACACACACACACACACAGTAAAACAAGCTTTATCTGGTATGTTAAAAGCACATCCCAGACACAGAAGGAGCAGCTTAGATGTTTCCAAAGGCGCTGTTTTAGAGAGACAGCAGGAAAGGTGTGAGGAGGAAAAAATATGTGGCCTCTGACCTCAAAGGAAGTGATTTATACAGGACTATAAAGCAAGCCCCCAGGATCAGTGCTGGGCTGTGATTTTTGAGTAGTGGCCACAGACAGAACTGCAGGCCAAAAGACATCTAATGGCCCCCCTTGAACACACTATTTTATCGCATGCAAATTTTTCTTTTCACTTCTGTGCTCTTCTCTTGTCTTCATTCCTGTTTTCAAAGTTTCTCTCAAAAAATTTGACTAAGATAAGAAATTGTTGCTAAATATGAAGGCATTTTCTCTACATCAGTTGAACACCTTTTTTTGTGTTTAGTATATTTGGAAGTTTGCAAATACATACTCACACACTCCTGTGGTCAGCGTAGGGCGTCCAACCAAGATAAACATGCATTTTTTTGAACAATTTCAGAAATATTTTGGCAATGCTTTTGGATGGTCAAAGAATATGAGGTACAGTCTCTTCTGAAATACAATCCTGCCCTTCACTCCTCGGCTTTTGTTGGTTTAATTTGAATAAAAAAAGAAAGAAATCCCCAGTGCCAGAAAAGTGGTGATTTCACATCTTAGCTGATGGAAAAATCCAAGCGTCGACATTTTTGCATGTTTCTGTGCCATTTAAGAAATATTAGTAGACCGAAATGGTGGTTAGACTACAAGATCTCTTTATTTTACAAGCAAATCAAAGTTCCTGTTGGGACACAGACTCCAGGGAGCTTCAGTTACTCATTCAGATTAATTGGCAGCAGGGTTGCATTTTGCATCATCACTGTTCGAGGGAAAGCAAGTTCATGTCTGTATTTAAAACACCTGACGTTAAATTAAAACGTTTAGAGCACCTGCTTCAACATGTCCCACCAGTTAACTATCAACTGTGGTCTACGGTTGTAACAATACGTGTTATGTCACACCCATTGATATGACTTCACACTCATTGTCTTAAAAAGAAAGACACATTTTCTCACCTGTGATGATTACGATGCACCACAAAAAAGGACTGAAAATTGGTCTGCTCAGATACACTCTGCTGTTAGATCCAGTGTAATGTGGGTCTGGATATGAGAAAATATCAGGAACCTAATGCAACATTTGAAATGAAAGACAAATGTTTGAGCAGCTCTATTATCAGCAGGTATGACAAACATATGTGCATTCATGCAGAAGTGCACCCTCACACTGCAGACATCACAACCCAAAACACATACCCGCACCCAAAGGCAATTATAGACATAATTAGGGAAAAATGGCCCTCTTCAGCTTCCCTCTCAGAGCATTAACCAAAGACAGTAAAGCTGAGAAAGCCTCTCTCTCTCTCTCTCTCTCTCAGTCCTGCCCTTGAAAAAGAAGAGGACAGGCTCAGACAGCCTGGGAACGGCTAACTACAAGAGGATCCGAGCAGCGCTACATCAAAGGCCACCCCATTTGCACAGTCGCTTACACACACCCACACATACACAAACACCGGCTTACATATTTGGGGTTTGCTTTCTCTGAAGTTCATTACGAGTGGCAGAACTATTACCCTCTTTGACAGCGTGTGCATGAGTCAACTACAAGAGGGGAGAGTTCAGCTCATAAACAGCCCAACTTGGTCCAAAAAGAAAAAAAAAAAAACGTTAGGGATGCTTCTGGAGCAGTTCCTGCACTATCAGTAGAAGTCCCTTTTTACTTCCGGTCTGCGAGAGCGAGGCGAGTGCCTGCATGTGAAACTGCTTTATCCACAAATGCTACCAAAATACATCCTGCACAGCAAACAGCTTTCACGAGTCATTTTCCGTGACTCGTGGTTGAAGTTGGTGTAACAAAATGGCAAGAATCAGGAGTGGATGGATTAGTGGACATCTCCTCCCACATCCTCTGATCTCTCACTGCCGCTTCATGAGAAGGAAGCGCCTTTCCACAGTCATCTAGTACACTTAATCTGAAGTGGCAATATTAGAACCCTGAGGCCATGCCAAGACAAATGCAGCGAGCGCTCACAACTGGCTGTTCTCAATAGTTCTTGGTGTACCATGTGGGAGAAAAGAGAAATGGAGGGGGTCCCGTATGAGCAAATGGCTGCAGAAGAGGGGAAATCAGCGAGGGAGGAACAGGCAGATTAACGTGAGAACAGAGGAGGAGTGTATCGTGAGTAGGAGGGACAGATGATGGATACAAGATGTGTGAAGATCCTGGGCAGGATGAAAGAGTTTTCGGAGTCATATTGAGTTATTGGACTAAGACTTTGAGCAATATGATAATAACAGCACAGAGTGCGAGAGCGGAGGTCATCGTGACATCATTAAAAAGAGGATTAATGTGCAGTTTCACCTTAAAAGTTAAGGTGGAAATGGAGTCTAATCCAGCCGCAGCCTGCTGTTAGTTAAGATGGCTGAGAGGGCTTAATTTCAAGGCCGGTTCTGGTCAAAACATGAAATTTAAGTCCACATGAATGGGAGTCAATCAGGACCGAGGCCGCAGTGGTGAGAGAGGACAGAAACACTGGCTTTGTTGTAAAGTCGAGCCTGCATTCCTGCATCCACGGGCGGTTGGATACAACTCGTCCCACCACATGTTGGAACCATTACATGATGTCATGGTGGTACAATTTCCCACCAGCGCCTGCATGTGTGAGAGGAAGTGATGTCACAGGCTCAGGCCAAGCCCTGCAGATGGCACTCTGATAGACCAGAGAAGATATTATCTAAAACCTGTGTGCGCGCGCGTGTGTGTGTGTGTGTGTGTGTGTGTGTGAGGGAGTGTGGGAGTGTGGGAGTGTGGGAGGTGATGTTAATGAGACATGTCAACAGATGCACAGATCAGCTGGTTGATTTCCAAAACACCACCCACTGCTTATTCATCTTGTCAGCTGAACTGTTGCTAATTACAGCTCTAAATCAGCCTTAAATGGATCTTTGCCCTCGTCAATAAATTTTACATGAGCACAACTTTAACTTCTGCGTCACTGTTTCCCACTCACCCTCAGTGTTTACGGCAGCGTTATTTAAGGCAGCGCCGGAGAGAGGTTCCCCCTCAGGGGTTGGTGCAGACCAAAAACAGAGCTAAAATGTGACAGCCTCTTGATCTGGCGAGTGAGCAGAAGAAAATCAACCGCTTACCTTACACATTTACCTAATCTGCTTAAGAGGCTATCAATGAATATACAATGTGCTGCCCCCAAGTGGTCACAAATCGATGACTGGAAGTGAGTTTCAGAGAAGAATTGTGCTAAATACAGACGGGTGAATTTTCTGCCTTTTTGGTTTTGAGTCAGAACATTTGGTATAAGTGTTAATTAAGCTAAGTGTTGTATGGGCCATATAATTAATGGTTTGACCCAACTGTCTTGACTTTCTAGGGGTATATCTGTGTCCTCCCACAATCCTAAAAAAAGTGTATGTTTGACTCTTAATTTCCCCTCGGTGAGAATGTGCCCTATTTGCACTGGGATAGACTTAAGTATAAAGCGATAGATGCGTACATGGGTGGACGATGTGCTGCCCCCCCATTGGTCAGAAATCAGAAAGAAGGTTTAAAAGCTTGGTGAAATTGGCCATTGAGGAGATGTGCTTTCTGCCTTCAAGACCATATATAATAATGAGTGGCACATTAACTAAATGTCAAATTACATGACAAATGTTTGAAAATGTACATATTGTCACACTGATTTTCTTCCTGCCAGTGAAGACAACTAACAGCTAACGTATTTTAAAATTGACCAATGCATTCATCACGTTTCTTTCTATTATTTATTTTGTATTATTGTGAAGTATCATTAATTTGTTGATTTGTTAAAACAGCGCTGCACGAGGGACAACACAATTATCACTGCCTACAACCTTTTACATTTACATATTGATGGGGAAAATTGGAACTAAATACTGCCACAGCAACTAAAAAAACAATACATGCAACCTCAAAAGTCCCAGGTGTTTATTTGTTTGCATTTCAAACACATCTCTCTTTGTGTGTAAACTGGTTAAGCGCTTAATCACTGGTTTCAGGGGAAGGCAGAGAGGAAATGGAGTGGGACGGTTAAAGTGGATTATTTTGCAAAAGGGAAAAAAAAATTGGGGTAGAAAAGTGAAAAAAGGAGAGGGAGGCAGAGCAGCAATCGATGGTTTTTTCCCCCAGAGCTCCACAGGGATTTGTGCTGAGTGATCTGAAGTGGCGCCCTGCTGTGCAAACCTGAGTGCTTTGACTCCACATAAAACCATTCAATCACAGAGCACCATGTTCTGCTAAAAAGCCCCTTATGAGATCATTACCAAGGATGAACAAACAGGCACTAATGAAAAAGCCAGAGCTCATTCCTAGTGTGAAGGATATGGAAAATAAGGGAAGGGCTGGAATCTGAGCTGTAGTCACAGATTCATGGGGCTTGAATTGGGTTTTCTGCCTTTTGCAAAGCAAAGGCGAGGCTACAGAGGCACCAGAACTGATGTCCTACAATAAAATCATCCATCTGGATGAATATAAAATATTATGTTCATTCAGCATTGGTGCTTCTAGAGCAGTTTTGTCACTGAGCTTTTGGTGCAGATACATAAAAAAGCCTGTGATATTGATATTATGCCAGCTCAAATGAAATATTGACTATGTGGAGAGGGCACCCATTTCCTTCATTAAGTGTGTCACTGGCAAATGTCCCTCCTTTATGAAACTGTAATTCTAAAGCTGCTATTGCTGCTTTAGTTCAGTGTGCGCAGGATAGGGTGTGATGTGGATTTAAAGCGTGGTATGTATTGCTGGTTTCAAGGGTTTATTGACATTGTAGATCATTTTAAATTTTAATGGGAAGATATGAGGCCGATTTCATGCTTTAATACCTTTTGAATCATTGAAAGCCCAGTTTGTAATTCAGACCTCTATATACAAATTCATTGATGGATCAGTTTTGCATTTGATAGTAGTGTCCAATGTTCAAGCAACTGGTCCAGTTGCTTGACTAACTGAACATTGGTTACCATGACCTGGATGAATGAGAATCTCCACAGACGTATTTTGATGGTAGTGGTTAAACAATAGTGTGTTTGTCAATAATGCCATTAATTGAACGGATGTCATTCAAATGCACTTATTAAAACAAAAGATGGAAAATTGTGATGTCTGTATGGGGAATGTCCACACACATATGGACATGTGAGGAGAGACAGTGAGGAGAGATGATCTCTCTTTCTTCAGTCACAACATAACCTACTGTTACAGTACGGTAGGAGCTGATCCAGTAATAGAGGTAATTGTTAGTTGCATGCTTAATATATTATAATATCTGTGGCACATCTTGTCTTAAACGTCTTAAGCATTTGTACAGAACTGACCCATTTGTTGTTGGGAAGCTGCCACTACTGGCAAAGTCATCACTACTTGAGATGCAGGCTGGACCCTGCCAACATCAAACAAACCAGGGGGCCCGTTACTAATGAGCCACAACTACCCCCGACCAAAACAAGACCCCTTTTTTTTTTCTCTCTTTGCAGCATTTGGGACCTGGGAACACGAAACCCAAAACGGTCTTATTGACAGTTCCTCCTGTTAGCATGTACAGGAAAACAATGTCGGGGTAATGATGCAATCCATCAAACGGCAACGGTAACAACGGGCAGCCCCTATGCAAAGTGATACTGCTGTGTTTCAAGGCCCCCATTATGCACCTGCTTGTTTCCACAACACAGGGTAGCCCACACCAATGACTCTTCTTACACATTGACCCAACAGGCCCAAACTCTGAACTGGCTGCACTCACACTCACGTAGAACGGAAGTGCATCATAAATCAAAAGTCCAGAAATGTCCAAACAAGGCCACTCTGGGGATGTCTTAAGTATCAGAGTTCTCCTTTGTGTTCTCCTTGGAATAGTTTCTGAAATCCAGGATTATGTGAGCAACTCTTTCATCTTTTCCAACAACATAAGGGCCGTCCAAGAATAACCTGAGAACAAACAGGAGCAGAAACTGTTGTAAGTCAGAAGCCAGTTGTCGTGGACAGGTGACAATAAATTCTTCAAAGCAAAACCGAGCAACATTACGTGCCGAAGACACAGAAAGCAACACACACATAACTGGTGGATTAAGTAGTCGTGCCATCCACAAAGTCCTCCAACTGCAGATGTAAGCTGGGTGGAAGCTCATGAAACGAGCAGCAACAGAAGCAGAAACTATATCACAGGTCTGCCAGTAAAGAGTTCTTGGTCAGTGTACAGTGTGGCCTGTTTTAGAGCTGCATGCACAGATGAAAAGCTTAGGAACATTAAAGGGTCTGACCACCTGTCCCAGTCCTCTCTCTCAGGCCTGAATAGGACCACAGGGAGATCCTCTTCCTGCAGCACACCACCTGCTACCACTACCTCCTCTTTAATGTTGGGCAACTCTTTAAAGACCCTACAATGGTACTTTGTACGACTGTCCAGATCAGCATGGAGGATACTTGCAAAATCGCATCACGCTGTGCTGTCGCTTGCTTTAAAATACAAACAAATGAAAAGTTAAGAGATTTTTGTGTTTCATCCCCCAAAATGAACCTCAGTGGGATATTACATCTTGTTGCTCAGCCACCAAAATCTCAGAAATAAAACAAAGAGAGAGATGTATCTGTTGCACGAGTGTTCATGGTTTTGTAGTTTTCATCTGACCTAGAAGGTTCACTCTCTATTTTTTTTGTACCATCTAGCAGTGATGTTTTAATTTGTAACCAAGAGGACGCTCCTCGCTCCCTTCTCTCTGGTGGCTTTGGAATAAGAATAAAGAAAAAGCCAAAGTGTTTGGTATGTCCATTTTGGTGATTTTTTTTCCATGTTGGTGGAGTATGGAGGCTCTATGCAAGATATATATTTATAAATATTACGGTAATATAAACATGGCCAATCTAGATTTTGCATAAAAATCTACAGAAATAAAGCACTCTTCACTGTGGATACTGATGTGCTGAGTTCATTATAGGAACAGAGGCATTTTAGTAACTTAAATCAAAAAGATGCAAGACAATGTCATATATGTCATTTATGTCAGGGTATTTTGGCTACTTGTGTTTCTGCTCATGGAAGGAGGTTGACCTCCTGTCTTTCCTTCCTTGATTGAGTAAAAAATAATTGTATGTTTTATCAACTACAGACGTATATTTAAGCCCAAATCTGACTATTCTGCAATAAAAGGCGGCAGACACAAAACGTGAACCCAAGCTGATATGACTAATTTGCAGGAAATAGGCAAGTTTAAGCATGTATTATTCCCCGTCCTTTGAGCTATCTCTTAAAACAGAAACAGCTGCATGAGACAAAAACAGCACTGTGAGGACAATAAGACTGAACAAAAACAGTGAATTTGTGAAATGGGAAACCCAAGTATTGCTATAATGTTCTGTAGCAAGTTGTAAAGTCAATAACCCTTTCACATTAGATAGAACAATTTGATCTATTATTAATATAAAAATTGTGATTGCAGGGCCAGACCTTTAAATTTTCATTGGAATAAACTGCAGCAATGATTTATATTCATGAATAGCAGTATGTGCTATTTTTCAATAAAAACCTTTTAATCAGACAGTATTAAAAGCAGTCCTCATTCAAAGTGTGACCATGTTATGAAAACAACGCTTCCAGTAAGCGTACGTGGTGCATGTTGTAAGAGAGGGCAGGGAATTTGGCTTTTGGAAAGTGATATGTGGGCTGAAGCTTTGGTACATGTATGACACGTAGTGTGAAAAATGAGATGAAAATAAAGTGCTGGTTGTGCAACTGCAGCGTTAGAAGTCAGCTCGGTTTAAAAGAAGAAGAAACAAAAAGTGAGAGCCCATTTCATACAAAGATCAGCCTCTCTCTCTGCCTCTCTGTCTGCCTCTCTTTGCTCAAGGCAAACCTTTTCATCTTTAGTACCCACCCAAACAGCCATCCATGACACTTAGGAGTCCATTAGACTCCAATGGAATAATAAAGACTGCGATCTCTCCAGTAGAAATAAATTACAGTAATGACGAGCAGCTTGGATTATATAAGATGTCTGATGGATCAGCATATGCCCTTTGATGGAAGTTTATCAGACTGAACAGAGCAGAGCACTAACAGGAAAAAGAGAGGGAAAAGGGAGTTTTATGCCAAGTTGTACTCAGTGTTAAATTTAATGGTACAAGTCAGAAGGAGTTACATCAAAGGCCACTTTAAACAGCCGGTTGTTTTTTCTTCTCAAATAAAAGGCAAACTGTCATCATCATTAAACTTGGCCACAGATTGTTTTTTCTCCACTTTGGATAAAGAAGAAAAGGTTTGTATCCTCCAGTCCTCCCAATGCCATGTAGGTCAGTGTCAGTGAATCAGAAGTAACATATATTAGGAGAAAAGAAAATGCAGAGCTGCAGCCAGACTGGCCATCTGGCATTTTTGGCTCAGGCTGGAGGAGACAGTCCACTTTTGAACCATTACTCACAGAAATGATTTAATGATAGATATTTGTAAAATACTGTCGTCTGAATGTGATGGAGTGTTTTGCTGGACTACTCTGCTCTAAATTAAAAATGTGCCGGTGCACTGTCTTGGACCAAATTACTATTGCGTATCTGCAGATTGTCAATGCATTTGCAGGTTGTCTTTAAAGCAAATACACATCAGTATAGGAGGCAGCTTATGTGTGGAAGAAAAGGAAAGACAGGGGATTTGAACCTCGTCATGTAGGCCCTGTTCATGTCACTTTCACTGTATAAGTTGAGATTTGTGATATATAGACTACAGACAAGTACTATATTTATAATTTTAACGTAAAACTGGAGCCCAAAGTTCCACTAGAAATGGTAAGGCCTGGTTAGAAATACATTTTCAGTAATAACATGTCAATAGCAGATATAAGAGCTCCATTACAACCAAAAACATCTTTGATCTCCACACTGATATTTACTCTACTTCCCTCCCTCCTGTCTTATCTTAATGTAAAAGCACATCCATCATCTTACCTGCTTTGAACCAAATCCATATTGCAGGGCCTGATCAAACCTCTCTCAGCTCACATGGGGAAAGTCCTACCGCAGGGCACTCACACCATTCATATTCTCATCTAGAGGCACTTTAGCCTTAATCAAAATAAATGCATGCTTTCGGACTGTGGGAAGGAGCCAGGTGAAAATCTACATACAAATGGTGAAGAACGTGGAAACTCCACACAGAGGCAATGGCGCAAAGCACTCCTTTAGCATGTCAGCTAGACAAAGGTCAAGAAGGCTTGGAAAAACTTGTTGGAATACTAGTGTGGTGCCTGTACCATAGGGTTTGACACAGACAACAGCAAACAGCAGCAACAAAATGTCTTTGAGCCTTCACTCATAAAACCTAAAAAGTGGCAACATGGGGTTTGTCATTACAAGCGATCAATCTCTCCGCGGCTCATTTCCTACAGAAATGTTGAATGAAGTTGTTTTTTATCAAACAACGGATCAAAATGTGCTGCTCTGAAAATCTGAATTGGAATTTCGCATATATATTTATGTTCATGATGTGTGCATGATTTACGCTGCCACATTGTGATGTTTCCTCGGCTGGACACGCACACGTGAAGCCAGTTCAGATCATCAAAGGGCTGCAGCTTGTTCCCATGCTTGTTCCTTGGGTCTTGCTATTAGATATAAGAAGATCAGGTTAAGTGATCAAAGACCCTTGGTTTCTGGGGCTTAAGTGTTTCTCTATTTCATCAAAGGGTAGCAGTCTTTTTAACCTTCACCACCTCAATGTAACATTAAACTAGCAGGTAATGGAGCTTTGCCTTTCCTGTAAATACTGTACGTGCCCTTTTCAATGGGAACCAATATGAAAGAGGATATAATGACACAAAATGGCAGCCTCTTTTTCTCACATTCCTCCAACCTCCAATAACAAAGGCACCTGTCTCTTTTATCTGCAAAAAAAACAATACAGACTGACTTCAAAAGCATATCCGGCTGACACTTGGTTTTCCTCTGACCAAAGTGTTTATCAGACAGGCATATATCAGGCCAGGCTGAGGCATTGTGCTGCCAGTAACCCACTTCCTCTAGCCCCTGGTTAATTGTCCTGACATGTGTCCTTCTAAACCACAACTTGGGAGCTATTAGTCTCAGCTTCCTGTTGATGACTAATGTATTCACATGGTCTGTGTGGCACTAATTCCAGCAGAGCTGTGGTTAAACACATTTGTTTCATATGAATAAGATAGAAAAGAATAAATGAAGTATTTGATGTAAAATAATTTGACACACACACACAGAAGTTTTCCATGGACAACAAACAGTCACGAAGTTCAGCTCTTATTAAGGTCACCCATGCTGTCTTGATGTATGGCAACGTGCAGATGAAATCATTAGGCATTTGTCAATGGATGAGAAGTCCTATAGGTGCCAACCAGCTAAGGAAGTGTTGTAGGAGTAACTCAAACTATCCCTGGTTTACTGGATCCATCTGCACAACACTACAGCCAGAGCTTTCCAGATGGAACCGAAAATGAAGGTTTCTGTCTCTCTCAGTCTCTCGTGTGTGAGAAAGTAAGGGATTAACAATCTGCACTGAAGACAGACAGACCTCTAAGCATGAGGCCAGCATATGTTGTATAGCTGTGTGTCCAACTCGAGCTGTGCTAGTACGCACAGTAGCCACATCATCAGTCCCCTAATGCCTCTCACTCTGGCTGCTTCGGTGACATACAGCTTTTCTCCTTGTCATCCAATATAGTAAGAGGCTGATGGGTGAATGACCTCCATCTCTGAATAATTGCGCGTAGTTTGGAAGCAGTGGAGGCTTAAACAAATTGCTTTACAAGGAGCATTTCATCCTGGAAAGCAGCAAACTAAGACATGATTTGCTTTCGGCCCTGGTGCCCAAATAACCCCTGATACAGTATATGTGAAGTTTTGTATTCCTGGTGGTATAGGAGGGTAGAGTTACATAACTTTTTATGAATCTGCTGAGACCTCCCAGTGAAATTAGGGCCACATGTAGGAAATGAAATTCCACTCAACGTGTTTGAAAATTTGGAGCCAAAATTCAATGTAGCTGAACTATGGGTACAAATCTGGTGGAAAATCAAAGCAGTGCGCACAGTGACTCAGCTGAGGCTGAGTCTTAGGCAGACCCAAGCTTCATTGCTCAAGGTTAGATTGAAGTACAGTGCAAAAGGCATTCAGATACATCAAGCTGACAGATTGTTGAGAAGCGTTATACCTTTACAGTGTTGTACTTGAGAAATATGAAATATGACAACTTTGTCTGCTTCACGCAATCTTTCTTTTATCAGACCTCAAGAAGGAAGAAGAAGGAAGAAGGAAATGGTTTGCTTCCACCATTTTTTTTTCTTTGAACAACCAAGAGTACCTTGAATCCCCGTCCAAGATTTTGCAATGTAACCAATTCAGCAACAATTCATCTCAATGGGAGGCTCTCTACGACACCTTCAAAAATGGGCATTGAGAACAACATACATGAAGAGTTTTGCCTCAGGGCCGGATAGTACAACTGGCTCATTTCAAGCTTCCTCCAGCCTTGAAGTCTCTGAAGTGAAAAAAAAAAAAAATGAACTGCTGTCTGTGATTTTGCACAGACAGATGGAAAAGAAATGTTTCTTAAAAAACATTTTGCATATTATTGATGACGACAATTACTGCAGATGATAGACTTTTAGGCATCTCACCAAACAGTCATCTGAAAAATATGAATTACACATGCTCCATATGCTTCTCTGCACCTTATCTTTCTATGGAAATTTATATGCTTCAACATAAAACATGCCTCTCTCTGTCTTTGAGTTATACCCTGCTTGTTGGCCTCCTCTACACTTTTTCTACTTTGCGGTGTGTGCTGCCAGCTGGCAGCGAACCAAACTTATGGTCTTTGTATTGGTAAATATTGCACAGAGCTCTTTGGTGACTTTATTTCCTGACACTAAATCTGGTGCCTTTGCAGGATTAATCAGATGTCCTTTGAAATTCCACTGACCCACCTTTGTAGCCAACAACAAATAACATACACTTTTATGACTTGCAAGACATTTTTTCTCCTCTAATCCTTTCAAGTTTGTCCTCAGCAGCGCTCCATGTGCTATGATCCGTCTCTTCCTCCCTCCCCGTCCCTCATCCTTTTCTCTTTCTATCTAATCCTAGACGAGAGGGAGCTGGACACTCATTCCAAAAGTTGGATTTGTAAATAGCTTGAACCACATCTAAGGGAGTGAGACGGAATTAGCAAGAAAACACCAACTCAGAGCAGAGCAAGGAAGAGAGGAAAAAAAATGCCATATTGTTTGGGCCCAGAAATCCTTTAATGCAATACAAGAGGTTATAAGAGACAGAAAAGTTCATTTTCAACAGTTAAAAGAAACCTTGGAGCAACGGACATTTCCATTCTCACATAACAAGACCTTTTGTTCATTCTCTCTTGCTCTAAAGACTTTATCAAAGGTAACTTGATCGCTTTTAGCCCCATGAAGATGTTAATCATGGGCCTGAACAATGATGGCCAATCAATGTGGGAAGAACTCAGACAACAAAGTGACCCAGAGTGAGCATCACAGCATTTTCAGACACACAACTGTCTCTTTCATGTGGGTGACGTGTCCTGCCCGCTTCTCCAGGAGACGCCAGCAAGGCACCATGGTCCGATTAGGGAGCTGCTGGCAAACAATACCAGGGCCCAGTGCCATCTCCAGCTGCTTCCTCTCCACAAAGGCCCTCGCTGCAAGTGGATTGTACTTATTTATTCCTCTTTTTATAAGGCTGACATGAAAGACAGAGCTGTTTATGTGTGTTTATTATAACTTGGGTTTGCAACAGGAGCCTTTAGGAAGACTCCCTCTGAGAATCAAAGCACTGGGGCACATTTGATGCCGGACCCGAGTGGTCTCAAACGCTGGGATCAGCTGGTTTCCCTGAGTTCATTAAATCTGCTGACATTTCAGCATTGTGAGGCATGACCTCAGCTTCTCCTCTCCTCAGTAGATCTGTGAAATGACAAAGACTAAAGCCGAGCTGGCACAGAGAGTTCTCCAGATCTGAAAGTGGTGACGCTTGTGCCATTGTTGCACAGAGTACCTCCACACTCGCTCGAAAAAAGTTGGCCGTATTCCATGCGTGGCCCTTTGGGGAATGGCAAAGCCTCACGTCTGCAGCCGATTAGGGAGAGAGATTAAGGCCTGCCAGGAGAAACCGGGCCATTGTGGAGGTGTGGGTACTGGGAGAGATGGAATGAATAAAAGACGAGTTCAAACCAAATCAGGCCTGCTGGGCTTATCCACCATCAGCTGCAGAGTGGTTGGAGCCTCCTGATAAAGATGCATGGAGCCACATTGAGAAGAAGAGGAAGGAGGGAGGGAAAAAACGCTGAGCCATTAAGTTTACATAGGTTTCCACCTACACCTCCCACTGCTCACACGCCATCCGAAAATGTGCTCGCCCTTTTCTTCTTTTACCATCATCTCATCCCACACCCTATGTGACGGCCGCTTTGATTCCAGAGTCATGCTGGTGTTTAAAGCTCTTAATAGGGTGATAATACAGCATGATTACTAATTTCTCTTTACTGTAATTTACAGTAAAGATTTTCTCTGCATATACGTATTTCTCCCCTGATGAAACAAAATCCATTTATTCATTAGACACACTACTGGCAGTTACATTTAGTTTCAGTAACATCTCCATCTGGAAGCCTTTCATCTTGGTTTCCTTAGAAAATGTACTTAAAGAATATCTGTTTTAATGAGTGTAGTCTGGAGTAAATTCATGCTGTCTTGGACCATGTACCGTCAGTGGGCACTACCTGCAGGTAGGCTTGGTGTCATTCAAGGTAAAGTCTTTTATATATTCAAGAAGGTATAAGGTATAAGTTCTTACTGTAGATTGAATTTTGATGGGAGAACACTGCACTTTCACAGCAACATCAAACTTAAAGCAGATGTCGAATTCAAACTCCCATTTATGACACTGAATCAGATGTATACAGTATTGTTAAAATAGTTTTTGGACACCACTGGCTTTGTCAAGGTAGTAGAGGTTGTATGAAGCTTGGTACCATATGCTATTAATACTGAAAGGAAACAGATCTGTCTTAAGATGTGATTATGTGGTTTGAAATATCCCAAAATCTCAGATATCTTCCTGTGGGCAGGGCAGATTGGGTGCAGCTCAACTGAGTTGGCTCAGTCAGATCGCCATACAGCCTAGTGTGCTGACAGAGAGAGCACTTCAGAAAGGAGCTCTGTATTTGGGCGAGGGTGCCAAATAAATGCTAGGAGAAAGAGCTGCTGTGCCTGTGAGTGTTATTTGTGTGGGACACTGAGAAGCAGGTGAATACACTGCACTTCCATAAAGTCAAATTCTCAACTTCCAATCCATGTCTTTCAGGCAGGAGTAGCTCTACCATCTAGTGGCTACTGGTGAAACATATCAGCTTTCTTCATAAAACGCCCATCTCATTCACAATGCAACAGTCTCCAACACAGAACATGAAATAGTACTCATGTTGCTTCTATGGAAACACAAATAACTCCAAGCCACCCATTTGAAGTTCATCCATACTGCACTAATGATGTTAATAAGGCGAATGACAAAGAGAATCTACCATTCTCCTTTCATGTCACCCATGAAGCAAGAACAACATCTCCCTTCTTTAGGACAGTATTGAATGGATTTTGGCTTCAGAGGGTGGCTCAGTTCACTTTGAAAATCTAGGAGTTTTTTTTATCATGAGAGAGGAGGCGACTCGAGCAAGGGAAAGAAAGCGGGAAAAGGATTGTTTGGAGTCAGAAACACATTTCAAAGGATTCCCCCAAAACAGCCTGCGAAATCTGAGATGAAACCAGCTAATAAAGCGCCACACAGCAATAAATAATGCAACAAGAGGAAACAACATGAAAGATCTTTTCATCTCCATATAGAGGGGAAAAAGGAAAAGAAGCGATGAGAATGTGTATATGC
Source organism: Karalla daura (assembly GCA_029224185.1). NCBI lineage: Eukaryota > Metazoa > Chordata > Actinopteri > Chaetodontiformes > Leiognathidae > Karalla > Karalla daura. The sequence continues at coordinate 16,389,647 of CM055189.1, forward strand.
TCGGTTCTGTAGTCAATACAATAGTTTGTTGGACTTTGGTTTGAAACTTTGGTACATTCGGTCAGGAGGAGATGTATTTCTCTTTACAGCCTTCACAGTGAAATCAATTAATCAATTAATGTTGCCAGGAGATAATGTGACGTACATCGTGACCCTGGACACTCGTGTCCTTGTCTCCAATCTTCTGTAGTACAAAGCTGGTGATCCAGCTTACTATTTGTGTCTTAAAAGATTAGAGTTGAATGTGTTTTGGTCACATTTCCCTTTTTATATTGATAAATAGGTAAAGTATTGTGTTCCACTTCGCTTTAGCACTGAACCTTACTTCTACTCCAACAATAGCCCATCTCACTCCTTTATTTGAAAAGCAGAAGTAGTTCATATGACTTTGAACAATCAACAGCCTGAAAAATCCCCTCGCACCCACCCAAAATAGTTCTGTCCACCAGCTGACGGCCAGGGACAGAGATCAAACCGACCACAAGGCAGGGGGGGTCGCAGCAAGAGCAACAAAAGGTTTCCTCTCCTAATCTCTGTTAAATTAGAGTAGACGTGCATAGCGGTCTGGGCTTCCTGGAGAGGATAAAGGGGCTCGAGCGATGACTGGAAGTGGACTGTGTGTTTATAATATTATTAATAAAGGCAGCATGGATGGGGAACAAGTGGTAGAGTTGTGTGTGAATGTGTGTGTGTGTGTGTGGGTGAGTGGGGGGTGGTGGGTGTGTGTGTCAGTATGTGTGTATTACTCATTTTGTTGGGTCACACATCTGTTACCAGTCACATGGGAGGACTTATCTTCCTTATGGGGATAAAACGCAGGTCCTTTTTGTATAAATCGTTGAGTTTTAAGGTGAAAACGTGTTGGGTTCAGGTTCAGGATTAGGTTTAGAGGAAGGTCAGACTCCTCTGAATTGATGGCACATGGCTATGCTTGTGTGGGTTTGTCCGTGCGTGTGTGTGTCTGTGGTTAGAACCGACTATAGGACATAAACAGGCAGTAAACTATGGGATAGTTGTGCAATGCTGACATCTTGTGGCCAGATGTGTGAATTAGTTTCTGGACGTGAGTTTGACCTTAAACAGGCAGATGAGGCTAATGAGCAGGAATGTAGAGAAGCATTTGAACAGCGATACAACACGATTTCAAATAGCCTGTTTTCACTTTTCAGCACATGTAAATATGACCTAATGGGCCAAAACACTGGTATTAACACAGTAAGCAGTCAGTAAGCATAAGTTTGTTGACTTACAGTTACGACATGAAGGGATCCCTCCAAGCAACTGCAGCTGCCAAGGTAGAATATGAACATGAACAGCACAACATGAGTGGATAAAAACAGCGCTAGACTTAATAAGATAATGAAACACATGCATTTCCTATTAAAAAATCACGACAATCTCGTTGGCCTCCAATTTCAAGTTCAATATTTGCTCGCCCAGAGATAAGGCAAACTATAATTTTGGGACTAAAAATAACATCCGTAGTTAGGCTTAAGGCTGTAATACAATTAAAGCCTCGGAAGGTGGCGAGCTGTGAGTGGCAGTAAAAAAGTACCACCAATAGGTGGCGATACAGGCCAATGAACGTGCATATGTATCTATATATCTAGCTATCTATCTACCTATCTATCTATCTATCTATCTATCTATCTATCTATCTATCTATCTATCTATCTATCTATCTATCTATCTATCTATCTATCTATCTATCTGTCTGTCTGTCTGTCTGTCTGTCTGTCTGTCTGTCTGTCTGTCTCGGGATATTTGAATATACTTCAAAGCTCTTCCGCAACACTGCACTGAGCGGGGTATGTGCAGGTGAGCAAACATCGTGTCTGTCCCCACTATTTGTTTTCACTTTATTAAACGAGGGGCCATCAGCATTAAAACTTAATGTGGAGGTGTGTGTGTGTGTGTGTGTGTGTGTGTGTGTGTGTGTGTGTGTGTGTGTGTGTGTGTGTGTGTGTAAGTAAGAGAGAGAGAGACAGAGAGAGAGAGAGAAAGTGAGGGGGGGTTAGGGGAGATTACCGTCACTTAAGCCTCGTGCGCCTCACCAGTCCGCCCCTCGCGCGCTCACCTGCGCGAGGACTTTGATGAGACGCGGCTCTCTCTGCCTCTCTGTCGCTCTCTCTCTCCTCATCTCTCTGTCCGTGTCTCTCTCTCCCTACAGGGAGCTCGCACTGCCTCCTCACCGCAGCTGACATGGATTAACCGAGTCCCTCGTTTTTCTTTTTCTTTCTTTCTTTCTTTCCTTCTTTCTTTGCGGCGCTTTCCCGAACTTGTTCCTCGCCCAGGACAGCCCGGCCCGGCTCGCCCTGCGCTCAGGGGCGGATTAGAGAAGGAGACGGACAAACCCTCCACTCGGTAAGATCCGCCTCGCACCAGCCGAGCAGTCTGAAGAACAGGCAGACTTGAAGACAGGAGCCCAGAATAGATTTATACTCAATGGAAAATTCTGTTTCTTTCCCTGTATATGCACAGCGTCGCTGCAAACTGCGGTCGCAGCTCAGAGTATTTATGTTGAACGAAAATAAGCAAACAACTGTCCTTCATTATTCCAGCATCTCACTGTGGATGCCACTTTGTAGGTTAGTTCAATGAATAATGAAATGACAACAATGCTTCAGAGTCCAGAACGCATGCTCAAAAAGACAAAATCATTAAAGCTTATTGCATTATTAAAAGTTTAAATACAGCCTTATCTCTACTTTCCTTAATGTACACCCTACAGCCAGATAACAAGCCCCTCTCCTCCTCCTCCTCCTCCTCCTCAAAGTGGTCCAGTTGAGAGAGAGGGATGCAGGTTAAAGTTACCACCCATTCACAGCCATGTTAAAATCCACCTGAGTCATATGATGAAGGAGGGGATGCCAGGGAAAGGGGGAGGAGGCAGCTCGATAAGAAGGATTATGAAGTTTATTAACGCTCAGAGGTGGATTGTGTGGAACAGGGAAACTGGACCTGATGCTGGGATGTTTCCCCCGTCCTCAGTCAGATGAGATCTAAACAGACTTGAGGCATTCCCTCGCTCCTTTAAGGCAAATGACTGAGTCATTTGCTTTATTCAACTACTACTAAAGAATTAATGAACAGACTAACAGTGTGTAGTCCGTGTGAAATCAAAATGTGCTTTAATAATGCATCACTGCAACCAGAAACATGCACAGCCCCACCACACACACACACACACATACACACACAAACATATTATGTGCATACAGACACACTCAAGCATGCACTACTACATGCATTTTAGAGTGAGATGTTGTTCTGCACATTTTGCTGCATCATCTTCACCCTCCTGAAACAGTGTTGATGTTGTGACATGTGGCACAATCTGCTGTGTGTGTGTGTGTGTGTGTATGTGTGTGACAGCTCTCTAACCACATGGGCTCATGTCTGTAGAGTCCCCTAGTGTTTACATGTACCCCTGTTGTATGGAGAGTCCTCAGTCCAAAGCCAGCTCTTAAACACAGTGCAGAACTGAAACAGAAGAAGAAGAATATGAGGCCAGCTGCCTTCTGAAGGCCCACCCAGGCTTTACTAATTTATGATGTTATTTTTAGGCCCGGCTACATTTTTGATGCTTCGTATTTGTCAAGTTTAATACTGAGCGAAAACTCGGGGTGTGTCTGTCAACCTCTCTGTGCGTAATTGCGTGTGTGCACACAAACATGTACAGAAACTCAGTGTCTCAGACATATTCAGGCTTACAAATGATGCATAGGGGCTACTTCTTTGGCCACATTATTAATAATGGCAATAAAGGCAATTGTTGCAGCACTTTTCGTAACCCAATGTTAAGAGAGTGCTTGACATGAAAGTGCGCACACACATACACAGAGACTCCAACAGTTCAGCTTTGGGCTGCTATGTAAATCTCTCTCTGCTCCCTGTTCCCCACCGCAGCCTAAAAGCTTTACACCCAGCAGTAGAATAAGAGTCCAACTGTGTTATTTCGTCAAGCAAAAGAATTTACTGACTAAACTCTCAACCCCCAAAACTCAACGTCTCGTCTCAAATTGAGCTATACTTAGGCCGCGGTTGAAACCTGAATATTGCAATCTCTTTTACAAAAGCTACACTGAGCCTGTGAGGACGTGACAGTGTCAGATCTTTCACGTCCTGCCGGAGACAGCTCACATGATGCCACAATGGCGAATTAGCCAGGCATTGAGGTTTTGTGGAACTGCTCCTGTGAGATCTAACAGGTTTTTAAGTAATCTCATTGGCCATATAGACGACACTTTCAGCCAGTCTGGCTTCAATCTGAAACTGATTAAAGGGTTTTTCCGACGACACCAGGAATAGTCCCGTAAGCGCTTTCAGGGCAGTAGGCCCATCAGAGGCTATCCATCAGTTCATATTGGCTGGAGGTAGACGATGAACCAACACCTGCCGGCTGAGTGTTTACTGGGAGCTCTGGGCCATGTATACTGAGAAATAATGTCTGCAGTGTGACCTTTCATCTTCCTATCCATTTTCTTACCTACTTGATAAGTACCCACTGTTACGGGTGTCTGATGGACTCATTCTCTAACGTACATAGGACAAACCATCACAGGGCACACACACACGCCATTCACTCACACACTCATTCATATTCACATGGAGGAGCTATTAAGAGTCTCCAGTCAGCCTAATAAACATGCGCGATTTGGACCTGGAGAAAACCAACATGCAATCTTCACACAGATGCTCACACGAGTCGAATCGATATCCTTTTTGCCATAAAATGACAGTGGTAATCATCAAGACACTATGTTGCCTATGTATTATATAGGAAGTGAAAGAGAAGACACACACTGATAGATAATATCTGCAGCATGTCCTGTTTTTAATAATAAATGTCCATCGGACACCAGAGATGATCTGCTGCCACTCGAGCGTCCAGTCGAGATTATGAATGAAATGTTTCTTTTCTCCACCCTGCTTCCTTTACCCCGCTGGCTCTCATTTTGCTGTAGCAAGGCACGTCTGTGAGAATTCACTTTTAGACGCCTGCAAATTGTCTTATCAAATTAGGGTTTATTTGTGTCGATATATCAATGTTTCAAAGTTACCAAATGACTCGCGGGAACCTTGTGGAGCACAATTTTCTGGAAATACAGATGGAAAATAAAGATAAGCCATAATTATGTTTTTCAGTTGTCTTATGGCACTCTTATTATAAATTCACCATAAATGCTTTGAAGTGTCAACAATACAGGAAATGTTGCTTCTGAAAAAGAAGCTGAAGATGCTCTGTTCCCAAAACACTTTATGCTGACATGTAGCTGCAGGAACTCACCTCTCTTCTGAGCAGCCTGGGTTTTTAATCACAAAAAGTTGAAAAAGCCTCTAAATTACTCATATCAGCAAGGTTTATGTCAAAAAGCAAACTTCACCTTTATTATTGATGATTTGAGTTAGCAGCTGAACTCGCATTGTGTTCTGTCTCCCTGAGAAGATTCATGATCTAAAGCTATTTCATTTCAACTATAGTCATAAGAAAGCTTGGTGGAAAATTTGTAAAAGAAAGAAAAAAAGGATAGTTTCCTGGATTGAATAGGATACCACTTGCTGTCAGATGTGAGGGAGGAGAGGATAAAGACTGTTGCTTTTTGAACCAAACACAACAAAACTGTCCATCTAATCCAAACAATAAGGAGCTTCGCAAAACAACAAGAGGGAGAGTAAACCGACTACAATGTGATGCTGCTGTAGGCCACCCAACTTCCACACCACTGGCACGACTCATCAAGACATCCCGATGAATGACAATGAAATATTGAACAACTAATGAGCGAAAGGAGAGTAATCGCCAAGCTCAGCCCAGCTGACTCTGCATATGAAAGCAAATTCTCAGCAGACTTTGTAAGTGAAACGGCTAATCATCGAAATGTCAATCACTTCTAATATAATTCACTTATTACAACGTGTGATTTGGGAACCAACGCACGCCGTTCGTGCGTGGGTGTGTGTGTGTAAATGGCGAATCTGTGTGTCGGACTGCAATGTGAGCTTCTAATTGGATTGTGTCCCCTCTCAGCAGCCTGTAGAGTAGTGAGCGTATCATGCTCCTTCTTAAGGGTTGAGAGGAAAAGAAAGTAATATACCACAACAGATTTTGAGATTTATGAGGATCTAAATAAGTAGATTGTTTTTTTCTTAAACTAAGCCAATACCCTCTCCACCAATGTGCATATACTCCTAGCACAGCCATGTAGAACAATTAAGTCAATAATATTCCCAGGTGGTCTTTTAAGTTGGGAACTCAGCGAGGGAATCTTCTAGAAAAGGCCCTGCTCCCTCCCTCTCTCTCTGTGCCATTATTGATCAGTGAAACCTATGTTCTGAGGCATTCCCAAACAGCACAGTTGGTACATATAACACTGGTGTGGCCAGTTTAGGGTTGATACATTAGCTCTGGGTGTTGCTGATGCAAATCTGTAGTTGCTTCTTGTTTTACCCTGGAGTGAATGTGGAGCCGAAACCTGCTTTTTAGTCCACAAACACTCACGGTGATCGAAGCCCTTCACGCGACAGGGAATGAACTGGGCTCTGACACTGTCAGTCTTTAGTGTCATTGAATAAATTCAGGCTCGGGATCAAAGAAAACAGTGGTTATGCAGGCCTTTGATCTGCTATTACAGTCTTCTGCTCGTTAGGGTCCTTTTAGATTGTGCGGGTCGACTGAGGCTCGGGGGGCAGCGTGGTCGTCCAGGTCCAGCCTCCTGCAGCCTTCATGTGGAGGCATCCCTGAGAAACGATAGTCAGCCCCAAACTGCCCCTGATGCTGCTGTGCCGTGTCATCGGGACCTGAATGCTCATATACGGTTAACGCGTGTTCCCCGAAGGTCAAGAAGAAAATAATTCATAATTAAATCAATGAATTTTGATTTTCTGTCACTGAAGAAGCCAGAAAATATTCACATTCAAGAGGCTGTGGTAAGGGAATCGGATTTCATTTCTTAAAATCATTCTCAAAAATGTTTTTAAATGCTTAAAATCATTTTAAATTTGATTAATAATCCAGGAATCGATTAGTTGTTGCAGCTCTGCTGAATGTGATGTATGGTGTGAGGCACTTTGAGTGCTCACGAAGACTAGACAAGCGCTGTATACAGTAAAGTACGAACCAGTGGAGTTCACTCTACCGATGACTCTCATCCAGAATTGGAGTCTCAGTGCATGAAAAAATTAACATCTCATAAATATTTCTGCAATCAAAAGTCATGGGTAAACCTGGAAGATGTCGTTTCTCGTCTAATGTTGTTCTGCGCCATACTGCCTCCATCTGAGCTATCCTGACCTCTGTGAGTAGAGCCATTAGCAGGCCAAGGCTCATGAAGATGGAGGACCAAACAGTAAGGGACCTGGTTGGGAACAGTGTTGAAGTCTTCTCCTGAACCCAGTTGCTTGGATCTTTCTGGAATGCAAGGCTTTAGTAAATTGTTCAACGAGCTCCCAGGAAGTTCGAGAAGACTTAACACATAATAAGAATATGCATGGCTGTACACTGCATTGCTGCTGCAAAAATAGAACAAAAACATTCCCACACTTTTGAAAAGAGTTGCTCTAAATAGGATTTCTCCATAATCCGGCACAATACACATAATCCTAATTCAATAACAATGCCTGCCAGGATGCTAAGTGCACTTGAAAGTTAGTTACAGGCACAAAGCTAAATCACCATCTTGTATGAAGCGCTGAGGATCAGCCATCCAGGTGACACAGATATTCTTTAATGTTCTTTAGATTCCCTGCTAATCATACCCGCATCTCCCTGCTCCATTTTTATATCGCACACATTTCCCTTTCTCATCTCTTCTTTTGTGCCACGTCGTGGTTTCTCTCTCCCTCCCTCTCTCTCTCCCTTTCACTCTGTCGTCCCCTTTCATTCCCTGTCTCTCTGTGCGTCGGTATGCCTGTTAGTTGTTCCTGGTAGAGTGAAGCGGCTGCATTATCTAGATACATTATTGATGCACGCAGCACTCCGAATAACGCGCGCACACGCATGCACCCCGCACACAACGGCCAGCCACTCACCCACATAATAAAAACATACATGCACTCATAAACCCAGACACATTGTTGCGCATAGACACACACACACAGTCACAAAGAGCATGTGCTTCGATTTGTTTTTTCGAATGTGAGCGTGTGCAACAGAGAAAACGAGAGCTGCAGCACACGTGCATGTTGCTCGTCTTGCTGGCTGATGGGACAGAGCCGATGCCGCCCGGCGCAGGGTTTTAGAGACGATGAAGCAGTCTGTTAGAAACGCGCAGGACTAAAATTAAACATTGGCACGCACACGTGGAGCTAATAGCTTAGCAGTGTGTACTTGCCCGACACCCTGCAGTACTTACAGAGGAGCCGGAGACACGGTGGGAAATAGGGATCGATCTTTAAAAATAACTGGAGAGCAATCAAACGGGACGTTCAGAGCAGTAGCCCAAAAGAATGGGAGGCTGAAGAATTATGAAAGAGAGGAGTACTGGTGGGGAGGTGGGGAGGAGGTGGGGGAGGGGGGGGGACACTGACAATTTGAGTGGTGGGGAAGGTGGAGGTGAGGGGGCCATGAGAGTTCTCAGCATCTCTTTTCCCAGTGCTTTGTAAGGGCCTCATTAAATATGGATGATGTTTGGAGCAGAGCAGGGGCAAGTGGGACTCCACAAACAGCACAGGCAGGCCCCATTCTGCTGCACCAGAGTCCTGCTGTCTTTTTCACCTCGTCTGTCTCTCCGTCTTCCTTCTCTCCTCCCTCGACTCACGTTGCTGTCTTCTCCTTTTCCCTCCCACCACCACCCCCCTCCCCACCCTCAGCCACTCCGATAACAAAGTCCATCTTTTTTCCTCCGCCCGGCCTGTCAGTTCTCTCCCTCTTCTCCACTCGGTTTCCTCTCCCCCTGCGATTCCTCCTCTCATCCCTGTTCCTTTTCCTCCCTCGGCTTCCTCTCTGGGTTGTTTGATAAGATTATGTGAATGAAGAGAGAAGCTTACCCATCGGTGCATCTGTCTACACACCTTTTCATTCCTTTAAGATGAAGCTCCGACACGTTACACAACTGACACTTTGTGTCTGTTCATTGCAGCTGGGTTTGACTTAATCCAGACTATAGCAGCATAACAGCACCTAACCCTGGGTCTTCCTCTGTCTGTGTTTAGGAGATGAAGACGCATCACGCCGTTCCTCTGCAGCACAACAATGGACGGAGAGAAAGCAGAGTGGGACTGTAACTGGCACCTTCATGGAGCCCTGATACATCGGGCAGAGAGCAGGTGTGTGTGTGTGTCTGTGTGTGTGTGTCTGTGTGTGTGTTTGTGTACAGTTACAAACTGGTTGTTTGTAAATGTACACAACAAAGCAAGATGACAAGATTAGAGGATTTACAGACAGTGGGAGAAGCGAGAGTGAGTCCCGCAGACAGTAGGGAAGCTAGTAGTGAACCTGAGGCAGACACCGTCTGCGTTATAGTTTTAGCCGGTCTGTTACCCTAAACAGACCTGTAAGGCTGCGATGAAGCTCAGTCTAATCTGGCTCAGCAGGAGTGACGCACAAAACTCCCTGTCACAGCCTGCAGACACACTCTGTAATCCCATTTCCCTGCTCTGTGCAACAGCGTGCGCGTCTCTGGGCCTGTGTGTGCGTGCATTCAGACGAGTAGGCAGGAGCTGTGCACCATGCTGTAAGTCAGTAACGCATGCTATACTCGATGCAATGTGGAGAAACGTTACTGTTGAGGGGAGGTTCGGGTCGGTTCAGGCTCGGGCCGTGTGGTAGAAGCATAGAACAGGATCTGGGTGGATGGAGGTCTCCAGTCCATAGCACACACACACAAACCATTCACTCTCACACTCACAACTTGGGAGGTTGAGCTCGTCAACCTGAACATGCATGTGTCTGGACTGTGGGTGGAAACTGGAGTACTTGGAGAAAACCTCCCAAACATTGCTTTTGTAATTAAAGCATTGTTAAAAGGTAATATTAAAAACTATTAATAGTTATTGTTAGTTGCCACAGTTACAGTGAAATTGCAGTTCATGTGTTTTGCTTGAGAAATCTTAATCAGTACAACAATCAGTGCATCATTTCTCCCACTCTGAGTTCATTCTAAACTAAACAATCAATCATACTGTGTACTTTGTGTAATTATAACCACCAAGATAAAAGGAAAAAAACGTGTCATATTTGGACTCATGCGGATAAAAAAGATTGTGGTCACAGATACAGTACTTTCACTGGAAGGGTTTTGCCATCGAATGAAAACAAGTTGTAATCATTTTACAGGGGGATTTGTTTTTGCTGCAGGTGGTTAAATTAAGCAACAACTCTATAGAAACACAATTATGATATGTGGCTGGGGTGAGTGTTTGCCTCTCAGATTTCAGTGAGATTGTTTTTTTCTTTGTAACACAAGGGTTATAGATAATTTTAAATCTCCATTTAGTCCTGCCACTCTCTATTAGCATCTCTATCAGTGTGATAATTAAAAACACACTGCTCAAAACAAGTTTGTCTGCAAAATGATGTTAGTTATGTAAAAGTTTTCCCCGCCAGTCAATTTCATAATTCAATAACAATTCAATCTTTTGTACATTTGCAGTCAATATGAAATACAAGGACACACAGAAAGGAGTAGACGCAGATGTAAATGAAATAGCGAAAGAATCTACAGCAGAGAAGAAGTGGTAGATAATCCATAAGTGCTGCTGCAGCCCCTTCACTCAGCTTGTGTCAGAGTGTATTTCCCTGCAGCACTTGTGACCCTGCCCATCCCCATCTCCAGCTTCCAGCCATTAAAACACCCAGCCCAAAATCACCTCACTGCTGGGAGATGACATTAGAGCTCCCTGCAGCCTTTTGCAGCCACTACGGCTGAAATGAGCAATATCCTCTGCTGACATTAGACCCAAAATCTTCAACTCTAAAGGGTCGATGTGGTTATTAATTAGTAAAGCAACTGTTTAGCTTTTAGAATTCAATCAGAAGAATCAATCATTTATCTTGCAGACAGCCCATAAGAACATCTCATGTGTCTTGTCCTGGTATTTTGCACCAAACTGGTTGCAAGGTTTGAGGTATTGGTATTTCCTGCACACGCCACAGTTCAACCGCAGAAATTGGACAATATTGGATTTGTTGCTCATCAATACCTCTAAGTTATGTATAATTCCAGCAACATAATTGACTTTTTACTCATTTGGAACTTCAGATGTGCCTTCTCGCCTGAATCACCCCGATTGGATAGTTGAATTCAACATTTCTTACACGAGATCGTCCCTTGGTCGCTCCATCAGGCTGCACCAGCTGCTTGGGTGTGGGCCCACCTACACAGCAGCACCAGGAAACCAGCCCAAAGGATCTGTCCCAGCCGTGCCACTCAAACCTGACATGTATCTTCCGTAGAGATGTCAAAAAAAAATAGTATGATATATTGAACAAGGAGTTGATTTTTGTTCAGATGTGATGTGTGACTGAGGGTGGAGCTTTTTTTCACATCCACTTTTACAGTTGTGATAGAGGCAGTGAGAAACAGATGTGAGAAATCTGATTCCTCCCACAGTTAAACAATAATCTAATATAGAAAGGGAGGCAGGGAGACATGCGAGCAAGAGAGCTCGTGGTGAAAAAGGGCATGGCAGCAAAAAATAGACACAACAGATGTAAATCCAGATGAACTTGAAGGTGGCACTAGTGCGACTTAAGATGTTAGAGTCCCATTTTGTATCACATTCAATCAAGGAAAAGATAAACCCCTGCATTTATTTGGCAAGAGGATTTGAGTCAGGAGTTAAGAAACTGTGGCAATGCAAAACAGCACTTCATGGTTTAAGTGCTGCCAAAGATCTAGAGACTTAACAGAAGTGCTACAGTACAACACTGACTGCTGTAAATGTATGTGTTAAAACGTGCGTCTCAGCTTTGGCACAGATATATATATATATATATATATATATATACTGAAATATAATGTAAAACACACTGGACATCAGGAGCAGCCATTTAAACCTTTCCCATTGACCATTGTTTAGTTTTACAGACGAGTTGTATTTGTATTGGTTTGTCTGAGCTCTTTAAAAGCTTGAAATCAAGGGTTTCAGTTTATAGACACAGTCCAGACCAGGGACCAGGCTGCATGATAGTATATATAATTTTTAAGATCAATACAAAAAGTTAAATGCTGGCTTAGTTACATTTTGGATTGTGAGAACTGTCCTTGAATGTGCTCTGTAACTAATCTACACCAAATTGAGAGAGAATTTGAAAGATTGTCTGTCTAACTTGGCTGAACATACACACACACATCAACACGAGACTAACCCAGATGATTTTGAAGCACAACAGAGAAGTACAACAGGCATTCTCAGACTGTTCTTTGTACCTTACTTAACTTACATATTAAACCAACCTGAGAGCGGCCTAGTATCATTTAGAATTTATCCTAATGAATAATACTATAAACTGGGCCAATTCCCAACTTTGACCAAGAAACTCTTCCACCACAGGCCTTCTAATCTGAATATATATATATATGTATATATATTATTTTTATTTTTTTCCCCTCTGAGCTGTGTACAGCACTTGCCTGCTGTGTTGTTTTTAAAGTGCTTCATAAGTAAAGCTGGACTGGAAATTGTTGTTATTAGATTATGTGTCTTCAATATTGGAAATCAACAGAAATACCAATAACAAAATTCTGTCTTTTCATAAGATAAAGCAGTTGGAAACACAGTTTTGGATGCACCCAAAATATTCACAGTAGTTTGGTTGAGAAATGTGAGGTGAGAGGATCATATTTCAGCAGCCTCTAACGTTACACCTTAAAGTGGTATGCAGTCATTTCTCCAATCTCTTACACCATGGTTGCAAAACTGATGCTGCTGTGCTCACGTCGCTATTTTATCTGAGGCAGACCAGGGGGCTTGCTCTTCGTCATTACATTAAATAAAAGCCACTTAGGAAGAAAAACATGTTTATGGGATTAAAGGGGATTAGGCGTCTATGAAAGCTTTGTCACTGACATTTGAAATGTGCCGACATTAGTCTGCAATCCATCCCCGATTTATTTACTCTTTTTTTTTTTCTTTTTTTTTTACCCAGAATGAAGTAGCCCTTACTTGTCAGTCCAGAGTTACTGAGCTTCGGGGTTGTACCGTTTCCTGACATTTGTGATGAGGTAGTTGGATCATCGTGACCCTAACAAACCTTAGCCCTGCTCTGCATTGTGTCTCTTTAACCTAAGAAGACAGATACTGTGGGGAAAGCCAACAGGAAGTGTGAGTTATGAAAGACATAGACGTGAGAGAGAGAAGCACTAGAGGAGTATTCACAGACAGATGGATGGATAATGTGCTTATGACTCAAGATCCCCCAAGAGACATTGCTGTGTGGCCATGTCACTCAGTACTTCTATCACTAATCCCTCCTCCCATCTTACTACAATCAATCTCCAGTTTTCATTCCTCCCGTCACTCTCTCCTCTCATGCAGCTGTGAGTGTCGACGCACCGTGCACCTTCACTGCATGTTGTGTTCATTCAGACACATCCGTCTCGTGTCCTCTCGGGCCCTCCCCGCCCCTGTGTTTTCACTAATGGACGGTGCTAATGTCCATCATCAGCGGCGTCCTTCAGGGGGAGATCCTATAACACTTGTGCAAGCAGCCTAACAAGGAGCATGAGGGATTGCACCCAGCTGTAAACGACCCAGGCGGAGCCAGAGTAGTTTTTCAGATGGACGCGTAAAGTGCACAGACGTTACGGTGATCAAAACTCCCCACAACAAACAATTATGAAGATGGCGACAAAATGAAACAGGGAATCACGAAACAACAACAACAACAATAAAAAACCTCCAGCATTTGCTCGCTAAGTGACACGACAGCCCTGCTGAGATCATTCACACATTTGTTCCACAAATCCGTTCAATTATCTGCGAGTCCTCATCCGTCCGTTCGCTCATTTATGCCTTTTGAACTCCACTTTTTTTCACCGTTGACTTGATTTTTATTTGATCATTCAGTTACTGTGAATGATCGAGTCATTCATCTGCTCGCGGTTCATGTTTTCTTCCATCTGTCTTTCAGAGAAATGTGATTCTGCATGAATGCTCGGGAGAACATGAGTCTCTGTCTCCCAGTCACAGTCGAATCGATGCAGTCTTTGATGATGATGATGTGGAGGGGATATTAGGTAACAGATAATGTCCCAGTCTTTGTCTGACTGTCTCAGTCATCAAACTGGGAGGAAGCTTTGTGTGTGTGTCTGTGTGCCCACACACATGTGGATAGATGTTTACAGGCGTACTTTTACCTGCTCCGTAATGAAGGTGGAACAAGTTGTTATCCAACAGTATTAGATTTGAATGATCCAGAAATCTGGACCTCAAAAAGAGATGCCCATTGTCATCATCTTCAGGATGACAATGATTATCTAATATTATGTCCAAATAGAGGCATTTACAGTGCAAATAATATATAGGTCCTGAGACAGATCCCTGAGGAACACCACAGGAAAGCAGGCGGGAAGTGCATCTTATCTGTACATCAGGAAGCTCCTTAGATCTCCCTTAGTGCCTATCTGTGGCAAAAATGACTAAACAGTGGAATTACATCTCTAATCTAAGTCCAGGAAATCAGTATTGAAATACATTTTTGGACCTGAATAATCAATCAGTTGAGAAAATATTGGTATATTAATCTATGGTTACATCTGTAAATCAGATCATTGTGCATGCGAGTGTGTGTGTAAGCTGATATGACATTAGCTAAAACAGCCTAAGCTTCCTCAAAAACCCATTAACTCCCAACTACAGACGAAACCGTGCAGACAGCAGCACCCGTGGCCCATGTCCATTACATCATCTCACCACAGCCTGTCAACAGTCATTTATGACGACCATCTGCCTCACAGCAAACACAACAGGGACCCATTTGAAGGAGACGCCGTCTCTGTTGACGATTAGGAATTAATGATTTTGACGCTTACCGATGGTCGAATGTAACGTGTGATGGACTTGGCCTGCAGTCCGGGCTAAGAGCCTATTAGGCTGCATGAAGTCACAGGTGACATCATCCGTTGGCCTCAGCGCATGTCTGACATCCCCTGCCAAGACTGTGGATGTGTATTTTTAAGTGTGTGTGTGTGTGTGTTTGTCTGCATCACTCAGAATCCTCCTGCAGTCTGACTGCAAACACTTGACAGATTTGGCTTTTATAGGGACGATGAAACAGTGACGGTGGTCTCACTTTACACCATCTCCGCTTCACCTGCGCGAAGTGTTACGGCGCCTCGCACCCATGCTTTGCCGCTAATGAAGAGCCGTCTCTCCAGCTGCGCGCATGACTCCTCCGACCTTTTGCTCAGTAGGTAAATGGAGGTGCAGGACAGAAGCCGCTCCCCGTCCCGCAAGACCAGCCGGGTGGAGCAGGTGGTGGGACGATGGCTGAGAAGGTCTCGAGACCTGGGCAGCAGGTCTCACTCTCTGAGCAGGTGAGAGATCTGTTTTTCTTATTAGGCAGATACTCCCATTTTATCCCTCTCTGCGTCTAAGGTGTTTATTCTGTAATATACCTAAACAGAGAATGTCTTAAATGATTGTTTTCAAGCTTACAGATTTAAAGTGGCTCTACCCTCATCTTAATCTGTTTCTCATACTTGGTTCTTTCATGTCCTATGTCTTACTTGTGTTTGTCTTTGGTGCAGTCATTTCTTTCATTGCTTGTGCTTCATGATTTCTAATTCTTATACTCTATATGTGTTTGTGTGTGTGTGTGTGTGTAAACGTCTAAACACATGTATGTTCAGGTTGACTGGAGACTCTGAATTCTGAATTACATTGTTGTTGTATTTCTGTTGCCCTGCCCCTGTCCAGAGACCGTGTTGCAGCCAATGAGAAGCCGGCAGAGTCCAGTGGCTCTGATCAGAGGAATTACCCCTTCCGCTTCAATGTTCAGATCCAGCGGGACCCAGACCTCAACACCCATGGCCTCACTCTGTCCTCTCAGATCCCCATCCTGGTGCAGGACGTCACTCCAGGTACGGCAGGATTCCTTAACACGAGTGCTGTCAAAGCCTGAATTAACCCCTTCTTGGGCATGTGCAAAATCTGTTGCGCTCATACATGCATTACTGAACATGCACATACTAATTCTCCACCTCTTAAACCGCTAGTGAGTGGGATCACTCAGTGCAAGCAACTTTTACTGGCTTTGTACAGTATGGTTAGTATCTCATAGTTTACCGCTACCTCTGCCATCCCTGTGATCACACACTAAGTTCGACTTTCCACCTCTGAGGTCTGCACTGATTTCGAGAGTTCACTCTGAATGTTTCTTAGCGTTCCCCGGGTTTTTAAGTATGTTACTAGGTTGTGTTTTCACATGCGATTTGCCCATTGGTGTGTCAGTTAGCAGGATTATGCAAAGTCCTCTCAGTCTGTTTCCATTAGATCTGAGTGAAGGGTGAAGCATGTGCTGAGGATGGGCTCATTAAATTCAGGAGCAGATCCGAATCAGGGACCAGGAGATTAGATTGAATTATGTTGTTCTGTAACATTTTGTTTTTACCAGCAACAGAGTATTTTTGTCTCATTCACACAGTTGTCTCCTACTTTGCATGGAGCAAGTTTCCAGAGCAAATCTAAGCGTGGAGCTGTGCCAGACCTCAGCAGGCCTCTGGTCAGTGCACAAAACAAAGTGCAAAAACTGGAGACTCAGAGGAGCTGGCACCGTTTAGCTCATGCTGCCTAAGCGTCAACAAAACGTTCAAAGGGAAAAATGATTGTGATGTCAGTGGTGGCGATTGGCACATTGCAGTCAGAATGACTGCTAGTTGTCTGAATCTATTTTTAATTGTATTTCTGAGAGATAGGCATGTGAACAGCAGTGCACCATTACTGTTGGTGTAACCATCTTCAGCAGAATGAGGAGGAAAAACAAAGGAGGAGCTTTTCGGGGAGAGGGTCTTTTTTTTGTCCTTAATTGATGCTCTCAGGCAGCACTTTCTCTCAGGCTGTCTACTGTCCCCAAGAACCTCTTCTAGTCAAATGCCTTTTATACTTTCTGTTATGCAATAGATGGGTTAGACTGGGATTAGGGCTGCAATCATGGTCTCAGCAAAGGAAATGGGATGTGCATACAGCAGAAGGGGTGCCTGGTTGGCTTCACTCTGGGCGAACAAGTCTCCAACTAAATTAATCACATGTACACAACGTTGTGTCAGCCTCTGTACCTAGACATGTCAGTCTGATAGACCTCGTAGCACAGCCCCTCCTACTGGTCACTGTGTGGAAGTGACAGGCATGCGTGGTAACTCCCATTTTAATGATGATCAGCAATAGTTTGGGTCACAGAAATGACAGTAATGTAGCACAAATGAGACCCCATGCTGCACCATTGTAAGGGCTTCCTGTCCATCAGTGGGCTGCTGTAAACGCTGTCACACCCAAAGTAGTGCTGCAGTCTCACAGTCACTCTGTACCTCTCCTAAAATAGAGTCATTCATCATCGCATACAGTGTGGCGATCCACTTACAGCCACTATAGCTCTCACTCGGATTAATTACCCTTTGGAGTCAACACCAGCATTTATGCTGCATTTGCTGTGTCACGTCTGGACACCTGGGCAACACAGTGAGTAAGCAGGTAGCACTCACACTTCAAAGCCAGACACACATGGGCTGGACTCCTAGGCTGGACCAAGGGCCTTTCTGTGCGGAGTTTGCATGTTCTCCCCATGTCTGTGTGGGTTTTCTGCAGGTACCACGATCCAAAAACATGGATTAAGGTCTATATAAGACTCTAAACTGCCGTAGTTATTGATGTGAGACTGAACGGTGTGTGCTCTGCAGTAGCCAACATGCAGACATACAGACAAATATTTAAGCACAAAGTGTGTGAGATATTGGATGGATGCTTATACATGTCATGTATTATATTCCACCTGGTTTGTATGTTTATGTACTATAGGTTTTTCTGCATATTTCAACTATGAACAGTGCAAAATCTCTTCTAGTTAAGAATTTGACAGTCTAACAACAGCAGCAATTAGTAGTAGTTAAAGGGTCTTTTATATTAATAAATACATATGTGTTTGCTACATATGTGTGATATGTATGTATTCAGTGGCATTAAGTGCATAATGCCATATTATGTTGTGCTCATATATACACTCTGGAGTGCATTTAGTTGCTGAGCTGCAGAGCCACAAGGATATGAATCCCCCTGAGGTCCAGGGGTGGATTACCTTGCTTTCTCCTGTCTGGCCCAAGTCTGAGCTATCGCCATCTGCTTCACAAACACACACACACACACACACACACACACACACACACACACACTGTTGCTCATGTCTCCAGTGGCCCCACTAAGGCTTGGCTCAATTTTTTTTTCTGTCTGTCTCTGCGGCACGTGCAGGAGCATCTTGACAGTGAAATTTGAGCCCTTTGTTTAAAAAGCTTTGCAGGACTATCAGTGTCACCTGCATCTGTCAGTCTTCATATTGAATGTAACAACAAGATAAAAATGAATCACAGCTGGACAAATCTGTACTGGAAGTTTGTCGGATGTGGTACCTAAAAAAGAAAAACAATATTTCATAACGTAAGACGGAAGGTGAAGGAAAGATGCTTGATAGTAATGCTTTCAACATAGTCATCAGAGGTGGCTAATAGCTCGAGGCACAGCTTTGTATTCCTGTTCATGTACTGCATGAAGTTATATATGCCATCTGTGGTCATGACGTTGACATTTCATTTCATCCATTTCTCATTGCATAGAAATACACCTTGTCTTTGAATATTTATCAGTGGAAACTCAGACCTTAAACACTGTTTATGTCTCTCTGATGCTACAAAAAAATAACATCACCCATAATTTATGAAAAGTCCCACTGAACTCTTCCCAGAATATTCAGAATGATATTGGCACTGGAAACATCATCATTCAATATTATGAAAACACAGCTTCACTGATGACTTGCCATTGGCTTCATATTTGCTGCAAGTAAGTCTTGGATTGTATTTTTGCACACATTATGAACTGTGTAATCCCAGATCACTTAGATTGCGGGTACATCTTGAACGTCCCGTATCAACAGGAGAGATGATTACGAGGCGTGTGTCTCAGATTCAGCCTGTCCTCAGAGTATAGAAATCTAATTGTTGTTTTTAGGCAGGTGTGCATGTCTAAATGCAAACATCTGTCTGACTTCCTATCAGACAACTATGATTCTACAGTACAGTACGTGGGGAGATGATAATTACAACAGTATAAAATGACTTCCGTGAAAACTTCTCTTGTGTTTGACGTCAGGTCCTCAAGTGCATGTTGCACACGCAGTGCTCAGTGACTCCCTGAAATGATCCCATTTGGCTGTGAGGAAACTGAGACCAGGAAGAGTAGTGAATGATGAAAATAAAATAGGCCAGCTCAATGGAAGTAACCTCTGAATGGTCACACACAATCACACACTGCAGAAATGGAAAACACAAAGGCAATACTACTTGAGAATTGGAACGAGGATGTGAGGAGAGAGCACCAAAGAGGAACAATTTCACAAGGTGCGGTGATCTTTACAAAGTTGTGTGGGTTGCAAAATCTCCCGGAATTGACAAACTTTAAGGATGTGTGTGTTTCGTCATTGTCTCGTCCTGTTGTGCTGTGTGTGTGTGTATGTGCGTGTGCATACGTGTGTGCGTGACTGCAGCTGGTCTCCAGTCACGTAGCTCTGGAAAAAATAAAATTATGCACCAGTGTGAGATGAAAGGAAATCAGCAGAATACAAGCAAGCGTCTGGCTGCCATCGGCCCCAGTCGTAGCATGAATGCGGGCAGAGTGAACAGCCTCGGGCGTGACAACACAAGGACATTTTGTGTGTGCAGGTGGTCCTGCAGATGGTCGTCTCGTCCCTGGCGACCAGCTTGTGAAGATCAATAACGTCGCTGTCGATGACCTGACCCCGGAGCAAGCTGCTGAAATAATCAGGTCTGCACTGACAGCTGCGTTCACCAACACACACACGCACACACACACATGTACTGTATGCATGATTTATTGGCACATACACCGCAAAGTGCTGTTTAAAATATAGCGACAGAACTCTAACTTTACCAACATCTTTTGCTCCATTTTTTTTTTTGTCCAGAGAGAGCCAAGATACGTTAACAATGACTGTCCTCAGGACGATGCTGGTGAGTCTGCTGTATCTGACCAAATACACACACACACACACACACACACACACACACACACACACACACACACTCCACAGAAATACACAGTTCCCTTTAAAATGACACTGGTGGATATTGTATCAAATCATGACTCAGAACTGTATTTATCCTGACAGATTATTGTGGATTGGATGAATCTAAATATTAAGCATTTCATGTAAAGTATACAAACGTATCACAAAAGCAAAAACATTTGTGCCTAGAGATGAATGGAGAAATGAGATAGATGTAGTAGAAGCTGTAGTAGTGTCTATTTTCTATGAGAAAACTGATATTGCACATTATATAGTGAGTGATCCAGAGTATAGTACTGTGTATAATACAGAGGAATAAAGCTGTTTATGGTGTTGCACACAGGCATGTACGTGTGTGCACACATTTACATACTGTAGACGTACAGTGTTTCTATACACACAGGAATTTGAAAAGCTGTTGTCAACAAACACATTCATCAGTGTGTCAATGAGGCTCAGGGTCAAGAGTCATGGCAAACATGTGTCCTGTCTCCAAGGTCTCGCCACTAGATCAGTGTTAACATTGACAGCGTCTCCACCCATCACACACACACACACATAGAGGCTGAGACAGACACACACTCCATCATGATCACTCAATCGGTGTGTGTCTTTGCGTGTGTTTGTTATCGTGGCCCACAGTGATGCATGTGGTGATGTAGATGGGTGAATACATGGCGGCTCCTCAGTGACTCTCATCAGCAGCTCTGCTGATGAAGCACCTTCACCGCCCGATTCATAGCTCACGGCTCCATCAAAAAATCGTTATCAAGCCTTAGAGATACACTTGTCAGATAATGTGCCACGCTGCATGCTTTGTAAAGGTAACAAAACATCAGAAGGTATAATTAGAGGTCTAATCCAGCGACTATTACTGCTTTTGCAGTCATGAAGGTGGTTTGTGTCACTAAGCAACTGTTACATCTACAGTGTGCAGTCATCCTTAAGATGCATCTCCTCTCGCCATCTGTCCATCTTTCCTCAATATGCATGTATCAAATCACCTGGATCTTGTGCATAAAAGGATCTTTCTAATAGTCCAATGACTTTATTGTTTATTAGTGATTATGTTGAAAGTGTTAATTTGCTTTTAGCCTGCACATTATGTATATAAACAAACTGATTAAATGATCAAACGTGTTTGGTTCATCCTGTATGCACTGGGTACAACTGGGTGTGCATGTATTCAATAGTCTCATTCAGTCCTGATGAAGATGTAACAATATCGTATATGCTTGATCCATTGATTTACATTCCTCTCAGGGTCCAAAGTCATCCTTCATCACACCAGAGAAGAGAGCCAAGCTCAGGTCCAACCCTGTGAAAGTTCATTTTGCAGAGGAGGTGGAAGTCAACGGACACTCTCAGGTGAGTGAAATGACAAGGGAGAGAGTTGTTCAGAGTAGTCTCATCCTTACCTGAAGTATTTCACATCTTAAATTTTAAGTATTTTCTCATCTTAAAATCACATTTGCTTTTGACTATACCTTTTATATCTGAACAGATAATGTGAAGTGGACAATGCTTGTTATTTTTCCCCTTTACTGTAAAATAACCCCTCATGGCTACTAATAAAAGCCCGTTTGATTATTCAGAATTGTTGATACAAAATGGTCTTTAGGAATTCCAACCTGTACATCAACAAAGAGCGATGTTTTACAACTGCTCAGTATTATTCCATGGTGTTGGCAGTTTTCTCCCTCCTGCTTGGCTCCGGTCGAGCCGGAGAGTTCCTCTGCTGCCAGCGGATGTGAAATTAGTGAGATGCGGAAAACCACAAAGGCAGGAGTGCCCATTACTAATCACAGAGACAACACGGATCGATACCTACCTCATCCTCCCACCCTAATGTCTCTGATTACAGAATAATAAGAGTCAGATTAAGGAGAGAGGTAGAAATAGAGATGGAGCGAGCTGAAGAATGGGTGAGGGAGGGGTTGTTAGTCACAGTTAAAAGGGAGAGGAAACAAGAGGAATGGAGGATGGGAGGGCGACAGGGGAGGGGTTGTCTAAAATTTGAAAGCTCTCCAGTTGAACTCCAAACTAGACATCAATGTTGCATTACATCACAGTGTCAATACAGAAAAACACTTTCTGAAATGATAAGAGAGCAGAGATGAAGCAGAGAAGTATGAGTCACCATGGAGAGACAGAAACAGGCCAGAGGATGTGATAAGACGAAACGCTCCCTGAGCAGAGCTGAAATGAGACGAGGCTAATCTCTCGCATACATACTATGTGGAAGCATGTTGTCACGTCTAGAGCTGTTTGACTTTGTTATTTTTGTCGCACGCCGATTCAGAATTACTTATTCACGCATGCTTGAGTCAGAAGAGTCGATGTAGCAATAAAAACAAAACGTGAATTAGTGCAGTGGAAACGGATACAGAAAATAAATCATGCCGTTCGCAAAGCATGCGACTTCCTCGGAGTTTCCTCTGATGGGTGTAAAATGATTAAAAGCTTGAGCATCAACAGGCCTGTGAAGGAAAGCCATGTTTCCACTAGTTTGTCCACTGGTTGAGGTTTGCCCCGGTAATAACACACTCGTTGCCTTCTCCTCTTCCTTTACAATGGTTTATTGGAAGCCAAGCTGAAAATTATTGGCACCACCTCCATGCTACATTTAGCTCTGTAGAGTCAGGATTACAGTGTTTACATTTTTTACAGTAACACTCAGCCATGTCATAAATCTTGGTGTGTGAACCTTGGTGCTCTAGCATACACGTTCAAGTCTTTGCACCGACTAACCTCGCAAAATCAAATTCCTCAATTTTCGTAACTTTTAATGGACTTTGTGGTCCCCTAGATATCCCTAGGTAATTGTAAGCCAGTAACAGGACAATGTGATTGGCTGTCTATGTCAACTTTTAGGTCTAAATACATGTAGATACAGCATCAGTTCCTTTTGGAATTGGCTAGGAAAGCCCTCCATTTATCCCTTCATGGGAAAATTATGTTTACAACAAAAGATCATATAAGAGTTTTAAAACCAGAAAAGAAAAAAGAAAAAAAAAAAAAAATTATTGTGTGCTCCAAACACGAACAGCATGGCACATAAAGAAATGGAGAATGAACATGAAATGAAGTATCTCTATCATGAGGTATCTATGTGAGTCTTTTTAGAATGATTACTGATTGTGAACCTACATGTGCGTATATGCAGATTATATTATGCATGTAGCAAAAAAAAAAGAAAACTGAACAATGTAGGTGTGTTTTTGTCTTTTCTTTTCTGTATTTGTCTTTATAATATCTGGTGTTGGTAAGTTGTACATGCTCTAATGCTTTTTCTTATATCTATATCTAATATCTGACATTTTCAAATGATTAAACAGATTTACACAGAGGCACAGAGATACAAGCGACTTGTCTTTCCATGACTCTGTCATATAGTTTCTATCTGTCATCTCCAATCCCCTTGAACCAGCAGCTTTTGCAAGGCTCACTATTTCACATGACACTTCCCCTGACCTCTGACCCTTGTCTTGCTTACAGGGCAACTCGCTGCTCTTCCTGCCCAATGTCCTGAAGGTCTATCTGGAGAACGGGCAGACCAAGGCCTTTAAATTTGAACCAAGCACCACAGTCAAGGTACCGAGATGGCTCATAATCACTGTGACTTTTGATTGAGTCTAAAATTGCAGCCAGACATGACTAGAGATGTTCTTTACTGGTTAAAATATGTGCAACTCTGAATGCAAATGATGTATAAATGATGATCTGTAAAATTATGTTACTCTGTTAATGTAAATTAATGTGTATATGTATATGTGTATATAGTGCACATAGTGTCCCAGGCTTCAGATTTAAACGGAATTATGTAAATGAGACAACACTGGGGTGAATTTACTGTCCATTTCACAAGCTACAAATAGCATTCGTTCCTCCCCATATCAGCTCTTTATTATTGGATTTCTAATGTATATACTGTAGTACTCAAACTTCTTTGCTGCATTGAGACGTACAAATCCCTGCCCAAGTCAGCTCAATCCTGTTCCCTGATGATACAAATACTGTTTATCGAGGTGTAATTTTTCTCCATACATCAGGACATTGTGATGACACTGAAGGAAAAGCTTTCTCTGAGCCGCATTGAACACTTCTCCCTGGTGCTGGAGCAGCAGCACAGCATTACCAAACTGCTGCTGCTGCACGATGAGGAGAGGATACAGCAGGTACAAAGCGGCTTTGCGTGCCCCCTCAGTTGTGTTTAATATGCTTAGCAGCTCCGTTCGGCGCTGCGACAACGCTTACAATTTCAGTTGCGTCGCAAAAAAAAAAAAAAAGAAACATATGGTCGTGTTTGTGTTCAGGTGGTGCAGAAGAAAGAAGCCCACGACTACAGATGTCTCTTCCGTGTTTGCTTCATGCCCAAAAACCTCCAGACGCTGCTGCAGGACGATCCCACTGCTTTTGTGTACCTTTACCTGCAGGTAGATCGATGACCCACAGAACTGGTTTTAACACTTGCAACGCAAGAATTCTTATATTTACTTTCTTTAACCCTTTTATGCAATCATCGTACAAGAAATGTAATTGGTTGAAAAGTTGGGTGCAACCAGGGAGATTCTCGATCAATGTACCACATACAGTACAATACATGGTGCATTGTAAAATCTTCAGATTCTGCTGATCTGATGTATTCTGTAGAGCTGAAGTAAAGATTTTCATCAAACCCCATCTGGACAGTAGACAGAACATTATTTTGCCTTTTTTACTGTTACTATGAGTAAATCCTGCTAATCAAAGATTTAAGTTTGGTCCTTTATATGGAGTTGCTTAAACACTTCTGTGCAGTGAAATGTGAACACTTTATCGTTTGTGTGTGTTAGGGAGTGAATGATGTGCTGCAGGAGCGCTTTGCAATGGAGATGAGGTGTAACACGGCCTTGCGACTGGCTGCGCTGCACATCCAGGAGAGACTGGCGAGTTGCGGACAATCGCAAAAGACCAACCTGAAGATAATCACGTAAGTGTGATTTCTGCGCGTATAATGAAGTTGCCACACATTCATTTAACCTGGAAAGGGCCCCGGAGCTAAGTGGGATGGGATGTTGATCACACCTTCTTGGAGAACCAGTAATGCATACTTGCTGCTAGTCTAGTGCCATCAGGGATGTGTTTCAGTATTTGAAGTCTGTTTTGTAGACAGCAAGGGTAAATGGTTTGGGATCGAGGGGTTGCTGTTCCATTCAGAGCTGCAGTAGATTTGCGAGTGTAAAGTCAGAGGTGAAAAAGTGTGTGTCTGTCTCAGCCTCTATGTGTGTGTGTGTGTGAGGTGAAAAAGTTCCTGTATATGTGTTTTGTGCAGGAAGACTTGGGGCATAGAGAACTTTGTGTCATCCACTTTGTTGAGGAACATGAGAGAGAAAGACCTGAGGAAGGCGATCGCCTATCACATGAAGAAGAGCCAGTCACAGTACGATCCCAAACAGAAGGGCCTGCCGGTCGATCAGACACGGATCAACTACCTGGAGGAGCTGAGTGAACTCAAGTCATTTGGGGGGAAATCATTCAGTGCCACCATGATGGTAGGCTGTGGGCCGCTTACTTTGTAACCACACTCACCTTCTGTTATGACTTGGGCGAGATTTGCTCATTGTCTAAAATTCCTCCTCCTCCTTCTTCTGTCTGTTCAACCACCCCTCCTCTGCTCTGCTCAGCTCCAAGACAGGGAGTCAATGGTGACCTTGCTGGTGGGCGCACGCTACGGTGTGAGTCAGGTGATCAACCACAAACTGAGCATCCACTCCACCCTCACAGAGTTTACCAGCATCACACGCATCGAGCTGCTGCCAGAGTCTGACAAAGTCAGCCTGGTCAAAATATACCTGCAGGACATCAAGGTAAGACCAGGGACTGGTGCTTCAAGTGACACAGCTAGCATACGTGTAGGACATCGCCAACATCACTTCAAATAATGCTGCTTAAATGCTACATGTCATACATGTCATTGTGTACATTATGCAGATTTCAACACAGTGAAAGCTTTTTCAATATGTTTCAAAATGATTACTACGTGTGAAGCATTTTTTCACTGCTGAAAATGTTTGACCGTTTCCTCTCTATCCTCGTCTCATCTCATACCATCGTGTCTTTTCTCTTACATAAAGCCCATTACTTTGCTCCTGGAGTCAGTAGCAGCCAAAGACATGTCCTGCCTAATAGCAGGGTACTGTCGAGTGTTTGTTGACCCCAACCTCAACATTTTTCCCTGGATAGATGACTCCAAGAAGCATCGGGTGTCTGCTGAGGAAGGTGCAGGAAAATAACACACCTACAGTCATGTACTATGAAAAAAACGATTGAATCGTCCGTAACAGAACACACTGTGCTCTGTGTGTGCTCACAGGTTATGTTTCAAGGTGTGGCAGCGACTCCTCAGACAATTCCTCAGACTTGGACATGGAGCCGCTGGTCAACCCTGTATCTAAGGACGACAAGCCATGCCCTCGTGGGAGATCTTCGTCAGACCCAGAGGGACGTAAAAGAAAAGACCGAAAGAAAACCAAAGATGGGAAAGAAAAGGGTGATAAGCCCTGGGGGGATAAAAAGCCAAAGGAAGAAAAGGATAATGACACTGAAAAGGAGAAGTGTCGGGTGGATAAAAACAGAGAGGACAAGAATGAAAATGGAGAAGGCAAACAAGAGAGAGAGACTGGACAGAATGGTCCACAAATACAGATTGAAATAACAAACAATGATGCGGGAGGCAAGGTGGGACAGGCTAGTAAATTGGGAGAGGAGGTGCGAGCGGCAGAGGAGCAGCCGTCGGTATCAGAAGCATCTGATTCTTTTCAGTCCGACTCCCGTGTCCTCACCAGCCCCTCCAGCGACTCGCTTGACGCTTTAGAG
Source organism: Karalla daura (assembly GCA_029224185.1). Classification (NCBI taxonomy): domain Eukaryota; kingdom Metazoa; phylum Chordata; class Actinopteri; order Chaetodontiformes; family Leiognathidae; genus Karalla; species Karalla daura. Next base: position 16,416,738 of record CM055189.1, read on the forward strand.
GAAGACGACCTGATTTCATGCTCTTCCTCATCCATCCACCCCAGTGCTATGTCACAGACCTACAGCCACATCAGCTCTTCTCTCCAGCTGCATCACTACTCTCACAGCTCCACTCCTCACTTCCTCGCCCCTCCGCCAGCACACTGCCACCCCCTCATCCACCTCACTGCTCAGGACAGAGGAGGAGGAGGTGGAGAAGGAGGAGGAGGAGGCTTCAGGAGGTCGGGCGACGGCGCCGATCCCCAGATCCTCGCACCCATTGTTGCCTCTCTGATCCCACAGCAGAAATACTCAGACGACCTTTACGCTGATGACAGCCACCTGTGCTTCGCGGAGCTCTCTCGTATGGTGGACTTTCTGCCCAGCCCTCCGGAGGCGAGCGAGGATGATGAGGATGCAGAGGAAGAGTTCAGGAAGAGGAGCAGAGAGTTGTTGAAAGAACTGGACGAGTCGGTGAGAAGGGCAGGCGAAGGTGGAAGTACAAGCGGGGAGGGGAGTTTTAAAGAGCATGCACTTTCCCCGTCCAAGGCCTCCCCCTCCTCCCACACAGGGTTTGTGTTCAACTTTGACCAGAGTGACGCTCAGTGCTACTACAAACTCTGCTCCAACATCACCCCGGACAGTGCACGCAGCCTCTCCTGTCCCCAGCCCCACAGTGAGAAACAGGGTGGTGAGGCCGCCGAGGGAGAGTCACCAAAGGCAGAAAACCTGGAGCCCATCCCCATCCTTCATCCGCCGCCCGGCTTTGGAGACAGCAGCTCTGACGAAGAATTCTTTGATGCCAGGGATCGCTTCACTTCACCCGAAGATCCAACTTCAGGAGCCCTGCCCAGAGGTGATTTGATTTACATTGTGAGACTGATAGTGTTATTCTTTGTCATTCTGGAGTCCTGTCCTTTGACTACTGCTGACACCTAGTGGTTGAGGTCTTTACTACACAGAAACAGATACCATTGCACAGCATTGCATTACTATTGCTTGGAAGTTTGCACTGCTGACCAGATGTACTTGGGGCTGGAAGTGGTCCACACACTGCACCTTTAAAATCTGAAAACGTAGTTTTTGTATAGAGACCTACCAATAAACACAAAGTCCTTTATTCTGTATGGGTAACAAACTTCCCTCCCTGTGAGTGGTCTAGGTGGAAGGACATTACATCTACAAGTGGTCTAGCAAATTATTATTATTATTATAAATATTTGAACATCCTATATGAAAATCCCATCTAGTTCATAATCCTGGAAAATTACATTACAGTTACTGTCAATTTTGATATAAACCTAAACACAATTTTTTTTTTACTGTCTTGCAGATATAAGTACAGAGATGAAGCTGGATTTCCTTAGCACCCTAAGCCTCAGTGACATCAGAGTCTCTGTAACCGACACAGACAAGGAAGGAAAAGCTGAGGAAGATGGAGGAGGAGAATGCGAGGAGGGAGGAGGCAGAGAGACATTGTTCCAGCTCAGGAAAAGATCCCGTAAACGCCGCTCCTTCATGGAAACAGACTACACCTCTAGAGTTTCATATCCAGATCCAGATCGAGAATCGAGGCTGGACCTGGCCTCCAGCAGGCTTCAAAAGAGTCTTTTGGCAGAAGTCAGTGATGCACAGATGCTGAGTTCAGAACCTGAACCTTCAGAGCAAACGCAGAATCCTAGTCCTACTGTCTCCTCCCTGAGTCACTCCGAAGGGGAGCCGGCTCAGCTTGAGTCAAAGCCCATCCTGTCCAAACCCCACTTACATGGACTTGGCTCTTCTGTTAGTTTTGGATCTCATGAGCAAACCAGAGACCCACAGACCCTCCACAGGGGTAGGAAACAAGAAATGGAGATGGAACCTGATGCAATGGAGTCCAAATCGGTCACAGATCTGGTGAAGACAGCATCTCCCACAATCACTGTTATTCGCTGCCGGGTGGATCCAGATGGCAAGGAGTGTGCTGATCGGAGGGGTGATGGGAAGGAGGAAGGGGAGCAACAGGAGGAGACAGAGGAGGGAGAGAAGGAGGAGATAACAGGCGTGTCAGGAAATGGACCATTCACCACTCACATGTTTCTGCCAGAAACCAGTGAGGTTCAAGATAATGGCAAAGAAGAGAAGAAGGAAGGGTTAAATGCGTGCTCACTTAGTTCAACGAGACCTCTCATAGGTGCTGAACTGCAGCCGGAGGCCAACAGTATACCCACAAGTTGTATAGATGTGAGTAAAAGCAATCGTAATGGCATTTTAGGAGCCCATTTGAACGCCCTAGACCAAAACTCCTGCGTAGAAGAGCATTTGTTTGAAGGTGTATGTGAAAAGTCAAATCCCCCATCGTACTCATCACCACCCCCTCCACCTTCATCCCCTCTGCCCGCAGAAACAATAGTACAAAAATCCCAAAGTGACTGTCAGGTGAAGGGAGAAGGGATCAGCGGAAATATAGTAACCGCTATCGAAATGTCCCCACCAAATTCTGAGGAGATGTCATTATGCCAACAAAATCACATGAATAACGCACAATTACATTTAGAAGTAACCCCCTGTGTTGAGGATGAGGCCATTGGTGATGGCGTTAGTTGTACCAACACTGGTAGTGATGAAATCACTGACAGCACCAACTCAGACAATGTTTTTGAGGATGATGAGGCGAGCAATTCCTTAAATTCGAGCTCAAGTGACAAAAAATATGACTGGACCATAGCTGCAAAGCACCACGTCAATGCTGATTCAGCCACAATGAGTAAAAGTGATTCACAAATCACTGTTAAGTTGGATACCAACACGGAGCCCCAGACAAAAACTCATTCACTTAGTTCGGATTATACTCGAGCTATAAACTCTATCACTGCAAAACTTGGAGCTGCAACCAGTGTTATATCCCCTACTTTTAGTTCAGCTACCAGATGGAAAGCTGAAGAAGAGAGCGTGTCACACTCAAATCAGAAAGTAGACAGGCACAGAAGTGATTCCACCATTGCTAGCGCAGAGGGTAAAGATGATACTGTCTGTCGTAGTTTGGTGAAAGCTAACATAACCGCATCTCACAATCTCTCCAGAAACCCTCCCTCTCCATCTCACTTCCTCTTCCAGACCTGCTCACCAAGCATTTTGGGTCGCTTATCTGCCTCAACACTTAGAGGAAAGATTCAAAAGTTGCCCCTGTATTTATCACGATCACAGGAAACCATCAACCAAGTTGGGTTGGACAATTCACCTCAGAAGACTGTTGAGGAGAACAGTAGGGACAATGTCGAGATCACCATCACAGACGTTGATAATGTCACACAAACAGTGGACTTTGACATGGAAACAACAGCCGAATCGGTAGAATCCGATGATTCGGACACAACGGTCACAGGATCTGAGCTGGATGGGGAGTTTTTTGTAGAGTCAACTTCAGCTAAGAGTTTTCACTCAGTGCCAGAGGTCAAGGAGGAAAGCTCCCTGTTGCCTGTCCAGATTGAGCCCAAATCCCAAAATCAGCCTCTGTATACTGGGCCTATCAAGAACTCACCAGGACCAATAACAGAGCCTCCAGTCTCCATAGCCAACACTCTCCAAAAAGACTCTCCCGGCCTAAAGTTGGACACCCCTGGCCCCATAAAGGATTCACCTTCACCTTCTGTCAACCGGCCCATTGTGGTGACAACACAGAATCTAAACGGGCCAGGGCTCCCATTTCCCGGTCAGTCACAGAAAATAAGTCATAACAGTAGCGACCGGCCTCTGATGGGTCTCTGCAGACCCATGGACCAGAGTTCAGAGTCACAAGAAACGCTCTCCTCGGGCTGTAAGGTCTTTACCATCTGTGAGGATCCATCCCCATCAACGACCCCAACCGGGGGCGGGACCTCGGTAGCCATGAAGCCGGAGTTTGGTTGCAGCTCAGTACTGTGTGAGTCGGTTGTGGAAGGGGTGCAGATCCCTCTTGATGCGTGCGGTTGCCCAGCAGTTTATACCAACTGCTTCAGCAGCGGCGACAGCTTTGATGAGGAGCTAACTGTCTACGAGTTCTCCTGCCGCACACAGAGCAGCGGCGTGACTCCCGGAGCAGGTCTCCCTCTCATGACCTCTCCTCCAATTCCATCCTTTCTCTCTACCTCCTCCACCCACCCTCCCTCATTCCCACGCTCCATGCTCTTCTCCTCCTCCACATCCGAGCTCAGTCCTCTCCTCTCACCTCTGTCCGACACCTCGGACCGTTTCACGCCCCAAACACAGAAGGACACCATCAGTCGACTGGGTCAGCAGCGCTACCCAGAACCCCCTGCAGGGTTCCAGGTGCTCCGCGTAGACGTCGATGAACTCCTTTCCGTTTTGGAAAGCAGTGGCACAGACCGGCCGAGCCACGGAGGTCGTCATCCAAGGGACACCTGCCCAACACACTTTACTGAAAACAAACGGGTTCTTCAAACGGAGGCACGGCGGCTGATGTCAGGCTGTCAAAAGGTGGTGGGGACTGGACAGAGCCCGGAAGAGATGCTTCGCTCTCTGGCTGAGAGTTTCCAGACCTTGGTGGAGCTGGCAGGTATTTGCCTCTGGTTCTCCGGTTGTGACAGGTGTGACCGGAGGAACGTGGAGGCAGTGGCAGGTCTGGTAGATGTTGCCCGCTCATTCAGGGACTTCTGTCTGGCAGCAGAGCGAGCCAGCAGCAAACGCAGTTGCCAAGACCTGAGCACCAAGCTGTTAGCCAAGCAGTGCACCGCGCTCACCGCCTCCGTCTTCTGCCTCACTCAGCTGTTCCGCACCCTCACTGCTCTATGAGCGGACCGAAACCTCTCTGAAAAGTCCTCCGAGCAACCTGTGGCGTGTAACCATTGAGGTGACCATTGAGCCCAGCTGCAGCAGATGTGGGCGGAGTGAAAGCCGGGACAGTCATGTTTAGGGTGGAGGGTGGAGTATCGCATGAGGTGATGTCGCCTCGGAAACACACTGGTGTCACTCAATGACAAACGATCACATCAAACTCAACATAATAGAGCCAGTTTGAGATTGTTGAGGTGCATGTGGTTACCGACTGTATGCTGTGCACTTACCGGAGCCCACAAACCATACAGAGAGCCATCGACCAGACTTTACAATGGCACAAGCCGTAAAAGCAGAACCTGCTTGCATTCCAGTATTGAGGAACTGCTGTACTTGAATGTATTCTATGTTATCTATTATGTTTATTTATTGATTCATTCTTTTATTTAAGTAATGAGTTACATCAGTGAGCTAGTGAGGAATGTAAAGACAGGGAAGGAAGATATTTGGAAATGTTTACAGGCAAAGCTTTAGGCAGGAGTAGCGGTGTGTGAGAGTAGTGGGCCTTTTACACACATGCATAAGCACACAACCTCAAATACACAGAGTGAATCAGTATTTGATTCTGTTAATACACAGGCCTTTTGCTTGACTGACTGTCCATGTGAAGAAAAGAAACACTGCAGTTCACTGAGGCTTATATATCTTTACATTTACAGGCTGTCAGTGAGGACTTTTTTGAATGTTACTGTTTACAAAACCAAAAACTAGAATGAGAAATGATTTCATCAAATTAGAGAAATCAAGCCTGAAGCTGTGTTTGCCATTTTATAAAACTTGTAGCAGAATGCTGATGTATGCGTATCATGTGACTTTATGAAACAACTTGAATGAGGTACAGTCCTTTGCACATTCAATTTGTTGTCATTTCGCACAGACATTTCGTATGTTTTGTTTCAGTGTAAAACATTTGCTTGTTTTGTCTCTCATTTATTTATTTACACTCTCTCTTCACCTCCAGTTAACTCACTGGTCCCTCTGGTGCATGGTGATGTGGCTGTCAACCACCATCTTTTCCTTTCCACATTTAGTCATTTTGCATATGAAGTACCAATGTGTCCATTGACAAAAGGAAGATTTCTTCTACAGGAGACTTGGGGATGCTGACAAGTAGTTATTCATGGTATGTGGTATCGCTGTGAGACAATGTTAGGAACCTTAATATTTGAGAAAACAGCAAGCTTGTCAAAATCATAAAAACCTGCACACCTCTCTGTGAGCTTCTGGGACAGTCAGGAAGGAGATAGTTCGAAACGTCCCTTACACTAAGTGCATTATTACTACAGATCTCCATACGACCAGAAATGGTGGTAAAGTAGTGGCTAGATGAGAGTTGTTTCTGAGTTCAGGATTACAGATCCAGGTGAGCTTCAAATCGATGCGTTCAGTGGGAGAGTCTCGGAGAGCATCTGACGAATCTTTGGTTGACAGCCTATCACATTTGTCACAAAATATCATGTACAACACAAAGAAAACTTTTTACTGTGGATAAGCTGCTGTACTGCAGCATTTTCACTTGGAATGTTTCTTAAGATTAAAAGGACTGATACACACTGGACCTGCATGTTCACTGGAGAAATTAAAGTTACCAGACGTCATTTCACCTCTGCAGTACTGGGAACACAATTTATTGCAAATAGTGTTTCAATATATATATATTTATAATGGCAACTGAAACACTTAATTTGTTAACTGCTCTTGTTTTGTTCCCTGTGGTTGCAAAAGAATATAATTTTCTGTTATTTTTTACCCTGGGTTCCATGAGAAAATCGCCCCAGACAAATGATGATAAACTAACTCATCATCTGTGCTCACAAGGCATGCTGTTATCAGCCGTAAACTGCATTGTGGTTTCATCAGGGATTATGTCTGTGTTTGACTGAATGATGGCATCTGCTCTTGCTTTGTAATGCTTAATCCCCACCATTAAAAACAAGGTCAAGATTTGCTTCTTACGAGTGCCTTCTTCCGGTCTTAACAGGTTATTTACAACCATTCAATGAGTCTCACAACACAGACAGAAAGTTTTTCTCCTGACAGAACTGGAGAGCAACATGTAGATGAGGTAGAGAATCACACTGTGCTGGTTTGATGAACTACCAATAGAATTGTGTTTTATCATCCATCAAAGTTAGACAAAAATGCTGAATCTTACTCGACTTTAGGTACTTTAACTCTAGATTACTCTCAAAGTACACAGTCAAGTTACATGACTACTTTTGGTATTAGAGACAGGCTACATTGGATTCCGTAACTAAGTGTAGATTGTATTATCGTTTTTATATTGTTGAGATGAAGGAATTTTGACTCTTACTTACTGAGAAAATACACAGTTCCTTATTGTAATACTGGATGTATATTGTCGGCGTTATACATGTCAGAGCCGATTCCAGCAACAATTTGACATGACTTCATTTTGAAAAGGTGCTTTTATTTTGAAATCGGCTTTTTCACGCTCTTACCTTACAAGTACTGCTAAACCACGTGCAGTCGAACAGGGCACTATGGTTAAATGTTTTATTATTTTACCCTGCGTTCCTGAAATTCTTAAAAAATATATACATATTAACACACACAAACACACACACACACACACTTTGGATCGCGCTCTCACGCACACACAAGAAGAGACGTAGTAGACGTAAACGCAGAGAGGAGGAGCATCGCCCGACTCGCTCAGAGAAAGTGAAAGTGGCTCGACCGATGTCGCAGCAGCAGGAGGAAAACAGACGCCGAGGCCGAGTGAGTATTCTTTCAACATAATAACAAGTTTACTGTCGGGGTAATGCAAAGTGAACGCAGCCTAGTAAACGAGAAAAGATTTCAACTAAGCAGTTCTCGAGATGTTCAATATCCTGTGCTGTTTGTTTGTGCGTGTGTGTGCGCGCGCCCGCCTGCGCGCGCGCTCAGATAGGGTTAAATGGAAAAGTTAAGCTTAGAAAGCGTTGACTTTGGATGAAGCCACAAATATGAAGATATTTGTGTATTTCGTTATATGTATGCTGTGGATGGGTGGTTGTGGGTGCGTTTGTGTGTCTGTGTGAGGCCTAGAGAGGTAGTGGCACTTCCTTATTGCTTCTTAAGCCACCTGGTTGTGTATTAACTTTGCTCACTAAACTTGATGATGTGTGTGTGTGTGTGTGTGTGTATTTGTGTGTTTGTGTGTGTGCGCGCGCATCCTGACCTTACACAGTCAGTGATCCCGTGTCACTTCTTGGCCCGACTGGAGAGCTGAAGATGAGTGAGGAAGAGGAGGGAGGGCAGCCTGCTGCTCCCAGCTGTATTTCTATGAGGAGTGATCGATCGATGGCTATGCCACCACACTTCAGTAAAGAACCCAGACCTTCAGATGTTCAGTAAGAGAGCCATTCACTCACTGGGTGTCAACTGTGTAAATGTTGACACTTCTGTCTGCGCAACGGGTTACTTATTAACAATGACCAATCAGTGTCAAAGGATTGAATTGGATTAGATAATTGGAAGAAAACACTGGTAATACCGAGCACTTTTCTACTCAGAGTTGGACTTATTTTATATTATATTATATTATATTTGTTCAGAGCTTCTTTTTGTGAACACCATGCTGCACAGCCTGAGTGCAGCACCCTCACTGGCAGTGAAAGAACTACATCTTGTGTGATTACACCATGAGAACTACCAGAACGACTAACAGAACGACTGTCAGGAATGTGCCAGTGGTGCGATCTCTATCTCAGTGTCAGAGAGTCTTGTTTGTGTATGTGTGCGATGACTCTGGGACAGCCAGTGATTGTGTCACCCCTCAGACCAATTGCAGAGCAGAAGAGGAGTGAGAATGCAGATGAAGAGGCGGACAGCTCCTCTGTACCCAGCTGTGTGTCTATGATGAGTAACCGGTCTATGGCTATTCCTCCACACTTCAGTAATGAACCTGGACCCTCAGACTCACAGTAAGAAAGCTGCTCACTCACTCACTGGGTATTTACCAGAAATGTATTGCAGTCAGTTGTTTATTTGGCCTTTATTTAACCAGGTTACTCCCACTTAGATCAAAGATCACCAGGCAGACAGCAGCAACACAGTAACAGCAGAGGAGACATTCACACACACACACAAGTTGAAACTTGTGAAGTTGAAGAGTAGATTGTAGATTGTTCCAAAAAAGTTTACTTCCCCAATAGAATTTATTGCTCAAGGAGAAATAAATTGCCAAGTCTTTAGAAAAAAGGCGGTGACATCCTTGTTTTAATTTTGAAAAAATACAGTGGGAAAAACATGGAAGATTATGCAGAATTGCTATATAAATGCACTCCACTGATTAAGAACATAATCACTTTAAGTGCTACTTTCACATTAAAATAGAAAACAGTGAGTAAATAAACAGATATCGTAATGGCTCTTTGATCACCTGAAGTCATTTCACAACATACTCATTATTGCTCACACATTTTTCTAGCTGTGTGCCAATGAAGAGTGTTTAGAGAAGGGCTGTGAAACCGATGTGCTCAGTCTTTAAGTTTTTCTAACCAAATCATCTCACTAACATTAATTTTAGACACCAGGGAGCAAAGTCAAAGAATCACGTTGGAGATTTGCAATAGTTCGACATGTGGAAGGATGCGTATCGAATGCAAAAGGAATTTATTTACACATATTTGTCTTTAACACAGTGTGAGCATCTTCATGTTCTTGTTGAGCTTGTTTTAAAAGTTTTCAGTGCATGAAAGAAGGTAAAGAAAACAACTCCATTTTCAAACAATTGAATGTCATTATAGACAGAGAGAGAGGAAGAGGTCTGTAAAGGAGCTGCCATATGAAGAAAGATCCAGAAAATTTGTAGTACACGGTAAGACTCCTTCTATCTGTTGATCACACATGATTGAAATCAGGGACATTTGCACCATTGTGCAGCAAATTCAGTTTTAGCATTTTTTTCATTCATTCCTACTTTGAGCATTCCTGCTCTGTGGAGGTGACACAGATGTGCGTGTTTGTTTTTCTAAGTAACAAAATAACATAATTTTTTCATAAAATGGTGGAGCCCACTGTACAATACAAAAGAATAGTTTTGATAATACCCACAAATGTCTATTTTACAACTTTTACTTCAGCAAAGGAGTATGCAATTACTCTAATTCTCTTGTATGTATCTATATCCAGCAGCACATGTTTGCTCGAATATGGTAGGAGGGTTGTCCATGATGTGTCTATGTGCTTTCATCGGCATTGCCTTCCTTGTGACAAAGACCCACTCACTCTGAAGCATCCGAGTGCTGCTGGGATAAGCCAATCAGAGGCGGAGGAATGGAAAAAAGGCAACACAAACTACAAAAAACGACCCAAAAAGTAGTTGAAAAAACTTGACGCAGCACAAAATATGGATGCAGTTTAACTACCATCAACTTACAGCAAATTACAGTTAAGCTATGTAGTTGTATGTAGACTCTGCCGAGCTCTGTACTGTTCCGCACTACCGCAGGGGGCGCTACAAGTCTGTACCCCCAGAGGAGACGAAGAAGAACATAATCTTAAAATAGGCTGACCGTCATATAATGAACTATATATGTACAGTATGGTGACCAGATTTTGATTTTGCTTATTTGGGGTGGGGTGCTGCTGGATCAAAAACAATGTCTCCTCTGCACTCTCTCTCTCCCAGCGTGTGTGCGAGTCACAGGGCCACACACAGGACAGTCTGTGCAAAGCGCCAATCGATTGAAAAGTGAATATTTCAATGAGTTTAAGCTCTGTAAAAACAGGTCAACTCCAGGCAAAAGTGGACTGATTTCGGTCTTTTTTGACATAGCAATGAGGAGTATGCATGAAGCAGTGTCCATATTGGTTGATCTCAACTACGGCTTCTTCTTCATGGCTAATAGTCCTGTGTCAGATACACCAATACAGGAATTCAGTAGAGATGCCAAACTTCACCATCCCATTTCATGCTTGCACGATAATAGTTTGTGTTTCAAATCTCATACCAGCATCTCTTAGCAAACATAGGAAAGATTATCATGCATGTTTCATGCATGTCACCTCCCAGGTTCCCAGTCTCCTTAAGTTTAATGTCTCGGGTTGTTTTCTCTGTCAGCAGATGCTGGTCTTCAGGGGGTTTTAGCTGAACATAAGATGAATCTGAAGAGGGGATATGAACACGTGACTGAAGGAGAGGAAGGAACAGGAAGTGGAACCCTCCTCAACAGCATCTACACTGAGCTCTACATCACAGAGGGTCAGAGTGAAGAGGTCAATAGCAAACACGAGGTGAATCAGCTGGAGGCACAGTTCAAGGAGGAGTCCTTCCATGATGTCCCAATTAAATCCCATGATATCTATAAAGCTATACACAACCAAGACAGTGATATCCGCCTTGTCCTGACAAGCGGCGTAGCCGGCGTTGGAAAAACGTTCTTGGTGCAGAAGTTCACTCTGGACTGGGCCGACGGTTCGGAGAACCAAGATATCAGTGGAGTGATTGTGTTTTCATTCAGGGAGCTGAACCTGATCAAAGATCAGCAACACAGTCTCCTCACGCTGCTCCATTTTTTCCACTCAGCTTTACAGAAGGTGACAGCAGAGATGCTCACCTTCTGTAAACTGCTGTTCATTTTTGACGGCCTGGACGAAAGCAGACTTTCTCTGGATTTCAACAATGATGAGGTTGTATCTGATGTCATGAAAAAGTCCTCAGTCAGCGTCCTGCTGACAAACCTCATCCAGGGGAACCTGCTTCCCTCTGCTCTGGTCTGGATCACCTCCAGACCTGCTGCAGCCAATCAGATCCCTCCTGGATGTGTGGACAGGTACACAGAAGTACGAGGCTTCACTGACGCCCAGAAGGAGGAGTACTTCAGGAAGAGGTTCAGTGATGAAGGTCTGTCCAGCAGCATCATCTCACACATCAAGGCCTCCAGGAGTCTCCACATCATGTGTCAGATCCCAGTCTTCTGCTGGATCACTGCCACAGTTCTGGAGCACATGTTCACAACAGAGCATAAAGGAGAGCTGCCCCAGACCTTGACTGACATGTACTCGCACTTTCTACTGGTTCAGACAAAGAGGAAGAAGCACAAGTACAGTGAAGGACATGAGGCGAGTCCACAGAAGCTGATGCCAGCTGATAAGAAGGTTCTTCTGAGGCTGGGAAAGCTGGCATTTGAAAGTCTTGACAAAGGAAACATCATGTTCTACCAAGAGGACCTGGAGCAGTGTGGTCTTAGTGTGAGAGAGGCTTTGGTCTACTCAGGAGTTTGTACAGAGATCTTCAAAAGAGAATGCGTTATCTTCCAGAAAAACATCTACTGCTTTGTTCATCTCAGCATTCAGGAGTTTCTGGCTGCAGTCTACATGTCTCACTGCTACAACAACAATGAAGTAGAACAACAGAGGGTTTTTTCGATCCCAAATTTTTTGAATTTCTTCACAAAGACAGATGGCCTGGATGTCTTTCTGAAGAGGAGCATGGAGAAATCTCTTAAAAGTGAAAATGGACACCTGGACCTATTTGTCCGCTTCCTTCATGGCCTGTCTCTGGAGTCCAACCAAAGACTCTTAGATGGCCTTGTGGGTCAGACAAAGAACAGTACAGAAGTTATCCAGAGAGTCACCAACAACCTGAGGGAGATCAACAGGCCTGGTATCTCTCCTGACAGAAGCATTAACATCTTCCACTGTCTCATGGAGATGAAGGAGCACTCAGTGTATGAGGAGATCCAAGAGTTCCTTAAGTCAAAGAACGAATCAAAGGAGAAACTCTCCATGATCCACTGCTCAGCTCTGGCCTACATGCTGCAGATGTCACAGAAAGTTCTGGATGAACTGGACCTGAACACATACAATACAACGGACCAAGGACGACTGAGGCTGATCCCAGCTGTGAGGAACTGCAGAAAGGCTCAGTAAGTCCAGATGTGACTGTGAACACTTTGGTTGCATTCACACATTATACAGAGCTGTGTCGTGATAGTCCAGACATTCGGACTGTTGTGAATGCCAGTCCAGACTCTAGATTGGACTATTTTGGCGATATTTTGACTTGGCCCGCCAAAAAATGTCAGTCTCTGTCCAGACAAGGAGTCAGGGTGGGAGCTATTGGTTAAAGATAAGTAGATGCAAAGCACATAGAGAAGCCTCCTCAAGCATGAAGATTATGTCACAAGCTGTTATGATTTTACCATTAATTTGGCATCAGGTTCCAACAAAGACAAAGACTCTGTAGTACAAATCCAACAGTCTTAAGTGTCACATTTCTGTTTGACTTCTTTGTCATTACAGACTTTCATACTGTAGCCTCTCACAGATTCACTGTGAAATTTTGGCCTCTGCTCTGAGATCCAGTCCTTCCCATCTGATCGAGCTGGACCTAAGCAGCAACGAGTTCCAGGTTTCAGGAATTAAGCTGCTTTCTGCTGGATTGGAGAGTCATCACTGCAAACTGAAAACTCTGAGGTCAGTTCATGTTCTTTGCTCTTGTGTATATCTAGAAAATGTAAAACCAGGGTCTCCCCTGCCTACGTGCAGAACATGCACAGTGCGTAGGGCCCCTCGATCCAATTGAGGCACCATTTTGGGATGGATGGGGAGGATCTGAATCTGACACCGCATGAGCTGTCGCTGATATGATTGACAGCATCACTGGTCACTTAACCGATCGCTGGTCAGATGCTTTCGGGCAGCGGGGGTGCTTGACCAAATCGCAGTTTTTGGCAGGGGGGCCCTTCTTCATTAAGAGATCATTGGTTGCACCAAAGCCTCTGAACCCTCAAGCTTTGTTCCTCGTACAATAATAGCACAATAATAGCTTGGAACAGGATATTAAATCCTGGGCGAAGCATTTTATCTAATGCGATTCATCCTTGATCCAGGTTGAATTGCTGCTGGTTGTCAGCGAGCAGCTGTGCCTCTCTGGTCTCAGCCCTGAAGTCCAACCCCTCCCATCTGAGAGAGCTGGATCTGAGTGACAACAAGCTGCGGGATTCAGGAGTGAAGCTGCTGCAAGGTTTTCTGGAGAGTCCACAGTGCAGACTGAAGATTCTGAGGTCAGACACTGTGATCACTGGGAAACCTGCAGACTAGGCTGATAAATAACTTTTTCATTAACATGGCATCATTTTATTCTCTGTTCAGGTTGAGTCACTGTTGGCTGTCAGGGATCAGCTGTTCCTCTATGGCCTCTGCTCTGATTACCAATCCTGCCCATTTGAAAAAGCTGGATCTGAGTTCCAACAGGCTGCAGGACTCAGGAGTGAAGGAGCTGTGTCATTTTCTGCAGAGTCCGCACTGTAAACTTACAAGTCTGAGGTCAGTCCATGGACTTTCTTTACTATTGTAGATCTGACTTTCTCGTAAACAATCGACCTTTAGCCAGTTAACTTAAAGCTATTCACATTATGTTGCCATGGGTGAGGTTGGTGTGCAGGCAGCAGCATGTTAATAATCAGCTAACATTTGGATAGTGTCTGTAGGTGGCTAAAATTAAAACTGATCATCAGTAACACTAACAAAGTACTTAAGAGAAAAGCTCACTAAGACACTAGAGTCATATTTTTAAAAACTTTGATTTAATAATACATTTTTTAAATACATTAATATTCATCCATGCTCAATTTCAGGTTGTGGAACTGCAGGTTGTCAGACATTGGCTGTGAGAATCTGGTCTCAGCCCTGAAGACCAATCCCTGCCATCTGACAGATTTGGATCTGGGTAAAAACAACCTGACAGATCCGGCATTGAAGCTGCTGGAGGATTTTCAGAAGAGTCCACAATCTAAACTGAGGACTGTGAGGTCAGACACCATGTTTTGCAACTGTGAAAAAATTGCCGTCTTTCGCTCTCTATCTCTCTCACTCAGCTGGTTTAGACAGATGACTGCCGACTTTAAAATGTATTTCCTCATTGTTTCTGCCTGTTGAAGATGCTTTTTCCCCTGGAGCCTGTTGCCGAGGTTGTTTGTTTCTGTTTGAGTTTGATTTGTTTTATGCAGAGCAAAGCACCTCAGGACAACATTTGGTATGGTAAAGCACCTGAAATGATGTTGAACTGAGTTGAATGGAAGTGAAAACTGTAGAGAAATGTAACTGCTGGTTTTTTCTTCATACTGGAGACCTTAATCGAGGGGTGAATCCAGTCCACACTGGTTTCAGCAGGCCACCACAGTAACACAGTTAGTATAAACATAGAGATCCAGCTTTTCCTATCGATGTGCAGTGGTGAGCTTCAGGATTAGACACAAAACAGAGAGAGCAGTCACCTCATGAGAGCAGCCAGAAACTTGTGACTGCGCGTTTTAGTCGCTATGAAGACGATTGTTGTTGTGTTGACATCTACTGGAAGTACTCATTATGAATGCAACAGATACATTAGAAATTATGCTGACCTTTAAACCAGAACCTCTGTTGTCCAGTACCCAGAGTTTGTTTTGTCTCTAGTTCTCTCTAGTCTCTTGTTGTCTCTAGTTCTCATAGATTTCAAAGTAGATTTAACTGCACACGACTGGATTTGAATGGGTGAATGTGACTTGTGTCTACAAAGCACTTTGAGAGGTCATGAAGACTAGAAAAGGACTATATCAGAATCAGTCAATTTACCATTTAGATGTAGCAGCTTTGAGCTCTAAAAGTCCGGAAAGAGCTTAGAAAGTCCATTAAAGTGAGCAGTAAGGCCTTATCCTCATTGTGTACCTTTGTGAATCTATGAAGTAAACAGACTCATTTTCCAGAGCTTGAGCAGACATGCAAGCTCAGTGGTCATTAAGTTCCCAGTCTGAGCAGGACTGAGCTCTATGCTGCCCTTATACTGCATAGACGACTGTAAGGTGATGTTGGGTGTTTCTGTGAACACTAATATATGAGTTGTGTTGTTTGTATTTTCTCATCAGAATGAGGCAAGTCTCAGAATCAGTGTCATGATGCCCCCGTGACCCCTGAAGAAACAGCAGCAGCAGCAGCTCGAGGGTGGACAGGGCCCGATTGGGCTTACAGGGATGTAGAAGAAAAGAAAGCTACATACAGCAGAGATTGACAGCAAAACTACAACAGATCGAGCATCTCCAGCGTGTCTGGATTGTTTTTCTGCTGCTCTGTGCTTCTACCCACACACAGCATACACACACACAGACCACCACATTGCTGTAATTTAATCATCCTCACATCCTCCTCCTTAGACACTGGCTACCGATTCTTTATCACAGGCACGTACATGTAAATGTTTTTCTGATTTATGAAAATGTATGTCACCCTGCTTCAGTGTAACATTTAGCACATTTATGTAAGTATTTCAAAGGGATCATCTGAAGACTAAAAAATATTTTTATGAATGCAATGTTCTGCAATTTTTTTTGTTTGTTTTTTAAGGGGGCGAGGGTGAAGTGTGTTTGAAGATCATGTATTAGTATATTAATCAAATAAAGAGAACAGTACTGGTCACTGGCTGCATTCATTCCTGTGTTTTGTTGGATATAGTTAGTTATAGAATAATTGCTTTGCAGCTGTGAGTACCGCATAGACACGCACAAACTTCTCATACTTGCTGAGACAGGGAGTTTAGCACACAATGTACTAACTGCAAGGACACGGGAACATCACGAGCCAAGAATGTCTACTAAAGATGAGCAGAAGCACCTGAATGTCAGTATTACAATCTATCGTGTACAACCCACAGGGCGTGATTAAAAGAGTATATGACAAGCTGCAGTCAGATCTCGAGTCAGACTGCATCCTCGGCTCACACTGAGTGTTGTATGTCTCCATTTGCAAATGCTTTAAGGTAATGGTATATTAAAATCTCTTATGCTTTTTATCTGAGCCTCTGTGTGTTTCCTTCCCACATCAACGGACCCGGGGAGACAAGTACGGAGAGTACGAGGTTTTGTCTCAACAATTTGGGGGCTCGTCCGGGATGTGGTGAGGGAGCAAGCGGAGCTTTTGGCGGACGATAGATTCCTTCACGAAACAGGACGAGGACACACGCAACATCATAAGGTGAGCAGAACCTGCTTTGTCAAACTCTGCACATTGGAAAAGCTAAAATTGTGTCCTCTTCTGCTGGAGTGAAGTGAATTCTCTAAAATTGTAAAGGCAAAAGAGATCTGACAAAAGAGAGGTAAAAAGCGGACTGTTCTTGGTCGTGGCGGACCCCACTAGGGTCTGACGAGGCCCTAGTTTTAGCTGGGTGGTTGGAGACAAGGGGAACTGAGGACCCCCGAACCTGGGTTTGAATCCCTGGGGAGTGGATCCCCTAAAATTTGGATACTCTACGGAGTTGTTGGGTGTGAGTCCCTGGGGTTGTAGTCCCCTAAAAGTAGAATACTCGGAAGAGTGTGTGTGGGGGAAGGGCCCGTGGAGGAATAGCCTCTACAAAAAAGTCCGCAGGTTCAGGGAACCTAGAGAAAAGTCTCAGGGAGCCAGGCTCTGGGAGCCAAAGGATATGAAAAGTGACGTCACAGTGTATTAATTATGTTGTTGCATGAAGTTTTGTGTGTTACAGGCGCCTAATAGTAGTAGTACTAACACAAGGGAGGCAAAGAGTTAGGGGAAGAAAGGAGAGGCGGAGAGTGCAGCGGCGACTTGTTTGCAGCGGGTGGCGGAAACCTCACAGTGATAACACAAACCGTCCGCTGTGATCAACGGCAGCTGCTAGGAAAGAATAATATAACAAAAGGCAGGAAGAGTGAACAGCGAGCCGCAGTGGATGCACAGGCAAGAACTCTCCACTCGTAAGAGTTGAAGTGAGAGCTACCACTCCGGTAAAATTAAAACGCTGTCCTGCTAAAAACCCACTTTAGAATACCCTAGGTATCAACAAACAGTGGGACTAAATTTAAAATACTCTGAGACGCATAAACAGCGCCAGAAAAATCAGAAGTAGGCTGAAACAGACGGTGGAAACCTCACGGTGATAACTCAAGCCGCCTGTGTAAGCAAACAAAATGGAGGGAGAATTCGATAGAGAAGAGGAAGATAATGGCAGGGACGTCAATTGGAAACCCCTGCGAGAGCAGGTGGAAAACATGGTCAAAGTGATGGAACAGGTGAGCAATGAGATGGAAAAAGATAAACGAGCCACAGGAATACAGACCAAAGTAAAAGAAATGGTCGACTAAAAAGGGAGAAAGATGGAGACCAGAGAATCATTAGGCAAATTACTATGGGCAAAGGTGAAAGACTGTAAAGAAAAAACAGTACAGCTAACCGAGGAAGGGAAAAAGGCTCAAGGATCGAGGAAAGGATCAAGAAGAAAGCTGAGAAACAGGAGAAGGACCGACGGGATTGGACTGAGTTGGCAATACTCTGGCAGAGCATGTCACATCTACACAAGGAGAAAAGGAGCAAAGAGAAGGGAGGAGGATGTGTGGTAAATGCACCTGACACACTCAACACGTGCCCACCTCCAGATGCACCAACAGCGCCCTCACACTCTGGAATGTACCCAACACTGCATGTATCAGAAGGAACCTTGAAGATAGGAGAAACAGATGACATAGAGGCAAGTGAGGGCGAAAGAGACAGATACTTTAGAGAAAGGAGTGGTCTCACGGAAAAAATCTCCTTACCACATGCTTCTGTTATGCCCAAGATGAGATGGGACCCCAAACAAAATCCCAGGGAATATTTAAACCACAGCAAGGACCTCTGGGCTAAACAGACAGGATGCCACCCCGGTAAACCAGGGTGGCAAAGAGAATGGTTCAGGCAGGCAGTTCTGGACGGAGTGCCAGAGGGAGTGAGAATGTTGATGACAAACAACCCGGATATGTTAGGCTGTGACTCACACAGATGGGAGAAACATCTGGTGCACCATCTGACCGCAGCGCAAGACAATTCCCAGAAGGAACAAAAGGAGTTAGAAGATTTACAAGGCCAGCTGCTGAAACTGCAGCTGAATGAAGCTAGGCAGAAAGTAAATGATAAGAAACAAAAAACAAAACCAGAGGCCGCCAAGGTCATAATGGCCGCCGAGCCACCGAACCTCTATCCTACTCCTCCATGGATTCCCCAACCGCCACCACAGTGGCAACAGCGGGGAGGGAGAGGTTTTCGGAGAGGACAGGGAGGGGGCAGGGGATGGGGTTCCAGAGGCGGCATAGGCAGGGGAGGCCAAGGGAGACCCCGGGGCTGTTTCCTATGCAGTGACCCCGGCCATTGGGTTAAGGACTGCCCACAGCTTCCGCAGCACCAGAGAGGGAGGGGGAGAGGCACTGGATCCGTCAACCAGGGGCCGCCGAGAGGATCACAATTCCCAGCATGGGGATATGGGGAATCCTACGACCAGCAGGAATGACACGCCCCACAGAGACGCTCAGGCAGCACAGTCACGGCAGAACCGGTGCTGTCACTAGGAGTTGAAAACCAACCAGTGCCATTCCTCGAGGACACGGGAGCCACCGTGTCCACCATGAAGGACGTACCAAAAGACTCATTATCGTCTGACACCATCACCCTGATGGGCTTCTCTGGGGAAAAGACCACACTGCCATTCACGATACCATTGAACACCCAGATAGGGTGTCAGACTGTGTTACACCCATATGTCTACTCCCCTACAGCCCCAGCCAACTTGATGGGGAGAGATCTGCTGATTAAGCTGGGGGCAACGATCCTCTGTTCCTCAGATGGGCTAGAAGTGCGTCTGCCGGACGGCACCCAACTTCCCTGCACGGGGAAGGAACAAGCAAGCCAATACCTGATACAGCCCGTCCAGGAGCAATCTGCTGACATCAATTGGGGTCTGTTGCAGCCGGAAACCCCGGCTCGCGGGGGTGTCCTGTCGGCCTACCTCCAGTGGAAGCCCTGGATATCCCAGCTGCACCCTTTGGTCTCGCCTCCCGATCCTCCCCATGTCACCCTATTTTATGATCGGGTTCAGACTGATTGGTATCAAGAACAATTTCAGGAAGCGGTGGAAGGGAAAATCTGGCAAATTAGAACCCAAAGCATTTACATTGCCCCAGAAGGCGTTGCTGCCGGGGTAGAATTAACTGAAGACCAGGCGCTCTGGTATAGAATGGCAGATGAAGCTGCACCACATGTGTCACTCGCCTTACACCCGGAACATCAGGCTAAGGAATTGGGCAGCATGGTGAAAAGAGCCGAGGCCCAAACTGATTGGCAGGTGTCATCCATTCCCTCAGTGTGCTACTCCCCATCGGCTCAAACATACAGAATCTCGGTCACAGCCGCAGATACTGCAGTTCTGGAACACAACCAGATTTCCAGACATCATGGCCGCGAGCGGACAGATCACCCAGACGCCGCGGCCCTCATTGATTGTCTGCCACAGCATCTTTGGGCCCAGGGTCCGACGGATGTGGGCTTAGTGGACTGCAAACCGGTCACATTTGCGCTACAATCAGGTGAACCAATCTGGATACGCCAGTATCCACACAAACCTCGAGCTGAGGAAGGAATCAGAGACACCATAAAGGGGCTACTACAAAAGGGGGTGTTAGAACCCTCAGTAGCGAATTGGAAAACACCTATTCTCCCAGTAGAAAAGAAAGGTACAGGGAAATACAGGATGCGCTGAAGTCAGCCACAGTACCAGTTCCTAATCCATACGTGGCACTCACCAATCTGGCCCCGTACCACGAATGGTTCACGTGCATAGATCTGGCTAATGCGTTCTTCTGTCTTCCTTTGGCAGAGGGCTGTCGTGACATATTCTCTTTTACGTATCAGGGTCAGCAGTTGCGGTACACCAGATTACCACAAGGGTTCGCTCTATCGCCAGGCATTTTCAATCAGGTTTTAAAGGAAGTACTATCATCATGCGTCCTCCCAGAGGAAGTCACCATGGTCCAATATGTGGATGACTTACTGATAGCTGCATCAACAGCTCACGCATGCCTGCATGCGACAAAGGCAGTGTTACAACATCTAGCAGATACAGGGTTCAAAGTCAGCAAGGCTAAGTTACAGATGGCACGGAAACAAGTCTCGTTTCTAGGCCGACAAATTTCACAGAAAGGATCAGGACTCTCTCCTCAACACAAAACTACCATCCTACATCACGCCAAACCACAGACAGTGAAAGAAATGTTATCGTTCCTAGGACTGACTGGGTACAACAAGAACTACATCCTCGATTACACAGGTCTCACGAAACCATTAAGGAACATGGTAAAACAACTCGGCATGCGTAATCTAACAGCCACCCTGACCTGGACTCAGGAGGCAGAGGACAGTTTCATTAAACTGAAACAGGAACTGTCAGCAACTGCAGAATTGGCCATACCAGATTACACCACACCTTTCTATTTAGATGTCTCTGAAACAGAACTATGCACCAATGGCGTTCTGTTCCAGAGAAAAGGGGGAGAGAGAACAGTACTAATGTACATCAGTGTAATGCTGGACAATATGGAAAAAAGACATCCTGACTGCACACAACACGTAGCAGGGTTAGCAAAACTGATTCAGAAAACAGCACACATTGTGATGGAACATCCCCTGCACATACTGACCACACACAGCGTAGTGGCATATGTCAACTCACAAACGTTCACTCTGACAGCACTGAGACAGAGACGATTGAGCAAAATCCTAGAGGCACCAAATTTGATGTTCACACATGAAGGAATCAACATGGCAGATCAGATAGGGACAGGGGAACCACACGAGTGTGTAGAAAAAGTCCTGAGGGAAGAAAAGGTCATTTCCAGGCCCACACTCCCGTTTACCGGGAGGAACACTACCGCCCCAGGAACTAACCCACAAAATGTATTTCCATACATTACAGACTCTCGTTGCAGAATTTGCTGAACAGGTTGGAACCAACGGAGGAGGAGAAGAGGGCGTGACGCCACAGGCAGAGTGGGTACTTCTGAAAGTCATCAAACGGAAATGGTCAGAGCCCAGGTGGACAGGACCATATGAGGTGACGGAGAGAACATCCCACGCGGTCAGGCTGAAAGGGAAAGGCACCACTGGAGCCAGTGCGCAGCAGCGGAGGCTCCAACGAGGTCGTTACGGGACACACACAGGGACCTGTGTGAAGTTTCACGAGCACCGGCTGGTGCTGAAGAAAAGCCCACCAACCAACAGAGGGCAGAATAATCCCTCGGTGGCAAAAGGGGGTGAGGTGGTCTACCCAAACCCCGACGGGAGGTAGTGAAACAGCGTACCTCTCCAACAAGTAGCGTGCCAAGCTACCACCGCAAGCAACGGATCAAGACTGACGACTGTAAAGGAACACGTCAGACACCGGGTTAACACTGTTTATCGTAGGCTGGTTTGTAATAGCATTTATTTTTCTATGGGCATTGTGTCACTTACACATCACTGGAACCACTAGATTAGGATAACATAAAGTGGCCCTGAAAACCAATGATTTTGGTGCTAACATACAGAGATTGCGGAGGATATTGTGAATTGACACAGGTAGAAACAATAAATGAAAGACAGCACAGGCAAGGGACTAGAATAGAAGTGTATTACACAGGGAGTCAATCAAGGGTGGAATTTGTAAACGTACCGGATCGACAGTTGAGAGCGGAGGCTCTCAGACAAAGGCAAATTTTAGAATTAGAACGAAGAATACGCAGAAACAGGGAAAGAAATTGGAATCATATGATAAACAGAGACGAGGAAAACCGTCAGTTTTTAGTCAGGCTTAGAGGACACGAGGGCGATAGCGGTACGGAGGATTGTGAAGAAGAAAATTAAGAGAAAAATGGAAAGGCAGCAGAGACAATAGGCAGGTTGGAAACTTATCCATGGAGTAACCCTACCCGGAGATTTAAAGGCAGAACAGACTCGTTGCGCCGGAGAGAGATATAAAAAGGAAGTAGGAGATTAGATGCTTGTAGATAGCTCATTAAGAAAACAATCAAGATGGCAATGTACGGGAGCCGAAAATGGTTGGGAATTCAAGGACTTATCACAGTAGTAATAGTAACTATAATCTTTAGTGTGTGTGAAAAAGGTGATGAGAAGAAAACCCCCGACAAGTGATGGATAGGGCAGTTTAATTGGGACCTGAATATCACCCACCTGCGTCTAACCAACTCCTGGTATCAATATGCCACCATGTTGGCCGCAAACCACTCTGGTTGCTATGTGTGTTCAAAAATGCCTGTGTCCGTTACTCACCCCGGATTAGCAGCTCGCCCACTGTCCACCTACCAACACGACGACTGTGTAGTCAGCTATATGAGGGGAGGGAATGGATCACACTGTTACCTGAACGTGACCAGATACGTCAACTTAACTGACTACACGAATGGGACTGGACATGCATGTATTCCGGCCAGGTGTGATACGTACAAGTTGCGGCGGATCAGGGGTGTAGCTATGATATCTACCTTCGCTGATTTTCCCTCTAAGGGAGTACATCCGCATTGCTATTACAACCCCTGGGGAAATATCTCGTTGGGTGACACAGGGGCTAAAAGGTGCAAATACACCTATGTATACCACCCAAACGCAGCCACCCTTCGCGGAAACAGCGCAGACACGGAATCAGTACTCAACTCTATATGCCCGACACGGGCCTGCACGTTGGATACTGGGACTAGCTTTCCTATCAATGGGACTACGCCTGTAGACGACTACTATTGGATGTGTGGCCATTACATCTGCTTATCTCTCCCACCACATTGGCGTGGAGTTTGCGCTCCAGTACAAGTCACTGATCACACGTTTTTGGTATGGGGCGAGAATAGCACAAAGGGCAACACACGTACCAAGCGCAGTACAACACCAGTACGACAAAACGATGCAATCTGGGGATCGGACGTGCCGGATGAACACAAACTGTGGTCCGTGGGACAGAAGGTGGTACTGTCAGCCATACCACACCTCGGAGTAGGTAAACTGCTACTCCGTATGGAAACAGTAAATTATCGATTTGGCCTATTTCTGAACGCAACCACCAGGGCACTACAGGCCCAGTCAGAGGAAATTACCGCCCTGCGATTGATGGTATTACAAAATAGAATGGTCCTAGATCTTCTGGCGGCCCCTCAGGACGGGGTGTGCGCCATGATCAACACATCATGTTGCACTTACATTCCAGATAACACCCAGGATGGCCATGATGTAGCACTAGCTCTGGACCAATTACAACAACTCCAATCGGCATACAATGACGATAAGAGACCATCAAACGGCTCCTGGTGGGACTGGTTCTCCCCAGGACCCTGGTGGCATAGCATGGTACGACTGGCAGTGACACTGGTAGTAGTGCTAATGTGTTTGTGTGTTCTATCGACCTGTCTCGTTCCCTGCCTCCAACGTTGTATCCAACAGGCAGTAGCAGGGCATATGGCTCCACCGGCCCCATATATGATGCCCCTGATGGGGGCAGACACAGGAGAGGATGAGGATCCAGATGATCTAGAAGGGATTGCGAATTGCTAAAAAACATGAATTGTTTTGCTGACGCTTGTGATTTTTACTCGACAAAGGGTATTGTATGATTTTTAAGGTTTGTTTTTATAATCACTGGGTGTGCCTATAGCTTAGAATGCTACAGCGTCTTTGTGTTGATCTCTTTTGAAGAGATCAAAAGGGGGAATGTTGGATATAGTTAGTTATAGAATAATTGCTTTGCAGCTGTGAGTACCGCATAGACACGCACAAACTTCTCATACTTGCTGAGACAGGGAGTTTAGCACACAATGTACTAACTGCAAGGACACGGGAACATCACGAGCCAAGAATGTCTACTAAAGATAAGCAGAAGCACCTGAATGTCAGTATCACAATCTATCGTGTACATCCACAGGGCGTGATTAAAAGAGTATATGACAAGCTGCAGTCAGATCACGAGTCAGACTGCATCCTCGGCTCACACTGAGTGTTGTATGTCTCCATTTGCAAATGCTTTAAGGTAATGGTATATTAAAATCTCTTATGCTTTTTATCTGAGCCTCTGTGTGTTTCCTTCCCACATCAAAGGACCCGGGGAGACAAGTACGGAGAGTACGAGGTTTTGTCTCAACAGTTTCTAGGAGGTTTGCATCTGATCATGCAAACAGTATACATGCGTGTGTGTGTACATTTACATGGCAGTCAAAAACAGAAATTAAATTAACTCTTTTTAAATAGCCCCGACCTTAGTGTTACTATTGTTCTCTCCTTCCCTTTCCTCCTCCCGCTCTGTGAAAAGGCATGCATGCACCCCCGCCTCCTCAATCTCCCTCTGTCTCTCTAGCCTTCTCTCCTTCCCTCTCCCTTCTCTTTGCCTCTCCCATTTTCTCTCAGTTGTTCCCCCTCTTTTCTCTCTCCCTCCTTCTCACTTCTCTCTTTCCCTCTCCCTTCTCTCCCTCTTTCCTATGGAATTACATTTGTGCAAAAAAAATCAAACTAAATTAGGAATTTGAGAGCATAAAACAAATTTAAAAAATACATGAATAAATAAATAAAAATAGTTTGTCAAATAGTGCAAAGTTTTGGTGTTTTACTTCAACAATGCATTTGTTTACGGTTCCCTCTGCTTCTCTTGTTTGTTTCTTTTGGCACAAATCTAATTCCAAATTTAACAAGCAATTTATTTTGCTAAAATGTTGGGATGAATTTCAACCTAATGCTGCATTTAAGTCGGAAACAGTAGCTTAACAAATAACACAAGGTTACCATTTTAAGGTACACTTACTTGCTTTTCATAGTTCTTGTGAGTTGTTTCACTTGTTTGTATATATCTTATTACATTGAACTTGTTTTTGTTCCTACCTTTCCTCCATGTGCCACTGTTATCCACAAAAGCTGAACAGTGATGTTGTCGTGTGCTAAAGAGTTGTCTCTTACTTGTTTTCCTTGTCGTCTCGTAGTTGTCTTGTAGGCTTCACTCTGCTCTGCTCCCAACAAACAGTGCCTGCTTAATGAATCTGCCTTTTACATGGTTTTAACAGAATCCTCCCGCATCACCAGCAGAATAGAATGTGTTTGTCATCAGTTTGGAACATACAGAAGGTTCCATAGAATGATGATGATTTTGATGTCATTCAAAAATGGTTGCCATCAGCCTTTTCAGTTCTATTGTAATGTAAAATAAAATTCCTATTGATAAACAAACAAAATCATCCCGTTGCAGTAAGCTCAGTGTTCAACACAGAAAAGTAGGAAAGACATTTTCAATGGATCACATTACATTTTTAAATACACTGTAACGAAATAATGAATCTATTATATTTGAATATTTTCATTTATTTATTTGCTGTTCCATTACTGTTTGTGTTTTTGTATGTGCTCTCCTTGTATTTTGTGCATTTGTTTCTTGTTTAATCCATTTGAAATACACGCACTATTTAAAATACTATTGTAATGTACATGTAAGGTGTAAACTCAGACCTATATCTATGGTTTCTATGTGAACGTAGCTGACCAGGCTTCCGTACTACGGAAGTGGGCATGGTTTGGAAAAACGTCAAACGCGGTCACGCTTGTAAACACTTCCTGCCCTGCGGTCAGTGTCGAACAGACCTGGGACATGGAAAAGCAGCGCTGAAGCCTGGTCCAGTGTCTCTGCCCCACGATGGAGGCGGGGGATCCTCCAGGAGCTCCTCGGGTCCGGGTCCGGCTCGGGACTCTGGGCTCTGCCTGCCAGTCGAGGCTGAAGCAGCTCCGGGACTCAGTCCCGCAGCTCTGTCGGGAAGAGATGAGGCAGCTTGTGAAACTTGGGGGACCAGTGGTAAGATTGCAGGGCTGTCCTGTCCTGCAGGGCTGGAGAGTCGAGCACCCCTTTTCCACCAGAGCAGCTCCGGGGCTGGTGCATCATTTGGAGCAGGCGTATCTGTTTCTGAGCCTCGAAAAACCCTAACCCCGATTATAGAGTCCAGTGACAAGACTGCATGAAACGTCAATTGAAAATAAAAGGCCGAGATAGAAGCCAAGGACGTGACTAAAAGAAGTTAAATAAATACTATAATGACCAAAGAAGCAGGAAAACCCACATTCTGGACGCAATGATGTAGCTCCAGAATCAGCTCAGGTCTTGTCCTTCTGCAAAAGAGTCTTTTTTTCCTCTTCCTCATTTCTCTCTGGGGAAGGGTATTACTGCCACACTTCAAAAAAGAGGGCTCTGAATCATATACTTGCATGACAAGTACATTACAAGTGTATTGTTATAAGATTGTCATGTTGTCTAGCATTAAAGTATGTTTTCTTTTCATATATTTCATATCTTATATCGGAAAATTATCACATTATTTCAAGAAATTATGTTTGCTAAAAGCTTCTCGTGGAGGAATTTTTGCATACAAAATGAATGGGACGAAGTGGAAAAAAACTGATACATTGGACTGGACTTTGTCACCTCAATGTTTAATTGTAGACAGATCAACAGTGTAAAAGGGGTACTCAACTTTTTGCTCGGTTTTACAGTTGTTGACTAATCACTGTATATTCTGTTTATCATTAATGTATATTTTGTCTGTTTTTCACTAACTTATTGTGTATTGTTTACTCTCTTATATATATCTTATATAATATTTTATCCTATGGGAAAGGTAATTTAATACATGTTAATTACTATGTATCTATTATATTTACTGTTTTTACTACTTTCCTGTTACTTTACTATTTACTGTTTATTACCTCACTGTTTATACCGTTTATCATTAATTTTCTATTGCATATATAATATCTCAAAGATTCTATTGTTCATCCCAAAGGGATAAATAAAAGACAGTCTAGATCTAAGTATCGTGGTCACTCTGCTACTGCCATCACCATGGCAACCTTGATTGGAGATGCCGCACAGGTGATGGTCATTAGTCATTAACACTCTGATCTCTGTGGTGTTTACCAACGCTGCAACAGTCCAGTTTTATGACGGTACAGTGGACTGATAGAGAGTAAGAACACATACCAAATGCTATTTTTTGTGTTGTAGGTAGTTAAATCAATATTATAAATTGTATATTAAAATTTTACACAAAAGCACAAGACACGTCAGTTAAGAATTAAGAAAAATTGTCCTGTGGACAGAAATTGTACCCCTTCAGTCCTATCCAAAGTTTACTATTGTTATTCTAATGCACTTAGGCCTGCAGTGATACTAACTGTGAATTCTAACACTGACCACTGTGTGTCCCCAGCACCTACAAAGTTTAGGCGCTGCCTTTGGAAACCACTACACATGCTTTTACATGTGCCACAACACGTGAACTGTGTTGGCTTAACTGGAAACTCTCATATACTCTAATATGTAACAAACTGAAGGTTCGACGGTTCGAGTTTTAAGACACTTTTCATCAGAGACATGCAGACACTGTTTTGTGTTCTTGCTTTTTCCAGGTTATTTCCCAGCTGATGGTCTTCATGGTCAGCTTGGTCAGCATGATGTTCTGTGGACATCTGGGGAAAACTGAGCTGGCAGCCGTGGCTTTAGCAGCAGCGGTGAGGGCTCTCGCCTCTGCTCGATGGCCCTGCTGCCTTTGTTCACCATCTCTCCACAAGTTTGCATTTGAATTTCTATTGACTGGAAATGTTTGTGTGAACTCCAGGTGGTCAACGTCAGTGGTATTTCTATTGGCACTGGCCTGTCCACAGTTTGTGATACCCTCATATCTCAGGTAGTATCATCACCGCAGGTTCTCCTCTTTTCCCTAAGAATCAGCCAAACAATGAGCTTTGTCTCAGATTTGTTTTCTTGGCCTGTTCACACCATTGCTCGGTATCGTGGCTGGTGTTGGTCAACTCCACTGTTCCACCTGGCTGTTTCTTGCAGACCTATGGGAGCGGTAACGTGAAGCGTGTGGGTGTGATCGTGCAGCGGGGAGTCCTGATCCTGCTGCTGGCCTGTTTCCCCTGCTGGGCCGTGCTCATCAACACCGAGCCAATCCTGCTGGCTGTCAAACAGAGCCCGGAGGTGGCCAGGTCAGCCCCGTCACTGCCATGTTTTGTTTTAAAGGAGACTTTACTGAAAATACATTTTTGACTTGGTTTTGTTGAATAACTATGAAGCTCCATTCCCAGACAAAGATTTACTGCAAGTCCAAAGCATCGTCAGGTCTCCATACATATGTAAATTCTGGATATTGAAATAACATATTCCTGCACTTGAAAGCAGGATTGTGAATGGGCTTGTGAGAAAAGGTGTTTCTGATTAAACCAGTGTTGCATAGTTTCTATGTTAGCACCAGAAAATAAGGATATATACTTAAATGTTACGTACAGACGTCTCCTTGATGGTCAGACAGAGCACAGGATGGAGGGGTTGGTAACATGGTAAATGGACTGGTTCGGATGGCACTGTACTCAAAGCACTTAACAGCCAAATACCATTCAATTGTAAAGGTCATTTCTTTACCACTTGTGATGACATTATGCTGCTTTCCAGCTCTAGTTGGAAGCTGAAATTTCCACATTCACAGGTGGAGGTCTCAACTGAAATGTTTCCCAATTCCCTGATGTTTGGTGGTCAGAGTAATATCCACCAACCCTGGCTTAAGAATCTGAATGAAACTGGAACATACTATCAGCGCTCAAGAACTTGAGGGGTCATCCAGGCGTCAACTGTCTTTCGCTGTTACCGAGCTTGTCTGCGTCAAGCCCTGCCACCATTTGCATAAAAAAGGTGTTTAGTGCGTCACGTTACTCTTCGTGTGCACACATTAACAGACTGTTCAATGTGTTTCACATATTTCACCTGCTTAGTCTGAAGGAATGAGTCTTCCTACTGGGATAAAGTCAAAAGCAAAATTGTTATCACACAGAAGACAAGAGGGAATAATAATAATGATGATAATAATCATAATAATCCTAATATGCAATGTGCTGCAAAGACAATGGTACATTCTTGAATCCCTGAACTTTATATAATTCAGCATTATTCTCACAAATTCAATTACTTACTGTTAACCTGTGTTTTCCTGGCTGCAATACCGGCCTTTTGCCAACATCTTTACCTGGAGCTGTGCCAATTGGCAGACTGCTCAGTGCTGTGTATTCCAGAGACCAGTATTGCCACAGTCGTCCACTCAGGATTCATCTTGGCACCTTCAGGTGGGACAAGTCTCATCATAGAGTCTTCTTTGTTTTTTTGTGTGTGCAGCCTCGCCCAGCAGTATGTGAAGATCTTCATGCCTGCTCTGCCTGTGAGTTTTTCTTTCCCTTTGATGTCCCTCACATCATTACTTGTGTCAGTACGTGTAAGATTATGAGTGTGAGACCGCAAGAAAAGGATCCAAATGAAAAATGAATAAATGACATCATTTATTTTGTTCCTTGGCTTCTTTGTCTCTTTGGTCAAAGGTTTACCCATGTCTGTCTTCTCCCTTCAGGCAGCTTTCATGTACCAGCTTCTTGGAAAATATCTGCAAAATCAGGTGATCAATTACAGGTGTGCAAGAGAGCAATGACTGGAGCTCAGTTATAAAAATCAACATGTGAATTAACGTTAAGTTGTGTGGCCGTGCCTTACAGGGAATCATGTGGCCACAGGTCATAAGCGGAGCGGTCGGTAACATCCTCAATGCAATCATTAACTACATCTTCCTCTATCCTCTGGAGTTGGGAGTCGCGTGAGTTTTTATTATTATCATGATCAAGATTTGTATGACAGATGGGTTAATTGGATCACTGTGTGAACAGGGCTTTTGTTATTCTTGTTAGTTAATGTTGTATATTCAGTGGCTATCTGAATGCAACTGTGAATAAGCTGAAATAACTTGTTGTTTGAACAATATGGATATGTCATTATTTCCACTCGTTTCTTTGTGCTCTGGGTCCAAACTCTACTGTTTGTCCACGATTCCTCTGCAGTGGATCTGCTGCAGCCAATGCCATCTCGCAGTACCTGCTGGCCTTCTTCCTCTATTTCTACATCTGCTACCAGGGTCTGCACAAGGCCACGTGGGCAGGTCAGCTCACCTCTCTGTGATGTGTTGACAGCGACCACAGCACCAGTCTGCTGATGCTTTTCACCACCGATCTAAGCTGTGTGTTATTTCCAGTCACCGAGCCTCTAAATATGCTCTAAATATCCTCCGGCCCACAGGCTGGTCACTGGACTGCCTGCAGGAGTGGGGACCCTTCCTCAAACTGGCCGTTCCCAGCATGCTCATGATCTGTCTGTCGTGGTGGTTCTTTGAAGCTGGAGGCTTCCTGGCCGGTGTGATAAGCGAGGTCGAGCTGGCGGCTCAGTCCATGGCGTACCAGCTGTGCATTCTAG
The DNA here is from genome assembly GCA_029224185.1 of Karalla daura. Taxonomy (NCBI): domain Eukaryota; kingdom Metazoa; phylum Chordata; class Actinopteri; order Chaetodontiformes; family Leiognathidae; genus Karalla; species Karalla daura. The sequence continues at coordinate 16,447,621 of CM055189.1, forward strand.
CTTATATGGTAAATCCTCGTCTCCGTATGAATCTGTCTGCTCGGGATTACATGTGGAGATTGTTCAATCAGATTTTGATTGATGTCACCATCTTTTGGCTGTTACAGATGATTCTCTTCTCTTTTGTGAAGATCACCGTTTTGTTTGATTTGAACATGTCTAGATATGCTAGAAAGAAGTGAAATCTCCTGTTTTCCTCCATGCTTTCACACATATATTCTTTCCTTACATTTTATCATGATTATTATAAAGCTAAGTAATTTGGGCTGTTGGCTGCATCCTCTTATGTAACTCCCTGTGATCACATTCCAGTCATCTACTGTGATTCCATCAACAAATCATGTATTTCTTAAAATGCTCTTTTAATACTGTAAAAAAAAAAAACAATGTTTTTTTCCGTAGCAGTAATCTGTCAAGAGATTTTATCATCAAGAGATTTTCTTTCTACAGTTTCCAATGGGATTTTCTGCTGCTGCCAGTGTGCGTGTGGGGAACGCTCTCGGCGCTGGAAACACAGAGCGGGCGAAGCTGTCTTTCAAAGTGGCCGTCGTTTGTGCATGTAAGAACCGTTGGGTCCGTTCAGTGAAACACCAAAAACACGTTTCACTCGGGCCAGTGGTTTTGGTCGTGACACATGTACTAGTATGTTGTATTAAGAACATATCTAAGACATAAGAAGTGCCACATCCACAGTAAAAGCACTGTACTACCTAGACACATAGAAATACACTCATTGTCACACACACTGGTAATCACTTTGATTTTTGTCTGGCTTGAAGAGAAAATAATTCATCTTGCATTGCCTTTCTTTGTCTCTCTTTTCCAACGCAGTCATCCTTGCGTGTTTTGTCGGAGCTGGTCTCAGCCTCTCCAGGAATCTCATTGGATACATATTCACCTCTGAGCAGTAAGTGAAGGCTTTGACCCTTTCTAGCACCGACAGATGATTCATGATTTTCCTCACTTTAATGCTTTAGTTGTTACAGTAATCAATCATGAGTTTCTTGATAGTTTGTATTAATAGTGTAAATATCCCAATAAAATGATATTTATGGCATCCAATTGACACTACTGTATATGTTTGTGCCCAACAAGAAACTCTGTTTTGCTTCTTTTTTTTTTTTAGAGACATTATTCAGAGATTTGCCGATGTCATGCTCCTGTTCGGGTTCATGCATGTTGGTGATGCCACCGCGGTGAGAAATGGCATACAATCCACTCATTCAAAGACGCTTTTTATGCATAATACGTAACTTTACCAAACGTGTCTTTGACGTCACAGGGTGTGGCTGCTGGCGTCCTGAGAGGAGCAGGGAAGCAGCTGATTGGCGCTCTTTGTAACCTGGTCGGACTATACGTCATCGGCGTCCCCATCGGCCTGTCCCTGATGTTCGCAGCACACATGGGGATTGTAGGTAAAACCAAGCTCTGCTAGGTCTTGTGCCTCCAAGCCCGTTGCTTATGTTCAGAAAAAGCCATCAAAGGTTGTCTCCCATTTCTCTGTAGGTCTTTGGATAGGACTCACCATTTGTAGCGCATTACAGGCGATGGCCTTTATCACGGTTTTGTGTAAACTTGACTGGAGAAAGACGACGGAAGAGGTGAGTAGCAGCATCACTTGATGTTTTCATCTGTCTGAAGCTGGAACACGTGATAAACCACGGCTGTCATTGTGCCTGATCAGGCTCTTGTGAGAGCAGGGGTACAGACCACAGGAGGAGAGAAAGTTCTGGTAGAGCTGGAACACACAGGTCAGTTCACCTTCTCCTCTGGTTGTGAATAGATTAACTTAATCCTACTTTGAGACTCATTGACAGCGATTCCTTCTCCATCTCGACCTAAAATGTTCAGGTGTGAATGTGCTCCAGGAACAGGACATTACCAGTCGATCCAGCTCTGTCTCCACTGAGGATGATGAAGCAGATCTGGAAGGAGAAACAGGCCTCCGTCCGCTTCTGTCCAACACCAAGACGGCAGGAGACGTTCTGTCAGTAAAGCAGCTGGTTTTACGCCGTGGCCTGACGCTGCTCATCATGGTCTTCATCCTCATCGCTGGAATTATTACCAGCGACTCGTTAGTTAGACTGCTGAAATCCTAAAAGGGTTGAAGAGCGGGTGTCAAAGGGCTGCAAGCAGGTTACTCTGTCCCTCTCTCTGCTTTTCTGCTGCAATGCAGACGATGCAGAACTATAGTATTGTAAGTGACTTCTGATAAGACAAAGAGCCAAAGAGAATGAAATGCTGTATTTTTTCAGCCCACAAAGTCTGCGATCAACTACAAGAAAAAGAGGGATTTACTGTGTGGAATATACATGTATGCTGGATATGCCGTCCAAGTTACATTTTTACATATATTTTACATATACAGGTATTTACATATATTTTCTGCAGGAAAACGTGGAATTTTGTGCAGCACTGAATATGAATATGTTAATAAAAACAGTGTTCTTTACTCTCTTTTTGTCAGAACAGACCAACAAAGACACGAGCGCTTAGTTTACTGAGTTTACTGACCGGGAGTCAGGCTGGGCAGGGTTTCAGGAGAAAAGCAAGCCATGTACCAAGACGATCTGACATCAGGTGTGAGCAGAGTGCAGTATAAATATCCCAGTGAGTGAAGCAGGTGCCAGGGAGAAAGCCAATAGTGCAGCAGGAGGTAAAGAATGGAGTGGTGTGGAGAGGAGTGAAGTGAGGAGTGGAGTGGAGAGGGGTTGAATGGAGTGAAACCCTGGCCCAGCTGGTAACCGTGACAGAACCCCCCCTTTAAGGGACAGCTGCAGAAGTCCCAAAGAAGAACTACCAAACTGGGTGGGCGGGTGGGGGAACCGGGGAAGGATCAAAACTCCTTGGACTACTCCATAGCCTCCGAAGATGCCTCCTCATCCTAGCAGCAGGTGGTTCACCAGCAGCAGGTCGTCGAGTAGGCTCCAGGTTGGTTGGAGGACGACGGTACCCCTTCGGACGACCTCGCTGGATGGAGGGTTAGTCAGGATGCAGACGGTGGAAGTCTGAGATGACGGTTGGGTCCAGACTGTCCCTTCTGGAAACCCAACTGCGCTCCTCCAGACCAAAGCCTTCCCAGTCCCTCCCAGCGGGCTCACATGCACTGGCTTGACCTTCTAGACATGTAACGTGCAGTGAACTTTCATTGACCTGGGCAGCTGGAGACGGACGGTGGATGGATTGATGATCTTCAATATGGGGTAAGGCCCGATGAAACGAGGTGCCAGCTTACGGGAATCCACCTGTAGAGGCAGATCCTTAGTGGACAGCCTCTCTCTGGCCCACCTGGTAGGTGGGTGCAGAAGACCTACGCCTGCAACCAGGCGCGGCGGCATCGGCGAGCATAGGCCAGGGCAGAAGAACAGGTGACACACAGTGGAAAGGCGACAGTCCAGTGGTCGTCCGCGGTGTGTTGGGAGAGCACCGCCCCAACCCCCACATCCGAAGCGTCTATCTCCACCACGAACTGCCGCTCTGCATCAGGCATCCAGAGAATGGGGGCTGAGGTAAAACGAGCCTTGAGGGTCTCAAAGGCTTTGTGAGCCGCTGCAGTCCATTGAAAGGGCTGTTTGATGCTAGTCAGTGCGGTGAGTGGGGCCACTACTATAATTGCGGATAAATCGCCGATAAAAGTTGGCAAATCCCAGGAACTGCTGCAACTTATGAACTTATGCAACACATATCCCAGGAATGAGACAGACTGAGCGTGGAATTCGCACTTCTTCGTTTTTACATAAAGCGAATTTTCAAACAGGCGACACAAGACCAACTGGACATGGTGGGTGTGTTTAGACAGAGTCTTAGACAAGATCACAATGTCGTCGAGGTGTACAAAGGCAAACCGGTTGAGCATGTCCTTGAGGACATCGTTCACCAGTGCCTGGAAAACTGCTGGGGCATTGGTGAGGCCGATTGGCATGACCAGATATTCGCAGTGTCCTGTTGGGGTGTTGAATGTCGTTTTCCACTCATCGCCCTCTCTCACTCGTACCAGATGGTAGGCATTTCGGAGGTCGAGCTTGGTGAAAACTGTGGCTCCTTGCAGCAGTTCGAAGGCGGAGGAGAGTAGTGGTAGCGGTTCTTCACTGTGATGTTGTTCAGGCCCCGGTAGCCAATGCAAGGGCAGAGAGAGCCATCCTTCTTCCCGACAAAGAAGAATCCGGCTCCAGCAGGAGAAGACGATGGGCGGATTATACCAGCAACCAGGGAGTCATTGATGTAGTCCTCCATGGCCTTTCTTTCCGGGGCTGACGGAGTAGAGGCGACGCTTCGGAGGTGTGGTGCCTGGCAAGAGGTCGATGGCGCAGTCGTAAAGGACGGTGTGGCGGCAAAGATGAGGCCTTGGACTTACTGAACACCTCCCCCAAGTGGTGATAGCAAACAGGAACCTTGGACAGGAAACCTGAAACCCTGACCCAGCTGGTAGTCACTTTTTTTTTAAAGAACATTTCTTGCATTTGTTGCACTAAAATAAGTTTTGGTTCCTGAAAAGAAAGACTGAAATTCAACAATCATCTTAAGGCTAAAATCCAAAACCTGAATCTAAATGTTAATGCAATTCTCAGTTTTAAAAGACATAAAAAGTTATAAATGTCATTTGTTTTTTAGAATTGTTTTTTTAAAAAAATAAATAGATACCGACTACAGGTTGTTAATGAGTCCCAAAGACCCAGACCCAGGAGTTATTATCTCCTCACTGGCCTGTGACTTCCTCAGTTGGAGTTAGCCAGTGTGGCTAAGAAGAGAGGGAAGCTGTTCAGCCTGGATTTTGTAAACTCTGGGCTTTGTTATCAAATCATTTAGGACTCAGTGAATTGTTTTATATAGAAGGCTTATTTGGCCTGAAACCAATACAAAGCAAGAAAAACAAAACTTGGTGTCCCCAGAGGTTACTTTAGATAGGAGATGACCTCTACACATTTGACTTCCTGGTTGGCTCAAGTTTATTTTTTTTGTCTCTGCCTAGTGTTGAAAATTAATCTCCATGTGCAAGTAGTGGGAGCATGACTCCGTCACAGTGAGTGCACACAGGACAGGCTTTGCAGTTTTATTAACATTTTCAAGCAATAATGTCTCTAATGGGTTTTGCTTCTGGACAGGGTTTGTGTGTGTGTGTGTGTCTGGCACATTTTGTCCAAGTCTATGTCTAAGTTAACTTAAACCTGTTGCAATGTTTTTAAACACACTTTGTTTCACCAATCATTTTTGTAAATCACTAAAAAAAATCGCCAAATTATGTAACTTGTAACTGTTTACAAATTCCACTGATTTGTTATACCAGGGTCTGTTCATATGTAACGTCACGTCATTCATTACCCAAGACTGTGACACACCCACATGCTGTTCACGCACACAAACACACTCACAGACACGGACAAGCCACATAACTAACAGGGGCTGCGCAGCGATGCAGAAAGTGATAACATTTATATTTTTGTAGAATGATAACATGACTGGCATATCCCTGAAAACTAAGACCGTCCTCTGGAAATGCTCATATATAAGTGTGTGTCTATATATATATATATATATATGTGTGTGTGTGTGTGTGTGTGTGTGTGTGTGTGTGTGAGAGAGAGAGAGAGAGAGAGAGAGAGAGAAATGAACTCCTAAATCCCCTCCTTTACCTTTACTCTCCTCTGTGCTCTTCTATGTATCTATTGTTCCGAAAGGTCGTGTGCACCTGTGAAACCATGCACATCTCAGTCCGTGTGGGATGGAGGGGTACCCGGTATTATTCAAGTGTCGCTGTTTTTTATTGTTCGAAACCCTTTGGGCTGCATGAAAAGTGCTTTATAAATAAAGCTTTGATTGATTGATTGGTTGATTGATTGACTCATTGAATCATTTCACCGGCTGGGACACAAGTTTCTGTCATATGGAGATAATGTCATACAATAATGTGCTATCACGAGAAAACAGACTTGGTTATACCGAGATAACTTACTAACTTATTATCAGAAAACAGACTTTGTTGTATTGATATAACGAAACAAGATGTTAAAACGGTACACGGTCCATCTCGGCTTTCTCACATTACGTCTCTATGAATTCAAAATGTTCATATGAATGTGGAGGTAGTGATGTTTTTGGACCTGCTGTATAGGGAATATTCAGCAAAGGGTAAAGTGTTTTTTTTTAATTATTATTGTTCTGCGTCACCTTTCAGTCAGTGTTTCTCTGGACAATTCATTGACAGGCCAGATTGAACCACAGGTTGAACACGGCGTCTGTCCGGTGTCCGTGACGTCACCAGAGACTCCCGGCACGCGGCTCCATCGCAGGTGGTGATGCAACAGATGAGACCCCTCCTCCGGCCGGCTCCTACTCTTAATGTCCCGCCACGGACCCGGCGGGACAGTCCTGGAGGAGCGCAGCCTCGCATCACAGATGGACGGCTCAGGTAAAGCCACGCAGGCGGAGAAGGGAGAGCTGAAGTCCGGAGACGAGGCCTCAGTCGGGGGCTCCTCCGGGGGCTGCTGCTCCGGCCTGGTGCGGGTGATCCCGCCGGTGTACCGCAAGGAACTGGTGGAGCTGGTCAAACTGGCGGGACCTGTGGTAAGAGGATGCATTCATACATGCATTGATTTAACTTTTCATGCAATGTCGTCTGCAGTTATCCAAAAGAAATGTGAAGGCTTATAAAAAACGTGTTTGCTTTTTTAGGACGCTATAGAATGCATTATATTGCACTGCACAGTTTTTACTGAATTGTCCTGTCAAAGCTACTGTGCATATCTAAACTGCAGGGAGGTACAGCAGGATTCTTGTATGGACCCCTTCAATCGTCCCTTGGAGCCTGACAAATACTCACTAATCTATTATCATTGTCTAATTTCTTTTATTGTCTGCACTGGGGACAGCTCATTCTTTTTTTTTCTTTTTTTAATTCAGTAACCAAACCCACACACTTTATGGTTTATTTTCTCCTTTCCTCCTCATTTTAGCTCTAAAGTTTAAAGCTTGATATCTTTGCATGAATTGCCCATGATTTTACCCTGGTCTTGCACTCAGTCAGACATTAATTTCAACACTGACTTATTGAAACTTAATCTTTTTAAATCTTATTTTGGACATCATCGTTATGAATTCTCACATTAAGACATTATCTCACATTATTTGGTGGGGGAGGTTTGAATAAGATTTTACAGATTTTTTTTTATGGTAACAGCAAGCAGGGTTCAGGTATAGAGTAGAGGGTTAGGGGTTACATATGTTATAGTTGGGGGGGGAGGGGGGGGATGGGGGTGGTAGAGTTAACCTGAACACAAACTCTTATTTTACAACACTTTTTCATTTAGATCTAACTGAAGGTTCTCAATCAGCTTCTAAAGCCAGCAATGCATGTCACTGATAGCTACGTTTGTTTCAAGTAGATCTCAAGTAGATGTACGATATGTTTTTTCCACCCCTTTTTGTCATAAATCACACATGTACACGTCTGTTGTGTCCTGCAGGTCATATCCCAGCTGATGATCTTCATGATCAGTTTCGTCAGCACCGTGTTCTGTGGTCATCTGGGGAAAACCGAGCTGGCGGGAGTGTCGTTGTCGATCGCGGTGAGCGGTCTAATCCCAAACGTGCCTCGCGTGCTGTCCATCTGCTGCCATCTGACTTCATCTGGATATTTTTTGTTTATTCTCTTCTTCCCGTCTCAGATAGTGAATGTCACCGGGGTTTCCATTGGCACTGGGCTGTCGTTAACGTGCGATACCCTCATATCTCAGGTGGGGCTCTCAGGACGTTCCCTCGCTTTATTTACCCAAGCCGACCGACAAAGGCGCTGCTGCTGGGTTCCCAGGTTGCCCTGGGGTCTCCCTGAAAGCAGCTCGTATCACGTTAGTTTTCTTTGACCAGGCATACCCTGGTTAGTGCTGTGATTGGTGTTTTCTGACTCTGCTCCTCCGTCCCTCTACCTGTTTCCTGCAGACCTATGGGAGCGGTAACTTGAAGCGTGTGGGTGTGATCCTGCAGAGGGGGATCCTCATCCTGCTGCTGGCCTGTTTCCCCTGCTGGGCCGTGCTCATCAACACCGAGCCGCTCCTGCTCGCTGTCAAACAGAGCCCGGAGGTGGCCAGGTCAGCCATTATCCACCAACTAGATATTTGGCTTTATACATGTATGTGCAGGAAATGTCTTTATCCTTGACCAGTTTACAGCAACCATGTGATTTAAAAACTGTATTGTGTTTGTCCAAATTGTTTCCTTTTTCCACATCATTTTATTGGCTCCGTATGGGAATGAAAATGAGTTACAGCTCAACCTGTGCGTTTGAAGTACCCGAAACGCTGTGGGTTTAATACGTAAACGTCACGTTGTTCATTGCCAGAGTCAGACGTAGGATGGATTAGACATCTCGGCCGCATTCATTTGACAGAACTGTTATGTAAGACACGACGAGACAACAACAGTCAGCATACCGCAGGACATGTTCAATCACAGCAGCAATGCAACGCACAGAGGAGCTGCTTTGAGCTGCTTGATCATGTAGATAAATTAACTCCTACTGAGACATTTCCCTTGACTGTCCCATAACAGAAGATAAACCAGTGTTGCTCCAGCGTGTGGCTCTACAGTCCATGTTAAAGATGTGAACCCAGCACCTTTTATACTGAATAAACATATATATTAATTAGCAAACTGACTCCTCAGAGAAAGTCACATACACTGTGTATGTAAATTTAAACTTAAAGATGGGGACTCACCACTCATTCATTTAAGACATTGTTGTTCTTGAAATGATCGTAATAGACTTGCTCTCGTTCAGCTCAAACTACAAATCCATCTCAGAAGTAACTCACTGTTGCACTGTCATTGCTGATAAAGAGAACAGCTTTCATTGACTTATTTGCTTGTTGTGTTTCTGCTTAAAGTCTCACCCAGCTCTACGTGAAGATCTTCATGCCTGCTCTGCCGGTGAGTTTATTGCCCCCTGTGTATGTGTACGATAGCAGATGGATAGAAGATGGATTCATCTGTGTTTTCCCTTCCTCAGGCTGCTTTCATGTACCAGCTGCAAGGGAGGTATCTACAAAACCAGGTAGAGCAACACAAGGACGCAGACTCCTAAAGTAATGGCCGGAGTGTAGTTATGAAAATGAACATTGATAGCAGTGCTCATTGTTTCCAGGGTATCATATGGCCGCAGGTCGTGACCGGAGCCATTGGCAATGTCTGCAACGCAGTCATCAACTACATCTTCCTGTTTTATCTGGAGATGGGAGTCGCGTGAGTTTCCCCAACAACCTTTGTGCAGCGATTCAATAAAGGCAAAAGAAGTGAAGGCTTTAGTCAACATTCATTGACGTTTTTAGTGTTATTAGTGCGTTATTGCATTGAACAACATTGTAAATGGTTTTTATCTGTTTAGCATCTTTTGAGTCAGAATGAACATCTGGATTCAACATGTGAAAATCTGGGACTAACAAACCACTTCCTCCTAAAATCAAAAATTCTGCATCTTGCCCTATCCACAGTGGCTCTGCTGCAGCCAACGCCATCTCGCAGTATCTGCTTGCTATCGTCTTATATGTTTACATCTGCTGGAAGGGTCTCCACAAGGCCACATGGGGAGGTCAGTTCTTTTCTCCTCTTTATTTAGATAATGGATGATGAAATGTTGTCTTTTCTCCTCATGGGATTCAGCAGCCAAGATTGTTTTCCGTTCAGTAACATTCAGCCGCTGCTGAATGATGTTGCTGAATGTCTCAACCAGTTGTCTGCTGTGTGTAATGTTTGACAAATTCTCTAATACTGTATAACTGTCTGATGTAGAGTAGAGGAGAGGTGACAGTGGTGACGCAACTGGTTAAGGATTTACTTTTATTTCTTAGTTTAATCTCACTTTTCTGTCATCTCTTAACATATTTAATAATTAGCGAACCCTGTGACCCCATGTTGACCTCATGGTAGTGCGTTTCCATTGTTTTAGAGTTTAATTTACTGTGTGATAGATTGTTTGTTTTCCAAGGCTTATCAACCTGGCAAGGCTTCGCTCCAGTCTAACCTGCTTCTCAACGTCCTCACAGGTTGGTCCCTTGAATGTCTGCAGGAGTGGGGCTCTTTCGTGAAGCTGGCCATTCCCAGCATGCTCATGCTGTGTCTGGAGTGGTGGATGTTTGAGATCGGGGGGTTCCTCTGTGGAGTGATCAGCGAGGTCGAGCTGGGCGTCCAGTCCATAACGTACGAGCTCACAGTGGTAGCTTACATGGTAACTCCTTTGAATGTTTTCAGATACGATGAATTCAAACCAATGAAATCACAGCCATGGAAAGATGCAGGGGTTAAGTTTGTGTTTCTTTTTTCCCCCCACAGTTCCCAATGGGGCTGTCCGCGGCTGCCAGTGTGCGTGTTGGGAACGCTCTGGGAGCAGGGAAAGTCGATCAGGCCAAGGTGTCCTGCAAAGTCCCCCTTGTTTGTGCATGTAAGGACTAGAATATGATGCAAATTTGGCCTGAAGCATCTCACAATGATGCACATAGATAGAATCAGAAACAAGACAGTGCCACATTACATGCCAAATGTACATGCTCACACAGGGCTGCTCTGGAACCAGAAGGTGTAGTTTCAAGTTGGTAGCATACATAATAACGCTTGAAATACATTTTGGATGATTAAACAGAGCAAGAATTCCTCCATTTGAAACAAGAAATTCCCTGATGTTGAAAAATTAACTTGTTGCTGTTGTTGTTTTTGTTCCTCTCTCACTCACAGTCATAATTGCGTGTATTGTCGGAGGCTGTTTTGCTGCTGCCAGACATTACATTGGATACATTTTCACCTCAGACCAGTAAGTGACACCTGATACCAAAAATCAACAAAGAGCATGTTAAAGATCACGCAAAGGCCTGGCCAGTATCTCAGTCACAGTTTCCAGTTTCCATTACCCAGTATACTGTATTTATGTGAAGTGAAACAGTCCTAATTCATGTGATATTTTACCTTTGGGTTTGCAGACTTTTCAGAGGTTTTGGAACTTATTATTTCATTATTGCCCTTTTATTGTGGCGAGATGTTGTTTACTTGCAGTGTTACCTTTAACCGCTGATAGATTTGTTCACATTAACCTCACTAATGAACATTAGTGTCTAACGAGAACATCTCTCTCTGCCTGTTTTCAGAGATATCCTAAACAGGACTGCTGAAGTGATGGTTGTGTTTTTCTTCACACATCTGTGTGACGCCATCGCGGTGAGACACAAGTTTTTTTCAGGATTTCCAGCTTGGGCTGACGTGACAGGGAGGGGGTGTGAACAGTCCTGTGTGTTTAACGTCACCAGGGTGTAGCAGGCGGCGCCCTGAGAGGAGCGGGGAAACCGCTGATCGGTGCTCTGTGCAACCTGGTGGGCTTCTACTTCATCGGTGTCCCCATTGGTGTGTCCCTGATGTTCGCAGCAAATATGGGCGTTTTGGGTAAGAACACACAATTCATGTGCATTTTTCTTCTTTTACCCCTTATTTCCACTTTGTCAATGTTAATATTGAAACAATAAATCAAGGTTTCATAGCATCTATGTTAAAAATAAATAACAGCATTCATTTAAAAGCCATTTCTTATCTCTGAACCAGGACTCTGGACAGGGCTCACTGTGTGTGTGCTAATGCAGTCCAGTTTCTTCCTTGCATTTCTAAGCAAACTCAACTGGAAGGCAGCAGCTGACGAGGTGTGTGCCCCAACCCTCGATCTATCAATTTCCTGTTTGTTTTGCGAGAGAGTCGAATCTGCCATTAACAACTGTCCCCCAATGACTCTGACCAGGCCCGGGTGAGAGCAGGAGTAGAGATTAAACAGGAAAAAGAGATGGAGACGATGGATAATACAGGTGAAACATCAGAAACATCCTGGCTATCTGCACTACTGCATTACTGGTTTATATGTACATTAGCTTAAAAAAATGTGAAGAAAGAGATTATGTGTTCATATAACCTCATATTAAAAAACATTCTGATATGTATACAGTACACATGAATACCAATGAAAATGTATGTGTGTGAATGAATATATTGTACCTTAGAACAAGAAATAGTAAATATGGTATATCTTTTGAGCTCTGGGTTTGCAAGAAAAGACTGTTAGACCTAAAGTTTCTCGCTTTGACCCACAGACCTGAATCAGAACCAGGCGCCAGTCCCGGCCACAGTGTCCTCCTGTGAGAGCGCAGAGGAGGAGCGCAAAGAGAAGGAGGCGCAGAGTAAACCTGCCACCACCACGGTGGGAGAGTGGCTGTCGGTGACGCAGCTGGTTCTGCGGCGAGGCCTGGCCCTGCTCATCATGATCCTCATCCTGGTGGCGGGGATCTTCGTCAACGAGTTCATCACGCCGTACCTGAAACCTCAGTGACGTCTTCCTCCGAAGACGCAGAGCGTGTCGCGGTCGATGGCGTCGAGTTCCTCTCTATCAGTATTTTTGCCATTGATACTCAATCACCCTGTAGCGCGACAGTACAGGTCTGCAGACTCTATCTGTGATAGAGAGGGCGATTAAACTGTGACGAGGGCCTGTGATAAAACCAAAGAGACTGAGATGTGTTGCCTGGAAATGAAAGGTGATGTAGTATTTTGCATGTCAAAGTTGAAACCCTCTTTAGACGCTCAGGTAGAAGTAAAACAGGAATGCACTCTGTGCCTTGTGTTCAGACACTTGAGGAGAGTTTTTGTTTTTAGGTTTCAGTCGTAGGATCAGTAGTGACATGCCCCACAGTGGGGCTGCTTATGCAGTTTTTGCATTATTTAATGACATTCACTGTCATTTTGCCACCAAAGGCTTATTCTTGCACCACCAAAATATATGACTTCTAATGTTATTTATTCTATATATTAGTCATTTTAGAGTTAGTGCTACTCGGATGTTGCTGATACGGTTGTGATGTATCGACTCCGAACCTTTTTGTATCAAAGTGAAAATCATTAATACAGAAGAAGTTTTCTGGAGTATTTTCCAAGTAATATTCTCATAATTGTCATCTTCCACTATAAATAAATAGTTAAATGATGGACAGAATCGTGCTGGGTTATGTCTTGTTTCATTGATGTGTGCTGATATTGGGTTCTCATAACCAAATGACACAGACTCAGTGTGGTTGGGACATCCCTAGTCTTATATTGTTTTAAGGTGGGCTGATACACAGTCACTTCAGTCAATGAGCTAATTCACACAACCAGCGTGATAGCTCCATCACTTTTACAAATACATAAAGCATGGTTTGTGCTTCCCCATTATAGCATGTCCTATAGCAGGACGTACTCTAACAGCAGTGTAAACTGCACCGTCAAATCCCACCTGATGTATGAAAGCAGAACCGGACCACAGATTTTTCTCGTCACTTCATGCCCAGGCAAACAAGTTTGCGTGTAAACACGAGAGGCAGATCACACACACAATCAATTGTTGCATCTCGACTGACTGTGAGTGTTGTAGCCAGAGTTTTTTGGGAACCAGTCCTAGCGGATCTCAGTGGTACTGCAAAAGTTGGACCACACACAACAAAATATCACAACACCTCCCACTTTAAACATAGCTTATTACTTAGCTCATTACTACTTCTTTTCATTGTATATTTGTATTGTATGTAAGTCATAGATCTTCAATATAAGTCTGGGATTTTCAGTTCAGAAAAAACACTGAAAATGTTGCTCGTTCCCTTTGCCCACTGGCATGAATCTGTCGTATTCTCTGCTCCACTACTTTGACCCACTCTAGTGGATCTAAAGTCCATATTAGACAGACAGGGGTCAAATTTGACCCAGAACTGCCTCAATGTGCAAATATTTGTAGCACCTGTACAGAAATAATAACATTTAAAATAGTTCTGATTCTTTCAGACATAAAATTTACATTTACTGGTCTCAATTGTTTAAAGAGGTCAAATTTGACCTGAATAGAAAATGTCAGTTTAACTGACGAGATCCAGCCGTCCTCCCACTCCTCCCTTTCTCTCACTCTCTCTACTATTAATACCCAACAAGCGGTGAGCCTTTGAATATGTGCACGTTATCTGCTCTATCTTAAACTTTGCTTATGTACTTAAGGGAAAAAAAAAAAAACATCAGGAGCGCTTCCCAACCATGGTGTTTAGACTGAGACCTTTGCTCTTACTCCCTCTCTGTCCACATCCAGCCTCCGCATTTATTTCGCTGTTCAGTCTTGTTATGCCCAGATGTCTTGGAGGTAACCCAGACGCAGGGATAAAAACCAGCCAGTAGGACAGAACTCAAAATGAAAAGCAGCCTAATTGTAGTCAGTTTGAGCAGTAACCGAAATAACATAGCTCAGCATAGCCTGACTCAGAAAATCAAACAAACAAAAGTACAGTCCACTAACCTAACTCCTAACACAGAAAAAAAGAAAACACGCTCAAAGAAAAGGAAAAATACAGGTTGCACAACCTCTACTGCTGCTACAATCACCATTTGCACCATTCAGCAAGAACAAATGACACAGGAACTGGCTGACTGTGGTGAGGAGGCTGTATCGAGCCTTGGTGTGCAGGAGGAATCCAATCAGGAACCAGCAGCCACAATCACTTAACTCCACCTACTCACACACAATGAACACCCACACAGCTCACACACACACACACACACACACACAGAACCCCAGAACAAGTGTGTCGAGGTGCTCTCAACTTGTTGCCCACCATGGCTCTGAACATCCCTGGCGTGGTTGCGGTGGTGGTTTTCTACATCCTCATCCTGGGGACAGGGGTGTGGGCAGCCCGGAAGTCCAGGAGGGCTGAAAGGAAGAGCCATGGAAACAGGACCGAGGTGGTGCTGCTGGGGGACAGGAGCATCAACCTGCTGGTTGGGATTTTCACCATGACAGGTACACTGTGTTTTGTTAGGGCCAACATCTGATGCTTTGTTAGGATGCTGCTGTTGTTTAAGTCCTATTCTCTTAGTAACAAACCTGTGACAACATAATGCTGTTCCCCTGGATGAAGAGGCTCATCATCTTGTGATCTAAAGAAGTTTTTTTCAATTCTGCAGCAGAAACAAAACATGTCGGCATTTTTGTTTGTGGCTTGTGTTTACCAATATCAGCTGATGTTTGATGTCACTCCAGAATAGCTCATTAGAAAATAATACATAATAATAATAATACATATAATGATACCACTACATAGTACTGAATAGTACTGAGTTTTGAGGCACCACATGCAATGCCCTCCAGCTCCAGTCTTCTTACTTCAGTGTAACTGTCTGTCTCACCACTGTTGGTCGGTCAGAATCAAATTTAATGCAACATAGTTATAAAACTTAGTTATACAGCTAAGAGCAATTTGTTTTTGTGAAAGGTCCGAAGCAAGCCAGGTAAATAGCATAAATAAGCACAGGACAACAATTCAAATGACCAGTATGAAGACAGAAACTTTAGAAATGCAGAAACACATTATAACTTCATGACATTATATCAATGAAGTTAACAGAAAGCAGATTAACTGTAATAAAACTGGTTCGGTCTGATGCAATCAAGGCAAGCAACAAACACCAACTCACATCCAAATAAGTTTTGTTGGCTGCCAAAACACAGTCACAAGGTCACGTTTTATCTGCTTTGATCCCGGTTGGTTTGGAAAAGTACTGTGGCAAAGGAAGGATAGTTGCATATTTTGCCGCCCACATCAATACCTTTGATGGAAAAAGCAGAGCAAAAGCACAGTACAGTCAAAGCCATCTCTTTATTTGTGACAATAAAGGAAAAAAAACAAAAAATGCCTCCTTTCCACTTGTTGTGGAAAAAAAATACATATATCCTTAATATGTCCGTGGAGAGTCAAAAATACAAGACTGGAATGAGGCCTTAGTGTTTATTCTCTGCAGAGAAGGAAACTCACAATCTGACAGAAAGTATACAGATATGGTGTGTCTCCCTGACCATGAGGTGTCAGCCAACTATTACACCCGAGTTTCCCGAGAGAGCAGGACCCTTTGATAAAGATAAGGTGACAGATAAAGGAGGTGTGAAGGATCTGAGGAAGGATCTCCACACAGTTCCCACACTTTTATCACTGAGGCTGATACATCTTTATACAGGAAGAGGACATAGCACAAAGATTAGTTAAAAGTAAACACATCGAATGAAAATTTCCACCACACACTCATGATGGTAGTAGCTAATTGACAGCAAGGAAAGCTGAAAAAAAGTTTCACTCTGTGTTTACTGTGTGAATAATTGTTTATTTAGCACAATATCTTACAAAGTGCATAAAATACATTTTGTTTGAATGACATTAAGAGGCAGAATGTGTCCTTGCTTTGTAGCTACGTGGGTTGGCGGCGGCTTCATCCTGGGTTTGGCCGAGGCGGTATACACTCCAAAAATGGGCTTGGTGTGGGCCCTCATGCCTATCCAATACTCAGTGTCCTTCATAATAGGTACGACGAGTCGTCACAACCAAGCAAAGGATGCAGTGCAACCAGTGCAACATCTTTCCTGACTCCATGCTATGTCTAACCTGTCACACACCATGCAAGGTGGTTTGTTCTTTGCCAAGCCGATGAGGGATAAGAAATACATCACCATGATGGACCCCTTCCAGATAAAGTACGGCAACGTGCTGAGTGGCGCCATCGTGCTGCCTGCCCTGCTGGTGGATGTGCTGTGGGTGTCCTGCACGCTGCTCGGCTTGGGTAAGCAACTGTAACCAGTCATTGGCAAATCCAGTTAACACGCTTCAAAACGTTACAAATTTGTGGGTTTGTGCGACAGGGGCAACAATGAGCGTGATACTAGACTTGCCCTACGCCTACTCCGCATGGATCTCGTCCGCTGTGGCCATCCTCTACACCCTGCTGGGAGGCCTTTACTCTGTGGCCTACACTGACGTCATCCAGCTCGCTCTGGCTTTCTTCAGCCTGGTGAGTCACAGTAGCCAGAGGCCACACCCTTACGCCCTGGACGGGTCACTGGTCCGTCACAGGGCACACACACACACACAAACACAGACACACAGACCATTCACTTTCTCACTCACTCTCTCAAATCATTTATTTGCAGTGGTTGTGTATCCCCTTCCTGCTGCTCAACCCAAAATCTACCAATATCGCCCAGACTGCTTTTAACCACACGCTCCAGGACCCCTGGCTCGGGACTCTGGACAAGAATGACATCTGGAAGTGGATAGATGACTTTCTAATGCTTGTGAGCAAACTATAGGTCTGAACTGCTGGTCCTTGGTTCCAGCTAGATGTTGGCCTTCAGGTGCCTGCATTGATCTGAATTCTTCAGTGTGGTGAAAAAGTGACCATGTCCCAGCTGTATTACAATCACCAAAAGACAATTTCCTTACAGTCCCAAAGCAGACTCATGTTTGTCATCTTCTTTCGGTCACACATCAAAGACTTTTCACGGCACCACTGCAGTTTAACACATATTACAGGACTACAGTGTACAAAATCTCATGGCATAGAGTCCCAGGCACAGGTTTCATCACCCCTTCTTCTCCACTCAGCCGTTTCACCTTCCCATCTTTTCCTCCAGGGTCTTGGCAGTGTTTCATTTCAAAGCTTCCACCAGAGGACGCTGTCCGCCTCCTCACCGCAGATAGCCCAGTTAACCTGCTACGCTGCTGCCTTCGTCATCGCCGTCATGGGAATCCCTCCCGTGCTGGTCGGAGCTGTCGCTGCCTCTACAGGTGCGTCACCCAGGTCCACCAGATCCTGGTCTGCTCCCCTCACCACAATTAACCAGGGTTTTACCACGATTAAATAACCACGGTTTGTCATGGTTTCCCGTTTTTCATGGTTTTCATGTTTGTCCGTTGCACAGCTTCCATGAAGTGCTACGGACAAACCATGCTGTAGTACAACCATTGTTACTGCATAAAAGCTACTGAAAGCCATAGTGAATTCCCATGAGGGACCTATCAAATTAATATACCCCGACTTTGTAGTTCTCTTTATGATGTGTTTTAAGATGGTTTTATCTCAGTTCCCTCTGCACCAAACCTACAATGATTCCCGATATAAACTTATGAAGCTCTCAAACACGTCTGTCCTCCTCATATTGTTTGGCAACCACTGAAAATGAAGGGTGAAATTAAAGTTAAAATTGATATAATTTCGTTTTGTCAAGGCAATGTTATTTGTTGTTAATAATGAGTAATAATATGTAATGTTTATTCTACCTGTATCTTCCAGATTATTTATCATTGTTTGAAATATTGTCATACTGGTAAACACTACCCCCAAATAGCATGTAATAATTCATTGAAATTTCAGTGAATTTTAATTCTGCTCCAAATATGAATTGTTATCCTACACCCAGTAGTGTGATGAGAAAACACGTTTTTTCTATCTCCTCCCTCTGATGCAGATTGGAACCAGACACTGTATGGCTCTCCGCCTCCCTATGTGCGGGGGGAGCACACTTTTGTGCTGCCCCTGGCCCTGCAGTACCTCACCCCATCTTACATCTCTATCATCGGAATAGGAGCCGTGGCCGCCGCCGTTATGTCGTCCACTGACTCCGGACTGCTGTCTGCAACTTCCCTGTTCTCGTCGAACATCTACAAAAACATCCTGCGTCGACAGGTACAGAGGCCTTAATGAGACTGCTAAAGACGGCTCAAGAAATCAAGGTGTTTGAATCAGTTTTGTTTTGTGTGATTGTTCCTTGTTCCCAGGCATCAGACTATGAAATGCAATGTGTAATCCGGATCACAGTGGTGGTGGTTGGTGTGGTTGGGACATCCATTACATTCTTCACCAACAGCACCCTGGTCCTTTGGATTCTCGGAGCAGACGTCTCCTACACCATTATATTCCCCCACTTGGTGGCAGTGCTCTTCTTCAAAGGGACAAACGGCTATGGTGCCACGGTGGGCTACGTCGTGGGCCTGGCGGTGAGGATTTTGCTGGGAGAGAACGCTGTGGGGCTCCCAGTTATTCTCCGTCTTCCCGGGTGCATTTTGGTGGATGGCATCTACGTCCAAAAGGCACCTGTCAGGGCTGTCGCCATGCTCTGCACTCTGGTAACCACCTTGCTTTTTTCTGTACTGGCTTCCTTCATGTTCAAGAACGGCCTGCTGCCTGAGAGGTGGGACGTCTACAAAGTAAAACACAACACTACTGAGTCAGACACGGGTGCTGCAGACACAGAGTGTGACGAGAACATGCAAGGAATACCTTTACAGCCAGTGCCGCCCACTGGATCATAATCACGTGTCTTTTCCTATGGTTAAGGTTAGCATGTGTATGATAATAAATTAGCCCTTAGTGTTAAGATACCAAGTGCCAATTTGTATTTTAAACTTTCACTTCCTTTCTCTGTTGTAAATATTCTCCTTTTGTAATTAAGTCAAACAAAACACTATGATCACTCGAAAAATATTGCTCAAAATAAAAAATATGTCATAGGTCCACCTTGGCAGTTGTCTTAGCAGTGCACATGTGCAGTGTGATCAGTGTGTGTGTCTTGCTCACTCTCCTTTTGCTCCTGTCTTGACAGTACCATTTAGGGCAATCCATGCTTGTTCAAACGTGTTTACATGAGCTCTGATCTGACCACACCCAAAGCAAAAATGTTTTCATGTGGAAAAAGTCAGTTTGTATTCACAAAAAGTAATGCAAAACAAGCAATATTTTACTATTTTTCAGGGCACATCTCGACAAATACAAAGTAGAAAGTGCACAAATTTGATACTTAAAACCTAGCATAAATCTGTTCTTACAAACACACATACACACATACACACTCGTACACTCACAGACACACTTACATGAGTGAGGGGATGAACAGAGCTATCTAAGTTCATCTGAACCATGTTTCTGAACATAGACATCAACACGGAGCAGGTAAGATAATGGATGGGGAGAGGAATTTAGCAGACTTGCATGCAAGTTGTAAAAAGTAGGGAAGACATTTACAAAAATGGCTTCAAAGGGGTTTTTTGTCTTAAACCAGTGGGAGGCAGCATTGAGTAATATGAGCCTAGAAAACCCTTGATGTGAAAATAATTTCCCCCAGCTAAATGATTGAAATCACCCTGGGGTGAATGACTGGTTTTATCTCTGTTTTGGCATGAGATTGGCAGGAGCAGTATCCTATTTCAAACAAAACCATAAAGAGACAAAACACAGCTGTAGCATTTTAATTTTGGCAGTAACTATTAAGCAGTTTGCTTCCAGCATTTGTGGACCACTGCTAGGTCACCTAAACAGCAAACTCGGTCCACCATTGAATTTTATTTAGGATTTTTGTTTTTCATTGCAAATCATGTCAGTGAACTAAATTTGTTCTGAGTGTAACACTAGCTTGAAGGTCAGACAATCTTCTGATTTTAACCAGGGCAGATTTATTCTGCAGAGCAAGCCACTGTGTTGCTTGTGAGCGTTTGCAGTATTAATTGTTTCAGGGAAGCCCCATTAGCTGAGCCGCATAAGCTTCAAAGAGAATGTAATTTGTGTAGTGAGACATCCAGGGTTGACCTTTTGCCAGCGGGAGGTCGTCACCATATGCCTCTGACACAGATGGATGTGGCTGCGTGGCACCTAAAAAGGCTGCTGAGTCAGGGTGAGGGTCGGTCTATTTTGGAACTGGAAGACTCCAGCCTGCATCATAAATTTGAACAAGAATCCCTGACACACATTTTTACTTATGATAAGAATGGTGTGGTGAGGTGCTTGACACCAGCTCTGCTACTGAAGCTGCGGCCCACGGGGCAGTGAGAGTTGTTATCTAAGAATATGGTTGAAAATGTGCTCGTTGAACCTCAAAATCAATAAATTACTGCAGTAAAATATGCATTGTGGTTAGAATCCTGGTTGGACCATGAGACCACAGGCTTTTTGCATGTCTAGGTCAAGTGGACACTGTGTGTGTGTGTGTGTGTGTGTGTGTGTGTGTGTGTGTGTGTGTGTGTGTGTGTGTGTGTGTGTGTGTGTGTGTGTGTGTGTGTGTGTGTGTGACCCATTACACCATTGAGTACTGAGCAGATAAGAGAAGATACAGCATTACATGAGGGAGGGGAGGAGAGAAAAAAGGCATTGCAGACTGTGTTCTTGAAGGAGAGTACAGTGTGGGAGCAAAAAAAAACACCTCAGTAACATAAGCGCATACAACATAAGAACATGACTTTCAGCAGGGAGGGAATCACTCAGTGGTGTGACCGGAACGAAGGGCCTTCAGGTACCATTGGAAATTTGAGAATCTGAGATTAGGCAACATGCTAACCAATATGCAAATTTTCACCTGTCAGAGTGCATTCCTGCAGGCCATTTTCCACCCTTGTTACTTGAAGGCTTACGACACTGGAAGTTTCTGTCAAAGTTGCTCTTTATTTACAGTTCTTCTCAGTCGCTTTGGTGCTAAACAAGTGTGTTGTCATGTGGGATAATGTCCATTTTCACCACTCAGATCTGGTCAAATAGTGGTTTGCAGAACATGACAGGATTCTGGCTTAATATCTCCTTCCCTATTCCATGTTTTTATTGTGTTCTTCTCTGCCTGGAGGTGGAAGGTATATGTCCAAATAGCCCTGTATCAGTCATGACTGCAGCATGTGACCACATCACAACAGAGTCATGCAGAGTGATGCACCATTCCTGGTGATACTTTCCTTGTTGTACTGCAAGGGATGAGTTTCAGTCCTTGCAATGCAGATGAAAATATGTGGCCAGACAGACAGGAACGTCTGGATGTACAGGAACGATTTACTCTATGTGGAGACAACCTTGATCAGGTCAGACAGTCAACAATCCTCCAGTGTCGTATCTGTGTCCAAGTGTGCCGGCATGAGAGTCGTTGCGCTGCTTCCCCATCATGTGCCTCAGTCCGCAGGATGGCATCGCGATAACACAGCCTTGATCGGGTCCCAGACAGTCAACAAACCGCCAGTGTCTTTGGAAGTGGGGGAAAGGGATGCGAGAGCGTCACGCTGCCATGCTCTCAAGAGGATTTGTTATTCCAGCAGCTGCCTTGGCCAAGGCCAGTGCTGGTGAGGGAGGCCAAAGGCAGATGAGATTAGATTATTATATTATATTATATTATTAACTTAACTCTTAATTGACTGACCATGGCAGCACTACACATTCTTGTGCACCTGGATTGGACAGTTTGGACACAAATTGCAAACTTCTTTGATCTTGGAACGATTTGGCAATGTCTCATAACTTAATCACTTATAACTATAACTATAAATTTTCTTCAATCGTTTAAAAAGAATTCTTCAATCTTCGGTCCTTGTGCGGCACTTTTTTCGTACGGTAAGATCAAAGTATGTTGTGGAGAAAGAGCCAAACTCAGGAAGAGCTTGGTCTGGGTCTGATGGCCATGGCCTAGCTACCGTTTAAAATAGAAAAACCCTTTGAACCCTCGTATCTTTAGCTTAAACACCTCCTTGGTATCTTCTTCTTTGGAAGATGGCTGAATGGACTGAGCCTGTTCTTCAGTGGGTGTAGTCACGTCTGTTGCAAGATGCCTTGCACACAAGACCACACACAACTCTGAAGTGGCAATTTAGTTTAACAGTATCTCAAATTACATTTCACTTTTGTTTTCTGATTAATCAGCTGTGCAACAGCTTTCATATTTGTAACATACTCATCTTGAAATTTATATTGGATAATAATTTTACTACTATTTCAACATAGCGAATCCATAGCTGCCATGCCTGTATACCACCTTGTGCCCACTTAAAGGACATTATAATATAGGGTGTGCACTGTTAATAGAGAAGAATAAGACATCACAATGATATCTAAAATATATAGTAAACGCCTTCTCTGGCCATCGAGTATGACAAACTGGTCTGACATGATCCCCTGAGTTTAGCCGCTCCAACCATTCTCATAACGCTTGTCAGTGTGTCTTTATTTTTGGCTCGAGCTCTGGCTCTATAACCACTGCACGGTGCCAACAATCTGTCTGTCTTTTAGTGTTCGCGTCGTCTCTCCACCCTGCCTCTTGACAGCTGCTGAAAGATTTGATCCTTGTAAACTGCCTTTAAACTCTATCTGTTGTGCTCTCTTGTCTGCACCACGATCCCGCTTCTTCTGTGACCTACCTGGTCCGTGACAAGTTTAATGAGTGCTGGTAATTCGTATCCCATGCTGGACTTTGGCCCATCGTCCGTTTGAATAACTGAAGAGGCGCAAGGTGTCTTCTTACAGGTTCAGGCCACTGTCGGCTGGTTCTCTTCTCTCCAAACAATCACCATTATTGCAGTAATTACATGGCAAATTTAATTGCCAATTTACTGTAAACATGATATCTCTAAATAAATATGACATCACAGAGCAGAACTGATATTAAAGGGATTCTGTGTATTTACCAAGCAGTTGGTAAGGCAGCATCGTAACTATGAGCTGCTGAAAGAGGTTATTGTTACTCTGTCTATCTAAACTACAGAACTCATCATCATCTTATCATTTATTCAGATCAAGAGAGGATTAGACTAAAAGTTTGTGTTTGGTGATGCTACTTACCTCAAAGAGGTGGTCTTTTACATGATATGACAGTGGAAAGAAATGTATCATAAACAAACTGTAATCGAGGAGATTCCAATGTCACAGTGCCTTTTAAGAAAAAAACCATTGAAAGCTATCTTATCTGTTTTCTAGACAACTGATTTTCCTCGACTCTTGTTCAATGTACTGTATCTTTGTTTCTGGACAGCATCGACGCATCTGTACTTGACACATGGCACAATCAACAAGCTGTTCTAGAATCTATTTTGTAGAACAGGTTACAACAATCAGCCTCCTTGCTGACCACATCCATCTCAGTACACATTCTGCCAGATTGCCATACCACATCACTTCCTGGTAAAGTACCTGTGATCTCATTGCTGAGCCGTATCTATGAACCAGTGCCAGGAGTGTTCCTGTGCTGAGCACACACAGGCATAAATCTGGACCTCACGTGGCGTTTTAAGTGAGTAGGGATTGTCAGGGAGGGAATGTCAGACCTCCCTGCAATGGGGAAACTTGCACTATGGCAGGGATGTTCTCGGGGATGTGCTCGGATGTTCTATTTCTTGATCATTGGGTGAGAGGTCACAATAAGATTCCCGGTCTATGCCATCTCTCAGGACCAGACCAGCATGAACATATGCAGGGTCAGCGACACAGGCAGCAGCTGCTGGTTTGTCTGAGCAAGGTGAGGTGGGTCAATGTTCCAACTTGCACCACCTTCAGAGGCCTGAGGGTGGGGCTGTGTGTAGAGGGATGGGCTCTCTGAGGTTGCTGTCCGTGTTCATAACAGCTGTTTTCAGGCAGACATCAGTCTGTTCCCTTCTTTCCTAGTTGGTCATTCTCTGTCAGGATCTGACACATGATACCAGAGAAATGGTCTGTCACACTTTTTTCTACTCCGATCACTGCATTCAGCTCCCATGCTTTACAAACCCCAAAACCCCGGTCCGTAAATATATATTTGTTTTTTGTCAGAGGCCCACTCAGTGGTGTGACCGGAACGAGGGGCCTTCAGGTACCGTTGGAAATTTGAGAATCCGAGATTAGGCAACACGCTAACCAATATGCAAATTTTCACCTGTCAGAGTGCATTCCTGCAGGCCATTTTCCACCCTTGTTACTTGAAGGCTTACGACACTGGAAGTTTCTGTCAAAGTTGCTCTTTATTTACAGTTCTTCTCAGTCGCTTTGTTGCTGAACAAGTGTGTTGTCATGTGGGATAATGTCCACTTTCACCACTCAGATCTGGTCAAACAGTGTTTTGCAGAACATGACAGGATTCTGGCTGAATATCTCCTTCCCTATTCCATGTTTTTATTGTGTTCTTCTCTGCCTGGAGGTGAAAGGTATATGTCTAAATAGCCCTGTATCAGTCATGACTGCAGCATGTGACCACATCACAGCAGAGTCATGCAGAGTGATGCACCATTCCTGGTGATACTTTCCTTGTTGTACTGCAAGGGATGAATTTCAGTCCTTGCAATGCAGATGAAAATATGTGGCCAGACAGACAGGAACGTCTGGATGTACAGGAACGATTTACTCTATGTTAAGTAACACTATGTATTGAGTACTTTGTTCACATGTGCATATGTGTAACATTGTGCAAGACTCTACCAAAAGGGCATATCTTATGTTTGTTGTGTTTGTTTGTTGTGTGTGATGTATTTTTCTTTTGCACAATGCTTCAGAATTGCAAAGAACATATACATTAGAATTGACGACACTGAGACATTCGGTGTCGTTTTCAAATGGCTGGACAAGTAGTGCTATCTTGAGCTCGTTCAGGTAGTGTCATCAAGTTCTGACTTTTTTGCGTTGGAAAACACTGACAGAGTAAACTGTCAAGATGAAAACAAGCCATTTGACTATCTTGTTCATAAACAATGTCAACCAGCTCTCATTTTGATGACACTGACAACTTCATTGACATAGATACTTGCTTTTGGGGGATAAACTATCCATTTTGAGCAAGTGACGCACTTTTGCTGGTTATCCACTGGGTTTTGCAGTTTGTACTAATTGTTTTGAGAAATGCACTAACTGTTGTACAAATGCTAAAGAAAAGCACTAAAGCGACTGAGAAAAACAGTAATTTCTGGTTGAACAAATAGTTTTAGTCCCTGTGTTAACTCCTGTTACTGGACAGACATCATCTGATTTGACAGGTGCAGCATGATCGCTGTCTTAACCAACTGTAAGTAACAGATTTTCTTTCCTGTCACGGCAACAGAATAATCAACATGTGTCATGAGTGAGTCATGATTCATCTTTTTGGAAGCTGTAATCAACTGTGTGCTTTGAAGTTGGAGTTGAGTGCTTGCCTTCGATCACAACAGGTCTTTGATATCCAGCCCAACCAACCTTGTTTGTCTTTAAGGGAAGAGGAAGAAGTCGTGAAATTGCAAGTGTCTAATTGCAACATGCAATTGTATTGCTGTTCACAGGCCGAGGACAGAATGCTATAAAAGTCTATGTAATAGAAATGTCATGACAGGGCATTCAAAGTAGGCATCCATCTGTCTGTTATCTTACTGGTGTCGTGGAGGTCTGCTGGTGCTTATCTTCAGCTCAGATTGGGTTCAGGTGGGGAACACACCCTGGACTAATCGTGCACGTTTTGGACTGTAGGAGGAAACTGGAGTACCAAGAGAAAACCCATGCAATACATACAACAATCTCAGTGCTAACCACTGCATCACTCTTTGGCCGTAAAGATGGCATGGGATTGAAAAAGCCAATACCAGATTATTATAAGAGTGGTCACGTTAAAATATCTTAATTACTGGGTAATATCTTAGCATTCTTGCATGAGACTTCTCCAGAGGGGAACATACAGTAGCACTGCATGGTGGGGATCAACACATAAAACTTTCGTCACAATCCTGGGAAAAATGATTCCAGGAAAAACAAAATGACATGCCTGCACCTCTGTTCCACAACAGAGTGAATGTGCTGCAGCCACACTCACACGCTAGAGACGTCATGGAAAAGTACTCAGCAGAGAGAGCCCTCACTTGTGGCGTGGCTGTGTGAACCAGCTGTTCATCAACAGTCTCTGGCTTCACATCCAGACCTGCAGTCACTGAAGTGTCATTACAGGTGAACTTCACGTCTTACGAAAGATATCACAACAGTCATTGTTCATGGATAAAGAAGAGAATGGTGATGAATTACTTCTATGGGTGTGTCATGATGAACTGCACCACCAAAAACTCACTTGCTGAGCAGCAAAGCCCCAATCACATCACATCAGAATGAGAATTTGTTGTTGTACAAGTGCAGTGAAAGTGGATTTTCTTATTCCAGCGCATTGAGAAATTGTGCATCCACTACTCAGATGTCTGGGGAAACACAGCTGGTATGTCAGAGGTGGTGCACTGGTTGTTCTGGACTACAGTAAGATGTGTGTAAACCTGCAAGGCAAGACCTCTATTTACTTTGTGTTTGAACACAAGGCAAATGAGGCCTACTGGGAAAATGAATGTGCTATATATGTTTTGGCTTTGTTTTCAGGCTTTACAGAAAATGATTCAATCACAGACCATTTCAGAGCAATTGTGATCCTACGGGCAAATTTCTAAGACATTTCTAACGTAAGACACATGCTCAAACAAGTGTCCGTACAATTGGAGGTGTAATAGTCAAATGACATACACATAGATGATGTAAGACTTGGATAGACCTGAGAAAATGCATAGCTAGATAGATAGATAGATAGATAGATAGATAGATAGATAGATAGATAGATAGATAGATAGATAGATAGATAGATAGATAGATAGATAGATAGATAGATAGATAGATAGATAGATAGATAGATAGATAGATAGATAGATAGATAGATAGACAGATAGATAGATAGATAGATAGATAGATAGATAGATAGATAGATAGATAGATAGATAGATAGATAGATAGATAGATAGATAGATAGATAGATAGATAGATAGATAGATAGATAGATAGATAGATAGATAGATAGATAGATAGATAGATAGATAAATAGATACATACATACATACATACACACATACATACATACATACATACATACATACATACATACATACATACATACATACATACATACATACATACATACATACATACATAGGTGTGTGCACATACATACTATACATTTTTTTCAAGTTTCTTGCCTAGACACATCCCAGAAATGCACTGAGCTTAAGTCAGTTAGGTAATACGATGCCTCTGGTACTAGTTCAACACATCTCAAGGCCATTTTCATAACTTCACCTACATTTGACAAAATGCTATTTGGCTTTAATAACCCTGTTCTCCCCTTCCATGAGATCTCTTTTTTGCATTTGGGTTCATTTGCATTGCCTCCTTGAGCTAATCCAGTTTCTTGGTACTGGTTGTTCCCTTTTGTTTATCTTGTACAAAGATTTGAACCTCCTCGCTGCAGTAGGTTTCACAGCAGCATTCAACAAAAGCTCCGCCTCTGCGGTAAATAGCTGAGCAACTTTTTGCCCACAGCACTGAACAGGACTGTCTTCCAGGTCCAGGTGACAGGCAGTCCCATAATATTTTTTTTTTTTGGTTGTGAGTCTTCATGGAAAAGTGAGTGGGGAGCCAGCGAATAAGGACTTTTTCTACCCTGCCAGCATAGTGTTGAATTCTTAATGCTGAGCAAAAGTGAAAAGGTACTACATAATAGTCACATAATAGTCAGATGAGTGTTGACAGAGATGAGAATTTTGTGGTTCTTCTGCAGCAAATATACTGGAAATGTACCATAATGTTACCAGTTGAACTGGTTTCCCAGACAGCATGCTGTAAGTGATGATAGTTTTCACACTGATACAAGCATACTGCAGCCAGTT
Organism: Karalla daura; assembly: GCA_029224185.1. Classification (NCBI taxonomy): domain Eukaryota; kingdom Metazoa; phylum Chordata; class Actinopteri; order Chaetodontiformes; family Leiognathidae; genus Karalla; species Karalla daura. The sequence continues at coordinate 16,475,886 of CM055189.1, forward strand.
GCTGAGGTGCAGCGGGTCTGACGTGACTCTCCCAAGGTCGGAGACCTTACAGATTGCTAATGACTGGCACACTGCAGACCATTCATGCAGGTCCGCATACAATTCATTTACATGTGGAAAGTTACCAAGGGAGTGACCAAGTTAAAAAAGATGTCCAAAATTAGTTTCTACCTAGTCTGCTTACACACTGCTTTGCAGTCCTCGTAAAAGCTCCTTTGATTGTTATGATAGTCGATATGCCATCTCCTACTCATAGTTACTCAGATAATGGCACTTTCAGGGAAGTTTATTACAGAGAGTTGTGTTTTACATCAATGAATTTTGAGATGAACACACACCCTCACTTTAATTGTTCCACAATATGCACAGAGTTCTGATGTCATGTTATTTATGATGTCATAAATGCCTTTTTCTCGTGGTACATAGGCACCACAAATGGCATCCATATTTCATTACACAAAGGCTGTGTAAGACCCAGACAAAGATAGCTCTTGGCATAAGATCAAACAGTAAGCAAATGCAACCCAGGGGATGCTATGACACATCCCTCTCTCTCCTACACAGAGTGAACTGGTGATAGTATGTGCCAGCTTTTACCGTATATAATATTACTGTAACTTGGAAGTGTAACTGATCATTTGCCTCGCACTGAGTTAGAGAAAGGCCAAGGTTTAGTTCTGGTGTGCCACCTCCACAGCGATAGGAATACTCTAAGTCAAGGATTTTTCTGTGATAAAACTCCCAGACGACAGATATTGTTATTGTCAACAGAGTAAGGATAGGAACAGCAGATGGCTCAGTGGATCAGAGGTTCAGTGGCTTGATCCCAGCCTGCTGCAGGCGACATGTTGAAGCATCCTTGGGAAAGATGCAGAAAGTCAAACTGGCCCTGATGCTGTGTCATCAGTGTATGAATCTGTGTGAATGGTCGAGGACACTGGTTGAGCAGATTAGGGAACCTCTGGCACCGGTGTATGAATATGGGTGATTGTGATGTGAGTCTGGGAAAATGTCTTACAAAGACAAAAGTGCCATGTAAGAATCAGTCCATTTACCATTTATCATTAATCATTTACAAGGCTGAGGGAGCCTCATGTACTTCCTGTGCGACGGCTCACTATTTCTGCCCCAGGTTTGTGTCTTTTCCAAAGAAAAAGGTTATGAGCATGTTTACCAATGTTCCTGGCGTTCACTCCCTGATACAGTTTCTTCAACAGAACTTATCGTCTTCAGTCTTAGCTTCTGTAAAGTTGAGTCAACAGGAAATTATCTGTAGAATTATCTGTATTAGAAGTACAGAGCCAACTTCAACCAATCAGATCAATTGGCCATGTAATGTTGTCATGGGATTCAAGCCAAAGTCAAGTTTGAGGAAGAGCAAAATAATCTTTTGCACGGATGAAGGAAGGCCTTCAGTGTCATTTTTTGCTTTTCCTTCAGTGATGAAATACTCCACGATTGATGCTGCAGCAGCCTTTGTGCTAACCGCTTCAGGAGCTGCCACTGTTGTTTTTGCCCATTGCAGACTTTAGTTGGGTCCAGATCCCTGTGGTTTGGCCACGTTTGCATAGTTCGAAGCCGGGCAAAATGGATTCGCAGCGCAGGTCATCTTGTGTGATCTTGTGAATCCAGCTGCCTCATAAGGCAAACACATAGTTTTCCTCCTTCAACGGCCTTCGAAAGACGGCCGCAGTGCAACTGTTACCAGTCATATGCATGTTTCCTGTTTCATCATTTCAATTTATTTCACTTTAAACTTTAATATTTACACAATCCTATGAGAGTGAAGAGCATAAAGAAGCTAAATGTGCACCCTGGGTTGTAAAATGACAATGAATGAACTTTGCTGTATGAGGCCAGCTGTAATAGAAGAAGCATATACCTCTGTTGGGTTTCCATTATGGCATCCACAAGGCCACTTATCATGTTTTTGTTGTGGTTTCAAGTTCCACTGCCATGGAGATGAAATGTTGAATGACCTCTCAGAACTGCCAGATATGAGGTGATCATTTTGCTGCCATGTTATCATGAAAGATGGACCTGTTACCTGCCGATTATTGCACATTGTTACTGTCTTGGACACCGTAACCATCATTTTAAGTTATGGATACATATAAGTATTATCTCCATGTGCCAAGAGTTTCTTTTCAATATTTGTATAGTTAGTTTTTTTGGTACCTGCCAGATTTGTTTATGACTTGTTGTTACCAACGAGCTACAACGGCCTGTGTAACTTAGTCTAGTGCTAAAATGACTTTGAAGTTTGTTGGATCTGTTGCTGTGCACAACCAGCACACACCCCTGCCAGACTTGGTCAGGCACATCGAATCACTTTCTGATCATCTGATTCTGATTCTGTGAAAAATAAGGCAACAACCCGACATAAATAAGAATTGGTTGAAGATTTTCAGTTTTCTTTGCAAGAGAGACAGAAAAGCTACAAAGGAAAACTGCTGAGTGTCCAAGCAAAGGTTTGAGATAATAGGACCACTGAAAAGTCTATTCATCATTTTTTGATCAGTATGCTTTACTTGGGTACTGTATTCCAATGGCAGATCCTTTTGCTGCCCGTCAAACTCTTTTCTACACCTCAGGAATGAAATGCTGGAGTACTCTGAGTGAAAGCCTAACTTTGTCTAATGGTGCTGTTCTCCCTCTTTGGTTCATCAGTTGTGACGTTAGAACTAAATAAATGCTGTCTGCCAAACTTTGGTATAATACACAAATATAATTACAATTCTGAGATACTATAACAGTGTGCTCTAAAGCAGCAGAGCAGCAGTAATGTGTGCTGATGGTTCTTGTTCTACAAGTCTGACTTGGTTATGTTTGTTGTTTCTTGTTTGGTCACTTTTCATTTAGTGGTGATTAAATGCCCTGAGAGCCGTAGCTCTCTGGCTCTCTTTTGTGACAGACAGAACCAGGAATTCACACACATATCAGGTTTGTTGGAAGTGAAATGTGTTCATTTTCTGGCACCTGTGTGAGAGTGAGTGAAAACTATTTGGCTTGAGGTGGCGTCACTGACATTTGACTTCACAGCTGTCACTCAAAGTTGCTTTTATGATCATTTTAGCATGTTCTAAATGCATGGTCATTTCATTTTTGTAAAACTTTTGTTTTTAGTCTTTATCTGATTTCTTTACGGCAAGTGGTCTGGGTCTATCCATGCCAGTTGATAAATGCTCGATACACTGAACCATATGCAGAGAACAAGGAAGGCTTTGTGCAAGTCCTGGGTAAGAAAGCAGTTGTGCACGCCCTCACTCGCACACATGAGCATACATTACCAATTCACTGAAGAGAGAAAACTGGGGCAGCCAGCAGAAGATTTTCTCTCCATGTATTGCAAGTGTGTGAGGATCCTGGCATCTGCAGAATTGGCTGTACGGCCTCTGTGAAACGCAGCGAGTAGGTGAGAGATCGAGGGTTCAGTGAGTCATTTCTTGAGGTCAGAACAAGTGAAAGTGATTAGAGGAGTGGCAACAAAGGACGAATTTGACGGTGGGCAGAGATCTTTAACACGTACAATGTAGGATTACACAGCAGAGGTTGGTGGTGTCTGCAGAGATCCTGCTCTCTGCTTTTTCTCTTTTCCTTGCTGTGAGTGGGACAGTTCTGGATCTCAGTGGTGGGTGTGTAGCCACCAGCCAATAAAAGCGCACATGTGTGGCAGGGACTTAACCAGCTCTCTGAGCACAGTGACGAAACACACAATCGGGAGCAATGGAGAGAAAGAAAAAAAGTGTATCTGGAAAAAGTGTCTCCTTCGAAGTGTTGAAACCTGAGTGTAAGGGTGTGAGAAGGTTGGGTGAGAGACATGCAGCACAACACAGAGGAAGTAATGAGCTCCTCAGGGGGAGATAGTGGTGCTGGTGCCAACCTACGCTCCTCATATGGGCCAAAGCTAAACAGGGACCGGGTCTGCCCCACATTCCCAACACAGCTAATTGGCTGCAGACATGACCACCTGCATAGTCACCCAGCAGGGGGCGTAGTGGCCCCTTCCCTCTTGCTGACTGTCCTGCCTGACCCCTCCCACTCTCAGAGCTTTAAAACCAGGGGTTGAGTGAGTGGTGAATCTAGAGCCTTCCATCCTTTCAATTTGAAGCAGCCTCATGAGCCTTGAACCATCTCTGACTCATCACTCTCTTCTCAGCAGGGTGCCTTATTGAAAAGACACTGAAGCTCAGCCATTGTGCCTTTGTATTTCCCTCCATCTCTTGGCAGTGTCTTTCACTCCCCGACATTGTGGATGAGAGTTGCATCAATCTTCTTCTTCTCCTTCTCCTGGACTGAATATACCACCTGTTCTGTGAGAGTAGCCTCTGTTCCTGCTTCACATCACCTCTAAGAACTGACACGTACTGTTTACCCTAGGTATGTATTCAATCACTGGATATGCTCAATTCAGTCTCCAGTCTATGCCATGTCATTTATTTGTGCACATCTTTCCATGGGTTGACTGGAGGATGCCTGTGTGTTTGTATTTGAGGAGGCTATTTACACTTGGTCAGTGTTGGGACACTAAGTGAGAGCGCTTGCCTGTCCTAGAAATAGCACTGAGATGCACTGCTGAGGAGCCAGAGTGGCTCTTAATCAAAGTCATCATCCCTGAGCCCTGCTCTGAAGTGTCTTGTATGACAGAACCTGCCTATACAGCTGATTTCTGTGTTCCCAGGCTATCATTGTGCTTATAAAGTGTGATTGCATGTCATTATCCTGTTTAAATCTGTGGTTAATTATTTTTTGCCTCTGGGCTTGTGGTAGCAGCATTTGAAGCACAGGATGACTAAAATAAGTTGCATTTATTTTGAATATCTCCTCAGACTTTGTGTGCGAGTAGATAGATGTAGTATTTTGTTTGTTTTTCGTGCCAATCATAGCCGGGGTTCATTCTGTATGAGTCCTATGAGCCCTCTCTTCCCAAATTCAAATTGCTCCAATTACTCTTAATCGAAGTCACTCCAGGGCCGCCCCACGTTGCCTCACCCTAACACCTCCTCACTGGAAGAAAGCCAGTGAGCTAGCAAGTCTCTGTGTAGAGACAAAAGCGTGAGAGTGAACCGTTCCAGACGGCATTACTGTGCATCTATGGCAGATCTTTTCATTACCCATCAAACTGTTGGTACACCTGAGTTCTGAAATACAGGAGTAGTACTGGAAATACTGTGAGTCACAGCTTTACGGCTCAGAATTAAATGACAGATACCAAGCTTATGAGACACCTGCAATCTATGAAAGCATGCTATGTCCACTCAAAAGCAGCCATGCAGCAGTAACGAATGCCGATTGTTATCTCAGTTCTTGTTCTACTTGTTTTTCCAATGAATGAGCTTGGCTGTATTTGTTATGCAGATCTGGTCCTCCATAGTGTCATACTGTCCACAAAAGGGCTGATGAGTTTTATCATTTTCTATTCTTCTCTGTCTGTCAAAAGAGCGTGCCAGCTTTGGTCCTCACTCTCTCTGTGTTCACATAGACACTTGTGTCTGCAGTGTAGCAGGGGTCATATTTCAGTAGCACTGTACATCAACCTACTGAGGTCCTATACTATTGCTGCTCGTCTTCAAACAGATTTTTCTGTGACATTTATCTCTTACACTTAGTCAAGTCAGATCCCTCCAGAGATAAGTGACTGTGGGGGTGGTAAACGCTCCCCACATCGCTGAAATCTTAATGTGGGGGGCGGAGGTGGCGAAGAGGCAGGCGGAAAACACACGTTTATCAGAAGAGTCTGTCTCAGCGGAAAAGTACTGAGAGGCAGGGAGATGGCAAAGGGGGTGGGGTTATTCGCAGAGAGGCTGCTGTAGGTGCTCCAGGGCCAAGACACACTTCTGCACCTGTATGAAAGAGAATACCTCTCCGAAGATTTCAACAGAGAGGCCACTGTCATCCACAGATACTGTGCTCCTGAATGGGAATGCTCATTGTAATTAGGTGTTGTCAAGCAGCACTGTCGAGAAAGCTTTGTTCAAGCACTCTTGTAGCCTGAGAGAAAACCTTGTGCAGAGTCGGCCACTTCTAAATGACCCCTTAGACTTGCGTGACTAAATACATTTGACAGCTTTAGTTGACGCTTTGGAGTTCAGAAAGTGTAATGGTCTATTATTAGTTTTTATTAGTGTTTCATTTTCTCTGATGTCGTGCACTTAGTTCCAACCGACCCCTGCATTAATTAACTATATTTATATATTCAAATGCAGTTATAAACTTGTGGCTGTACCAGATAGGCTTGGTAAATTTCCAGGATGCCATAGAAAAATAAACTGCAAACTTGTTTTTGTCCAACACAGTTGTGCCAGACAGGGCTTGCAGATGTGTATTATAGTGACTGATAGCCACCATCATTGGGTGCATATCAGGGTCCATTTGTTGTTGCTTGGTTTAATTTCTAATCCTGTAATATACAAACTTGATCAAAATGGCTGAGTGACCATCATCTGACATACTAAGACGAACCTTGCCCCTTCTTTTACTCAGAACCAACTATATATGTTCTATCAAAATGCATTTTCATCAATCATCATATTGCGTCAATTTGATCTGACAATGTGAAATCACAGCAACCTCAGTGGCAAGTAAAAGGTCGCAGTTTCTTTGTGCTACACCTTTTAGTAAATCTTTTCACTTTACTCACGTGACTGAATTTATGTCGCATGTGGAATTTTAGTTTGCAGAAAGGTCACCAGATCCACTGTATTCATTGCTTAAGTGTAATTTACTCAGAAATAACATGTGTGTAACTCAGAAATGACGCGTGAAACAGGCTAATGAAGTTATGAACTGGGTGTGTGGTTGATAAAATAGGCTAATGCTTGTGTTGGATCCCTGTGGTGGTGCCATAGCTATCTGTGAAAATGCAAATCATAATTTAAGAGTTTTTGCAGCTAAAGATGACAAATGATTTGCTGGTTTGTAGAAAAGTCCCAGTGTGTAACTGACTTAGAAATTGTATTCGCAGGCAAGAAAAAAGTTCATAAATCATACGTGAACTCTGCTGACTGGGCGTGTTGGTTTACTTACACTACGGGTCTGACTGAATTCTGGAGTTGGGATTAACCCTAATAATAGATCATATTTGATGTATTCATTGCACTCAAAATCTTGCCTTGCAAAGTAACTTAAGTAAGAAGCTGTCAGATGGTTATAGCTGAGTGATACATTCCTACAGTAGCCTGTATTACATGAAGTTCTACTTTTTCAGTAGTTTTCTTATTCCATCACTGCCAAGTGTTCTCCTTATGACAAACTTCATAATGTAATGTTTTGTCAGTGTGCGGTTCTTGGTTTACTTTGAACTTTCATGACGTGTCAGAAAATATGAGTCCGATGATGTAGTATAAAGGTGCAGTTTGAACTCTGCAATGTCTGGTATGTAAACACTAAAAGGCCATAAGGGCGTTATATACATGCATACATATACACACACACAGACACACACATCGAGAACACAGAACAACACATGGGCCACGTGAGTGAGCTTTTCAAGTTTTTGTTGACTCTGGCACAGAGCCACCACCCCCCAGCCCCCCGCCTATAACCCGTTCCTTCCACGGTCTCACATAAACACACATACACACACATATGCCTCCTGCTCGTAATTTTTTTTTCTGCCCAATCCTCTCACAAACATTTCCTTTTCTCCCTCTCCTGGTTCTCCCAAGTGGATGTACATACATTCTTTCTTCTACTATGATTGAAGCCAAAGCCTTCAGTTGAGCATGTGTTATTTTCACTGCGTTGGGAGAGGGCCTTGTCTTGTTTTTCTCCATGACAATGATCGCTTTGTTTATGATACATGAGTTTCTGTCAGCAATAAAGAAAAGTTTTTATTTCCAAGAAACTGCCTTACTGTGATATTTTGGATAGAAGGGTTGCCTTGAGTCCTTCATTTTTCCTGGACTGCATTAACACACAGTCTTCATTAGCTATGTTAATGTGTGGAGATAGGTGGATGCCAGCATTTGAAGATTACCACTATTTTTTTTTTTAGACATGGAAACTCTTCTAATCTTTTAATCCTTCTTCTAGAAAACGGTCGGTCCAATGCACGTACACCACAACACACACATACACATATAGGCACACATGTGTACGCACTAACGTGGCTGTGAGTTGTGTTCACTTCCCAATGTATGGGCTCAAAACTCGGGCTTCCCAACCACTGAAGACGGGGGACAACATCTGTCCGCCATCTTTGTCAGTGCTGCCAAGTATGATGGTGAGACCCTTTTCGCCTCTCCAACTATTCACCCCTCCATTCTCACACCCTTGCTTTCATTTCTTCCTCCTCCACCCCATCTCCTGACCTACCAAGCCAGCAGAGCCAGGTCATCTGAAATGCTGCTCCTCCTTTCTTCTCGCCCCCCTGCAGCCTTTTCTGTCGTCACTTTCCCCTCTTTGAGAAAACGTACAGTGCCCCCCCACCACTCACCTTCCTCTTTGTATTTATTTGAATACGCTGTTGTTTTCCATTCATTTATAAGTCATTTGTGCTTAACAGCTTTCTAAGCATGATCAGTCTACCTTTTTGTATGCTAGATTTATCCTTAAATGGGATATGAATTTGTACAGACTTGCCCTGCTCCCCAACCCCTCCTTGTTTTGCAGTTGTACACCTAGTATCTTGCGCAAACCAGAATCATTACTCTTATGTGACTGCAGTGATTGTTCAAAAAGCTAATGCAAACCGCATTTATGTTATTTCCTCTCTAGGTGTTAATGGCTAAGATCTTCACATTTCATTGCTCTGTCTGTCCACAGGAGCGCGTGCACACAGCAGTACTTCAGGATGGCTCTCAATGTGCCGGGTCTAGTGGTTATGGCAGCCTTCTACCTGCTGATCTTGGGCACGGGCATTTGGGCATCTATGCGATCCAAGAAGGAGGAGAAGAAGTGCACCGGAGATGGCATGGAGATTACCCTCCTGGCTGGTCGCAACATCAACCTGTTGGTCGGCATCTTCACGCTCACTGGTAAAGCAGTCGGATCAGATTCCCATTGCTCCGAGTCTATCAATGAGAAATAAACGATTATGTCCATAACGGTTCTCAGTCTTTAGGTGCTAAAAATATGAAGGCAATTGGACTGCTCATCCTTCGAAATACATCCTTTTTTCTGTTTTAAACATGTGCATTTGTCTCTCTGCAGCAACATGGGTGGGTGGAGGCTTCATCTTGGGCATAGCTGAGGCAACTTACAACCCGACACTGGGCGCAGTCTGGGCTCTGATGCCTGTGCCGTATGTTGTGACCTTCTTCTTAGGTAAGTAGCAGCCCCCAAGCTTTGAAGCCCGAACCATAAACCATAAACCAAATCCCCACCCCCACCTATCAGTGCCTTCATCTTCCTTTTAAGATGGATGATGTCAGCTAATGCAACATGGGCAAGGGCAACACGATCCAACTGTGCTAATTAAACTGATTTAATTACGTGTGAAATCTTCAAATCGCAGATAATCTTGCACGTAATCCAAAAAAACTTTCACACTACGTTTAATGATTTTGTGTGGAACTTCTGAAATGAAAGTCGAATGTCGAAGTGGCTGGTGAGACTTTCCACACAGCCTGACAGCCTTAACATGCCTGACAGCCTCACTGAAATACATACTGTTTTGTCAAATCTTAGGCTCTCTGGGCAACAGCGTCTTTAGCATTGATATTTTCATCAAAATTCAAATGTAATCGTCAATCCAGGAACTGAAAATGCACCGCACAGACACCACAGAGCCGACAAACTCCCAAATGGCTCCCCCATTTGACTCGTAGCGTCAATAAAAGTGTCGCTGGTGTTAAAAATAGAGCCATGAGAAATCACTTCAGCTTCTGAAGTTGAAGCAACAGGTGCAAAAGGGTTCAGATCACCGAGAGACTTGGATTGGCCCACTCCTGAATTCATCAAAGTGACACGCTCAGTGGTCCCTCTGCAAACATTTGCAATAGGTGAAATTATCAGCACTCAGACCCCAACGTCCTGCATGGTGTGAGAGCAATGGGAAGTGGAAACACCAGAGTCCCAGATCAGGAAATATAACAGCCGCTGCTCTGTTGTTGTCCATTGTTGGAGCTCAGCTCAAGGTGTTTATTGTGTTATCTGGAGGGAACACTTGTTTTATCTTATTGTTCTCACCCGCTTGTGCTTTCCCGTTCCCCCTCTTCCTCTTCTTTACTACTTTCTCTCGTATTCGATTGATGGAAATACAACCGGGCTGTCAAATTGATGGCTTCACTTTCATTGTCATTATGTGCTAATCCCTGCCCTCCTGGACCCCAGGTGGCTTTTTCTTTGCCAAGCCGATGAGAGAGAACAAGTACGTGACGATGATGGACCCGTTCCAACAGAAGTATGGGAACGTTATGAGCAGTGCACTGATACTTCCCGCGCTGGTTGCTGATGTCCTGTGGGTGGCACGCACACTAGTTAGCCTGGGTAAGTTACTTCACACTGTAAAACTGTCTGGCACTGTAATGTCTGCACACCAATACTTGTGCAATCATGCAGGCACTGACAGACGATGGTACACAGAGTACAGAAAAACACTGAAGGAGAAGCAGTTGTGCCAGCTGGGTTGCTGCAACAATGCAAAGGGAACATATGACGATGTAACAAAATAACCACAGGTTCAACATGTACAAGAGCCCTGACACAAAGCCACAGATTATTTATGACTGATGCATTATATTGGGTTACATTTTGCTGTCATGTGTTCCTGTTATTTCGAGCGCACATTATATTTAGCTGCTGTAGTTCAAACGATAAACGGTTACATAAGAAAAAAAAACATGCGGGAAGTAAGTGACACGAACATGCAGACACAATACAGATAATGCTTCAATGTTTCCTTTCATTTAAACAATAATAAGATGTACTTTTACATATCTAGTATGACAGCCAAAAACACAAGTAAACAAAAGCAGAATGGGCACATCAAATAAATTATGAGAAGTTATTATATGATTGTCGGAATAGTTTGTGGGCTTAATATGTTACTCTAAGAAAAACGCCCAACTTGAAGCTAGCACATCCATGTGAGGAAATCAGTTCCATTGTCTTGAGTTTGCCCTTACCCCAGCAATGCTTTCTGAGATTCCACATTATATTTTCCAGATGCATCAGTCAGTCCTCGTCCCAAAAGCCTTTCTCTTGTCTTTCCTGTTTTAGAGAGAGTTTAATTGGAAAAATGTGGTCAGAGGCTTTCAAGCCTCAGCACTTAAGAGGTGAGGCAGTTATCGGGCTGCAGAGGCTGCAGGCCTTTAAGAGTTATTCATTACCATCTGTTATTCATATCGAAAAGGAGTGACAGTCCGTCATTTCTACTGGAACCACACCCCCAATTATCAATAGTTTGCATATCATAAATTGAATGAATCAGAAAATCTGCCTTATAGTGTACCTCTGTTCATAAACATGAACACCTCCAAGGTCTGGCTTGGAAAGAATTTAGGCAAGCACATTTTTTTCATTTCTGTGTATAATCTGTGTGATGATTTAATTGTGTGTGTGTGAGTACGTGTGTGTGTGTGTGCGTGCGTGTGTGCATGTACACATACTGTTTTCGGATAATGTGTGTATTTTTTAACGCTGTTTTCTTTTCCAGCGTAATTTTAAAAGGGGGGATGGGGGTAAACATCGAGCAGCCTGTTGATTGTGAAAGGTGACCAATTACTCAGACCAGATTTTCCATTGTTTTTGCCAACGCACTGGCTGATTGTCAGAGGATAAAGGCTACATGCTGACTTGAATTTTAAGTTCTGAGTAGGGAGATAAAAAAAAACTGTTTAGAAGTCAGAAAGTAAAATTTGTGACAGAGCTTGGGTCACCAGTGGCGGAGCTGTGCTGACACTCCACAAAAGGTACCGGTAGTAAAGCAGGAATGTTCCTGTGACACTTCTGACTTAACCTATTAAACTAATATAGAAGGAGGAGACCCCTCACCTCTCTGTAAAACCTCCTGCTGTTGTTTCTGGAATAGTTAAGAATATATCCCTGGTGTGCACTTGGCATCACCCGCACGCCCGCACGGACACACACACACACACACACACACACATAAACACTTGACACTCCAGAGAGTGTGGTGCTGAGAATTTGAGCTGCAGTGGTGTTGTTGCTGGGAGACGTGTGCGCTTATATGTGTAGTATAAACTGAGTGTGCTTGTGTGTGGTGTGTGTGTATTGGTGGTGGGGTGGTGGTGGGGGTGGGGGGGGGGGGGGAGGGGGGGCTGACTGCCAGAGAGGGTTTAACTTTTAAAAACACACTTTCCATGTGCTGTTTGTTATCTGCATAATGTCAACAGTACACAGTTGTGGTCAAATTTCTGCCGGGAAAGACTTGTGGATGTGTGTGTGTGTTTGTGTGTGTGTGTGTGTGTGTGTGTGTGTGTGTGTGCGTGCGTGCGTGTTTGAAAGTGGGACAAGTATCTAAAAACGACACCGGGTTGTTTGAGTGGTGCTTTCCCTCTGTCCATCCCTGGTGCTGCCCAGCAAGTCCCAGAGGCCCCTAAATCTCATCCCACCTTTCCCCTCTAAATTTAGCAGCAAAGGGGAACAGCTCAGCTCAGCTCAGCACAGAACACAGAACCACTATGTCCAGAAAACAGACTAGCCGGGAAGTATTTACAATTTGGTGCTAATGTCACGACCCCCACCGTAGGTTATAGGGCAAACAACAACACCCAGGGCCCGTTCGATATGGTTGTGTATCCAGATCTATCCAGATCACATCGCGATTGTCAGGATGGATTTCAGCTCAGACATTAGAAAGCGTCTTGGATGACCACTTGTGGTCGGAGGTTGCTTCACTATCACTTTTCAGATAATACAAACTACAGAATTAGACAAAACGTAGAGACAGCTAAAATTAGTAACAGCTTAAAAATTGGTTTGTACGATTGTGTGTATGTACTTAAATGCAAAGAGTGAAAAAAGGTATCTTGTGTCGCTGACACCAGCTTATGTTATAAGCTGTATTTTAAGAGAAACCGGTTAATATCTTATAATTCTAAGTGATGGTGTAGTGTAGCTTTAGCCTACTTGCAAAAGAATCAGCTCCAAAAAACTAAGGTGGCACCAGCCCGAAGAGGTATACGATCAGAGTTCCAATGGTCAGTCAAATATGCATCATGAACAAAGTGCGAAGGGTGGTGAGCAGCGATCGATGGTGCCGATCTGACACTTCTCTGTTTAAGGGCATTGTTGTGGTGTGGCTGCAGGCTGCGGCTGGGGGGATCCTGGCAATGTGGCAGAAGAGACGGTGAAGGTAGTGATGTTTTGCTTGCCTTGTTTGAGTAACAAGTTATCTTTTTATTCACTTCATTACATTGTAGTTGTAATATAGTTTTTTTCCTTTTTTTACACATTTTTTTATTTGAAGACACCACATTTATAGGTTTCATTTAGCTTTCTTTCTTCTTTTTTTTTTTTTACTTTTTACTTAATTAAGAATAACATGTTTTAAAAGGGTGACAATTTACCCAAGAGGGTGAAATGGAAACACTTCAGTGTCACAATCAATAGGCTGCTTCTGTTACGCGTCCGTACAGTTTGGTTTGTTAAAATTTTACCGTTATCCTTTTTATGTTGGCTTGTTGTTCCATCAACTCTATGGATGCTTTAAAAAGGTTTAACCCAAACTTAATGATAACTTTCTTGACTTAAATGACTGCAAATGTAATGTTATGCTTTGTCTTGGTACAAGTGTCTTTGTTTGTCCAAGCGATAAAACACAAATTATGTCATTAAGTCAGAGTTACTGGCTTTGTAGTAAATCCTCGCTGTTAGAGCATACGAGTGGATGCATGTATATATGTGTGTGTCTGTGTGTGAGAGGACACATCCAAACACAACAGAGAGACTGAGACCTTATTAAACCACTTAAAACAAAGCAGTTGCATGTAACTGAAGCCAGAGAGAGCCGTACGATTGCTGTAGGGCTTCTTGTCTCTGTGTGTCCCGGCCGCTCACCGCTCCGCTGTGTTGTTCCAGGTGGGACGATGAGCGTGATCCTGGACCTGTCCTACGTCTACTCCATCATCATCTCTGCAGTGGTGGCCATAATCTACACACTGCTGGGGGGGCTCTACTCTGTGGCCTACACAGACGTCATCCAGCTCATCCTCATCTTCATCAGTCTGGTGCGTAACGCCTGTCGACCTGAGTGACCATTTTTAACCGTGAGGTGTAGGTAATGTAGAAGGTCCAGCGTTATTCTTCTGCTGAATGATCAACACAATTCATGTTCCATCAGATGACTTATTCAGCTAGAGGAGAATTTGTTTTCAGCAGGGATATTTGGAAGCTTGTTAACATGCAGGCTGATTGAATTACCTGCTAAATTCAAGCACGTATGTCAACAATTATGCTGCTCTCACTCTCTTCAAAGTGGCCTCCATCCAAGCCCCGCTGCAACCAGCCCTAGGGCTGAAGCAGGCGATTATTCTGTCATGGATTAATGTGTCAATTATTTTCTGACATGATTATGTAAAGTGTTTAAAAAGTAAAAGCTAGATGAAATGTTCAAACAACTCGTTTTGTCCACACCTGAAGCACACTGAGAACAGAAAATTGAACTTTTTGCAACATATTCAAACGTATATATTTCAATTCTCAAATGTATTTGTCCCAACAAATCTCTTTTTATCCTCCTCCTCTGCTTGGCAGTGTCTTCAGTTGTGTTATTTCATACAATAAAGTGTTAATATAAAAGAGGGACAGAGTTTCCGGAGCCTGCGATTTTCTCACAGTTTGTTCTAAAGACACATTAGCGTACTCTTAGGGACAGTAATAGAGCTGGTATTCAGTTGCAGATAATGAAAAGCCCACAAACAGGATCTCATGGCAAGAATGTGTTGTCCGCTACATACTGATCATTCTAGACATCTGTGTAAGCAGTCCTCAATGACACAATAGATTGCCATCCATTTGCACGGAAACTTTGAAGCCGCTGCTCCAGCTGTCGTTACAGACTCCTAATTTATAGTGAATGTCCAAAAGCTTCCCCCCCAGGACCCATAATCAGATTTGCTGTCCTTGTGTTTGTGTTTACAGTGGGTGTGTGTTCCTTTTCTGTTGACCAACCCGCACTCTGTGGACATCTCTCTGTCGGCCTACAACCATACCTTCCAGGCCCCCTGGGTCGGCACAGTGGAGCTCGACGAGGCTGGAAAGTGGTTTGACGACTTCATGTTGCTGGTGTGTGAAATGGGAGAGGTCGTTATGTAATGTAGAGCCGACGTTAAATGCTGCACAACACACCTCTTTTGTGGCGTTCACAATGAGTGTAAATGTAAGGTTGTAAATTGGACAGCCTTGGAGTCCATCCATATATTTTGTCAACCCAAGTTTTGGAGTCAGAGATCTATATGTTTTCAACACACAATGGTTGAAAATAATGATTTTGATATTTACTTTGACATTAATTTTTAGCAGGAGCACATTATCCATAATGCTTGTGGGCACAGTTGAGGTACCCAAAATACTGCCAATGCTGTCAACAGGGGAAAAATGGCAGAAATTTACCATCATAAGACTTTGATAACTCATGATAACTTAGCTCGTGCTCAGTTACATAACAGACTGCATGGAATGAATACATGAAGACATGCTGCAACAGGACTGGAGCTGCTGCTGTATCTGCATTGAGAAGCTGTCTGAGACCTATAGGGAGAATCTGTTTTGGAAAGTCGTTGAGCGACTTCACATTTGAAGTGTTCCTATAGACATGCATGACTTCAGGCAAACAGGTTACATTTTGCAAATCATATTTGATAAAACTCCAAGTAGGCTAATTGACAGAACTGTCAACAACTCAACTCAACTTCTTCAACTTTATTTATTTCAAGTGCCAGATCATAAGAGATGTTATCTCAAGACTCTTTACAAAAGTGAGCAACAATCTGTACAGAGTAGTGACACAGCAAACACACCCTGCCCTTAGGCCCTCCCATTGGGAACAACTCCCAAGAAATACCCTGACAGGGAAAAAAGGACCAAACCTCAGGGTGAGAGACAGAGGAGGGGATCCTCACCCTGGACAGACAGCCAGGCAAAGACAAGACACTATACAGAGATCTATGAATTGACAGCTAACAATACAGATTTTAGTCTAGAAGTCAAATAAGTCCACAGTAGCAACAGTGCATGCAGCAGGAACAGCCATGGTGAGGGACAGAGTCCTGGGTCCAACTCAGCATCTATGGGGTCTGGGAGGGAAACACAATCCGGGGTCAAATGTGTTTGTCCTGTGCAATCAATAAGAATAGAAAGGAGGAAAAAGATGGATAGATGAGAGGAGAGTGAGAAGAGAGGGAACTCAAAAGGAAAGAGAGAGGTTGAAGTAAGGTGAGTGAGGTGGGGGTATCAGATGCTCTGCCAAAACTTTCCAGGAAAAGCAGCAAAAGACCATAACAGACTCGTTGCAGGTTTGTTGTATACACTGCAGCAATGGCATACACGAGACTGCAGAGATTGTGCCCCTAACTGTCCAGAATGAAAACACATATTTACACACTTCTAGTACTCATATAACTCACGCCATCACAGCGCTTAGATCAAATGGGCTAATTTCATTAGATAAGTAAACAGCCATGCATACCACCAAAGTCATGTGTTGCGTCGCTGTGCAGATTGATTCCTGTCATCATGACCAAAACTGTGTGTTTGTGCCAGGCTCTGGGCGGACTGGCCTACCAGGCATTCTACCAGAGGATCCTGTCTGCCTCATCTTACACCCAGGCTCAAATGACCTGCTTCGCCTCCTCAGCCTTCTGCCTGGTGTTGGGTATCCCCTCCATACTTGTTGGGGCCGTAGCTGCATCTACTGGTATATAATTTTAACATATAAAACTGAAGAACACACTTTTATTCTCTGGATTAGTTTTATATATTTCATGCTAGGCTACCCCTTTTGTTAATAAACATTTGTCTTGCTTTATGCATTCATCTGTACTTCTTTCCAGACTGGAACTCAACCAGCTACGGCTTGCCCACACCTTACGAGCGTGAACAGGCAGGGTCCATCCTTCCCATCGCCCTGCATTACCTCACACCGACCTACATCTCAGTTCTGGGCATCGGAGCTGTCGCTGCTGCCGTCATGTCCTCCATGGACTCGGCTCTTCTGTCATCTGCCTCATTGTTTTCTTCAAATATCTACAAGAACATTATCAGGAAACAGGTAAGAATGCAGAGATTTAGCAATGGTGTTCATGCTTTTAAATATTCTCCAGTTGGATTAAAGGACTTGATATCAAGCCTCACAGCCAGATCTGGGTATGGTTTTCTCCAGGTACTCTGGTTTTGTTCTACGCTCCAAAAACATGCATGAATGTCAATAAGAGACTCTTAACTATCCCTAGGTATGAGTGATAGTGGGTTAATTAAGTTGTATGACCTGTAATTGACTGGAGAGCTGTCAAGGCTGTTTTCCCTACATTTGCCCTATGTGTGCTGGAGAGCACCATGACACTGTTCTAGGTGCAAAGTGGGTAAGATAATGGATGAATGAATAGATGGGTGGACAGACAGATGGATGGAGAGACAGATGGGTGAACATCCATTTGCATATGCAACAGAATATTTTCATTGGTATGCCACAAGGCATCACCACAAAAACAGTGAGTCGCTGTACAACAGCCCAGAGACTGTCACTACACTGTGTCCCACAATATAAACTGTGGAGGCAGCAACAAAGTCACCATTGATTTGACAATGCCGTACATAGTGTACAATATCTGTACTGTTTCAGTGTTGTTAATGATTTTAACCCTTTGAACAATGATCTTTTTCATCACTTCACAACCAAGGAATGTTCTACAAATAGACATAGACTGTTGCAGTAGGGATGTGGGTGGGAGAAGGGGTCGGAGTTTTCATGCCACAGGCATTAAAAGGAAAAGTGTTGCACGTGATATGCAAATTAGAGAGTAGCAAAGATAAATCAAAAGATTATCAGACCATCACTGGTGATTATTTTTTGTGATTTATTGAAACCTAGGTAACCAACAACAAATGAGCAGGAAATAAAACACAAATACATAATGATTATGTGAAACACGCCATCATTAATTCATTAAGAGTCCTAGACTCCTAGTTGGTTCAAAGGAGTATTTATGCTTGTCTTCTGCTGTTAAAATAGAAACTGTGGAATATTGGTTTCATGCAATTTAAAAGTTGTTAACGATCCTTTTTTAGTAAAGGGTCAGGGCTACGACCCATTTCTTATATCTCAACCGCATGAATCATAATGTGACTTTACATGCTTTGCTAAACAACAGTGTTTAGCAACCCTTTCCCAAACTAAATGGTGACTGGAGTGACTATGGCTATGGAGCATTCAGAGCTGCCATTTTGCTGGAAACCCCACAAAAATACTGCCTGCCCATCACATACAGGAGGTCTCATCTAGTCTTCAGCCACCTATCCTAAACCAAGTCATGGGAGCAGCAGTTTGAGCAGGGAAGCCCAGACTCTCTTCTCTGGGGGGATCCCAAGGCGTTCCCAGGCCAGCCAAGGGATATAATCTCTCCAGCGAGCCTTGGGTCTGCCTCTGGGTCTCCTCCCAGATGGATTCCAGCACACAGATTCCATGTCCCCCACCACCTCTGGAATGTGTTCGAGGCTTTGCCGAAGGTGGGAGTTGTGGACTAACCTGACTGGGTCCTCAGCCAGACGTTCCCAGAGGATCCTCACTATTCGTTTGGGCCTGCTAGGTCTGTTTGGCATCTGATCTAAGTCAAGTTGAAGGCTCAGCTCCTCTCTTTACCCAAGTGTCCAGAACACTCAGCGGACACTCAGCCAATCTGTCATATCCTCGATCTACAGCTTAGTGTGCCAAGTCGTGGACATCCTTATGCTCAAACAAGGTGTTTATTATGGACAAACTGTGAGGAGTCCAGAAGGTGGATATTCTGAACTGCTGTTCAGTGCATACGTTCAGACAAGTTAGAACCCGTTCCCCAACCTGTAGGCGCAGAGAAACAACCCTTTCATCCACTGGGTGAATCCAATACTTGAGAAGATAGCAGGGTAAGCCCACACCAGCACTCCACCTTTCATCTGGTGCAAAAAGAGGGTCCAGCTCCCATGAAGACTGGAAGGTCTGGAACCAGAGCTGTGCATCGTGGTGGTCCAGACTATATCTAGTCTGAACTGTCAATCTCCTGCACAAGCTCAAATCCCTTAGCCATCAGAGAAGAAGCATACCAAGTCCCTGTAGTGAGCTTCTGTATGCAGGAGTCAGACCAATAAAGTGACTGCCATTGACTGCCTGACCCCTCCCTGCCCGGATGGTGGCCCTCAGGTGGTTGTACCCATGTCCCTGCTTCAAGCTGAGCCCAACCAGGCCCCCTTGGTGAGGGGCTTGCCACCAGGTGTCACAGACCTCTTTGAGACTGGGAGATCATAGCAGGGGCAAATTGCACAGTGCGACTGCAAACTGCCCCAGGCATCACAGCTCCTAAGATCACTAGGGTACTCAAACCAGAAAGTTGACAGAAGGGCCATGCAGGAAGTGAGGGAGAGGCAGTGAAGGGCATACGGTTCACCTTTTCTATGCCACGATCCGTCTGTGCTCAGGTTCAATTTTTTTTTATAAGTGGTTGTTTTATTAGGATGTTTTAGCACTTACACCTTTTGGCAGGAAAGTCATAACTCAACAAAGTCGATGGAAACGTGTTTTTCATTCTGTTTCTTTTAGATGCAACATACATAAAGCATGTGGGACTA
The DNA here is from genome assembly GCA_029224185.1 of Karalla daura. Classification (NCBI taxonomy): domain Eukaryota; kingdom Metazoa; phylum Chordata; class Actinopteri; order Chaetodontiformes; family Leiognathidae; genus Karalla; species Karalla daura. Next base: position 16,495,611 of record CM055189.1, read on the forward strand.
TTTGAAGTGAAGCATCATTTGCTTTAAATCTTTGTTGTTTTTCCCTATACTCCTGTAGGCCTCAGACCGTGAGATGCAGTGGGTGATCCGTATCTCAGTGGTGGTGGTGGGTCTGGCTGGCACTGCCCTCACGTTCCTGGACAGCAGTGTCCTTGTCTTCTGGCTGGTGGGTGTGGACATGTCCTACACCATCATGTTCCCACAGCTCGTCTGCATCCTCTTCTTCAAAGTGTCCAATGGCTACGGAGCCATAGTGGGCTTCATGATGGGAGTCATCATGAGGGTCCTGAGTGGCGAGCCACTGATCGGCCTCCCACCTGCCATCAAGTTCCCCGGCTGCCGGCTGGATGAGGAGGGGAAAATGACCCAGTACTTCCCCTTCCGCACCGCCATCATGGTCATCTCACTCCTCTCCATCCTGCTCTTCTCCTGGCTGATGTCCGTCTTTTTCAACAAGGGTCTGCTGCCTGAGAGCTGGGACGTGTTCAAGATTAAACGCACACAAACGCCCCCAAGCAGAGTGCTCAACGAGAGGCGGACCAAGTCTGAACGTGAAGATGGTTCTGTGGCCAAACAGTTACTGGACACCACCAGTTGCTGAAGTGGTTCACAAATAGAGAGAAAGAGAGTCAGAGAGAGAGAGAGAGAGAGAGAGAGAGAGAGAGAGAGAGAGAGAGAGAGAGAGAAAGAGAGAGAGAGCAAGAGAGAGAGAGAGAGAGAGAGAGAGAGAGAAGAGCACTGGCTGGAGGCGGACATGTTTGTTCATTTACCAAGCAGAAACACACACAGGTGGAACAATGGCACATTTTGTTGAGTATGAAAGTGAATTTGAATCAGTTAGTTTGACAGAGTGACATCTGAGCACTCTGGGATCCAACTTCAACAGGCAACGAGCCAGCACCAGCACAGCATATAATGTAAGATGTTTACATACACAAACTCAGAATGAAACAAATCCACTTTCAACCCACCTAACTATTTAAAGTAATTTCCATTCGAAAAGGAAACAAGATTTTGATTTTCTGTGATATAGTTTTTATTGAGAAGAATCTCCTCTATCCTATTTTGACCACATTTTGAGGAGATATTTTTAGACAAGAAAGGACTCAGTCCAGAAACAAGTCAGCAGAATGATGATAAAATGTAGGATGCACACAAATAATACTGAATGATATTGGATTTTGCCAGTGTAAAATGGAGTGCATTATTTAAAACAGGAAAACAAGCCATCTGCCTCACTGTTTACTGAGTAATCATCAGTCACCTCGAGCTGATTGTGTCTCATAATGCTCTACTGCACCAAATACAGTACATCTACCTTTTCTCTTAGTATGGACCTCTGTTATCAATTTGCAGCTGCGGGCAACATGACAGGGCTCTCTTTCACATCTAGAACAAACAAGTGCCTCCAGAGGATGAGCACACGTGGCATTGCTCCTCTGGGCATTTGTGAAAAAACATTTTATTGTTTAACAGTTTATTTGACTGGTGATTTGATCTTCCTTTCTCTTGTGGATGTGCTGCCTTGAGCTCTGCTACAAAGCATTGGCAATTCTTGGCAGCTGGCACGTTTTTAGATAATCAAACTTTCATTAATTATACATAAATCATTGCCTTTAAACCAATGTGCTTTTACTTTGATATGAAAATCTACGCTTTGTTTCTGATCACCAAATTCTCAGTTGTGTATTGTGATAAATTTCTATTTCTGCACTCTGCATATTTAAGATGTGAAGACTTGTAGTTTCATGTAACTTTTGCAAGGCAACCCCTTCCTCCAGATTTCATATATTGCTCATAAAACGAACAGGTTTCAGTTTGAATCCGCCCAGTTACGAATGATGTATGTTTAGTTAACCGCTGGTGGCTTTCTTGCGCAAGCAGTGTCGAAAATCACGAAAATACTGCACATGGACGGATGTGTCAAAAACACTATTATGAAAATATCTGTTTCGCAGTTATGCTGGTGTAGCAAAACTGCACCAAGTCCATTCCCCTAATGTGAGTTTACTCATGTTATAGCTGAACGTAGGCAGCAGTTTTCTACAACTGCTCAGACATATCGGCAGACATATCCTTCCCTCCTTCCTGTTTTTCTTCTCTGTCTATGAGATATGTGCCTTATCAGTAGCTTTGTCCAGTTTTTTGGGTTGTTTATTTGAATACTATCTCCAAAGCTATAGTTTAAAGTGGGATCATTTTTTTTTCCTCCTGGCGGTGGTGAAGATATTTGCAGCTAAGATTCTGGGAATTTACATTAAAGTTTCACAACAGTGCAAATTTAACTATTTTTAATAACTAGATTATATTAGAGGACAGACTGTTCAGTCATATTTGTGTTTTAAAGTATATGTTCTGTTTTACTGAGCCGTGATAGTTTGTCATGCAAAGAGATTTCTTCTAATCAGTGACACTCTGAAATCCTCCCTCTACCATACAGTAATATCACTGGAGACCGGTTTCACTCAGCTGTCAGTGCTTTTGTACTGGTCATCACACGGTACCTCATACACTGGTAATTTTTGACCGAAATTACAAAAACGGCAACAGCAAAAACTTCAGACTATGACTCAACCCAAAGCATACGGTATGAATGTTATTTTCCAAAGACTAATTGCACAGAACAAACTGTGTCTCAAAACAGGACACATGCAGTAGACAATGCATCCGTCATTTTACTTAGTGATTGTGATTTCTACCTGTATACTCCTGTACTGTACAGTGTAATCATGATTTGTATATTTACACTTTATATTTTTTATCAAAGTTGGTCGCTATGCATTGTGAGTTTTAGAGGAAGAATGGGTCTTTTCAAGTTGGCCACACTCAAATAAAATGAAAATCACCTTCAATTTTGCAGAACATCAACTGTACTTTTGCCTTCACACATGCTCAAATTGCTGTTTGTGTCAGTTGTGGCTCTCTGTGCTAATGTGTGTCGTCACATGTCACAAGAAAGAAATGACAGACTGAGAAGAGTGACAGGGCTTGTCATTTAAAACGCTCCAGACATGAGAACGTCCACAATAGAGAGATAGATGAGAATGCCTTAATAAAGGAATGCATATATACTGTCATCTGTGAAATTACATTACTTTTTCCATGTTCTTCATCTATGAAAGTACTGAACAGTTTTTGTATTGCATTTTCCCCTAATATGTTTTTGATTTTATACTATTATGCATGTTGATTGTCATAAACAGTGTTGTTTGTATACTGAACCTTTGTGAAGGCTGTTCTCTCTTGCCACTTGGCAAGGCCTAACTTTTGTAATCACTTAAGTTAAATCCCCATGGGGTGATGTTCTGTCAGAATAAAGGATGAAACCAAATGTCTGTGTCCATCATATCTGAAAACTCCTTAGACAAAGTAACATACAGAGTGCATCTGTACATTACTGCTATTTACCTGGGCATTTCCATCAATAGAAAACAAAATCATTCTTGTGTTTTCTATTTCAATATGAAGTCAAGGTAGCAGGCAGTGTCAAAATGGAGTAGCCTCCCTCTTTTTTGTTGCCTGAAGATCAAGATGGGGCAGCCTGTGTTGCTGTGTTCTTTTGTAGGTAATTAAGGCATCCTGCACCAATCTAATACACTGGGTCTCAGGGGCAGAGAAGGGGGTGTTAAAAACAACAGCCTTCAGAACATGGCTCAAATATTTGTACATAAATTAAAGCTCTTATTTCTTCATTTATTCTATTCATTTATATTTATTATTAATCAAGAATTTAACACTGAGCACAGCCACACTCTCTTTCCAAAGAGGAAGTATAACTGCTTCTCTGGTTACACTAGGTTTTAAATTAGCAACACATGCAACATGTGCTATCTGAGCCTGTTAACATCTGGCATTAATGTCCATCAGCCCTCCAGTGATTTCATTCAAATTTATTTATAAGGGTGAATGGCTTTTATGAGTATTGTTAAATAAACCTTGTGAATTAAAAGAATTAAAATGCACATTGGCCTTCATGCAAAGAAAATAGGTGACTGGTTGCACAATACTCAGTGTAATATAGAGTATAAAAAATTAAATATACTGTAAAGGTAATATACTGTACAGGTAATCCAGGGCATTGCCTGTGCACATTGTTAAATGAAAAGTGGAAATATCCTCAAAAAGATGTTGTGATCCTGTCTCTCAAGCCACTTTGAAAAATGGTCCAAAGTGCACATAAATTGTACATCAGAGCACCCTAATGTAACCAAAAAAATGCACCCTGGTGGTTCTTTTAGTGACATCTATGTTGTCTCTGTGTGTGCATGGGTTTTCTCTGGGAACTCTGGATGGATTTAAGGTCAACCAAATGGTTGATAAAGTAACAGTGGATATTGTGTTGTTTGCCAACTCCTTAGGTTCACATTAGTTCGAATGGTGACTTCACAGAGGACAGTGCTGAAGCTTTCTTTGGACTCTTATTTTAGTTGCAAAAAGCCTCTGCAGTGTGGGTGGCTTACTCCTTGTCTTAGCTGTGGCTAAAACAGTTTTGTGAACCTAACGTGGTTTTCTTGTTAAAATAAGCTTGGCCCCATCTAACTTGCTGCTTAACTGTGTGATTAAAGAGATGAAAGAAATTGTTTAACTATGTCCATAACTCATGTAATAATGAAAACAGAAAGTAATAATCTTTGTACTTTCAGTCAATACTTTTATAACAATATTGCATTAGTTTTGAAAGATGCATTTATGGAGGTCCTTTAATTGAACTACGGCTGAGCATGTTTCTATGAGGCATAGACTAACATACAGTCACTACAATAAGGTACAACATTGCCTTCAACTGCATACCTAATGTAGCTTACGTCCTCAAAACTATTACATTTGAGGAACCTGGTGTAAATCCATGGTTTATGTTCAGTGATGCAATGATCATCACTTTGATAATTGGCCATCAACACCGTCAGTAGGACTATTAATACAGACTGCTAAAGTGCAAATGCTCTCCTAACCATGTTTCGTTTTATCGCCTCTGCTCCAGCAGCCAACAGACATCAGAGCTTAGGGCTAAGCAACTAACTTTGTTATCTGTTAACTGAAACTGATTAACTGAGCCTATACTCACTCTGGTTATTACAGGGTTCTTATGAATAAATAAGTGTGTATAATATTGACTGGCATGTTTTATTTTGACACAAAGCACAAACCTTTATCTGAAAGAAAAATAGCATTCATTAAACTCTCTAGAATTTGCTCTATATATAATAAACGAAATGTTTCATATGATTTTTTATGAGATGTCTTGTTAGAAGACAACTAAGATAGGAGAGGGACCAAGCTCTTATTTCCCTCTCAGTCTATTTTCAACAGGTGGATGAAATGAACACGTGATAATTAGAAGGAAGAGGCTCTCGTTTCAAAACAAAGCATAAAGTTGCTCCTAATATAATAACTGTTCCCTGGTACATCACTGCTAGTGAATTCCCAGAAAAACAAAGGTCACATCTCATTCACACATTATTTTAAGACACACCCTTATTTGATAAAAGTAAAATGATAAATAATAAAATGCAGAAAAGAAAGACAATGAACACAGTTCAACAACAACAGAGTTTGGTCCACACTTTTCTTTTTCATTTCTTTAGTCCAATCTCCCAGTGATGTTGGTGTCTCCCTGTGACCTGGCCCTTCGCTGTAAGTCACAATGGTCATTTGAGATCTGGTATCCAAGTCTTCATCCCAGGGGGTCCGAACATCTCCCTGGAGAGGAGAGAAGCACACCATTAGCTACATCATTGTCGTGTTGTGATTATTTTCCCATTGGAAGCCAGTCTAAAAGCTAGTCTGCTTATAGTTTGAAATTGTAAGTGGTTTTCTCACATGTATAAGTTTTGAATACATACTGGCAAATATTCAACAAAAAGGAAGCCAATGACTGTGCATGTAAAAGAAATTACTAACACCCAAATACAATTATCAGCTGTAATATGCAGAACTCAGAACTAAGTTCTATCAACTTTATCGTCCCTTGGTTAGATACCCTAAAGCATATTCAACAAAACTATAATGTTTGAGCAACCTGGTGCAAATCCACAATGGTTGTAATGATTATCCACTTTGTCAGATCTGACACACTACCTCTGTGTGAGTCATTTGTATTTCATTTTACTTTCATTTCTATGTGTCACTGTGATGGTATACCTGGTTGTCTGGTTGGTGAAACGCAGTGGTGGCGGATGTGCTGCCTCATTTTGGTCCAGTATTTTTCCACTGACTACAAGGCTGCCTCTTGTGCCCGCAGAAAATACTGCTGCACTCAATGTACCATTTTGTCTTGTAAACCAGCAAGACAAAAACATACAAACTCCTGGGGAGAAGACGTGTTGAGAGGATTAAACAGAACATCATGAACTTTTCAAATTAGCTGGTTGTACTTCAGGCTCTTTGTCAGACATTCAGTTGCTTGATGCCCACGTCTTTAAATTAAAAGCTGAGATGCAGTTGTGCTGGAATTTTCCCAACTTTATACTGTGGTTCCTGTGAAATTACAACACTGCCTTGTGTTTTTGTATACACTTGCATGTTTGTTGGTGATAAAGCAGTCTGATATAAGTCAGTCTGGAAAAAGATAACAGACCATTCTGGTATGTGTGGGTGTACCACATTGATGGCCCTACTATGGAACCACGGAAGATTAAATTGGGCCAAGAGGTAAACTCTGCCTCCTCACCTCATCACTACAGCCAGCAGGAGCTGAGCTCCCCCTGCCTCATTGTTTCATTGTAACCATTATATGACTTTTTAAAATCATTAATTTAGGTCCCCATCAAGACATCAACCTGTTCAGTCTGACAGTACTTTTCAGAATGCTGTCAGAGCTTCATTACTGAATCTGTTCCGCTCATTTAAGATGAATGAATGAAAGCCTAGTCCACGTTTTCACTGCTGCCGGCAACTTCTTGCATACCGCGCAAGTGCACGCACGCATGCAGACAGAAGGTGGGTGAATTGTTACACCCAAATCTTAACTTTGTTAATTTACTCAAACTTAATGTCTGTATTTCACCTTTGTTTCTGTGATCTCTCTGAAGTGACAGTTTCTCGTGAGCATGTCTTTAATTTAATAGGCTTTCAGATGTGTCAGCATCCGCTTCCTGTGTAGTGTAGCCATGCTTCAGTATGTGTAGCATGTTTGGAAATGTCAATAGAAGAGTTATTTAAGTTCTATTTCAACCTCGGACATTGTCACTTTGCTCGCCACTCTCTATCATGAGCGCACATAAAAACTAAGACGTGCTCATGTGAAAATAATAAGTGAGCACGTAAAAATAATACGTGAGCATGTGAAATTAAGACGTGCACATGAGATTTTTTTTTTCTTTTCATCATTGATGTCCCTTTCGGGGCTCCGTACTACAGAGCTAATGCTATGTTAGCAAATTGTGAGAAGATGAGGACCAGTGGTTTAAATTAATGAATACATATAAATAAATAAATGACATATAGTATATATATGGTATTAAAATACATGATATAAATGATACAGAATAGAATGTACAATGCTCAATAATTCCAAGGCAAAAGTGTTTTTCACTTCATCCATCCTTCACTCATCATCCATCTTGCAGTAGATGGATTCATACAATTTTTTGTGTTTGCTGTAATAAGATGGCAACTTTATGACCACAGGTGCTTTTAATCAAAGTTGCCATATTTAAACAGCTGTATGCACACAATGTTACCCTACCCACAGTTATTCAGCAATGGCGTATTACATGGAGCTAAAACGAACACAAGATAGAGCTGCCTTTCTTACAGCTTCTACACTGCTGTTTCGGTGGTAAAATTATCTCTCTTTAGGTGCGGTTGGTGCAACAATTTCACTTTTACAAGCATTCCAGGGAGTCATGAAATCTTGGTGACTGCACTTTGTAGATTGCTGAATACAGTTCACCTCTCATCCACGAAGCTTCTACTCTCGAGCTTTTTCTTCCCTTCTGTTCTCATAAAAGTTCCTATTCACAGTTCGTATAAGTGATTTTGAAAATGTTTGTGACGTGATCAAATATGGCCGGTTAGCTCAGTTGGTTAGAGCGTGGTGCTAATAACGCCAAGGTCGCGGGTTCGATCCCCGTACGGGCCACAGATCCTTTTCTCAAATGGTGTTGCGGTTTGCTTAATTGTGTGACAGGAAATTGCAGCACTATATTCACAAGCTAATAGGTGCAGACATGAATCGAAGTGGATAGGGAATCGAGTAACTTACGTCATAGAAAACATCAGTTATGCGTCGCCAGTCTGTTCCGACTGAAGTTGAGGATATTAACTTGTCAAATTTGCTTCTAAGGAAGACTGGGGAATAGTTTTCATGTACTTGATATTGAGTACATTCTATCGTGACACAGATTCGCGTTGAACGTTATCACAAATACAACAAAACTGTGAAATTGTATACAACTACATACTACAATTGGTTCAATTGCCAATTAAAGTACCTTTACTGGCCAATCTGGTTCCATGGTGTAATGGTTAGCACTCTGGACTCTGAATCCAGCGATCCGAGTTCAAATCTCGGTGGAACCTATCTTTATTTTTTTTTGTGTTTCAATTTAGTACTTTTCCAGCCATAATCCCTGCTATCTGCAACGTAATTAACACACACACACGCACACACACATACAGTATTCAAAAACAGACATATTTATTTTTTTATGAAAACATATGAAAAATACATCTCGTGGTTTGTTCAAATCATACTTTCCTATACATTTATTGTAAATAGAACATACCAGTGACTTTTTTCCATGTATTTGTAAGCACCATACGTTTTTTAATTGATCCAAATGGTTGCTGGCAATAAACAAATGTGAAGGTCTCATAATAACACAACACTTGGGATTCCAATGCTATGCCTTGGCAAGTAGGATCATTTCCGCCACAACAAAAGTCTTTATGATGAGGACCTGCCATTGTTTTACCCTCCGTTTCATTTTTTCTGTGATTTCTTAGATTTTGCTGCCCCCTTCTGGTCAGAATTGATTCCTGGATTTCTGAGAGTAAGACAAAGGGATGCAAGTTTAACAACAGCCTTTTTGTCACGTGCGTGGACATCTTTTGTTCCTGACTGCAATTTAATGTACCTACTTTGTTTTGTCTGGAATCTCGGGATGGAGTATGACCACTTCCTCCTCTTCACTGTCAGATATCTCAACCACATCTCCTGTAAATCGAAACAAATTCACAAATTATATTCCGTCAGAAGTTGTGCAAACTCCATGTTTTGATAAATGCTAAACTTTCTCAGCGTACAAAAATAAAACTTGAAATTGAAAAAAACTAAGTGAACTGGTTAGAAATATTCACTAACCACCTTCATTATCCTCTTCCATCTTTGTTACTTCTTCCTCTCCTTTGTTATAGTTGTCAATCTCTTCCTCTTCATCCTCCTCCTCTTCTTCTTCTTCCCCCTCTTCATCCAGCCCCCAGGTGTTGTGAAGCCCCTGGCCCACCTGCCCCACCCCTGGAACAGGCACCACTGGGGAAGGCACCCTGGTAAGTAGGGTTGAGGAGCCATATGGGTAAAATATGGCAAAGTGACAAAAACAGACTTTGTTTACTCTAGATGTTCCTGTTGTTGTCACACAGTAACAGTGAAGGATACGTCTGAGGCTGCGTCTTGGCTTTCTGAACCACATCGCTGGCTCTGTCTGCTACTTCCATCGTCTCCACTGGCGTCTCGTCCATTTTCAGTGCTGTGATTCGCTCCTGGGGCATGGACTCTGCAAAACCACACCTTCCACCTGCCTTCCTGGAAAATTACATAAAAATACAGTTTCTAGACTCTCTTTTTTTCTCTGTTGAAAGGGTGTTAGATAAATCTACTTCCACAGTGTGACCATTTGATGTTACATCTCACCTCGCTGTCTTGTCATTCTCCAGGGCTTTGGTGATGAGTTCTGTGATTTCCGACACTTTGACGCTGGCTATTTTACTGCATCTCATAACCTTAAACACCACATGAACAATTCAATTTGCAGAAAAACTGGTCACTCATGCTTAAAGATAATAAACACTGACAATTGTGGCTCTAGCGCAGCTACATCTTGGTTGGATTTGAAGAGCAGTGGATGGATGGATGGATGGATGGATGGATGGATGGATGGATGGATGGATGGATGGATGGATGGATGGATGGATGGATGGATGGATGGATGGATGGATGGATGGATGGATGGATGGATGGATGGATGGATGGATGGATGGATGGATGGATGGAGATTATGAAGGCACATGATGTGGGTAATGCTCACCTGCTCCTTAAGAAGCATGATGCCCCCACTGGACTGGATGGAGCAGATCTCTCTGTGTTTGTTCATGGCAATCATCAGCAAACCGTCCATCACCCGCTCCTCTCGCTCACAGGGGTCTACCAGCAGGTAAGTCCTGCACAGCCAGCAGGAGGTGTAGAAGAAGAGAGCTTGTTCAGGAGGGACCGAAGACCAAGAGGGGTTAAGTTCAGAGCTTTAAAAGGTACCCTGACAGTGACTGATATAACAGTGAGCAGCTGCCTCGTACTGAGGATTAAACAAACAGATGCACAAATGGCAGGAGAAGGCAGGAGGGAGGTGGCACATTTTTGGCGGTGGAGCGGTGGAAGTGTGGACGCCCAATAAAGATTTCACAGAGAATTGCTCGCAGGATTGTTAAAAAGACAGAACAAAACAACCATGTGACTGAAGGAGGAACTGAGTAGAGAAATTGAAATAGCACTGTCTGTAAAGCAGCACAACGGTTTTCTAGATTGTTTTACAAGCCTGTATCTTTGAAAATACAAGCTCTGTCTATAAGAGTATGTATCCGAGCTGGAATGTATGCAGAAAGATGTACTGGTATTTCCTGTCTTTGTTATTTTTAAAGTGTAAAATATGGGAACTTACAGTAGTGCAGCACATTGTCGCTGTCAGGTGGCAACCTTGTAACTCCCCTTTTGGTCTTTGTTGTTTTTTTGTTTTTTGTTTTTTTCAGAAATCTTTACTGTACAGTCATTCCCCACGTGGGTCTGTAAAATGTATACATTATTACCCAATGAAAAGTATCAGCAGCATATATATATATATTTTGATGACACATCTTCATTTACTTAGAATTACACAAGGTTTTTTTGTGTTTCCTGAAAAATAGCCATTTTGGACATAAGAGTTCTCCACCCAACAGCGACAACATAGTGCTACTAGAGATTCCTTAAAGCACATGGTGCTAGGGTTTATAGTGGGCACACATTGATTGTTTTTCACACTGAAATGTGGTTCCTTACCCTTGCTGGAAGAAGGAGAAGCTGACACTGATGGGCATGTGGTAGATGCTTAGAGGAATGGGGTCTCTCTCTTCTGTACTGTACTGAGGGGACACAGGAATAAACACAGGAGATATTTTAAGCCATTTTGGAGATGAGGTACGATAGGAAAGCTGTACTACATGATGACTGGAACACCTTTGGGGCTGTGGTGTTTGGAGGTGTTTCTCTGCAGATTCAGCAGGGCGGAGAGGCCGCCTGCTGCACTCGCTGCTGACTCACCACGGTGACTTCATCTCCCTGGATGCCAACGTCGGGCCGTCTGAAGTGGCACAGAGCGGCGATGGCGGCGATGCTGGCAGCATCCATCAGGTTGCCGTCATGATTCAGCATGTGAACGTCCACTCTGATCTGCCACACCTGTGCACAGAAACACACAGCATCACCACACCAAATACCACAGCTACTCTCTCATTCCCCAGTCTTATGGTCTCTTATGTGATGTAGCTTGAATGTTTTACTCCTGTGCAAATCACTTGGATGAAAGCGTCCGCGTGTCACTTTAAATGTGTGTTTACCTTTTCTCCAGACACCACACACAGGGACTCGGTATCAATGCACTTGGAGTTCCTCAAGCATCTCTCCAGCTGTCTGTTGAGCTTCACTGACAGCTCAGATTGTCTGGAGAGAAGGAAAACCCCTGCATATGGTTTACGCTCCACGCACAAACAATTGATGAGACAAATGAATCGGACAGACATTGATGTTGTATAATGAGAAAAGTAGATCTTATAACTTCTAACATACACTTTGTCAGACCTGTGGGCTGCTACCTGTCTTGTCTTGTCTTGTCTTACCTGCCCTGTTCAAATGATGGTGAGGCCATGGGCGACAGCTCGATGTTGAAGAACATGATTCCCTCATTTGGGCGACTCTCTTTAGGAGCCACCAGTTCACACGACACCTGGGCCATAACCCTGCAGAACACATCAACACAGTACATAGCAAAACAAAGCAATCACTTGGGTACTTGCATAATTAATAGCTTAGTTGTTAGTAGTTAGCTTAGAATGTTAGAAGATAGATAGATAGATAGATAGATAGATAGATAGATAGATAGATAGATAGATAGATAGATAGATAGATAGATAGATAGATAGATAGATAGATAGATCAAGGACTAAATAAATAGAATAGGGATATGTATAAAATATAATGGTAAACTGTAAAGTTACTTAATCAACGCTTGCAGGGTGGAACAATCGTAAATGAGTATCACCGACTCACCTGGTTTTCCCCAGATCTACAAAGCAGCATCCATAATCTGTACCAAAAGTGATTTTGATCTTTCTGTAGTCGTATGTCTGTCGCCCATCCAAGCGCTGTAAGGAGAGGACAAGTCCCATTTTAACTACGACTTCTAGTAAACACAAAATACAACACAACGTCTCGACACAGCCATGTAAAGGTACTGAAACCTTAGTGTTCACAGGAAGACATGTAACTGCCTGGTAAAGGTCCATCTTCCCGTTTATTGTTGAATTACAGAAGATCGTAATTGTATAACACTTGTAATGTAAGTATTTTCACTGAAGTCACAACTTCGAGTGTGTAACTGTTATCTGTATCCATGCCTTTCTTCAGTGATGTGCAGGATGTTTAGCTCACCTTTTTCTCCTCGATGGCTTTCAGTAGGAAGTCCCGCTCACTGTTGGACATCGGTGTGTCCTTCATTTTGCAACGATTACTGTTTTATTTCCACTATTTCATTCAAAACTGCGCAGTAGGCTGCTCACACTAACATGTGGCCACCGTCAATGTTTTCTGAACTCTAGCACGGAAGTGTAACACGACTTGCCAGAGTAAAAGCGAAGGAGAAATATTTATTTATTTTTATCTGCACAAATTTTGTAAATGCAAAAAGTAATTTAAACCATTTGGTTGTTTGTGTTGGCCTGGAGCCTACTGAGATTTTCGTTTAGAACAACTGACTGAAAACAAGCTTTTATTTTGTAATGTCTTTGTAGCGTAAACTAGTGATGCCTTCATGTGCTCCTAGTAAACTCGGAAATTCAGCCACTTGTCAAATACAAACATCAAACATCAAAAAATAACACCCGGGGCGTTTGGCAAAGAGTTACAAATATCAATCCGCATCCCCTGCAGATGTCCTTTTTGGACCTGTTTATATATTACTGCCTTGTAGAATATGCTGTTTTGGATGGTTATATTCTATAAGTCTATCCGCAGGCTGTAATTTTGTTCGGTGCTTTGTGCGTATTCATTAAACACAACATGTCACTGCCACAAGAAAAAAAGACAAACAATAAACAACAGAAAAATACGTGCAGCATTCACAGAAAGAGCGTCGAGAATTGGTGTTGGTGAACTCTTTGGAGGACGTGAACGCATCTTTCTTGCACGTACTGCGCATGTCTGGTTTCCATCACCCTCGGTCCGTTATCCGGGCCGAGCTGTCATCCGTGGTCCGTCCTCTCCAACTGTGATAACCGTGTTTCCCCTGGTGTAGCTGATACTCACAGAGCGGCCACACACACAAGAAGCCACCCTCTGTTGTTTGTTTTTTTTAATCAAAGCAAAGAAGCATCTTTGGGATTTTTTCCTCAGCACAAGTAGGCACGAAAGGTTTGTTTGCGGTGCGCTCATTCATTCTCTCCATCCCTCGACATCACTGCTAACTCGGCGAGCTAACCGTCGCTATCCCTGCAGCCTGATAACGCACGCCCAGCCTCCATTACCCTATAACACAACACCGCTGGTTGTGTTGTAACGCCTTGGCATGTGGCTCCTTGTTTAGGGCTGTCGGGTTGTGATCTGGGCTCACTCCGCTGTTGTGCTAAGCAGCGGAGCAGGTGCAGCTCGGGTTGTTGCAGTGCTCACAGGCAGCCATGTTAGCTCCGTCCCCTGACCTCTTATCTGTGCTTCTTTTTACATGTTCAGGTCTCACCTTCTCCGATACTGTGTTTGAGGTTAGACAGCAGCCTGGTGGCGCTTAGCGGTAGTTTATAGCAGTATTATAAAAATAGATAGCGGGAGTGAACTGGGTTAAACTGTTTTGGGTGGTCACAGACTCTGGTGACTGTTTCGAGAGGCATATCATTTTGCCTGTTTTCAAAGCTCTTGATGGTAGATGGTAGAAGCTCAGACATCCAGGAGAGGCTCAAAGTAGAGTTGTTGCTCCTCCGCACTGAGAGGACGCAGATGAGGTGATTCGGTCATCTGGTCAGCATGCCTCCTCCCTTGGGAGCTGTTCTGGACATGTCCATCTGGGCAGAGACCCCCAGGTCAGACCCCGGTCACGCTGAGGAGATTGGCTGGAGGCTCGGCTGGATTGGGATCACCTCTGGATCATTCTGGAGAAGTTGGTGGAGGTGGCCGGAGAGAGACGTGCTGCTCTTCTGACCCAGACTCAGACAGACCAGATGAGTACTGACCTATCAACCCCAATGCTTGTAGCCGTTTAACTAAGTTGTACAGAGGATAAACTGCATGCACATCTCCATGGAGAGATGCATACGGTCTAGAGCAGCAGTATTAAAGTGAAAGTAGGAAGAAAAGTATCACATCACATACACAACTAAATGGGACTTGAAATTCTGAAAGTATTACGTACTACCTTTCCATGAACGTATTACTAACCTCGATTCTTGTTCTGCTGGAGCATCAGGTTAAGCTGTGATATCAGTTTCAAGAGGGAATCTCTAAAAAGCTGTTTGGCAGACAGGCCAGATTATTGTAGACAGCTATGTCAGAGAGCAATGGTGAATTTTGCATGGGTTGATCTAAAATTGATGTATTAACCTTTCCTCCTACGTTTCCTCTGGCGAGATTGTAACCATTGACCCAGTTTGCCCTGGCCCAGGAAAAGATGCATCATGCATTCAACCGGTGCATGGTTGAAGCCACATACAGTTCATTCAGTGGTCAAGGTAGTCCTGGTGTGCACACGGTGAAAGCCACGGCCTCTCCCGTGAGCCGAAAGTCATTTTAGGTGTTCATGTTTGCTAAAGCACCTGAAAGTTTTAGCAAGAGCAGTGCATCTGCTCAGCAGTCAGCCCCTTGTGGAAATTGTGGTACCGCAACGGTGACACATCTCTAAAGCGATGCATTAGTGTGACGATTTGTCTGTGGGCAACTAGAAACGATCTGGAAAAGTCCTGGAAATGATTTGGAAATGGCTTCAAGATAAGAGTGAGAACCCTGGGCTCAGTACAAACCCATCATTTGTCAGACACTTTTGAAGTGCTTCAGATAGATAGATGCATGGATAGATAGATAGAAAGGAAGGGATCGCAGTTGTGATAGAATCATGAGTGCAACAGCTACAAATCCAGATGACTCAGCCTGTCTGTGTTTACTCACAGTTTAAAACTCCGTCAAAGCTTTGATTTTATCGCAACACACGCACATTTGTGCGTTCGCATGCGGCCATCTGTCGCCGCGTGCGTGGGACGCGGCCAGGTTGTCGTACAAACGACTCTTAATAGTGCCTCTCATTCATGGCGGCTCCCATGTGCTTACCCCAGAATCCTTTTGATCCTCCTGCTCTCTGATGCTAGCAAATGGAACAACAGCAGTGTGGGAATTACAGTTAATGAGGAACTAATCAAAGTGCGCCTCAGCGACAACACGCGGGAGCCCTACGAGAGGCCGCGCAAGCTGTCGTCGATCGAGAGACGCATCCCAGAGTCTCTCCAAACTGAGACGGTCAGACCAGAGCGCTGGCTCGTACTGCATGTTGCAGGCCAGAGGAGCACAGATGTGCCCGTCCTCTCCACTGGACAGCCCCGTCTGTGCGATTTATCTGGTGGAGAATGTTATTAGAGCAGACATCGGGCAGACATCGAGGCTTTTTTTTCGTCTTTCTTTTTTGAAGAAGAAGAAGAAATAACGTCACGGGGGGGAGGATGTGAGATTAATGATGTCATCTCAGGACGCGGGACCCACACTGAAGAGCAGCGTGTACTAACGTGACCTCGATCTGTTTTATTTCTCTCCTCCACCTCATCCCTCCTTCCTTTTACACACTTGTGTTCTCTATTTTTATCGCCGCTCTCCATAAATAAATATCCCTCTCGCTCGTCCTCCCGTACCACACCCTCCCTGCTCCCTCCTTCCTCCACCACGCTCATCTGTGGCACCCTTATCTCACCCCCCCACCCCTCTCCTATTTTTACCCTCTGTAGATGATGCTGGACAGGGGCTGGATGTGGCACGTGCTGCTGCTGTCCGCCCTGCTGCTGATGGCGGCGGCGCCCACCGCCGCAGCCCAGGACGAGCGGCCGGAGACGGACGTGGCGGACGCCGACGAAGACATGGGCCTGGACGAGGAGGAGTTGAAGGTGCTGATGGAAGAGCCGGAGGCAGAGGAGGAGGAGGAGGAGGAGGAGGACCAGGACCAGGAGGCGACGGTGATGGACGAGGATCCCGCCGACGGGGCGGACGCGGCAGGCGGGAAGGCCGACAAGGGCGGGGCCGACGCAAACGTCTCATTTCAGGTCAGGAGGGGGTCAGAGGTCGAGTGCCGGCCTTCATCAGAGCTAGTAGATTCATTTACACTGAAGGTAGAGCCAGGATGAGCACGCTACTTTAGCTTGGTCCGTTCCCTGAACACCTGAGGAATATCCGATGAAATCAATGTTCCATATCAGTCTACGTCCACGTCATGGAGGTCGACTCTCACTGACTTTCCTTTTGTTTTCTTTCGTCCCCCAGGTGACGTACAAGACTCCCGTTCCCACCGGAGACGTCTACTTTGCCGAGACGTTCGACGACGGCTCGCTGGACAGGTACGGCCGGGGGACTTTGCCAGGCGCGACAAAACCGTGGCGTAAATGATTGATGCATGCTAAGATACATGAGCCTCCCAGGGGACGGAGCGGCCGGGCTAATCTTACACAGCCGCTGGCCTGGGTGTGGAAGCTGAGTGTCCCACTGATGTTGAACTCCTCCACAGATGGCAGCTGTCGAAGACGGTGAAGGGGGATGCAGACGATGACATTGCCAAATATGACGGTTTGTGCCTCCTTTCTGCTAATCCAGATGCCTGCTAGGAGAGTTTGTCCAGTTCTCGTTTGCTTTTTTTCGGCCGTTATACACGTTCAGGATTAATTCTACGAGATTCTACAAGAAGAGTCTGAATAAACGCGTCTTCCTCCTGCAGGGAAGTGGGCCGTGGAGCAGCTCAAGGAGAACAAGGTTCCAGGAGATCAAGGTCTGGTCCTGAAGTCCCGGGCCAAGCACCACGCTATCTCAGCCATGCTCAACAAACCCTTCACCTTCCAGGATGAACCCCTGGTCTTGCAGTGAGTGCCGACTAACATCGTCCGTTTTCAAACCGTGGTTTACAGTGGCGTCACCAAGACGTTTTGGGATGTTCCTCACAGGTACGAGGTGAATTTCCAGGATGGCATCGACTGCGGTGGGGCGTACGTCAAACTGCTGTCCGACTCGGACGACCTCAACCTGGTCAGGACATGTACATACCCTCTCTGCACGTGTGTGCGTGTGTGTGTCTCAAACCCTTTGAGCGAAACCTCTTTTCCTCTTCTTCGTAGGAGCAGTTCCACGACCGCACACCCTACACCATCATGTTTGGACCAGACAAGTGCGGCGAGGACTACAAGCTGCACTTCATCTTCCGCCACCAGAACCCTCTGAACAAGGACCTGGAGGAGAAACACGCCAAGAGGCCCGACGTGGACCTGAAGAAGTTCTACACCGACAAGAAGACGCACCTCTACACCCTGGGTACGCCGGCTGGTCCCCCCCCCCCGGTTTGGTTACCTCTCACCTCTCCTCTTGAACGTGTCTATTAATCAACGTGTGTGCGGGCAGTCCTGAACCCAGACAACAGCTACGAGGTGCTCATCGACCAGTCCAGCGTGAGCCGGGGCAGCCTGCTGCACGACGTGGTGCCTCCGGTCAACCCGCCCAAAGAGATAGACGACCCCAACGACTCCAAGCCGGAGGACTGGGACGAGAGGGCCAAGATTCCCGACCCCGAGGCCGTCAAGCCCGAGGACTGGTGAGCTCTCACGCCGGGGCACAGCGGAGACTTTGTGGGCGGATTAGACACAGATTTCGAACGTTTCCACCTCGGCGACTTCGACGGTTTCTGACGAGCGCCGTCTCTGTCTCCCCTCCTCAGGGACGAGGACGCGCCGGCCAAGATCGACGACCCCGACGCCCTGAAGCCCGAGGGCTGGCTGGACGACGAGCCCGAGTTCGTCCCGGACCCCAACGCCGAGAAACCAGAAGACTGGTAAACACACACACACACACACACCCAGAGAACCTCCTCCCCTCCCCCTGAGGGCGCGACCCGGCCTGACAGCCTGTGTGTGCAGGGACGAGGAGATGGACGGAGAGTGGGAGGCCCCGCAGATCCCCAATCCGGCCTGCGAGACGGCTCCCGGCTGCGGGGAGTGGAAACGTCCCAAGATCAACAACCCCCTCTACAGGGGCAAGTGGAAAGCCCCTCTGGTGGACAATCCCAACTATCAGGTGTCTGACCGTCACATAGATCCTCTTCTTTACTTTCTACATACGAGTGATGACACACACACACACACACAGTGCAGAAGCTTTCCTAACCGCTCCGTCTCCTCTCCAGGGAGTCTGGAAGCCGCGCAAGATCGATAACCCGGACTTTTTCGAGGACCTGCACCCGTTCCGCATGGCGCCTTTCAAGGCCCTGGGCCTGGAGCTGTGGTCCATGACCTCCAACATCTACTTTGACAACTTTATCGTCACCTCTCACAAGGAGGTGGCGGACCGCTGGGCCTCCGACAGCTGGGGGCTGAAGAAGCTGGTGGCCAGCGCTAACGAGGTTGGTGCGACGCCCGGACCGGACCGGACCGGACCGGACAGAGCTTGACTACATGGTGACTGTGCTTGACTGTGTGTCTGTGTGTTCTGCTCCCCAGCCGGGGATCTTCGCTCAGCTGATGCTGGCGGCAGAGGAGCGGCCGTGGCTCTGGGTGATCTACATCCTGACCGTGGGCCTGCCCGTCGGACTGACCGTGCTCTTCTGCTGGCCCAAGGTACCACACACACACACACACACACACACACACACACATATGCTGATGGCTAGTGAGAGGAGCCCTCCTAAACCCGGCTGTGACATCGCCCCCAGAAACCCACAGACGACGAGTACGTGTACAAGAAGGCCGACCTGCCGCAGGCCGACATAGAGGAGGAGGAGGAGGAGGACGAGGAGGAGGAAGCTGCGGCAGAGGAGGAAGAGAAAGCAGCCGAGGCCACAGAGGGAGAGGCTGCAGCTGGAGGTGAGAGGGTTTAGACACGTTCGGAATGGTGTTTCTTCGCCCCGGCTATCATCTCTGACACTCTCTCTCTCTCTCTCCCTCTTCCTCTCTCTCTCCAAAGCAACAGAGGGAGCTGAGGAGGACGAGGACGAAGCTGACGGTGCGGGTGACAATCCAGAGGAGGACGAAGAGGACGAGGAAGTAGAGGAAGAGGAGGAGGAGGAGGAGGAGGAAGAAGAAGAGGAGGAGGAGGAAGAGGAGAGCAAAGCTCCCGAGAGAACATTAGAAGATGAGGTCAGTGTCACAGTGAGACGTTCACTTCAGACTCAAACACATCTTGTTAGATTTCATTCTCTTTTTTTCAGACTCTTTCGGTCACACACATCCTTTTCAAACCGAAACACTCATTGGCGGTTTTTCCCTCGGTCATGTTCTAGACAGACACTGGAATGCCGTGTTTGGCAGCACCGAAGTGCACGCGATCCTTACCACGGATCGCGCGCTTGCTTTGGGCCAGTGCAGACGAAGGTTTCTCACCTCTCATCCAAGTCGCCCTTGAGAATCTGAAAACCTGCATAGAAGTAGTTTTAATGTCACGCCGAGCTCAGACATGGGTCGGAAACCACTTTGAAAATGTTTGTAATTTATGTTATTGTTGAGGACGCTGTGTTATTAGAGGGTTCACTTCTCAGCGACATAAATGCCTCTCATTAATCCCCCCCCCCCCTCCCTTTGCTTAGTCTACCTCTACACTGTGTAGAGGTAGACACTCTGCCTCGCGACACTGTGTCCTTGCCCTAGAGGGAAACGTGCCCGCTCAGGAAGTCGCGTTTCCACTGCTATCTGCACACCCCGCCCACTTCAAATGTACCTCTTTCTGTCTCCCAATGCGATGTCCCGTCGGGCCGCCGCAGCCCAAGGAGGGAGGCGGAGTCACCAAAGAGAGCCACAAACAAGCCGTGAGAAAGCGGAGGGTAAGGAAAGACTGAGGGGATGGGGGAGAAAAGCCCCACACCCCCACACCCACCCGCTCGCCCATCCAGCCATCCAGCCACCCCGACCATCGCCTTTCTCCCCGGACGTGGAGGAGGTGGAGAGGCTCCCCTCCCTCTCTGCAGGGCAGTAGCCTGCAGTCACCCCGGCTGCCCCACCCCTGTCCCCATCTCTCTCTCTCTCTCCCTCTCTCTCTCTCTCTCTCTCTCTCTCTCTCTCTCTCTCGCTCTCTCTCTCTCTCTCTCTATCTATCTCTCTATCTATCTCTCTATCTCTCTCTCTCTCTCTCTCTCTCTCTCTCTCTCTCTCTCTCTCTCTCTCTCTCTCTCTCAGTATTCGTCCACCTTTCCTCCAGCGTAGGCAGCACAGAGGATCCTACAGCATATCTTAGTCGGTTGGGAGGGGGGGGGGGGCTTAGACTTCAAATCCAGGCGTCCTTTGTTTTCACGATGATGCTGGAGGACGCGGTGGGTGGGAGCGGACGCCGGGCTGCAGGGCAGGGGGCCGCGGTGTCGGGACATTTAAGCCGTCAGGTCACATCCCCTCGTCCCGTTCCCTCACCCCATCCCCACCCCTCCCCCACCCCCCCCCTCCCCAGCTTAGGTTTGAAAGTTTACCTCTTCAAAAACGACATATATATATATAAAAAAAAAAGGATATTCTGTTTAGATTTTAGATAGTTTGTTATGAGCATCAGTTACCTTTTCCGTGTGAATTCTACTAAGTTATAGCAGTCAGAAGAATGCTTCCTAGCGACGATGGCCCCGTTTATTGGTTTGTTTTTCGGTTCGTTTCATGCCGGCGCGTATACAGAGCCCCATGTTTTGAGTGACTCGAGGCCGTTCTCCTGATGCTATTCCACCGACGTGCTTCCTCTGAGCCTGGCTAGGCTTAATAAAATTTTTAAAAAAGAGGAAAAAAAAGGATCCAAACTGACAGAACACTTGACTGTGGGTGCTGGCAGCAGAGAGGAGCACGTCCCAATGCCTTGGCCGCCAGTCGCCAGTGAGACGGCATGGACACGTGGGTTGGTGCAGCATGTATGGAGCCCGTGGAAACACCCTGCGTGCCCACAGCTGCCTGCATCGGCTGCGGTACACATGTTGGATTGTTGCCTGGGGAGAGGCGTTGATGCTAATTTATTTGTTTTATATTATTGTCTCGAGCTTTTGTAGTTCACATTCTTGCCAAATGCTGGCAGATATCCCTGTTTACATTTGTTTGCAAATTGTACATTGCTCTCGAGAATAAAGTTATTTAATACAAAAGGAAGTGGCCGACTTTGATTTTCTCTTTGACGGGGAGAAAAAAAACGCAGACGCTGGACGGTGTGTGATTTTTGACTTTTATTAAAACAAAAACTGTTTAAAGGCAAAGGTGCAGGTGTATACACACATACAGTTAATACCAGGGTGTGTGTGTGTGTGTAAATGGGGCATTTTCAGCATGCCAGAAACAACTGAATGGCCTTCTTCTGTACAACTGTTCAAAAATATCAAAATAACCTCAATAAATTACAACATATACAGTGTTCATAGCTGTCCCTGGTCCTAGAGTCCAGTTCGTCCCTTTTCGAGCAGCACCACAGTCTTTAAGGGGTTTACACGTGAATTTCTACTTCCTTTTAAACTGCCCCTCTCTCTCCCTCTCCCTCCGTTTAAAGGGAATACGCAGGTTCACATTTCGAGGACGCGTCCTCGGCTCGGCTGTTTACGGTCAGACCCTCCTCCAGCAGCTGATGTATTCCAGGCCCGGCCCGGGCGGATCAATAGCACTCAGGGCCTCTTTACTGCATTCGGTCTTGTAGTTCGATGGGGAAAACATCCCTTTCTTTCCCTCCTCATCTTCCCGCCTGCTCTCACTCCCCCTCCCTATGCTACAGGGGAAGCACGGGTGTGTCCAGGTTGGTTTTTTTCATCTCTAAGAAGCCTCTGCTGCATGACCATTTATGTCTGGTTACAGTTTGGGGCCACGGCATGGATGCTATGGTCAGCCAGAAGGGTTAGAAATACTTTTTCAAAGATACAGGAAAAAGGATCACTTGCAGTGAAAACATTGCTGAAACATTACTTGAAACCTACACCTATCTATGGACTGCTAGATTATATGACTTCTAGTTTATCTGTGCTTTAACGTCTGCAGCCGAGCCCTCTATACACCTCCAGCATCCTCCCCCTGGTTGTTAGGATGTTTTCACTAGCTTTATACAGTCAGCATATCAGTGATTATTGATTTTATTCCATTAGACGCACTAAACTAAACCCATTCAAACGCTGTGACACATGCAATCCAAAAGCACTTCTCCTACTCTCTGTAATACTGTTGGTTTTTTTAAATCCAGCAATAAGGTCGTGCTTTAACCCGATGACATCCCGAGACCTGCCGGAAACACGGGTCCAGCTGACGTAGAAAACACTTTACAAAAATAAATAAGACAAAGAAACCGGCGCCGCAAACGAGGATCGCGGTCGGATCGAATCTGTGATGCTTTCAACGGTTTGTTTTCAGCCTTTTTAAAAGGTCAGTCCGAGAGAGGAGCACTGAGTCAGAAAAGAAGAAAAACTGAAAAAAAAAAGAGCACTGAAGGTCAGATATCGTCCTCAAACACAAAACCGAGCGGGTCAAACAGAGCTGGGAGCTGTTTTACAGATGCTACTTTGACAAGGGAGCACCGAGGGGACACTCCGGATATGGACGACCCTTTGCCACCGACTAACTCAGGTTGGACTGCGTGGAGAAGGAGCCACGCTAAGGAGAAGGGACTGTCTGCAGGACGGGAGAGAGGGGGGGGGGTCACTGGAGGATGAATGCACTGTTAGTTTGGACTCGGGTAAGTACGGGCACAGAAAACACAAGAGGCGCCCCCCCCCCCAACCCCGTCTCTGCTGTGGACGTGCCTCTCCCAGCCGCCGACGTGGGGGACCACAGCTCCACTTCACTTCCGTTTGCTCTTGGTGTCGGTGGTCTGGAAGACGCTGGAGGCCGACATCAGGTTCTCTATGTACTGGCCCAGGACCTGGTTCTCGGACTTCAACTTCAGGTTCTCCTCTTTGACCGCGTCCACCCGCGCCGACAGGTCTATGGCAGAGGAACGGGATGAGGCAAAAACGTTCCCCCCTCAAACTGGACCTCAGTCCATGCAGATGCTCATGTTCTTTATGAAGGGAAAGTAACATGTACTAGTTGAATGGAGTGTTTATCCTTGTTCACGTAGAAGCTATGGAGCACTGGTTACATCAGAAACGCCTCAGTATTTTACAATTGCCACTCACATCAACGATCACGTGACTTTACTTTCCTTGCTAAATGACAGACAGCAGCTATTTACTCAGACTAAGTGGTTCCCAGAGTGATGCAGCTGTGGAGCTCACTCACATCCAGCCCTACATGTTTGAGCCAGGATCAGAGCAGGAATCAGATATTAAGGAAGAACCATACGGATTCAGATTTCATCCAGACCTCCTCCACTTACTTGACAAAGGCCTACCGCTCTGAGTCGGTCATTTTTGTTTTTGTCTCAATATGTGGTAATGTCTGCGCTGTAAAAATTGCCTTATTACCCTGAGCACAAGGTCACATTTAGTCCAAGAGCGACACAGACGACAGCTGGTTGCATTGGTCGCACTGAGTCACAACCTAAGGTCCTGTGACCACTGACAGACAGATAGACAGAGAGGCAGCTGTACCCTGATCTCTCAGTCTGTGTTTGTTTTATTATGGTGAGGGGTGAAGCCACAGACTTGATGGAACAATGCGTATTTGAGTCTGGAGGCCGACGTCAGCCTTGAGTCAGGAAACGCAGAACAAAGGGTAGGGATAAAGAATTACAGTGCAGACAGTGCTGCTCCGAGCTGAGTCAAACGGTCAGACTGGATCTCCGGGGTCTTGTCTTGTTTAACAGACACATACTGGAACCTGGATTTATCGATAAGACAACAATGTGACATTTAGCTAAATCAAACTTTCCCAATCGGCAACACCTGTACTAGGGATAAAATCTGCCACCCCCTGGACAAAACCCTGCGCTTCTGAGCAAGGTCTTTGTGAATGTGGAGGAGAGATGGAGAGAGAGAGAGGGCACATAAGAGAGACGAGGCGAGTGCATTAGCTCGGGACTTTATCAGGCCGTGGAGTGGCTGAGATGAAGAACGAGACAGAGAGAGAAACAGAGAGAGAGAGAAACAGAGAGAGACAGAGAGAGAGAGAGAGAGAGAGACAGAGAGAGAGAAACAGAGAGAGACAGAGAGGAGGGAGAGAAGCAGCGAGCATCCACCCATTTGAAATCTTCATGCTTAAGAGAGCATGAACACTGTCCTCTTTTGTGGTGACAAGGAAGCCCCAGTGGTGTGTTTGGGATATTATTTCATATCAGTCTGTATAAACTAACACAGGCGGGGGTGGGGGGGGTGGTTCAAAATGCTTCCTATCGCCCCAAAAACAGGTCTTTGTGCAAGTTCGATTCAACGTTCAGAGGCCGTGTTACCTTCCAGCGTGTGCTGAAGCTCCAAAACCTGATTTATTAGCCTCGTCTTCTCCTCCATCTCCACCTGGTTCTCCATGTCTCCTGGGAACACAAACACACTCTCACGTTTACACACATGACGTGAGGCAACACACGCGGCGGCTGAGGGGAAGAGACGCACCGTCTATGTCGCAGTTCATGATGTAGAGCTCGTTGTCCTGTTTCGAATACAGGGCTGCAGATCCGCTGTCCGCTAGGAGGAGGAGGAGAAGAGGACCGTGAGCTTTGTACGGCAGTCACACGGCTTATCGTACAACATGACGACACGATGAATATTTCACAAGGCCGGCAGAGAGCCCCTGCTGACCACAGCCAACAGTGAGGGAGTCAGCCTTTTTTGGTCAACCGAGTGGGTGGACAATAACAGACTATAAACCACTGTCGTGTTAAATATGTCACATTTGATGTGTGAAACGCACACGATTTAGTAAAGGGAGCGTCTCAGTTTCAGACTGGTGATGGAACGTTTTCAGTATTTAGTGTCCAGCCTAAGTTTTGCAAACTCGAGTCCAGCTGATTTAAAGTCGGCCTTGTTAAAGTTTGAATTATCAAGTGTCTGTGTTGAGGCAAACAGAGAGAGCAGCAGACAAGATAGTGTCCTCCAACTATCTCCTACATCTTGTCTGTGGGACCACAGACATCCACTCCCACTCCCACCCACTGGCCTGTGTATTATCAGACAATGGGTCTGACAGCTCTGGGAGGATTCTCAGAGCGCTTGCCTGGTTCATGATTAGCTCTCTGTGCCACAGATGGGACGTCCCTCGTCGCACACAGCTGGAAACAGCTGGACGGTATTGGGACTCAGCTGGACGCAGACACAATGAGGTTGAAGTCCCCTAAACCTGCAGACTCGGTGCTACAGCTGGTTTAACAGCATGGGTTTCGCATCGGCGAGTCTGTCACTCTTGTTGGAGAGAGGGAAAAATAGCAATAACAGAATAGGAAGACACGCCTCGCTGACCATGCCACATCACTGGGCTGCACTAGACATCACTAGGCTTAGCATGCCAATCTACACGCTAATTCATCGTTTCATATGCTTTATTTATGAGCCAATTAACACAATGAGTGATTGAAGGACGAGTTCCGCATTTAAAAGTAATACAAAAACGTGAAACCCTGAAGGAGGAACGTGTCATGTTATCCCCTGTCCGATAATGGACGCATCCACATTAGCCACGGAGGCTATCAAGATGGCGGCTGCGGCGGCTCTTCCCTTTTTGATGCTCAGCTTTTACGCTATGACTGGTGATAACTACTTGTGTAAAGACAACAGAGGTTCTCATCGCTTACTCTCGATCTGCTCACATTATTTCAAAGAGTGCAGACGCCGGAGTCACGATTCAAGCCAGCATACTACCGGGCAATCGTGACAGCTTCGGATGGACTTTGAGGCTGTGATTTTGACGAATCGACAACGCCTCGGCTTTGTAGACTCACCTAAATCGAGGACGGTCCCCCTCCGCTTTGTCGGAGTAACTCAGAAAACAGGCCCCGAGCCTCTCTGTGGGGTCGCCACCGATGTTCAGAGACGATGATACCTGGTACTTCTCCCAACAATTACGTCATCGCAACGTCACGTACGTCCTGTGTGTACGTGACCATAGCAACCGACAACCGACAGGCGGCGCTAAACCGCCTCACTCACACATACACACAAGTGTTACCGTCCTAACAGATGCTTACGCGTGCAGTCATTCCCCTGGTGGCATATCACACAGACACACACACACACACACACACACACACACACACACACACACACACACACACACACACAGCTTGATGTAAACGTATATACATATTTGTGTACATATTACATATATTTATAGAGTTTTTCGAGCATCTCCGGAGCCTTCTCGCCATATGCTGCTGTGTGGCGGCCAAACCAAACCCAGAGGACACCGCTGCTTCAGCCAATAACCTTCCATGACCTGTTCTCCTCTTCTCCTCACCCGCTCTCTTTGCTCCCTTGCCATCTGCGTGTGTGTTTTACTGTATCCCAACGTGCCCCTGACCACTGACATTTTTCTGAAAGCTGTCTGTCTCTCTCTGAATGACAGGCTGGGAGGGGGAGAGGACGTGCACATAAGAGATTCCAGGCTCGAGCAGAAATTCATGTTTTAGAATCTGTAAAAATTTGTGAGGGGAAATTCCTTCAGGAAACTCTTTCAGGTCTGAGTCAAGACAAGCTCAAATTACACTATCCTGTTAAAAGTGACTTAGTTTGGTTGAATGGAGTGGAGCGATACAGCTACGGAGTGCATACATATAAAACCTTATGTGTTTTGTACCAGGATCAGATGAGGAATCATATATTGAGGTAAAATGCAGGCACAGAAATTCCTACAGAAACTTCACTGCTTCCACACACTTGTGTGCCTTAATTAACGTGAATACCTCAACAGAAGGTGGATAAATGCAAGCTGTATTGGAAGTGGGATATGGTATGGTTTATATCATGCTGATTCACCTTTTTTTTTTAAAACCGGTAAAGTATTCAAGATTTATATTGAATGAGGATGAGATGATGATTTTAAAACCAAGCTGCTGAAAACAAACATCTGCGGGGCATTTTACTCCCTCCTGTGAAGAGGAGAAAGATGAATGATGAATTACCTGATATATTACTTCAAGCATATTCACTCACACGCTAATAGATAATTGATAGTTATTGATACAACACCGACGAGCTGTGTAAACAGGGGAGTACTCCCTCCTGTTATTTCACATTAAGGATTTCGACTAGGACGAAAACACAATTAGATGTTTTCGTTTTCATTTAGAAGGAGCATTGCTATGCAGGCAGACATATTTCCATGTGAGCACGGGAAAAACAAACAGTCCTAACCACTTTACTTGTACAAGCTGTTTGTTTCTGCCTCGTTGCCCTTTGTTCCGTCACATTCCTCTAACAACTCCTTCAGCCGCATGTCGTGTGCACCGTCATTTACCGCAGAGAGACCGTGTTCCACATCCACAAAGGGTCTTTTGAAGTGCCAGGCAATTCCTCCTCTCCTCTGCGTCTTGAGAGACTGACATGTTGGTAGTGTTGGAATGTGAAATGCTATGACCGGCTCCTCAAGTGCAAGTCATGAACTGTGGTGCAGTATAGGAGCTGTCTCTTGAGCCTTACCTGTGTCGTCTGCCAGAGAGATGTTAGTGAACGTCCCGTCATCCTCGTCTACCTCGGCCTCCACCGTCTGGGCCTCATTCTGCTCCTCCTCCATTTTTGTTTCCAGCTCAGAGTTGAGTTATTCCGCAGGGTCTGACTTCAGACTCCACTTTTTTTTGTCTTTCTCTTTGTTGAAACTTTGCTCTGGTATCTTCTGTTTCTCTCCCTCTTCGCGCCCTCTTCTTGTCCTTCAGCCCAGCCTCTGTGCACTCACCTGCCTACCTGAGTCATTTAATCACGTTGTCGCCAGGTACCTGTCCTACCTGACTGACAGCTCAGGTTTCAAGGGAGCCCAGGGATTGGGTCTCCATGGCGACCGCTGGTCCTACACACAAGACAAGGGGTTAAAGTTTGTCTCTCGGATTGCCCACGTGACAGGAAGTCAAGGCAGATGTGGAGACACGCCTGGTCACACATTTACCTGAAAATGTGTCAGGCCATGTTGTTATTATCAGGTCATTATCAGGGCTGTGCAAAATTCATTGTTAAATTGAGAATTTTAATTGAATTTACACTGATTAACAGGAAGCAGAATTTGGGAATTTTAATAAAGTGGATGTACAACAGGTTCAGTGGATTATACAGTACATATTTTTTAAAAAGAATGTAGTGTGGGCAGATTGTAAACACTAATTTGCATGAACAAATGTTTTCCACAAGTAATTGAATTTGATTTATTTAACTATTTTTCTGGAACATGATGGAGGAACCCTTCATTTTCCAGTGAAGTGTACAATATTTGTTTGACTTTGACTTCTGTTTGGGTTTCCTGTGCTTGAAACAATCTGCAAAGATTAGTAGACCTTATGATTACAAACTGCACAATGTTACCATGACATTTTGTCATTTAATTAAATCCAAGAGAGGAAATGGAACCAATATTATTTATTATTTTACATGTCAGAAGAACCAGGAATGATTTTCAAGATTTAATTATATGATTAATTATATATTAGAGGAGGAAAATACAGCATGTAGCACGTCCCTTCTGACGTGTGACTTGTCACATTTAGACCAAGAGTTTCTTTGCATTGGATTGAATTTAATTCCAGTTTCTGACACTCCATTTCAAATTCCAACTCACATTCCTATTAGGTGGAGTCCGTTCAATCCAAATTGCCTTGAATCGCGTGGAGGCCAATTCTAGAGCTCTGAATTTTGCACAGACCTTTCTGACAACAGTCAGATGCTGCTTGTTCGTATCATTTTCACCGGAGCAGGTGATGACCTCACATGAAATGAGAGGCCAAGCCTTGGAAACTGGTTATAGATCTGTGGGAGCAGCCTGCTCTCTGGTGGCTAATGACGATCACTGCAGGTCGGCCACGGTGACACAGACTCCATCTGAGAGCAGCCTGCAGTGACTGTGCAGTTTGCACACACACACACACACACACACACACACACACACACGGCTGAAAAATAAACCCAAGCCCTCCAGAAATGAGTGGCGAAATCAAGCAAATGCAGATTGTTCCGTAAAAGAGCACAGCTAACCTCTAATCATGCTCTGTTGCTCATGTATAAATGCTGAGCAGGTCCAGTGGATTCTTGTTTTGTGTGGAAGGGAAAGAGCAGTGGACATAAGTGGTTTTCTGAGAGGGTTCATCGCTGGGGTGTGGATGGAGGACACTTCATTACAAGACCGGCATGTGTTTCAATGTGAGCAGAGCCTCTGATGTGGTCTGCTTTTAGATTTATAGCAAGGAAACTGTGATCGACTGTGTTTTTTCCTGGCACTGTGATGCTCATACACTGGTGATGCATGTGTGTGTTTCTCACACACGTAAGGAGATGAAATCTTCCACAGGCGACCAAGATTGTCAGCGTCAGGACGTGATCGGACTGTCAGCGAGAACCTTCCTTCCACAATTACACACAGAGAGGTAATATAGCAGGGTTGCAGCGCATAAAACCCCTCATTACAAAGATGAATGCACATTTGAGACTTTGGTGGTGCTAAAAGCATAGACAGATGTGGGAAAAAAAAGAGATGGTCAGATGAGTTGTCCTTCACCGCATTCCTGACAGGGAGGTGAGCAAATGTGTGGCACAAACCACAGCTCGAGTGCCTTGGTCCAAAAAGTTTTCTTAAGTTTATGTTTGGAATCACTCTGAGGATCGTTTCCCACGGTGCACCCATTTTTCAATTCACAAAAATTGCCAAGCATAAGTGTTGAGAATATCATATTCAACCTGCGCCCTTGAGATCTGTAAATCTTTACCTGGCTTAAACTGCCCCTAAAAGATTTGGGGAGATTTGGTAGAGTGAGTCCAAAATGTGTAGGACTGTGGGTCTACAAACTCCTCACACCTTTTCAGAGTAATTCATGTCTTGAAACGGATGGGGGTTTTATATGCTCAATCAGACTCTGTGCCCAAATGCTTCCACTTGCCCCTGTAGAGGGAAGCAAAGTGATGTGAATCATCACCGTCACCACATCTCCACCACATGGACACCTATGGGAGATTTTGGACTGACCAGTCAGAAAACTCACCACCTTGATCTTTTGAAATGTTATGCCTATTTTTGATTTCACTGCCACAGACTTTCCTTTGTTCTGTGGTTGTCTTTTCCTTGTGAGTCTTTATATTCATGACATTTTGCAGAGGTCATTTAGGAAAACCCAATTTATTTGACTCTTAAGTATGTTGGGTATGTTCTTTCAGGGTAATGTTGTTCCGATGACAATTCACTTAATAGACCATCCATCCTTTTGGCTGTGAGAAAATCGTGCTAACCACCAAGTCACAACCTAGATATACCCATTTATTACTAATATTTAGCTTTTTTCTTTTCCAAACATTGATCTTAATAGGGACTGTGGCAACTTAAAACAGACCAATCGATCGCTGCCCCATAAAGAGACAAAATTAAGACTTAAAGAACCATATGAGCTCAGCTCAGTCCTGGTTTGGAGTGGTAATCGTACTGCTGATAGAGAAAGGTTCCACCTAGGTGCTCACTCGGGGCTTTCATCCAAATCTGCGGTCTTCCTCGGGGGGAGGGGTTTGCTAGTTGTCATGGAAATAGCTCCATTGTCACCACATTCCACATGAGGTAATAAAGGAACCTGGTGATAAATGAGCAAACTGAGAATGTGCTGAGGAAGACCCCGAGGCGTGGTTGAAGGCCCTGGGCAGCGGCAAGGAAGGTGATCCTAGGTTTTATTTATTTTCAGTTCAGTAGCTACAACTGACGACGCCGTTATGTGCATTAAAAAATATGATGATATTCATCTTTACGTGTATGTTTTTCTTTCACTCTGACTAAAAGTCTTTGTCCAAAGAATTGTCAGAAGAATTGTTTGATGAGGTGGATTTGCTTTATAATACTGTAGGATGGAAAAAAAATAGAGGGACACCCAGTTAAGCCAAATATGCTGTTAAGTCCAGCCAGAAGACAACAACTTCCTCTGTATTGAGTGCAGATAGGATGAATAAGGGGAATGTGCTGCCCTATTGCCTGAAAGACAATGTGTTTGCTTTCTCTGTTCATCTGTTTGTGTGTTCAACTGTTTGTGCTTGTGTTTTACTGGTGCTTTGGTGCCTCTTTGCATGAGCATGACTCTTTATTTGCTGATCTTCGGTCGTGTGTGTGTGTGTGTGTGTTTTCGTGTCTGCAGAGGATTCACCCTTCCCATAAAGCCAGGAGGAACCTGTCATTTACGAGGCCCATTTCACGGAGAAGGGATGACCCTCAGCACACAACCGTAATAATCCAAACCTTCTGATCGCTCACAGGTTTATAGAACAACACTGTCAGCTAAACTAGGCCAGTGACAGTAAAGCAACAGACAGTGCACACTCTAAGCACTGTAGCGTTCAGAGGCAAACATGGAACAAAGGTCCCGTTGCCTGAGCCTGGTGGAAGGTGACGTTTCCATTAGATTTGTTTGTGGTTGTATGTGTGTTAAGTTCAGCATTGAGCTTGTGCACTTCTCCAGGCCCTGGAGACTGTTCACACACACGCACGCACAGACGGACACACACATACACACACAAACACACACATACACACAACATAGAAATGAAGCTGCCACGAGAGTGTGTGACCTTTAGCGCTGTAAATGTGTATTTGTGGATAGATAGATAGATAGATAGATAGATAGATAGATGATAGATAGATAGATAGATAGATAGATAGATAGATAGATAGATAGATAGATAGATAGATAGATAGATAGATAGATAGATAGATAGATAGATAGATAGATAGATAGATAGATAGATAGATAGATAGATAGATAGATAGATAGATAGATATAGATAGATAGATAGATAGATAGATAGATAGATAGATAGATATAGATAGATAGATAGATAGATAGATAGATAGATAGATAGATAGATAGATAGATAGATAGATAGATAGATAGATAGATAGATAGATAGATAGATAGATAGATAGATAGATAGATAGATAGATAGATAGATAGATAGATAGATAGATAGATAGATAGAAATTCAGTCAAGACACTGACTAACCCTAACCCGCTGTCAAGAGATTCAGTTTCACCTGCCCCAGCTGCAGATAGATAGACAAATGTTTTTATATTCGTTACCAGTGTGCTCTTTCACTCTCTTCCTCTGTGTGTGTGAGAGTGAGTGTGTGTGTGTGAGAGAGTGATAGGGGGAGAGAGAGAGACTGTATGTAGTTAATAATTACTGTGCAGTGACATCCAAGAGCCAGTGCAATACCTGCGGCAGGATGAGCTGCATCCACAACTGAAGAGAGAGAGAGAGACAGACAGAGACAGAAAGAGAGCTAGAAGCTATATACTGGTGTGAATGCTCTCCCTCTCTCCCTCTCTCTCTCTCTCTCTCTCTCTCTCTCTCTCTCTCTCTCCCCTGCGATGGTCCACAGACCAGATGCCCACTTTGGCACTAACACGCTGCCAGTGTTATGCCAGGCATGGGGCATACACATGCAACACACTCATATACACACATGTGTGCATGTATGCACATACACACACACACACACACACACAGGGAAAATAGGCTGTAAAAAGCACATTCGTCCATCTGTCCATCTCCCATCTACTCTGGTGCTGAGCACATCAGCATGTTTGTGTCTCCCTACTGTGTCTTCAACAGTGTGTGCATGTGGTGTATGTGTGTGTGTGTGTGTGTGCGTGTGTGTGTGTGTGTGTGTGTGTGTGTGTGTGTGTGTGTGTGTGTGTGTGTGTGTGTGTGTGTTTTCATGTCTATGAATGAGTCCAGAAATGGATTTCTGCAGACTGGAAGCTATATTCAGTCCTGTGGAAAAGGAAATTGTTTCCTTTGTTGTCTTTTTTCTCACTTCAGTGATCATCAAATTCCAGTTTTAAAATGATTTCCAGACACCTTACTTAGTCTTAAGACACCTTACTTGGGGACATAGCCTAAAACACGCATCTAAATTGTAGCACTACTTGAACCATATGCTTACATTTTTTCAGTTTGGTTTTATCTAATTTTCTCTCCTTGCCTTGGTCTGATTGGCCATCTTGATCACCATAGCAACATGTGACTAACCTGCAAGACCACATAGTCTTCTTTCAGCTTAGAAAACTTCTTAATTGTGTGAAACTGTCCAGATATATCTCACTGGCTGCAAAGAAAACTGGTCTAAATTCTCTACATACAACAGAAAGGAGCTCAAAGGCTTCTATCCTTTTCTTACCTTATCAATATTTTCAAATTGGTATTCCCGACTTCTGGTCTGCCTTGCTCAATACTGCCAACGCCAGTATTGGGCAAGTTTCTGCCAGAATATAATATATCAAATATGGTGTTATGGTGTACCATCTTTTGAAAATAATTAGATAAATTGTAATTGATTTTTCATTACATTTGAGACTTATTTTTCAAAGGTAAATGTAGCAGTATGACTAGGAGTTCAACATAGATGATAAGATATAGTTTGTTCCTGTTGGTCACATTTTACAGTCATGTAACCAGGTTACAGGTTGCTGTTTGTAGTAGTGTAACAATGGAAAAAAGCCTCAGCATGCCCCAGTGATGTTCAGGTTATGTAAATGCATCTGTACAACGTTGCATTGGTGTATTAAACCACCACTTAATTTCAGGTTGAATGATGAATTGTATTGGCCATTACTGAAGCGGGTATAATATTGTTTTTGTAAAGTGTTGTATGATCAGGCTATGGCAAGAGGGAACATGTTGCTACCTCTGCATTGTGTTTCTGTGTGTAGTGTAGTATTTGAGTAGACAGCAAAACCGAGAGTGAAAACATATTTCCCCTGAGACAATAAAGACTATTAATCTATCTAACTACTATGGAGAAGATGAAAACTTTATTAATCCTTTGGGGAAGTTCCCTAGTTGAAATTCAAAAAAAAAAGAGGCAGATCTCAAAGTAAACTGATGTATTTATTGTGAGTCACTGAAATACAGAGTCCATATTAATTTGTGCTGCGTGCCATTTGACACTTGCAGCAAACACAAATCTACCAAAAGGAGACAGAAACAGAGTTATTACCTCATATTTCATTATGTGAAGTACAGATTAATCTAAAAGGCATTCTGCTTTCCCGCACGCTGTGGCTGCTGGCATCACTGTGACGTCGGCCGAGTTTATTCTGATGAAGACGAGCCGCTGAAGATGGCGCTCTGAGTAAAATGGATTGCAGCATCAGAGTGACCACAGCCCGACCTACGTCAACAGTCCACTGTCATATACAGTAATTATCTCCCTGAGAGTAAGCCCGGCTTCTCTTATTCTCTTCTCTCTTTGCATCCTTCGTTTTTTTCCTTGACCTCATGTTTGTTTTCCTGAGAGGTCAAGGAAAACCTTGAAAAACCTTGGAGAACCTGGGACTGAGCTGGAGGAGATACAGCTTTATTTATTAAGAGTATTTATGTGTTTTTTCCAATGTTTGTCTCATGAAGACCAACCTGCTAACACTGCATCCGTCGATGTGTAGTCGACAGGTAGAGAGCAGAGCAAGAAGTGCTTTCGCTGTTCTACTGAGAAGTCTTCTGGATTTGTGGAACGTTTGATGTCTTTGTTGCCTCTGCTAGGGTTGTTAGGTTTCATCAGCGTTGGTCCATCCGTTTGTTTGTTCATTAGAAGGATTGCACAAAAAAAAGTGACGCATTTCAACCACACAAGCTGAATGGATTGAGAAACCAGAAACCATTTAAGTTTTTAATTTTTCACAGACAGATGATCTCCATATGGTATCTATTTCCTCCATTTTTTTCCTTTTGTATGGATAATACTTCATAATAATCTCACTCTTTCCACACAGACGAACAGTGGAGCCGTGACACACTGAAAACATTTTCATTCCACTCCTCTCCTCTAACGGACAGACACACAGACAGCAGGACAGGGGAGAGATGTGCAGACCAGTGGCCAGATATACTGGGAATGACTTGTGTGAAGAATTATGTAAAAGAAAAAAAACAGAGTAAGTAAAGACAAAGAATCAGAGGTCACATTGTTCAGCTTGTATTCGCAATGGAGTACAACAGCGCTTCGTGGTGTCACTCTGGTGTAAATGAGTGAGGGTTGCCGAATCTCTCCAGCCTCAAAGGACATAATGAGCATAAGCAGCTCTTCTCATGTACAGAGCTTTAAAGATGGTGTCTGTTTGTGATCCTGAGATGTTTGCCTGTGTGTGTGTGTGTGTGTGTGTGTGTGTGTGTGTGTGTGTGTGTGTGTGTGTGTGTGTGCCTGTCGTGCCGCTTTATCCATTGTCTAATTGAGTTGCGCTAAAATATTCAGCAGCTTGCGGGCAAACAAGACATTTGAGTGAGGACCAGTATTTTGTGTCACGGTGTCTCCAGCTCATGTCTTCAAAATCAGCAATGAACTCTCACGTTTATCTATCTATCTATCTATCTATCTATCTATCTATCTATCTATCTATCTATCTATCTATCTATCTATCTATCTATCTATCTATCTATCTATCTATCTATCTATCTATCAATGCACCTCCAGTCCCAGTGACCTGAACACCACATGTGTACTTGAAATGTGAAAGGAAGGCTGTACTGACTGAAGTCACTCAAAATGTGTTATTGAATATGCTCTTTCCAGAAAATCAGCCAATGGCAAGGAGTGTCAGGTCAAAACACTAATAATTCACATCATTTCTCTTGAGTTATACATTAAAAGTCCCACACACCCAAAAAGCAAGAAAGAGTCACAGAAATTTTGTGTCAGGAGGGCTTGAGGGGTAAATCATAGACAGCTTTACTCCCATTTTATAATCTATCTATCTATCTATCTATCTATCTATCTATCTATCTATCTATCTATCTATCTATCTATCTATCTATCTATCTATCTATCTATCTATCTATCTATCTATCTATCTATCTATCTATCTATCTATCTTCTAATCTATCTATCTATCCATCTATCTTCGTCTGCCTGGCCCCTGCTCCAGTGGAAGTCCACTCCAGGGTTTCCAGGCAGCCGTG
Organism: Karalla daura; assembly: GCA_029224185.1. Classification (NCBI taxonomy): domain Eukaryota; kingdom Metazoa; phylum Chordata; class Actinopteri; order Chaetodontiformes; family Leiognathidae; genus Karalla; species Karalla daura. The sequence goes on from CM055189.1 coordinate 16,532,270, forward strand.
CGAGGCTACAGTGTTAGTTTACGATCTTCAGCATGCATGTTTCCCTCATGCATGCACCTCCACTCTTCTCTTTCTCCCTCTCTCTATTCTTCCTGCCTCAATCCCATCCCTCTCACACATACTCCACCAGGGGAGGGCACACACACACACACACACACACACACACACACACACACACACACACACACACACACACACACACACACACACTCTCTCTCTCTCTCTCTCTCTCTGTCTCTCTCTCTCTCTCTCTCTCTCTCAGGCACACACATACACACTCCTGTAAGAATACTTGAGTGAGCAGAGGAGTTGCCTGCACCCTGAACTGCCATTTCTTCTCTCTCTCTCTCTCTTCTCTCTCTCTCTCTCTCTCTCTCTCTCTCTCTCTCTCTCTCTCTCTCTCTCTCTGTCTCTCTCTCTCTGTGTCTGCCACAGACCACAGAGCATTGCAGGACTGCCGCAGTCACCCACATCACCTGCTACGCTGTCTAGCAGAATATCACACTGCCACTACACAACATATGAATGTGTTAGAGGCTAAGCATGTTGCATGTAGGACTGGATGGGGAAATGATGAGGAAATGCAAATTAGATCAAGTGTGGAATTTAATAGAGCACTCCCTGCTCCTACTCTGACTTCATCCTACTGTTATACCGCAAACACACCAACGCTAAAGTAAGCGCTCATGCAACACCAGAGGACCTAGAGTGAGAAACCATGTTTGCCTTGGTTTTGTTGAATAACTACAGTCAATGTACAAATGTACAACAGGTCCAAAGAATTTCATTAGAATTTTTGGATATTGAGGTGACAGCTCAAAAATGGGAAAATCTGAACAGATCTAGCGAACAGAGTAGGCGACTACATGAAGGCACTGAGAGGAACCAATTTGATGACTTTTACAGTGAAATGTCAGTGTATGTGCTCTATGTTTTTCCATAATATCTAATTCCTCTTCCAATTCTGGCTCAAACAAATAGGATGGGATGTGTCGCTACCCAAACAAAGTAAGCACTTAGTGGTAACTTAGTTTGAACTGAGTTACCATTTAGTTCGGGATTAGGTTGCTAAACTCTGCTGTTTAACTAAGAGCACAAGGTTGTGCATATAAAGGGTCTGCACTGAAGTGGACAGTGATTTTTCCACACCAACCATAGGATTTTTCAGTGGTGTGTAAAATAGCATCTGTGTTCCATAGCTTCTATGTTAGAGTAACTATTAACACTCGATTCAACCATTCCTGGTCACCTTTAATAAAACTGCATGAACCAAGCACCAGAGCACGTTTTGTTTTACACTGGAAAACACACAGAGAAAGCACCTGTGAGGGGAAATGCGTTACGGCTGCAGAGGCCTTTCATATTTATTTGCAGACCAGTTCACAGCGGTAAACACTGTGTACGTCTGTCACATCCCTTGTGGTTAACACTAACTCGTAACCGTAGCCAGGTTTCAGCAGAGAGTGTTTACACTTGACAGACACTGTCATGATTTTGCACTTTGTTTTGACCAGAGCAGTTGCAACATGATTAATGTTGTTTTAAAAAGTCACATGATTGTGGACTGCCAGTGTTTGCAAATCTCAATGCATTATAGTCATTATGAGTTAATTAGAGGATTACTTCAGTGATATATTTATTTCCCGTGTTTAGGGTCTGACTTTTAGCAGGAATTCAGCCCCAGAACAGCTCTGCAGTAGAACAGCCAGGTTGTGTTGGTGGGACGAGTCGAGGCACTGAAATGCGATCCTGGTAATCCCATTTGAGTAACAGATTTCAGTGTTTAAAGGCTTCTCGGATGCCAGAACAGTCAAAAGTAACAGATTAAGGCTTTTTAAGCCTGCCATGCTGTAACAATGGCAAATATCTTTGTCTAAGGTGTGTTGATCATGAGTTTAACAGTAGAAATCTGATGTTCATGTTACAAAAGTGTCTTCCAGGTATTTGCACTTGCATGCATGTGATTGGCTGCCTTCAGAGTCACAGACTGTGTTGTGAAACTGACTGAATAGGTCACCCTGTGATAATTAACCTCATTTTGGCACATAGACTGGAGTGTACTTGTTTTGTAGTTTGCACTTGAAGACATTGAGATGTAAAAGTGCACACTTCTGAGTACACACGAGACAAACAGCACAGTTGTTGTACAAATCTCAAACGCTCAGCCATACACAGTGTCAGCATCATCCCCCAATCATCCCCAGTCACAGGATTTCTCGTGTTTAACTCTAATCTGGCTTCGGGTAATTTCATATTTCCTCGGCGATGGAAGGAGTGCAGGGTCCTCTCTCACAAACCTATTTTTAATAACACTTTGGCTCATTGAGCCGCCCTCGGAAGCCAGCGTTAATCTTAATAAGACATGTTTGATGAGCTGAAAAACAGGGATCTCTATCTGGTGGTATTTTGAAAGCATAAAGGCTTACACAGCACAGAGAAGACAGACACATTTAGGACCCCCCGCCCCCCTGCTAGTCAGGGGCCTGGGGCTTAATCCATCCACCCACCAGCACCACCAACCATTAGCTGCCTGGTGTAGAGTGACTTCAAACAAACAGCAGTTTACCTTCCAGTAGGACTGAACCACTTATAATCTGTGCCTCACTGCATTTAAAGCACAGCCAGGGTTTTTATTATGCATTTGTTGGTATCTACCTTATTACCATGACAGTGACAGCTGGAGGGGGGTGACATGCTGTAAAGGACAACGATCAATCCCAGGCTAATATTGTAAGTACGTACTCCTGATACAGTCCCTACACTTTTTTGTAGGAAGCAAGTGCCAATTCATAACCACCTTATCACAAGACTTTTATATTAGAGATGGTCTGCACTGAACTCTTTTATTGTAGATAAATTCAACAAAAGCTCAACAGATCCCTCATATAAGCAAGGTGGTGCTTATATGAAGGCGATGGTGGTAGTGAAACTTCCATCATTCAAAGAGCTTTAGAAGAACCTTCATTTAGTACACACATAAATTCTGGGTGAAAATAAATCTGATTTGTTTCTATGATTTTGCCTGTTTTCTCTTCACTGCCTTCTCTTCTTGCGCCCTCAGATAATCACTGGCAGATCCCTGCAACACTGTTACAAAGTGGGTAAATAATGGATGAAACGATCATCTTTGGACACTGAACTTTCAAAGTTCTTGCATGCAAGCACTTGGGGAAGCACGCTTACACTTTGTACACATTTCAGCCTGTGTTCACATCAATTAATTGCTCTGTGCTATTAAATGTAGGCTGTGGAAACAATTAAAAGATTTGGATGTAATCATGATTGATTTTTGGCCTCAATGCTGCAAGACTATGGGGCCCCCTTGTTATTCTGTTTTTGCATAGACCAAACGGTCTTAGCTAATTGTCCTCTCTGCCTTGCGTCACCATGACATGGCAAGAAAGTGTCAAATAACAGTCATTAAAGGATATCCAGAGAGTGTTTAGTGCGCTCTGTGTGTGTGTGTGTGTGTGTGTGTGTGTGTGTGTGTGTGTGTGTGTGTGTGTGTGTGTGTGTGTGTGTGTGTGTGTATGTGTATGTGTGGTGGAGTTATTGACAGCAGCCTGTGGCGGTGGTGGTGCTTCTCCAGCTGACCTGTGTGGACAGGGAATGTCTCGATGGTGTCATGAAGTCATAAACACAGCCCTGATGTCATGAACCAACCGAGGTCTCTAAATTTGGCAGTTGGGTCTTTGCATTCTTATGTGTCAGTGTGTTCAATGCAAGTGAGTGACCGTCCACTCTTCTTTTTTGACTCCGATGTGCAGGATTGTATCTAAATGCAGTTTTTTACACTGAGGTCTGAGGTCCCTTTTGTGCATGTGTTTGTGTTCATCATCCATTCATTTTGTGCACGATACACAAGTTATTTTGTAGGTTCCTGAGGCAGGAGTCTGTGTGTGTGTGTGTGTGTGTGTCTGCCTGTATTTGTTCTCCATAAATTCTGATGTCACAGCACTGTTTATGGCAACCATGTAATCCCGGTCATTGCCACGAATCCATCAATATATCACTCGAATGTGCAAATAATGCCTTGTGCTTTTGTGTGTCTATGTGTGTGTGTGTGTGTGTTGGGGTGTATGAGTGTGTGTGTGTGTTTGTATACAGGGTTAAGTAACTATAAACAGAGTCGTGTCAGTCATAATTGTGTGTGTGCGTTTGTGAGAGTGTGTGCATGGTACTTAAGAAATTAACATATTTTGCAGGGGGAAAAAAAGATGTTGTTCCTTAATGAGAGAGGGCATATGCATCTCATTACGGCCTTATTAGCATAATTACCCAGCATCCTTTGTGATCATGACACGCACATGTGGGCTGTAGAAGTGTGTGTGTGTATGTGTGTGTGTGTGTGTGTGTGTATTTGTATTGTTTACAGGGGAGATTATTTCTCTCTGCCTTTTTGTTGTCAGTCCACCCCCACATTCTGTGCGCGTCTTACCTTCCTCACATTCGTTTTCTCCTCGTTTTTACCTCCTTTAATGTTTTTTCCTGCCACTTGCAAATTATGTATCTCAGTGTTTTCTTTCGGAAGCCAGGTCCCAAAGTGTTTTTCACATGTTTTTCTGTTTAGCCTCTGAAACAGCTGATCAGGCAGAAAACGAAATGATTTTCGTCTCCGGCCTTCGCAGCGAGCGCGGTCGCCACTTCCCAGCCAGAGGTTTCAGACCGTCGCGTGCACTGGGAGTAAACACTGTGGCAATGTGTGTGTGTGTGTGTACTGTAGCTGTGTGTGTATGTGTGGGTAACAATAGCATTCCTGTATGAAAAGCAGCAGTTATTGCAGCACACCAGAGTCTAATGCCAGGCCCGGGACACAATAGAGAGAGTGCAGAGTGTGTGCTCCTGCACACACAAACACACACACACACTGCTCATTTAAAGTGCTTTTGGCTTCTCACATTTTCCAGTAATGTACTGTTTCAGGGTCTCAGTTTTAGTGTGACAAGTAAAGGTGAGACATCAAAGTTGAAATGAGACCTGCTAGTTTGCCTCAGTGTGGGAGACAGGCACATCTGGTTTGCCAGGTCCAGCTTCATCAGCTGATAAAGCTGATGAAGTCAGAGAATGAAGCCTCGCTATCGCATGTACAATCTCCACATTTTAGAGTTAATGTTTGAGATCTATTACATGCCTATCAGCTCCATCAATATCATCTGTTAAAGTTCCACAAGTCGTTAGAAAAAGAAAAACAGCGATATCGCAGTAATGTGTTTTTCATATGATTCATATCCATTTTTGAAAATAATGGCTTGCCGGTGCTGTCTAATTGCCGTGTTTGGTCTGGTAGAACCGTATCTATCTGAAAAAAAAAAAAAAGCTAAAACAGTAATTGTGAGAGTGACCTGCTCTGCAATGAGCTGTGTGCCAGCGTGTTTCTATCCCTGAGCTGCCATTTATTGTCTACTGTAAACCCAACACGCTCGGACATGTCTCCCATTAACTCGGATGTTTCACAACACTAATGACATAGCAAATACAACAACAGAAAAATATGCACGTAGAGAGGAAACAGAGAATATGCGCAGGGCGGTGATACACTCATCTCAGACCTTGGGCGTAGTCTCCACATAGCAAGACCTTTCTTCAGCACGATGTCAGTGCTGTGGGTAGAGGTCTGGCTGCACCCATTATCAGTCTGGTAAATGGGGAAAAAGGCACACAGACTTGTTTGTACTGTTTGTTTTTTTCAAACCAATTGCAGTCACCTTGGGCCATGTTGAGCCCAGCCACTGTGGCCTTATGATAACGTGTCAACAGGAAGTGTGTTGTAGTGGCAATTTGTAAGCAGGGAAAGTGAGCCTTGCTATTAAAGAGGTGCAAGAATGAAAAACCACTTTTACCTTGAGTTTGTTGAAAAACGACCAAACACAATACAGTGGGAGTAAAAACATCCTCATTCGTGTATACATTTCAGATGGTGAATCTGAAAACAACAAAGTGTGACAAACAATGATCGTAATGTAGGTAATACCACCCCGCCCACCTCCTAAGCAGTTTACATGTAGCCACCTCTGTCCAGGTTCACAAGTAAATGAAGGCGCACGACTGGGAGGCAACAGCTGAGTGAGGTTTCTGGCATCATGTGTGCTCAAGGTTCTTCCTCCAGATCTGATTCCTCCTCTGATTCTGGATCAAACATGTCAGACCGGATCTTTACGCCCGCATCACTCCAGTTACCACTTAAGCTGCTAAAGCTCAGTTCTTTAGCGAGGAACGTGAAGTCACATAATGATTCATGTGAGTGGCGAGTAAGACAGCCACCAGAGGAAAGACAGCCATCAGCGTGAAGCCTCTGTATGGCTGTCAGATAACCCCGAGACATACCAAAAATTGAATGGTAAAAGTGCTTATAAAATGGACTGTGAGAGATTTCTGATCAAACTAATGTTCCTCAGCTTTGGTGGTGTTAACAACAGAGTACAGGTGGTGTTTACAAGGTGAAGATGTTCTATTCACCTATTCAAGGTCATATTTGTTGCTGAAAAGCCACAATAAGGAAGGGACTCCTCTTGATATTGTATGTTACTTGTAAGGTCATTGTGACAATCGTAACACACAGACGACAGAAGAAAACAGAAAGGAAAACATGTACGGAAATATAGAACATGGTATATCTATGTTTTTTATCAGAGTTGAGTACCATACATGTTCCGATTATTCAAAGGACTACCTGCAGTAACTTTGGTTATTGCCGATCAAACATGTTGTAATATTTGGTCTAAACTCTTGGTCTAATCATGCAGTGCTAATAGCTGCCCAGAACAAGTACGTTGCACAAAGGAGTAAGACTGGTAACAACTGTAACTGTCTTGTATTACAGCTGGATATCATATCTACAGCTGTTCATAAAGCCCCTGTGTTGAAGTGAACGTCAGGATGGGAAAGAAAATCTGGATGTGGAGAGCAAACATTCAACTGTGCCCACTGCCTGACTAACTACCTTCTCTAACAGTGTGCCCTTGAGCCAAGTTGTCTCTCACATCCTTCCTCCTTTTATTCCCCCATTTCTCACCCCTCCTCCTTCCTTCCATCCAATCCTCCACTCTCCCTGTGGCTCATCAATATATCAACCACCCTGATTCGCTCTTTATCTCACTCTCGGAGGCAGTGCTGCGTACATTAAATATTTAGAGACAGACGGTCTAGTGCAACAGCCCGGCAACCCCTCTACCGAGAGGGGAGAGAGAGGCGAGGCGGCGTGAGCCCTCTCTTTCCCCTCTCTCTCTCTCTCTCTCTCTCTCTCTCTCTCTCTCTCTCTCTTTCCCCATGCCACCCCTGGGAGGGGAGACTCCGGAAAAGCCCGTAGGGTAGGAGAGCCCCGTTCCCCCCTCTGCGTATCACCAAGCGTGCGTCAGGATGAGGGGGTCATGGCAGGGTGAACAGTGTGGTCTGAATGAAGTGGATGTGGGCGAGTGCAGAGGAATACCGAGGAGGGCCACACGGCGAAACAGGCGGAGGAGCTGTGTGGTGTCAGTGTGGGAGGAAATCTTCAAATTAGGTTCAGCACATTTTTGCTTTGTGGCTCTTCGTGTTTGGCTCTGCGGCGCTTTGATTGGTTTTACGATGTAACAAAGAGAGCAACGTGCCGGCAGACAGATACACAGACATCGTTGTTTACCCTGGTGATCTTTACAACACTCAATACTTCCTGCCAGCTCTCAGTTCTCAGCCCTGATTGTGCTCTCTCTCTCTCTCTCTCTCTCTCTCTCTCTCTCTCTCTCTCTCTCTCTCTCTCTCTGTCTCTCTGTGTGCATGTGTGTCCATACCTTTTGTGTAAACTCATTCTTTACCTCCCACTCCTGAATTCGTTAGCAGACAAACCGGCACGGCAGTGAGAAAGGAGAAGAAAAACGTCTTCTGCTTGTTCAAGCGCAAACAGCAAATGATCTTTTGTGCTTTTGTGCAAGCGCACAGTGAGATCCAGTGAAAACAGCTATTAACATCTCTTAATAATCACTTAACCTTCACAAAAATAACTCCCCTCTTTAATGGGGATGACTGGCTAACTGCGAGTTTTTAAAACTATCTGCAACACTATCATTGCCTTCACGCTTTAGAATAGGCATCACATAGCGACTTGGGATGCAGCTTTTTTATGCTGAGGAACCCATACTTTCACTTTAACAATGGCTGTTTTAGAGTCAAAATTCACTTGGACGCTCCCCCGCTCAACAATCCTGAAAACATCCACAACCACCCACTCCTGCAACGTCGGATGGAAAGTAAAACTGTTTCATATTAAAACAAATGTAAAACAAAGGAAAAATGCATTGGAATTATAAAAGCAAGACTGGGAAAAGAAAGAAATAGAGAAGAATGTGTTTCATTTGTGCCTTGTATGTGTGTGTGTACGTGTGTGTGTCTGTGTGTGTGTGTGTGCGTAAAACAACATTCCATTCATTCCTAAAGCGTTAAACCGGCAGCACCAGAGCACCAGTAAGAGCCACACACACACACACACACACACACACACACACACACACACACACACACAAACACACGCATCCATGGACAAACAGTTGAGTCTCTTTCTCCAACTGCGCTTGCGGAGCTTTAACAAACACAGTTGGACATTGTCTCATCATTTAGCACTTTTTTTAAAACTGTTTTTAAGTCCTGTCAAACATGACACATATTAGGTTGCATTCTTAACTCTGGACGATCAAATGTATAGATCAGCTAACTAATCAGTTTTGGTGCCAAAAAGCAAACGGTTTCTATTATTTGTGAAATGAATAGTTTAGTGCAATCACATGAAAACCCGAGCATCGCTTTGGTCGAAAGTGAAGGTTTTTCAGCAAAAATGTTGGGTGAGGGACTTCATGGATCCTATTGACTTTGGCAAATGGGACCAAATACCTGCTTAGCCATCAACGCTCCCATCAATGTCACATGTTTTATTTCAGACGCAGGCTGATATGGCCTCGCCAGGGTCCAGGACAAACTTTCAAAGTGAGCAGTCCCCAAGCAGATGTTGACATCGCAGCAGTGTGATAAACTGGAAAAGACCAGAAAAATAAGAGCTTGGAAGAAGTTATCATAATAAACACTCAGTTAATGACCTAGCCAGGCAATCGTTTCCAACCTGGTCTCACACTATTTTGTGATAAATTATATGAAAGTGCTGAGTCTTTCATAGAAATCTCACAAGGGATAGATCCCCAACTGGTCTCATGCAGGTTGAAAATTCAGTCATGGTACAGTGGATTTTGTCAGTATTTGCTCAATTACAGAGATGTTATTATCAGCATTAATTGCAATGTTATAGGAACAACACGGTACCAGCTAAAATCTTGTGCTTTATACTACACAGTTTTAAAGTAGTCAACATTGTGGGAGTTTGCACTGTCACTCTGAGCCCTTCAGCATGCTGACATTAGTGCTGCATTGCTTTTGGACCACCACTGTGCCTAAGTACAACCTTGAGTACTGGTGTGTAGTAACAAGGTTCTTAAACATCACACAAATTGCACCCCATTTCAACATGTAATATACATTATGCCAAATCATACTTACTTGCCATTCACTCTCCCCATATTAAACACTACACCCTACTTTAACTGTGTCTACTGTATTCAAATCAACATCATTACATGGGCCAACAAGTGTTCCTGCCTCTATAAAGCAACAAAGGATTATATAACAATCACCACTAACGCACCTTTTCCATTTCACTGTAACGATTTTTGAGTGTACTTAGGGAAAAGTTAGGTGCTGTTAATCATCACACTTTGGTCTCTCTCTAATAACTAAAGTGTTATTTCAGTCAGTTAGTTTTTAGCCCTCAGCATTGTGAGGAGTGTGAGGAGTGTGAGGTCTGTCTCTGTGTTCTTGGTCCAGATGCGCTTTCAGGTACTGAAATTTGGCTGGATGGAATTGAAAAATGAAAAAGTGAGTTCATTTATGTATTAGTGCATTTGAAAAGAGTGCACAATATATATGTGTGTGTATATATGTATATATACTGTATATATATATATCTATATTTCTACTGATTAACAGTTAAAATCATCGTTTTCGGACTGAAGGACTGATGGTTGGCGGATTAAAACAAGCAGTCAGAAACTCCAAGATCAACTACTTGTCTGTCTGAATAGATCCTGGAGACAAACGAAGTGCCAGCGCCGCATGAAAATTTTACATAGCGCGAGGCACACGGCATCGCTCCAACGTCTCTCCTCTCCCCACACAAAGACTGGCACCTTATATAAGGCGTCTGCTCAGACAGCAGTCTGGTACACACCATTCACAGCCCAACACAGATACTCATGTTCAAGTCACACTGACATGAACCCAGTGGCAAACATATACACAGTCTTAATGTCTCCCATCACACCTACATACAAACCCAAGAAAACGTTGCACATAAATTAATTGATTTAATCAACGCAGCAAATGCCCCCCTGCTCACTTCCCACTTGTTGGGAAATGTTACTGTTACAATTAACATTGCATAATTGTCACATTGCACTCCCCAATTAGCAAGCAATTGCCACAATCGAGCACCTTGTTTGCTCATTCACAGGTGAACGAGAAGGTGGAACAGCCCAGTATCCCCTGCAGCAGATACTGCAATATCCAAACGATGGAGTGATTGAATGCATGTAGTGATGAAAAAAAAGAAGAAACACCTGAAAGCATTCAGACACACTCTAATGTTGAAGATGTGTGCTTTTATTCCTCATGCATAAGTCAGAGAAAGGTGTTTACGGTTACCAAAGTGTAGCTGTTTATTGTGTTTTGTGGCTTTGATACCACAGGGGACATTCTGCTACTGAATGTTTATATTAGGATGGTCTGGTCCCAGATTGTTAATGCTTTTCCTTTCCTGGAGTGACCACCAAAACAAAGGGCAGAGAGGGTAGAGACAGCCGCACATGCACAGCTGATAATAATATAACTTGATAATATAAACTTGTAGAAAATATAGTGGAATAGTACATACTGAAAGACATGAAGCTTAGCATCATACAGGATTAGACTGCCATCGTTCCAACACCATCTTTTACGCTTAAGGAAAGCTTTTGCTTCAGTTATATTATTTATAACATATCAGAAATGTTTCACACCATTAGTAGCTGTGTCCCATCGTTACAAACTCAATTTGTCAACTCCAGAATTGTCCACATTCAGGACTGAGAGACAGCTTCAGGTCCTCCTTGACCGAGCCGTACAAAGCTGCAAGCCATTTATCAGAAGTTATCAGAGGCCATTTACCAGCGACTGTATCTACTTTGGAGCTGTGTTACTAGATACGATGTGTGACATTTTTTAAGTCTGAGAGCGGTGCTCGTGCCATGGCTGAGACCAAATCGCCACATAGCACATTGTGTTTGCTACAGACTCACAAAAACCACCGGTGGACGGTTCAGCTGCTGAATTTCAATTCCACAGCCGGTGGATGAAATCTGTAAGGTGCTCTCTGAGTCAAGGGATCACTCTCTTCCAGGGTGCAGTGCACTATTGCACATAAAAAGAAGCACCAGCGAGTTATTTGAGCCAATATTTTGCCCAGGGCCAGTGGAGGCATCTCCTTGCTCAACCCAGAACAACAACAAGTGAACCAAAGCCTCTATTCTCCTTCTGAAGCAAACAGAGAGCCAAAATGTTCCAGGAAAATCTTCATGGCTTCAGGTCTGGCACATGGGGGATGATGAAACAGTCAGAAATAGCGTAGTAAAATTTTTGCTTCTGCCACTGTTATTCTTTGCACGCCATTGTCATGTCACAATCACAAAGGAATGTCCGCTGGCTGTTGTGGTTTTGCATGGGGGGGGGGGGGGGGGGGGGGGGGGGGGGGGGTCGGCTTCACTCTGGGATCAAGCGGGGTCTTCTGTGATGTGATTAATTTCAGGTCCAGTCGATCAAGTTTGCTGCACTGTTCTTTTCCTTTCATTTTCCGCGCAGCTGCGACTGCCTGAACCTTCAGCTGTGCTTCAAACCAGCCAGAGATGAGCTGTGCCTTCCTTTGTGCCACGACTTGTCTCCCCGGAAAGAGCCCCAGGCCTCGGCCATGAGAACGTGGAATAGCAAAAGTACGACTATTATCAAAAATGCTGAATGACACGCAATAGTTAACATTGATTTTGTGAAAAAAACTGCATGCACTATGACAATAAAAACTGTCCAAATAGGCCAACAGGTTTATGATTCTTTGTGGGACTGGAAGTTTTCATGTGCTCACAAAGGTGTGACTGAGCTTGTTTTGTCAAAGTTTGAGGACATTTAACTTCATCCAAGTGATCAGTTCAGACTTTAACAGACTTTAGATGGAAGAGTGAGGCAGACCAAAACCACAACATCTGAAGTGCAGCGATGACAAGGTTGTAACTTTTCCCGAAATTCATGTTAGATAAAATACACAATTTTTCATTTCTTAAATGTTATTTTTATTATCTGTTTTGATTATTTTCTCACATTGTCCCATCACAATGGTTTCATGTCATATTTCACCAGGCAGGAAAATGAGAACCAGCTGTTAATCCTGATGCACCCAAAACTTACTGTATAAGTGGATGGGAATGGAAATGTGTGTTATTCCTTTATTATCCTCATGTCTTGAATGATTTTCTGGGGGTTAGGGAGTGGAATGAGCTAAAGTTGGATAGAAATATGACCAGTGACAGTGGGGTCATAATATTAATCCGACAGGTCGCTCTAGAATTCATGATGCCCAGAACTTTTTAAGACCTCTCTGAAACAACATTCGCTTTTTCTCTTTCTAAGAATTATTGCATTGAGTTCCACAGTGTTCCATTTTTAAGCAATTTTTATTCCTCTAATAAATGATTCAAATAAATTATCTCCTTGCCTACAGCTTTTGGACGCTGGAGAAGGGGTGATAAACAGAAAACGACTCAGAACCTCTGGTTTACGACACTGAAGTTGGAGATCCCTCACCGATTGATTTCAACAGCGCAACTTTCTCGTTTCAAAACACAAACAGAGATGTGAAGAAAGATTTTTAAAAAAGTGATAATCTTACAGTTGTTGAAACAGGAAGCTTTTCTGCTCAGGTGACTCTCCCTCCTAACTGCCGCTGTCTGTATTTGACGAGCATTTCCAATCACTGCTTCGGTGTGAATCACCTCATTATGAATCTTTTAATGGCGAAACAGGAAGCAGAAGCGAATGACACAGAGTGGGGAGGAAGCGGAGAGACACACGCTGTCAGTGTTTGAGTTGCCATGCTGCTCCTCTCTCTGCGTGTGTGTGTGTGCGTGTGACAGAGAGCGCACTGTATACAGTATGTGTGAGCGTGCAGGTCTCTGTCTTACAGTATGTGTGGGGGGATGAATGACTCTGTGTGTGTGTGTGTGTGTGTGTGTGTGTGTGTGTGTGTGTGTGTGTGTGTGTGTGTGTGTGTGTGTGTGTGTGTGTGTGAAGGAGAGAGAGAGAGAGCGAGAGTACATGCATGTGTGTGGTGGGCTGGTTAGAGAGAGACATGGGAGCACATATGGCCCGAACAGTCGGGGATGGAACTCAGAACTCCCACATGACATTGCGGATAAAAATAAAAATGGAAGAGAGACTCAGAGAGCGAGAGAGAGAGAGAGAGGAATTGGCCTCTGTGGCGACATAATTGAACCACATGTGTTTGCAGGGATGAGATTAAGTCCATTTGTGCGCATGTCAAAGTGTGTGTGCACACCTTGTGATCATTCCCCCGGCGCTGATTCGGCTTGAGGAGGATCGCCTAATGTAAAAGTACCTTCGATCCAACGCTCGTCAGTCCCACTGGAAACCACTGTTTCATGTGACAGCGCTGTTGAAATGTTAGATCCCGTGCATGTGAGCAACATTGTTTGTTGTAAAGAACATGCAGGACCTTACGTGTGCGCTCATTTGAAATGAAATCTTTTCTTTTCTTCTTACACCTCTCTGTGGCAGAAGTATTTTTAACAGCTATTATTAACACACAGCGTCTGTACTTCTCTTTATGAAGGCGATTTTAAAATGGAAGTAAAACTCCGTCTACTATTGAGCCGTACTCAGCCAAGCTCCTTAGAAGAATCCCTCAAGTCCTGCAACAAAATTTGTGTGACTTCCTGCTTTTTTGGGTGTGTGGGACTGGATTTTAATGTATCACTAAAGAGCAATGATGTGAATTATTAGTGCTTTGACACTCCTTGCCATTGGCTGCATTGGTTTTCTGTAAAGAGCATATTCAATAACAGATTTTGAGTGACTTCAGACTGTACAGCCTCTTTTCTATCTAGATAGATAGATAGATAGATAGATAGATAGATAGATAGATAGATAGATAGATAGATAGATAGATAGATAGATAGATAGATAGATAGATAGATAGATAGATAGATAGATAGATAGATAGATAGATAGATAGATAGATAGATAGATAGATAGATAGATAGATAGATAGATAGATAGATAGATAGATAGATAGATAAATGTACAGCGGAACAAAATAATGTTTGGCCACCATAAGGTTTTAATCTTTGTTCACCTTCTTAACATTGACATCTCACACTTTATAACAAGTAATAGATAGCATTATTGTTCATTACACACTGGATTGGTGATTAGAACTGTTGCCTCTCAGTAAGAAGATCCCCAGCTCATCTCCTGGTAGGACATAGGGCCTTTCTGCATGTCCTCCCTGTGTCTGCTTGGGTTTTTCTCCAGGTAGTTTGCTTTCCTCCGACAGCTGAAAGCATGTTTAGGTCAACTGGAGACTCTAAATTCAGCCAAAGCCAAGGAGTCTCAAGTCCCAAGCAAGGAAGACCAAATCACGATAAACTGTACATGTGACGTGCTACTCATTATGAACTGTATGCAAATGAGGTATTATCACAATCATAATAACTCCATACCTTATATTCAAAGGAGCATGGCAAGAAAGAGCATGTGAAAGGAATGCTTTTGGCCCCTCATGACTGTCGCACCGTTATTAGACGTTCCTGTGCAAATTGTGCATGAGCTCTGACTCATCAGCAGCATAAGGTCTGACATCCCTTCCACGTAACTTCTGCGTCACTTCTTCCACGTTTGTCAGGATATTCTCCCTCCTGCTGAGGATATCTGACAATTAATCATGGTAAATGTGAGAGGCATTGATTTATGTCGGCAGGGTAGGTCTAAAAGCAATCTTCATTACAAAATCCCAAATGTGTATCAGTACTGTTTTACTATAGCGTATGTGCTCATCATGTATGAAACATAAATGAAAATATATGTGCAAGTTGGGTTTTTTGTTGTGTTTCGGTGCAAATTATGGCATCATTTTGATAGGTTGCTTGATGTTACATAGTCACGATTTACAATCGTGTAAACAGTCCTGCAGAACAAATTCATTTGGTCTTCTGTTAATTCTACCAATAAAGAGCGCATAAAAATGTCCATCACTGTCTACCATCATTGCCCTGTTGGTCAGCGCGGTTGGATCCCTTTAATTTATATATTCATATTACATTTTCATGTACTCAAAGCGACTTACAGTTGTAACTTACAACCGGCAGCGATTTGGGTGAGGTGCCTTGTTCACGGGTACAACAGCGATGAAAGGATTACAAAAGCAATAATATTTCAAAAACATGATTGTTATTTAGATTATCAAAGCAAATATTTGCATACTTTAATTTAAGTATAGTGGTTATTATGGTTCTTACTTGGATACAAGTGGTTATTTGTACTTTTTAATATACGATACATTTGTATGTACATTTGTACATATGTATTATACTTGCATTATATTTGGAATGGACAAATGAAACATGTAAGAGAGCTACAAAACAAGTAACTTTATTCCAATATTGCTAAAATTAGAATAAATGGTAATCAGATTACAGCACAATTGTCACAGTAGGTTAATGGGTTACACTAAGGGATCTAACTATTTTGCGGAGTTATTTACTCTGCACATTTCTTAAGACTAGCAACGATAGTAGTTGGGATAAGTGACTCTCATTATCCAAATCCAAAAAATAATCCATGGTGTTTTAAATATTCTAACAGAATAATGAAATATATTACATTTTGGGGAGCTGTAGTTGTAGGAATAGTAAAAAAAAAAAGGTATTAATATTAGTAGTAATACTGATTATAGTTGAAGAATTACTCATTTTAAGTAGTCATGGTTCGTCTTGAAAATTCCAGGGGGGAAATTTTCTAGTATTTTGTTGATGTTTGTTGTAGTGAGTAAGTTCAACAGTGAGACTGTTGAGCAGAGAAGGTCAAGTGGGATATGATGATTTTATGGCTTACATCTGATAACCCTCTTTATTATCAATACATTTGTCAAAGAAAATGCGTTTTTACTACACATGTATGGTTACTGAGTGTGGCCCTTGGTGACTAAAGTTAGGATAGCCCGCACTGAGCATTGTGTAAACTTAAGCACAGGTCCTTGAATGGGACCGTCCGGTCCCCTCCGGGACTCTGCGCTCCGCTCCGGGTTTTCCGCGCCTCCTCGCTCGGGCTGCACACAGGCTGTCGCTGGTTTGTACTCGGCTCCCGTCCTGGTATCACTCCGCTGCCATGGTGGAGAAGCGGACCTGGTTACTGCGATGGTGGCAGGAGGCGGCGGCAGCCACTCACTGAACACTTCCGCCACTGTTCCTCCTCCACATCCGCGTTGTGCGCACCGTCCGGGGCCGCTCCGAGAGCCGCCTCAGCGCCGGACTAACTGAGCAGGGAGCAGAGCCGTCTTCCTCTCACTCTCTGCCTCTCGCACTCTTGAACATCTTCACCGGGATTTCTTTCAAACCCCCCCCCCTAAAAAAAAAAAAGGAAAAAAATTATGAGATGCAAGTTCACTGGGAAACTCCGGAGCCCGTTCGGTTCAGGCAGCAAAACTTTTTCTCAGAGGACGACACTGTGAACCGGCCAGTGGACCATCACCATCACTGCTGCCGGCGGACTGTTCGCGTGCATATGGCTCCACGGTGCTGTTGTTTTTGTTGTTGTCCGCTCCGGTAGAGTTGTTGTGATTATTGTTGTTGTTATTGTAGTGAGCGGCGTGGGCAGCGGCGGCGGCGGTTAGCGTCAGAAGCGGCGGCGGTTTGCTCGCACCGTTCCGTTCTGCTCCGCTCTGTTCCACCCGAGACGTTGGAGCTCGGAGCTCCGGGCTCCAGGCAGCCCCGCGGTGTGAACCTCCCCGCGTGCCGCACGCTTCCACGCGCGCCCGGAGGTGGAGGAGCACGGCGGAGGAGACGGTGGTGGTGGAGGAGGTGGTGGTAGAGCCGCTGCTGCTGCTGCTGCTGCCGCTGCGATTATTAACGCGGAGGGGGGGAGAAAAAGTTCTTCCAAAATAGCAGCCAGCCGGGCCAGTGATGGGGGACTTCGCCTCCCCCGCTGCCGGACCCAACGGCAGTATCTGCATCAACAACAGCATGAACCCGGGCGCCGGGAGCGGGGTGCCCGCCGGGGCGGTGGTGGGCATACCTAAGCACAGCACGGTGGTGGAGCGGCTCCGGCAGCGGATCGAGGGCTGCCGGAGGCACCACGTCAACTGCGAGAGCAGGTACCAGCAGGCGCACGCCGAGCAGCTGGAGATCGAGCGCAGGGAGACGGTCAGCCTGTACCAGCGGAGCCTGGAGCAGCGGGCCAAGAAGTCCGCGGGGGGAGGAAACAGCAGCAAGCAGCCGCAGAGCAAGCAGCCGGAGCCGGACTCTGCCTCCTCCACGGAACAGAGGAATAACACGCTCATCGCGGTAAGACACGCACCTCACACACTGCTGCTTTTAGTTTGGACCCCCCACCACCACCACCTCACTACTATTACTACCACTACTACTACTACTACTGCTGCTGTGCAAACTTGTGAAAACACGTTCACCGAGAGCAGGCAATTGCTTCCGAAACGCATACTTTACTTTTTCAAAGCGTGGTGCCAACTGGTGCTTTTGTTTACAAAGAGCTCGCAGCCCCTTCCTGCAAGAAAGCAGGCTGTTTTCTGGTGGCGTGTGTGTGTGTGTGTATGTGTGTGTGGGGTGGAGGGGGGGGTAAAGGTAAGAGAGAGAGAGGGGGGGGGGGGGTCAGGATGAATGCTGCAGGGTCTGGAGACAGCTGATATCCATGCCTGTGCTGCAGGGATTACATGCTCTCTCGCTAATAGTCAAGTTTGAGAATCAACCTTGGAAACTTTTTTTCTTTCTTCGGGCTGCTTTTGTTTTTCTCGCACTTCTCCTTTTTTCTCGTCTTTTGTGCCTCGTCGGTCCACATTGTTCTGCAAAACAGGCGGCATTCACGTTGCAACATTCCTCCCCTTGCTCCCCACCCCCCCCACCCACCCCCCTCCCAGCTTGTTTTGGTGACTCTAATCTTAACTTGAAAACACCTAATTACACGTAGCCTGCTGTCAGAGGGGGAGACTCGCTCACAGTGGATGTTTTATGCGCCATTGACAAAATAGCGCGGCGATCGCGACACATTTCAGAGGATGGAGCGTCAAAAATAATGCAGTGACACTGTGGGTGTCAGTGGGTTTTTATGGGAATGCCACAGTGATTTCCTGTTGGTAGGGGGCCGTGGTAACATATGGAGGGTGGCGGAGCTGTCCTTTTGAGGATCTCAGGGTTTTTAATAGGGAGCAGGTCTGCGGGTCCAACACGTATACCTGTTCAGATTTTGCACTTTGCGAGGAGGAGGTGCTCGGCTGCCGGTGCATCGCGCGACAAAGATGGAGATAGACGCCGCCGAGCTGTGCAGTCCCTGCACAGCCCCCCCCACAAACACACACACACACACACACACACACACTCTCCTGTGGGCAGGCTCCGGTTTCCCTCTCGGAAAAGACCAAAAGGATGCATGTGGGGAATGTCAACATTGCCCCAGCCCTCTCTGTCTCTGCAGATGAGCACCGTGGCTCTCCGCGTAGCGGTGCAGAGTGTTGACTCTGGGAGACGGCTCCCGCCGCGACCTGACGCCGCCACGGCAGCCGGAGCAGCCCGGGCTCCGCAGAGCGCTGATTTTGTTAATAGTGGAGGACCTCCCAGCAGCCCTTGTGGACATTAAAACCGAACCGCCCATTAGGCGGCTGGCAACAAACGCTCAGAGAATAGAGGGATTACTGCTTAAAGACACAGCGGCATCCCGGGGCTCTGCCGCCGATGCTGACACCTGAAATTCGTTGCGTGCTCCTCTAAATTACCCAGAGCGCGGTATTAGCCCCCTCCCCTCCCCGGCCCTCCCCTTTTATGTCACTTTGTGAGTTCTTGCCATTGTTCAGCCATGAATTGCAACCGGGAGATGAAAGGAAATGAGAGAAAGGTCTGCCATCCCTCTCCCTCTCTCTCTCCCTCTCTCTCTGCCTCTCTCTCCTGATTTTTTTCTCCTCCTCTGAAGAACTAGAGCTGCAGCTAGATGGCTGTATGTAGTCACTGCAGAAGCAGGCAATCGAGGAAAGCCAAGTATGCTATTAATGTTAACTGCACACATCGCGCACACACACACACACACACATGCAAAACCCTCCAGAGTGGGCGCTGCGCAACATAGACGACAAGGTGTGTTTGAAGGCTGGTGCAGGAACACCTCAGAGATGTCCCCACAGGCCAATCAGCTCATATCCAATAATCCATCCATTCATCATCTCACCTGCTGTGTACCTACTGTGTGCTGCCATTGTTGGGGGGGTGTACTGGTGTCAGTTTTCTAACTGGTGGTACCTCCAGCACACATAGGATCATACACCCCGGGCAGGTGTACACACATGATTGCCTCTTACACCCAGGGGTAATCCTCCAGTCTCCAGTCCACCATAAACACCAATGTTGTAGGACTGTGGGAGGAAGCCGGAGTACCCCAAGAAAAGCCACTAGAACATGCGGCCTCCATGCAGAAAGGCCCCTCGGTCTGAGCGGGAATGCACCCTGGGACCTCTTCGCTGTGAGGTGACCGAGCCGCTGTCGACGCCTCTCCGGCCACTATCGGGTTGAACTTACGCAAATGTCTCTCTGGGGGCCGGAGCGGGGCTGTTGTCACACAGGCCGGCCTGCCGTGTCGATATCAGAGCCGCCAATTCGGACAATGTGAGGAATGCCCACGGCGTGGAGCAAGAAAGCAGTCACAGCAAACGTGCGAGAAGGAGAAAAAGCAGCGAGGCCGCGGCCGGCGAACCGCTGTGACGTCGAGCGACGTTGAGCTTTCGGTCGGGACGGGCAGAGTTAGGAGTCGTTCCGGTTCTTGAGAAATCTGCATTGTCACGTGTGTCCCGGTGCACCGTGCTCTGCTCCAATGGTTCTCAGGCACACCCACGGCTGTGGCAGGGGCAAGCCTGTAATTATGGAAAGTGTGTGTTTGTGTTTATAGGCTATCTATTAGCCAGAAAGGAAGAAGAGGGCCACGCTGGGGAGCCCACGTCGTCTTTCCCACACCGGGTCTATGTTTTTTTGGGGTTTTTTTGGAGTGGAGGAATTCCCAAACAGTGTGAGGAGTACAGCTACCATGGAAGGGCATGCGATGATCCCCCCCGGGACAAAGAGCACGCCGGGGGAAAGTGAGATGGGGAGCGGCCACATCACGGTCCCCAATAACACCTCACATCAGTTCGCGCCTTTTCGCGAAGGCGACCCTCAGCTCTGGACCTCTCCGTCCGCCGAATGCTCCGAGTCGGGAGGCAGACAGTGCTCATCTCGCAGGCGCATTGTGAAAGCTGATAATTACAGTTCTCCAGGGAAGCCCAGCCAGCCAGCCAGCCAGCCAGCCAGCCAGGGAGCGGGTGCTGCTCGCTCGCCGTCCCTCGCAGACACACCTTGTGCTGAGAGCGGCCCGCCACGGGGGCTCACGCACGTATTGTCTTGGCCGCGGCCCGCTCTCCTGGCCAGCCTGAATTATTCATACAATTACACAACATCGCATCCTGCCTCCTCGAGCCGCACTCCCGCACTTGACCGTTCTCATAATACTTCAGGGTCTGTTTCATCGCGCCTCGTCCCGTCCTAAGTGAGCAGCTTCGGGGTCGCCCCTGTAGAATTTCCCGCTTTATACGGCTTTATACGTTTCAGGGCTTTGAGACTAAACGCTTAAGCTTTGTTACCGCGCTGACTGGCTATGGAGAAAAAAATATGCCATCGTGTTGATCACCCGTGGTCAGAGAGAGTAGCTCTGGAATGCCGCCGTCACCCGCTGCAAATGCCTTTTGAATTCACAAGAGCTCGATAATAGAATAACAGTGTGAAGGAAGTGGAGGTGGTAATGCAGTGCGTGCTCCGTATCAATCAGATATCGAGCTGCGGAGATCAAAACACGCTCCGCGGGTATTCCCAGAACTCTCGGTAACCCCTTCAGGTACCTGTGCAGCTCAGCCAGGCTGCTAATTTGAGGCCGGGGCTTTGCTGCGCACTGTTGGAAAAACATGCCAGCGTTGACATTAACGCTGATGAAATAATGCCAGCGGTGCTTTTACACCATGCACCTGCGCACCTGCGGCCTCGATGTCCGTTCCTCAAAGTTTGCCCAGTTTTTTCTTCTAGCACGTTTTCACTGCCGCCTCGCTCTCCTCTCTCTCTCTCTCTCCCTCCCTCTCCCGCTCGGCCAGAGCCGAGCCGAGCAGAACATCCAGAGCAAACAGGGAAATTGTCCCTCGGTAATCTAATCTGATGATATCTAGAGCTCTGTCAGATATCATCGGCGTGTGATGGCAGCTGGCATGAGAGCTCATTTGGCGGCTCGGCGGCCCCCCCTGCCGAGAACTCTGGTGACCCTCAGGGCACAGGTGTGAGCTTGTTCATCACGCGCGTGGCCAGACAGAGGGGCAGAAGCGAGGGCGGGGACGGCCGGGGACGCCACGCCCCCTCCTGCCCCCGAGCTGGAATGAATCGGAGCGATCGGCTCAGGCGTTTCAGAAGGTCTGATGTGAACCCGCCCGGATCTGCAATTCTCATGGCTCATCTGTTGAGAAGCATGCTCAGCATGCTGGCTCCGAGTTAGTTTTGGAGGTATGTCCCCACACCTCCTCATGTATGGAAGGATAGAGGAGCAGTGTGCGTAATGCCGTTTAGATGGATTCAATGAAGGGAGTTCTCCCAGATGGACGTCTTTGGCGGAAGCACACGGGTCCCCGCCAAGAACCAAACCCCGTGACCCCTCAGCGAGCAGGCACGTGTCTCCGGGCCGACGGGCCGCGACGCTCGCCTCCCAAACCGATTCGGGAAGCCTTCGCCCCCCCACCACCCACCCCTCCGACAAAACACCCAGTCAGATGTGATTAGCCGACGGCTAACGAGTTTACAGCTGCGGGGCCGGGGCGCTCAGCGAGGGGGGCTCGTTAGCTCCACTGGAAGCACGGTAGCTCGGGACAGGCTGTCTTCAGCCCGGCCCGCTCCTTGGCATCCACTCTGCCGAGGAATGTCTCACACACGCACGCACACACACGCACACACGCACACACACGCACACACACACACACACACACACACACTGTTGTCCTGCTCAACTTTTGGCAGCAGAGGCCAGAGTGTGGGCGGCTGAGTTTTCATGAATCTGAGGCCTTCCCTCTCCCCTCCCTCTCTCTCTCTCTCTCTCTCTCTCTCTCTCTCCCTCTCCCTCCCTCTCTCTCTACCTCTCTCCCTCTCTCTCCCTCTCTCTCTCTCTCTCCCTCCCTCCCTCTGGCCACCTCCTCTCTGGTTTCAGCACAGCGCTGATGTCGTGTAGATGCCGTCTCGGTGGCTATAGCATTGTTAGTGTCAGCTGGGTCCGCTGCCGACGTGCTATATTTAAACCAGTGAGCTGGCGCGGAGGCCGGCGCTCGCCCGTACGCACATGCACACACGCTGGGAGTGTGTGTGTGTATGTGAGTGTGTGTGACGTCAGAACACAGCTGTGACATCACAGCCGTGTGACTCAGGACGTGCTAAATCCACCAGCAGACTTCACCCTCTGACTTTTCTGCCTTTCTTGCACGCACTTCAGCCAGTTTCTTTTTTCACAACTTTCATTCTTGGCATCCTCTCCCCTTAGTCCCTCAGTCCACACACACACACACACACACACACACACACACACACACACACACACACACACACACACACACACACACACGTGTGCGTATGCAGACTGGATGTTTTTGATTTCGGGCGACTGCAGCCGCATTCCCTTCCTCCCACCCCTTGTTCACATGTTCTGCAGGAACACACACACGCTCGGCGCACACACAGATACGTGCTCCCCTCTGTTAAAGCTGTACTCATTGTTACACTGTGATCTGAGTGTTTTCAGATCACTCCCTCTCCTATGTAAGTTAAGTTGGCCCAAAGTGTCTGTCTACAGAAAAGCAGGAGGAACTCAGATCCAGTGCAAAAGAAAGCTTCACTTCATCACTGTTTTCTAATAGGTCTGGAAGCAGCAGCAATAAGTAACTCTACTTCACTCACACACACACACACACACGCACACACATAAGCTCCGTCCACCTGTCAACAAGGTTTACTCTTACATAATGGGAGATGGCTCAGAAGGAGAATGGCCAAAAGCCTCGTTCATATTTCGGGCCTCAAATATTTGCTCAACTAGTTTCGTGGGCTTTTTGAATCCTCTTACAGCCCGACAATTGTGTCGTATATTTTCCCCCCCCTGCTAAACGCTTAATTGTTTAAGCTTCTGCCTGGACCGCTTCCCGTCGGCGTTTGGCCCAAACCGCCGGCGCCCGTCCTGTTTCGGCTCACGTTTTGTTCCGGCGTCACATTTTGCACGTTTGCACGCGTCCTCCCGCCGCGGCGCCAGTGTCGCCATGGCGTGACGGCAGATCGATGGACGACAGAGATGAAGGATACGTCGCAGGGTTAGGACGCTAACCCCGCGCGGGCTTTTCCTCCGCTCTCCCCCCCAGTCTGAAAACGTGCGCGCGTGGGCCGGTCGGACACTCTGAACCGCTCCTCAGCGGTGGGAGCGTGAGAGTGAACGCTGTGTGTGTGTGTGTGTGTGTGTGTGTGTGTGTGTGTGTGTGTGTGTGTGTGTGTGTGTGTGTGTGTGTGTGAGTGTGTGAGTGTGTGAGTGTGTGAGTGTGTGCGATGGACTAGCCAGGCTTTTGCTCTCCTGCACACAATAGGAAGCAGCTAAACGTCAGTTAAGATTTTACATTATTGATACGAGAACGGTGGGAACCCACAAACAGTGAAATGCTAAAATATAGATGAGGTTGTTATCAGAGACACGCAGGTGCTGTGATCCACCGTGCGCGTGCGTGCGTGTGTGTGCGTGTGTGCGCGCGCGTGCTGTCAGGTTTTTTACGCCGTGGGTATTAAAGCGCGCGGCGGAGCGTTCTCCCCTCGCGGCCGTGTCTTTTGAAGGCGTTTGGTTTTCCATAAGACACGTTAATTATAATCTGTCCATGCTACATAGCGCCGCCACAGAGCTAAATGAAACGCAGGCCCGGCCAGCAGCCCGCTCGTCCTGGTCGTGTTTTGATTTCCCCGACTGCAGGCGCGCTGCGAGGTACTAATTAGGAAACTATTCCACAACCAAGCCGGCTCTTCTCGTTTCAAGTGACGAGCCCGGTACGAGAGACGACGGGAGATTGACCACCCACCCTCAGGGAGATAAAGGCCGAAGAAGAGAATAGTCAGTGTCTGTGTC
Source organism: Karalla daura (assembly GCA_029224185.1). Taxonomy (NCBI): domain Eukaryota; kingdom Metazoa; phylum Chordata; class Actinopteri; order Chaetodontiformes; family Leiognathidae; genus Karalla; species Karalla daura. Next base: position 16,556,807 of record CM055189.1, read on the forward strand.
TGCGTGTTTCTGTACGTAGCACTCGTAGTGTGGGACGGAAGGGGAAAGCGACGGTTTGAAGCCTGCCAGAGTTCCTGTCCCGCTTGGCATGACGGCGTGTGTGTGTGTGTGTGTGTGTGTGTGGAGCTTGTGTGACGTGACCACCGTGCGCGCCTGTTTGCATAGGAAGGCATGTTTGCTCAGAGTTGCAGTCCGCGCGGCAGGAAGTAGCCGCCGGCCAACGTGAGGTCATGCCGCCGTCCACGGTGGGACGTCACGGGCCGCCTCCAGCCAAGAGTCGCTCGGCTCTGGCACATTTCTGCCCTTCTTAGTTCCCCCTGGACTCCAACCCGGCCGGCGTTTAGAGATGGCTGTGCTTTTTTTTTTCTTTCTCTTTTCCTTGGCTCTTCAAAAGTAAACTCTGCTATAAATAAAAGTCAAAGCAACCAGTGTGTTCTGCTCCGTTAAGATACACGAGTATGAGCAAAATGTAGGCTAAAGGATCTGAAGCGAAATCAGCAATCTCCTGTCCTTTCACCAGATACTTTGCTGAAAACCCTCATTTGTTGACTCACATTTTTATTTGAACTAATCTGGATTGTTTGCAGTCTACCTTCACCGAACCGTTGTTTGTGGACGGGGCTTCAGGCAGGCAGGCGGCCGAGCACTTAGTCAGTGGTGACAGCGGAGGAAATATCAGCTCTCCTTTGAATCTGCAGCTTCCTGTTGGTGCCAGGCAACAGCCCGCTGACCTTCCTGTCCCCGGGTTGTCTGTTTCAAACGCCGCGTCGCTCACAAATCATTTTCTACCCCCTCCACCCCACCCCCACCCACCCGAAAAAATCACTTTCTTTCACGCCGCCTCGTCTCGATCTTATCTCTGATATTTCTGCATCGCGCCTCTCCTCGTTCTCGATCCTCCTCTCTGTTTTGCCGCGCTCGCCTACTTCCATTTGACCTTTCATTTCTCCTTTTTTTCCCCCCCTTTTGCAATCTGACTTGTCCACTTCCCTCCCAGTCATTCACACACACACACACACACACTCACACTCGCACACGCAGTGTGAATTACCTGTGTATTATTCCCTCCCCTCCCCTCCCCTCCCCTCCCCTCCATCTCTTTGCCCCCTTGTCTCCGGTGATCCCCGGTTCAGTCTCAGCTCGCAGGCTTAGCGCTCTAAAGCTCTCTCGGCACAGGTCGGTGGCGGGGAGAAATCCTGCGCTAAGAGGGAATTACCTACCACATGGACTCCAGCAACGCACACATAGAGGCGCGGATGCATGCCGCTGCAGTGTACCGGCGGACACACGCACGCACGCACGCACGCACGCACACAGGCGTGTTTTAGACGCCCATTTACCTGTGCTCGCAGGCTTTGTGGCCCGCATCGGCTGCCTCTTGCCTCCTTTGTTAAATGACATTTGTTGTTCTTTCCAGGGCTGGCCAGACCCCCCGCACCTTCCTATTGAGCCGGTGTCATGAATTTTTTATGAATGTTTGTGTGTGCAAGTGTGTGTATGGGGCCCTCAGCTGCATCAATAGCCATTAGTGCAGCAGCTGGGGTAATTGTGCCATAGAGGCTGCAGTGCAGGAGGGGAGGGGAAGAGAGAGAGAGAGAGAGAGAGAGAGAGAGAGAGAGAGAGAGACAGGGGAAAAAAGCCTCAACACATTATCTGATAATACTGCAGAGGGCAATACGGTGGAGAAGACGGAGCGAGGACACAGCAGGGCAGTGTGAGGGGAGGACGTATAGCGCCATGGTCAGACGGATAACAGTGCGGTTGCCATGCCGCTCTCCGATAAGTGGTTTACACCGGGCGATTTCAGCCTGGAAGACTGTACCATCTACTGTACAAACACGACTGCGATTGTCCACATATCGCCTGTAAGTACACCTGAGGCACATCTGCCAGCACCCAGACACAGGGAGAACATGGCGCTCGCACGGACAGGCCCTGGGTCTGACCGGGGTGTCAACCCAGGACCGTGGACCCCCTGATCATGCCAAAGTCTGAAACACTCAGCCGAAGGTTTTTAGCACCTCCTTGACAAGTGGTAAAGCTGAGACATCTTTTAGAAAGTGTCTGAAATCCGATGCATATCGCAGCCGATTCTTGACATCTTTGAGGTGAAGAAGAGACGTCAGGGTTCCCACGTGTCATGGAAAACACATAGAAAACGAGAGGAAAAGTCAAATGTCCCAGAAGAGCCCGAGTTGTCCCGTAAAATGAAGTGTTGTCTGCCCTCTGAGCAAACACAGCTGGTCCAGGAGGTTTGTGCATGTTTAGTCTGTACATTAGTCATCATTTCTAAGCACGGGAGAGATGATTTCACAGATAGGTTATAGGCAGCACATCTTTTTAATCTGGTTTCTGGGAGCGGAAGATGAATTGGCAGTCTGGGTAAACGCGCAGGATCAAAGATATAACCGTAGGAAATCACATCTCGGAAGCATGGGACGGGGTGGGGTGGGGGGATGTATAAGTACCCTATGGTGTTTTGGAAGTCTTGGAAAATGATTTCAAGCGAAGAGTAGGAGGAACAGTTAAACCAGAAAGGGATCCATCGCTCATACTTGGACTCAGACAGTAACAACTCCAGGACCGGGTCTGTGTTCGCCGAGGCGTCTGATCTGCAGCCAGTTCTGCTCCGCTCAGACAGTAACACCAAGGCTGATACGGGAGAAGATGAAGAGGAACACGTAGAAAGATGTAAAGACCAAAAAAAAAAAAAAGAAATGGTCCGTACACATTCTTTTCTCCTCTCTCCCGCGTCCCATTGAGTTGTTTTGGTGGGTGATGAGTGGCGCTGAATACTCCGTCAGCAGCCCGTCTGTAGATCACTTCCTGAATGGTGCCCAAAATAGCAGCAACAATGATCACAACCAAGGAAACACGCCAGCTGCTCTTTTCAGACCCGCACTCAATATCTGCCCTCTCTCTCTCTCCTCTGGCTTTGCTATCAGAAGATTTTTACTAATGGCACTACAAGAGAGACACTCTCAGCGCCGGCTTGTTAGCTCCCTCCGTGGTTTAAAACCCTGTTTGCGGCAATCATCGGCTCCAGCGAGGGGCTGGGTTGGGGGGGGGGCCTTCAGCGTCCCAGCTGGAAACTGGTCCGCAGCATGAGAAGGTGTAACCGCATCTGACGGAGGCATCCTGTTTTGGCAGAGTGGCTGAGAAATGCGCGAGCGAGAGGAAAAGATCACCCCTCCCGTGTTCGTGTGCAAAGCGTGAGGCGGCATGCATGCAACCCTCACCTGACGTGGCGGGCGTTTGGCTAATCAAGCGGCTCCGGTCGTGCACGGAGGGAAGCTAAGCGTTGCGGGCCGCGGAGACGCCCCCCCGACGCCCCGCCAGGGCGATGTGTTTTAAGCTTTCGCTCGCGCGAGACGCCTCGCGATAAGCGCCGCACAAACCGGTCTGATTGTTTTGGTCGGCGTTGACGCCTAACGACCAACAGCGGCCCGTATCCGAGTTAATCATTTAAATGCCATTAGCCGCCTCCCGGCCTGACCTTTCGTTACTGTGGGCGGCCAGCGTGTAATGGACAGAATTCAGTTAATCGAGCGGTGTTTTGACCGTGTCCGACGTGCGGCCAAACGCGGCGGGCCTGTCCGAGAGCACGAGGCGTCCTGAGCGTCGTTTACAGTGGATGGTTTTGTGCGAACAAGATGATAATTTGTGCGCTCAAGATCAAAGAAGAAGCTGATTGAGACTCCGGGGGGGCTGTACGGGAGGCTTCGGTGTGAGCTGTCGGCCGTTCCTCCGGCCTACACGCCAAGCCGACCAGCCCGTCAGCCGTGGCCATGTGCGGAGTCGAGGCAGCGGTTGGGGATCTGTAATTTGGTCGGCCCTGTTTGCTCGCACGTTTCCCGGCGAGCATATGTCCCATTTTGTCTGTTCTCACCCACCCTGCTCGAGCCTGTGAAAGCTTAAAATGCTTTGTCACGCCTGCAATGTGGAGAATGTAAACAGCGAGTGCAGGCGGCGGCGTCACCACCTCGGGGCTATCATCAGTGGAGATGCCTAGGACAGGACAGCAGGCTGTGGTCAAACCACTCTCCAGGTATGAATCCATTCTGCCTTGAACCAATTCAGAACCGTCGTTCGGTCGTACTCTTTCGGGCCTCTCGCAAGCCAGTCTTGCACCGCCCTCGGTCTGGCCTCTCTCCGTCTTCCCTCCGTCCTCCGCGAGAGACGGACGGATCCTCAGACGTTCACCCTCTTCTCCTCGCTCGAGAGCGTCCACTTGAGTGCACCACGCAAACCACCGGGAACTCACAAGACGCGCGTGCAGTGGTAAAAATAACCGAGGAAAAGTCCGGTCAGATGGAGTGCGCGGGCCTTGTTGAGCGAGCGCTGAAGAGCCCAGCCAAAAGCCTTGGGTGACGCCGCTGCAAGAAGTCTGAAAAGTAGAACTTCCTCCAAAGGTGGAGAGGAGCAGTGATTATGTTCCCTTCTCGCCCAGTAATTGTCACTTCTCGGCGTTGGTGACGACGACGAGTGTGGGATTCTTTGTTTTAACTTTTTATCTTTATTTTTGGCCTGTTGACAGTTAAGGAGCCATTGAGCGTTTTAATGGACACTTAATGACTGCCGCACGAAACATAACGGAGCGAACCCCCCGGAGGATCCAAACTGTCAGCCAACGGAGGTCCCCGGAGAGACGGAAAAGTCCTCATCTTTGTCATGCGCGTACGCCAAATATTTTGGAACATTAACAGTGTGTTTTCCACGCCATTGCGTTTCCAGTTCATTACACCTGTGTGCTAAGCAAACGGCTTGGGGAGGAGGGGGAGAAAAAAAAAATCACGATATGCTCCTTTTGCCAGTGTAAGCCGCTTTTAGTGTGCGCGCAGACACAGACAAAGGAGAGTTCTTCTGTTGAAATGTGTTTGGATCGGAGAGGGATCCTGTCTCTTATCTTAGCCTGAGACCCTGGAAAAGGGAGGAAATTGATCTGCAACACATTTGCAGGGGGGAAAAGATCTGTTGACTACTTGAAATCCGCACCGTCCCTCTGGATGAATGTAGAGGTGGAATATCCCAATGTTGCCCCCAAAATGCTGAAAGCCTCGCCTCTTCTGGAGCGAGATGTTGTGAAGCAGACCGGCCGCCAGTGGCTGGTAGTGCAGCCGCCTTCTCCACGGCGGCACGTCCTCCATCCTCTCCTGTGTGGTCCAGCAAAGTGGAAGTAAATCTTTCAGAAAAAGATGTCCCCTTCGGAGTTCCTCAGTGGCAGAATCATGCAGTTTTTAGTGGCCTTACGGTGACAGATATATTACACTGCAGCCTGTTGTGTAGCAGCCAGCCCCAGGGCTCCAGGTCCATCCTGAACCAGCTTTCATTTTACTGCTCTTTGTGGATGCGTGTCAACAAAATCAATCAATCATCGTTCAGCATGGTCATGCAGTATACCCGGGACGGTCCGCTCCTCACTGTGGTCGGATTTCATGAGCGGAAGTTGAAAGTGACCTCTGGATCATCATCCTCCTCCTCCTCCTCATCTTCTTCTTCTTCCTCCCTCTGACTCCGGCCAGCATCACGCTCAGGTTTCAGTGCAGACTACGCCTGAATTATGCATCACCGCTGAGGTGTGGCTGTTTTCTACCTCTGCCTTCGCTTTACCTGGTTCGTGAGCGAGGAGGCGAAGAGCGTGCAGGGCTGTACGCACCTGAGCCTGTGGTGTGGCCGCTGCCCCAAGCCCTCATCCCCCTCTGCTGCCAAAATGCCGCCGCTCTGGCACCCTTTACATCAGAAAGGCAGCGCTGATTGCCTCAGACCCGAGTGGTCAGCCAGGCTCATTCTGCCGCATCTTAGACGCTGATTGTATAGCTTGAACGCCCCAAGCCCCGAAATGATCCATTTGAGATCGGAGCCGGCGTAAATTGCTGGGGAACGCGATCTAATATTCCTACCCTCTGTGGTGTTTGACGGGCAGGGAGGTGGAGAGGCCACAGCGTTTCGAAACGTGTCACATGGTTTGGTGTGCGTGTGACCGTGTTTGTCATGGAAAAGTTGTCTAAAATCCTATCTGGACTCCACTGTTGTGACCTTTTCCTCCTTCCTGCCGGGCGCAGGTAAAGGAAACAGACTCTTGGGGGATCTGGCAAAGAAATGGCATGCGGCCAGAGGTGGCATAGGCACACGCACACATGAGCCTCCCATTACTCCCACCCCTCACCCCTCCTCTTTCTCTCTCTTTCTCTCTCTCTCTCTCTCTCTCTCCCTGTTTGTCTGTGCATCTCTCTCCCTCTCTCTCTCCCTCCCTTTGTCTCTCCCTCCCCCCTCCTTCCGAGTGGCTGTTTTTGTGGATTGTTCTTCTGCCGTTGTCATAGCGACTGTGATGCAGACAGCCCGAACAGGCTGCCTGTCTGCCTGAATATGTCAAGTGTGTGTGTGTGTGTGTGTGTGTGTGTGTATGTGTGTGTGTGCACGCAGTGGTGTTCGTGTGCATGTCTGTCTGATAAAACGCCAGAGTGCTCTCGGCTTAGAGAGGAAGTGTTTGGAGAATTATGTAATGTCCTCTTCTTTTTTTTGGGTGGGGGGGGGGGGGGGGGGGGTTAAGAAGAAGAAGAAGAAAAGGAAGAAAAAAAGTCCTATCTGTCCATCTGTACGTCCCTCACTCCACACATTTTTACCAGGCGAGCGTGGTGTTTATCAACGCCACACACTTTGGTAAATTTAGCATGTCTGGATATCTCTGAGTAGACATTTTGTCCTCTCTCTGCTCTATACTGTCTATCTCGTAAGTAGGACGCAGTTTTTAAATACACTACATCGGGCCTGTGTGTGTGTGTGTGTGTGTGTGTGTGTGAGAGTGGGGGGGGGTCTGTGGGGGGTTGACGCGAGGCTCTTTCCTGTGTGTAAAGTTTCCACTGAAGCTGTGGGCTGCGTGCCAGGAGCCACCCTGTATAGAAGAGGAGGGGGGAGGATGAGGAGGAGGAGGAGGAGGCTGTGGGATGGGATGGGAGGAGAAAGCAAAAGAGTGGAGAGGGAGAGGGTGGGCTGAACTTGACGGGGTGAGGGAGGGAGGGAGGGAGGGAGGAGGGAGGTTGGGCCTGGTGCCAAGAGGGAGGTGTGTGAATCCTTGTGACGCTGCCATTCTCCCATAGAGAGTCCTCTCATTGGACAACATGAGGGGGCTCTATAAATAGGCCCCTAATCTGCGAAAGAGAAGGCTAAAAATAGAGTAAGAGCGACGCAAACAGAGGGAGAGCGGTTGTGATGAACAGTTTGATGATATGGACGATTGAAGAGTTGGTGAAAGTGTTGCTAAATGCAAAAGAAAGAAGAAGAAAATGACCCTTTGCTGCTCACTATGTTGTAACGGACTCAACACTCACAACAAGGGTTTTCAAAGCTACTCTCAAGTCGATCGGCAACTTTGGATATTCGTAATATGGCGACACCTCCCCGGGTTGATATTTCCACATATCTGCTGTTACACTCATCTGAACTTTGTGGGTGTGGTTGGATCGGAGCTGATAAGGCAGGTTTCCTTCTAAATATAGTTCAAGTTTGAACAGACTCCACAGGAAAATATTTGCATTTCCACTCATCGCTGCTCAAACCGGCCCATTGTTATTGTTATGTGATTACGTTGTACGTTCCATTCTCTACTATCACAAGGTGCTTGGCACCATACCGCGCCTGGTTCTCACTTTTATTTCCTAGCAGCTGAAAGGTGACGTTTTATTCAGATCACCTGAATGCTGCTTTGCTTGGCTGACAGCCACCATCTGCTACTGGTAAAAAAAACCCAACAAATTTCAGTGTTTAAATGTTCAAACAGTGTTTTAAGGTTGCCCTCAAACGTGAAAACGTACCAGCGTGTCACAGCCCCACTCGGACAGCCGAGCCAGTCCGGCGCTGCACAGTTAGACGGAGCAGAGGCGCGTGTCGGACTGCAGGATGCGTCAGAAGCCTTGGGAGTGTAGTCGGGTCGAAATCTGCCTCAGACTCAGACTGTGTGGTGCCGCAGACAGGTGCGCTTGCCAGAGCCGGCTAACAGGTAAAGCAACCCCCCCCCAACACAGCTCACGAGTCGCTCTGAGAGAGCGCCCCATCCAAAGCTCAGTCACAGCGCGACTCGAGCCCCGGCGTCGCGCCATCGTCCAGGATGTAATGCCAGAGCGTTGCGACACTTTCACCACCTTGGACAATGCACCCTCATGACGTGACTGTGGTTTTTTCCAAGTGAAAACTGTTCCAAGTCGGTGTTAAGTTCCTCCCAGATCTTCAACTCCTAAGATAAACTTCTCCATGTCCTCTAATCTCCTCTCCTCCCGCTCCTCCTCCTCCCTCCTTCTTTCTCCCCACTCATTCATAGCTTTCTCAAGTCTCTAATTATGTTCACTCGCTGAGTGAGTCGGGAGGGTGGGAGTGCATAGCGTGTGTGTGTGTACTCTACAAGTTGCCCGCATTTTTTAAGCCTGTAATTAGTGCTCTTTGAGATGACAAAAATTCAGAGGAAATGTGGATGAATTTGCCACTGGAGGAAAAGGGAAAGGCACGAAAGGGGAGGTGGGGAGAGAAGCGGGGGGGGGGGGGGCTAGAGTTCCTTTAAAAGAAATAATCTTTGACTCCCCGAGCTTGATGAGAAAGGTCGAGGAGATGTCGCAGTGGGGAGGACGGCACGGGGGGGGGGGGGGGCAATGGTTTGCCACGAGTTGGTGCTACAGGTCCGTGTTGATCTGCACGGAGTGTGAGGTGCATGGTAAGCTCCAGCAGAGCCCTGGGCCGTCGTGGGACACTCTCAGCGGCGAGAGGACTGAGCCTCAGTGACGTCATCACAGGCAGAGTGAGACCACACCCCCCCAGCCCGAGCCTGAGCCTGAGCCTCAGGTCACATAGGGTCACGGGATCCTGCACCGAGCTGCTGTCCTCCTCACACTCTGCCACTCTGTCATAGCTGGCGCCTCAAGTCTTTCAACTAGTTGTGTTTTTTCCTTATTTTCACACGTTTGGACTTTTATGTGAAGTTGTTTTTTGGTCAGCGGGTGGATTTTATTACTCTTCAGCTTTGTTTGTTTTCGTTTCATCGAGGCATCGTCGTTCAGCCCCGCAAATTTTAGTTGTTTGAATCACAAGAAAAGTTACGATTGAACACTGTAATGTTATTGTTTCTCCTTATGCGTAGCACAAGTTAGCCATCTAGTTGTGTGACGGGCTCTGTAGGTGGCAATAGAAGCTTCCAACATATGTCAAATGCAAGAAAAGCCCATTGTGAGCCTGAGTAGTCAGTGACCTAAATGCCCACACCAGTCATAAGGTATTGACTTTTCTATCTGCACTGAAATCAGGTTTTGAATCCTTTTTGACCACCAGCCAGAATGTCCAAATAATCAGTCGCTCATGTCTAAGACCCTCTCCCGCTTCAAATGAGTGGCTGCTGACCTGCAGCATCGTCCGTGTGCGCTCCCAACGAGGAGTTTAAGGAATGCGGTCTTCAGTCGCCGCGCCAGCGAGCGCACAAACGCCACCATTTGTGTGGAAGCAGAGAGTGGGAGAACAGAAGTGTTTGTGTTAATATTCATCGGCTAATTTTCTGTAGATGCTCTAAAACAAGCAGAGGACCAGAAGGCAAATGAAGAAACAGAGAGATGCCGCAATCTGGAGCCTTAGTTTGTGTACAGTCTGGACCTCTGGTTAATTTTAATCCGCGGCTCTCTTTTAGTTGCTGCCACTCAGCCCTCCAGGCTGTGAGGCGAGCACGTCGAAGCCCCGGCGTTTTCATCAAGCTCAGGTGTTGCCATGTGCCCTGGGTTAGAATGAACCCTTCAGTTTTAGTTCGACCTCCTCCAGCTCTTAGCTGCATTGGTTTCACGGATTATCTTCATATTTATTTCTTTTTTCCCATGACTTTTTGATTGAACTTTGGTAGTTTTTCTGTCGAGCAAAGGTTAGCCCAACTTTGCTCCGCTGGTATTGAAGTATTGAGGTATTTCAATCAGTGTTTTATGTGAAATCGGCTCTACGTTGCAGTGTGCCTTATTATTTCTCAAAGCTGCATGTAAAGGAATTTCTCGATGGAATCCAAGTGAGAGGGAGCCGAGCAGGCTGAACAGTGATGGTGGGCAAAGACGAGCCCGTGCTAAGATGGCCCTTCCTCTTCCTGCTTTTTATTTAATCCTCTGAAGCCCGCAGAGACACTCTGTGAATCTTCAGGCAGTGGTCACTCTCCTCTTCCATCCCTCTGTCTCTCTCCTCCTCCTCCTCCTCCCGCTCCTCTTCTCCCTCTCCATCTCCTTTGCCTCACCCTCGCCGCCTTGCCTCTCTGACTGTCATTCCACATTTATGACCGGCCTGTGATGTGTACCCAAGACAGATGGGGCACGGCAAGATGGCCGCTGTTGCCCTGGCAACAGAATGGAGAGCGGGGAGGAAAAGAGTGAGATTTTTTTTTCCCCTCCCTTCCCTCCCTTTTTGGTTGGATGTTCAGGTTATCGAGAAGGAGAATACGTGAGGAGGGGCAGAGGGACACGCAGGAAGAGAGGGCGCTCCACACCGAAAGAGAGGAACGATCTGGGGAAATCTGGCGACGATCGATCAATAACGATCAATAATCTGTGTGGTGACATCCCACTTTGTGTTTAAGAGGAGGAGGACAGCCTCTCAGCTCGTCCCTCGTTTGACACAGACCTGGGGATGCAATGTCCAGTGACATTGAGTGTCTTTGGGACTCTAGGAGCAGGCGTGTGTGTGTGTGTGCGTGTGCGTGCATAGATGTGTGTGTGAGGTGACAGTGTGTGTGAGGGAGCATGGGTTGTGGTCTTTTGCTGTCTGTCTTGATGCGGCGCTGGATTAGAGGGGTTACATAATGCGCTCTGAGCTTCAAGCAGCATACGCTAAGAGGATTACCACAAGTCTACTAAAGACACTGGTCCACAGACGCACTCACACACACACACACACACACACACACACACACACACACACACACACACACACACACACACACACACACACCTTGCACATGGACCCGTAGCGCCACAGTGTATAATAATGAAAATATAGTGTCCCCTGGCGTGTACAGCTTGTGTACACACAGACACACACACACACACACACAGACACACACACACGGCCACAGAGGTCCGGCGTAGTGCACAACCTGAGTCATTTGTTTGGGTGCTGCGCTGATACAAACAGTGACAGGCCGGCTCGCGCCGAGCACCTCTGACTCCTGTTACGCAACGGCGTGCTCCTCATCTGTTTCTGCAGAGGGCAACAAACTTTGGTTTGCATCCGCCGACCACAACTGCCAACGCTTTCCAGAGAGCGCCAGGCGCTCGCGGCCACAGCTCCTGTATCTGCGTCTCGGGGCGGGTCGCGTTTAACGAGGGGCACGGTGGAATAATGGTGTGGTTAACCCCCCCCCCCACCCCCGCCCCCCAAAGAAACAAGCACAATCCTGCGGTACACGGAACTACGTTCATCCAAGGGCTCGGATCTTTTAAAAGCGGATGCCGCCTGGGCAGGATTTAAGAATATTTAGGCCTAAATAATAAAAATATTTAGGCCTAATTAGCTGAAAAATCCATCGTCATGACTGGAAACATGCTTCTCCGAGGAACCAGTCAGTCGCTCAATCCGAACCCCCCCTCCCCGCCCTACGACCAGCGAACGAGCGCTTGTGTCATCTAAAAAAAAAAGCCCAAACTTCTCGCCAGAGAAGAGCCTCCTCCACTGGTGACTAACACGGTGCACAATAAGCACATCAGGCTGCCAGGACACAGACTGACCAGCCTCACCGAGGGCTGCCCAGCTGTGACTGTAGGGGGGTGTTACTGCGGTCTGCTCACAGTTCAGATCGCCTCATGAGGCCTAAAAGACTTGTAAATGTTCTCAACTTGAAGTCTTCTTTCGTTTCCACACTAATACCCGAGCTTGCGGTGTACGCTTTTTCAGCCTGTTACCTATTAAAGCTACGTTTGCCTCCATAGAGGGGACCGCATGGATGTGGACCCCCAGCTGTGAGCGTGATGTGTGTGTGACTTCAATGTCAGTGTCAAGGGCATCAGTCCGTGCTCCTGCGCATGATAGCAATGACTTTCAAAGGCGGGTGGCATCAAAGTCCCACTGAATTCCAATTCCAATGTCAGAAATTTGGATCTGATGTGGAACACCACATCACGCATGGAGGTGGCCTGTTATCCCATCAGAATAGATCAGGCTTCATACGTTTTTTTTCCTGCTTGCCTTGGACGTGGGTCGCTTTTGCCATGCAGTGTAACTGTATTCTGTCTGCCTATCACAAGCTAACACTGCCTTGCCTCCACACACAAACACACACACACTGTATTTCACATCTGTACCTTTCACTTTGTTTGTTATATATCCTCTTTATGTGTCTTTGTAGCACGTTGACATTTGTGCCTGTTTGCACATTTGCTTGCACACCCACATGTATGTAGACAGGACTACTGTAAATACTGCGCGCGTGTGTGTGTGTGTGTCATCAGTGCTGTTGTGTGATGTGGCTGTCGCCATGGTTACCAGACCTCTGAACTTGTTTAATTAGAGTCATCCTTCTCCCCTCTCATCTCCTGTTCTTAGGGGAGCAGGTTGAGGCCTTGAAAGGAGGCAGGATGAATGTGCTTTGTGCTGTGTGTGTGTGTGTGTGTGTGTGTGTGTGTGTGTGTGTGTGTGTGTGTGTGTGTGTGTGTGTGTGTGTGTGTGTGTGTGTGTGTGTGTGTGTGTGTGTGTGTGTGTGTGTGTGTGTGTTGGGTAGCCACGCAGCACCTCAAACCATCAAGCCTGGTATTTAAACCTGGAGTCAGCACAGTGTCAAAAGGATAGAAAGATTCACAGATGTTTGACTGTGAAAACACTGGAGCAGGATTGATTCTCACTGCTCACTAAAGCCCGAAAGTCCAAAATGTTGCAACAGTAAATTAATTTTAACAAAAATATCAGACCTCAGAGGTCCAAAGGTGCGCAACTGCCGATTCCCAGCTAAAGCTATAGTGCAGGTCCAAAAGACAGGTCTCGTCTGCCTCTGTCCTACTAGCGGGCAGCTTGACTGAGGAACTGAAAGTCATGTCAACACACACTTATGTAAGGACCTGCTTCTCAGCACTGCACTCCCGCTCTACTGTAAAGCCACCCTCTGCAGCCATTGTGTGTGCCGTGGTTGGTGGAGTGGGTCAGAGGTTAGTGGAGTCCATATAGTACATGTGTGTGCACGTGTGTGTGTGTGTGTGTGCGTGCGTGTGTGTGTGTGTGTGTGTGGGGGGGGGGGGGGGTAAAAGGAGGCAGCTGGGGGCTGGGACTCACTTCGTCGGGAAGGTCTGACCGAGAAGAAACAAGGAGGAGGGGTTTTATGGACGTTTAAAAAGGGACCCTGAAGGAAGGAAGTAATGACAGGCCAAACCCCACGCCCCCACCCTATGCACTCACACACACACACACATACACACACGCACGCTCGCTCGCTCGCTCTCCATTTCCTGCAGTAATCGTCCCATCTCTGCCCTCGTCCTTTATCGCCTCGATTGGACCATCTTCACCCACTGGCGGGCACACACGCACAGGCTCACACACCTAAACAACTGATGACTGTTTTTTGACCTGTCACACGCCAGATGTGGAACAAGATGGGCAGAGACAGAGAGAGAGAAGTGGAAGATAGAGGAAGGAGAGGTGGAGCTGCGTGTCTGGGAGCAGGCGATGTGTAAATCTGCAGGTGGGGACGCTGGCATTACTGGAAAGTGACAGGGAGAGTAACACAGGAAACTGTTAATTTGCACCTCTTTCTGAAGACTGCGCTCGACTTCACCATCTGCCACAGTTCAGACGCAGAGTGCACATTCACAGCGCGAAACCATGCCGAAAGTTCAGGGCGCGCCCTGGAAAACCTGGAATCGTGGCGGCTTTGATATTGTGCTACTTAATATTAGAGAATTATTTTAGTGGTGGAAAACAAAGGGAAAGTGAGAGAGAAGGAAAAAAATACCCTTGTAAAACCTCTCAGCTTCCCTGTAAGCGAAGGCAGATGGTACTGAAGGCCTGAGCATGCCCGTCCTTTACATTTGTCACGATTTCTAAGCATGTAAGAGATTTCATTTCATTCATAAATTCTAGCCATGGACTGCGAGGAGCAGAGGGGAATCATCAACTGTGGAAAACAGAAATACACAGCTCCCCCGTCCGTCACGCCGTAGCAACAAAGACCGCGTGGCGGAAGTCCTGGAAAGTGATTTGTGTCATCGGATTAACATTTCAAAAGTTCAGAACGGGAATGGCTGTGGGGGGGAAAAAAAAAATCACAACACGGTGCATTGCTGCCACCATCTGCTTCGCACCTCGCTCGGCGGACGCTGGAAACGCAGTCCCCCACCAACTCGGTGCAATCATCGATGTTTCTGCATACCTGAGCACACGCTGCACACGTCTCATGCTCGACAGCGACTCCGCTGACGCAATCACTCCGCTCCCCCTGTCTTGCGGCCACCTGTCAATCACGCGTTATTGTTTCCCCGACTGCACCCTCCGTCCCGCGACAACGTCGGCCCCAGACACACGGCGCTTTGTCCGGGCCCGGGCCTCGCCGGCCTGCCTGATCAAAGCCCGCTCTCTCCCGGCCTCTTCTCTTCAAAGCGCGCGCTTTTCCTCGGGAAATGGAGGATTATTACCAGCGTTTTAGTGGGGGGTGGGGGGGGTGTTTTTGCTGGCTTTTATGTGTCTCCGGGTAAAGTGGTTGGGATGGCGCGGCCGACCTGTTCGCGGCGCGCCCGCCTCATGGTCCCGCCTCTCCGGATCGGACGGTCTGGGACAGAGAGCTCTGAAATGACTGATCAGAGTCCAATGGGAGCCATTTAAGGCCAATAAGCCAAGGGGCACCTGCCAAACCCCCCCGACAACCACTCGGCAAACCCTCGCTCAAGTAGCCCTCGAAGACTGGTTGAGGTCCCTCCCGGTTCCTCCTCTCGTTCACACGCCGACGCTCCCTTACACACCTCACCGCCTCATTTACGATGCCAGTGCCCCGTCGTCGCCTGATGTCAAAGCCCGCAGGCGCCCTCGCGTCACCCCAGCGGCCCCGCTCCGGCAAGAGCCGGCGCAGATGCATAGAAACCACGGACAGATGCAGGCCAGGCAGACCCCATATGGACCGTAAAGCCGCCGGGCTCCTCGCCCGACCCGAGTGCTTCCTGTGGAGGTGCACCCCCTACAGTCAGGATGTCTGCCCTGCAGCGTGGAAAAAGCCCTGCCCTGCTGATTCGCAAGTCAAATCATTCATCCCGACCTGGTACAAATTGGAAGTCAAACATGACCTTTTTGTGCTAAAAACCGCTTCACCTAGTTTGACACATGGGAGTAAAAAAAAACAGACAAAGCCCAGCCCGGCTTTCTCCCGCCGCTGATTGGCCTCGTTGACAGGATTCATAAATCTTTCCTCTCTCGGTTTTCCATGACTTGTCATGGTGTCCCTTTCTTTTTCTTTTTTTCTTCTTTTTGCAGTCTTCCGTCTTGCGGGCTCTGAGTCTGTACAACGCAGAAGACTGTGTTTTTTTCCCCTCTCTCTCTCTCACACATCTGCTCTCGGCTGCTTGTTGCTTCCATCATAGATTTATTTCAGTGCCTCTAAATGGGACAGAACCTCTCTGTGTGGCTCTTCTCTCCTCTCTTCTCCCCTCCTCTCCCCTCCTCTCCTCTCCTCTCCTCTCCTCTCCTCTCCTCTCCTCTCCTCTCCTCTCCTCTCCTCTCCTCTCCGAGGGTTTTGTGTTTTACTTCTTGGCTTAGGCTCCCGGCAGCGGGAGGACAAAAAAAGTAAAGGGGAGGAAGGAGGGTGGGTAGGAGGGTCCAACTAAAGTAGCAGGTAACATTTGGCACTTTGAGAACTTTTTTTTCCTTTTCGCTGCAGCTCCTCTCCCTTGAACACACTTCCTCTGCGGGTTTCCAGCTGATGCCTCGTTCTCCTCGTCTTTTAATTTCCTCTCATGGATCATTGTCTCCCTCTCTCTCTCCTCTCTTCACAAATTACCTACAAGCCTCTCCCTGCTTCTCAATCTGTGCTGGTCTCGCCCTCTGTATCTCTTTCTCTCTGTGTGTATCTCTCTCTCCCTCTCTCTCTCTCTCTCTCTCTCCCTCTCTCTCCCTCTCTCTCTCTCTCGCTCTGCGCCCAGCCAGCCACAGGAATGTATCTCGAGGAACGCCTGGCGAGACGAACTGGATCAAACGAGTTCAGAGCAGTGCTGGAGCCCGGCTGTCTCATGCTCTTTCCCAGCTTCCATCTCTTCGCCTGCTCTCTCCTTCGTCTTCCTCTCCGCGCTGCCCCCCCTTCCCGTTCCCCTGTCTCCTGCTCCGTGTTTTCCCTCTGCCCCCCTCCTCCCCTCCCTCCCTCCCCTCCTCCTTCAAGGCTCTCCCTTGTTTTTTTCCCCCTGCAAACCCTTTTTTCCCCCCTTTTGCTGCTCTTTTTCTCCACTCTGCTTTCTCCCTCGCTCTCTCTCTCTTTCTCCCTCTCCCTCTCTCCAGTCTACTTCACTTTGCTTCTCTCGTCTTTCTCCTCTTATTCTCTGGCACGATAGAGAGACAAAGAGATCTTTTGAATGCCTTCGCGTGTAGGAGGTGGACCTCAAGGGAGGGGATCGTGTGTGTGTGTGTGTGTGTGTGTACGTGTTTGAGAGGGAGAGTGTTTATATGAACATATTAGAGCCCTTTAGCCCAAAGCTTTGGTTATAAGAGAGGGGGAATGCAATTTGATACAAAGACATAGCCTCTCTCTCACACTCACCCTCACAGTCACACACACCTAGCATCAGACAGCGAGCCGTGCTGCGCCCTCCACCCTGTCTGTCAGTCACTCAGGCGGCACTCCTAATTGGCTTATAATGCCCTTGTTACCATAGAGGGACCCCTCCTGCCCCATCCCCCAACCTCTGTCTGCTAGCCTGTTTGTTACTCTTCAAAATAGGCCGTCAAGCACGGGGGTGGGTTAATATCTGTGTGTTTGTGGCTGAGTGTGTGCACATTCACATGGAGGGTTAAGGGGGTGGGTGCAGAATCAGGTCTCCCTCAGGGGCTCTAAGCACAGGGATGCCCTGCCTTCTTTGTCTGAGGGACAGTAGAAATCTGTGTGTGTGTGTGTGTGGGAGGAGGGCTGCACATAGACCTCAGCTTGTGTAGAGTATTAACCAATGCACGTGTGTGCAGACAGATAATTAGTGTCTCATTTGTGTGTTAGACGGGCAACTCCTAACACACTCCAAGGTCAGAGAGCTCCCCGTCTCCATCCGAGTCCTGCGCGCTGCTTATTAGAGAGGAGTTTCATCAGCGGCCGGATGCCAGCAGATATACTCAGCTGTTTAAGGACTGGAGGGTTACGTAAAAGATCCTGTGGAAGTTTGACACCCCGGGCCAGACCGACCAAAAATTATGAGACTTGCACAGTCTTAAATGTGTGCAACGTTCACAGTGCAACCAGCGAGTGATCTTTTCCACTAAACATCTGGAATCTGTGATGAGACTGTCCCCGAACATCAAAGCGCCGACTTCAGAGATGCTGAAATGCGTCAGTAAAGCTACAGCAACTGTGATTTACTGTCACTTAATTGTTGGAGTGGACTTGAACACCGTCGCATGAGAATATCCAGCGAGATATGGAGCGCTATCTGAAACTGTGTTCACCCCAACAATAAAAAAAGACACAAAAGGACAAGTGTTCCTTACGCTCAGTAGTTTAATGGACAGACATGAAAAGATGAAGTGCAGCTTAAACAAGGAAAACATGGGTCTTCATACCATATTAGCGATAGTTAAATGAGCAAGGAACCACTTTTTAGTCATTTAATCATTGACGAGACAGTTTCTGCCAGTTTCCTCATACAATACATCACATCTTGTAAAGCCGGCATTCACCTCTATCACACTGAAAAGAGTCTCTGTCAAACCTTTCCGTTCTGTCTCTTGGAAACCTTTTCTCCCCTCCCCTCTTCTGCAGTGAAAGCTCTATCCACAAACCAGGAAACCCTCTCTCTTTGTTTCTGTCTCCCCCATTTCTCTCTGTCTGGCTTCCTCTGGGTGATGTCTCTTTAAACCACATGCCGTTTGAACCCAGGAAGTAGCCTGCCCTCCTCCCATTGGCTGCTCCAGTGGATTGTGGGCGGGTTGGAGTCTGCACGGCTGAGCAGGGGATAAAAGCCGAGGTGGCTTCTAAAAGCCCAGCTTGGCTGTGACTTTCCACCTCCTCCAATAGTGCACGCACACACACACACACACACACACACACACACACAGTGACCGTCCATCGAGGATGAGTGAGATGCGTTTGTGTGGGCAACAAGGAGAAAAGACATCTGATATGAAGTCAATACGAAACACAAGACGAGGCACAAGAGATGAGAACAAGATGGGAGACGGGCAGAACTGTCGATGTGCGGAGTGCAGCAGAGCTGGGAAACGAGAGTGAGAAGGTTGAGTCGGAGGACATGTGGTGCTGGAGGAAAAGAGAGGGTGGGGGGGGGTCGGGTAAGAGGAGGTGGGAGGAGAGATGTGTGCATGTCACAGCCGGAATGAACGACGGGGAGGACGGAGAGCGAGGGGAGGAGGGAGACGAGCAGCAAAGGTACATGTGACAGGGAGAGAGGGAGAGGAGAGGAGAGCAGGGAGGGAGGGAGGGAGGGAGGGAGGAGGAGGAGGAGGAGAAGAGCGGCATATGTCAGTGAGAGAACAATAAGAGGCGTTCATGACACATCTCCAGGGGTATCGACTCGACATGTTCCCCCTAATAGAAGCTAAAATAATTAATAACTTCCTCTGTCGCCTCCTTCCCTGCCTTTATTTCTCTTTCACAGCTGCACACGCGCGCACACACACACACACACACACACACGCACGCATACACACATTCATTTCTCAGAGACCCCACACCGCATCTTAACAGCATCCGCAGCTCAAAATGTAATGTTTTGGATTTCCTACTGTCTCCCGTAAGAAAGCCAGATTCCTCGCCGTGCAACATATCAGTATTACCTCACCTACACACACACACACACACACACACACACACACACACACACACACTCTCTCACACACACACACAGACACAGACACACACAGACACACCAGTGAGTGAACGGCCAGTAAAGAACTGGTTCTTAACAGATTGTGCTACTTCCCATTAATATAAACCTGCTAAATCTGTGCAACCATGCACCATTAACAATCCCGGTTCACTAAAAAACACACACGCACAGACACACACACACTATATACAGAGAGGGAGGGACCTGTTCTAATGTTCACTCACATGAATAAGTGATGGTGTTAAGAAGCGACAGTCTGGGTGGGAGGGCGGATGGGCAGTAAAGGGGGGTGGGGGGCGGTTTAAGGGAGAATTTTTGTACGTGCGTGCAGACACACACACACACACACACACACACTTATTTCTTGCATGACCCCAGAAGCAGCTCTGTGGAACAAAGCCTACCGCTGGTGTTCCTGGTGGTGTGTGTGTGTGTGTGTGTGTGTGCGTGTGTGTGCAGTGCGCACTTTCATTGTGTTCCATGGCATGTGTGTGACATGCGGATGTTTATGGCCCGGGGGCATGAGGAGAGAGAGGGAGAGGGAGAGGGAGAGCGAGCGAGTAGGAGGAGAAAAAGGCAGAACTACAGATAGGGAGGGAGGGGAGGACCAGTGAGGAGAAACAGGGTGAAAGAGAAAGAGGACTGTATGTAGTCATTGAGATGTTGAAAGCAAGCCGCAGGCAGTCTGCTCTCTCTCTTTATCCCCCCCCCCCCCATCACCCCCCAACATACACACACTCACACACACACACACACACACACACACACACACACACACACACACACACACACACCCACCCCTCTCTTTCCACCCTTTTTGAGCCTGGAGTGCAGATAAAAGCCGTCCCAGTCTTGAGGACAATAACGGCCATGGCGGCTCTGCTGCAGTCAGCGTTGTCTACCTGGCTCCTCTCTCGTCTGCGTGGCACAACAAAGTGTCTCCAGTGTCGGCCTCATGTTAGCTAGCTAGCTAGCTAGCACCCACTACCTGCCAGCCAGCCAGCCAGCCACTGTGTCCACCTGAGGAAGAGAGGGGGGGTACTGTATCTGGGTACTGTATGCAAGGTAGCAACCACCACCCTTCACCCCGCCAGCTCGCCCCTTTGTCTGCACGTTCCGTAGATCCTCTGTGCGGACACAAAATGCGCGTCGAGCCTGTTTACCGGTCATGGCGCTGCTCCGACAGACGAGGATATTCATTCACAGTGGGGGTGGGGGGGTTGGCACAGCAGGAGAAGCCTGAACATCAAGGACAACACAGGAGAAAAAGGCGGTTGTGAATCCTTACATATGTGGTTCGGACTGGTTGATTCAGAGGACAGTGGTCAGAGCTCCTGGCTTTGAAGCTACTGTAACGTGTAGGCGCCACTAGTGCTACCTTGTCCCCAAGAGCCGCTTAATGCAGACGTTGTTGTCAGTGCAGATGGACTTACACGTCGTCGTGGACTTCTCAGCTTTCATCCGGTCTCCTCTAGAACATCTTCAAGACTCTGAAAGGAGGGGAAAGTTCCCCATTTTGTGATTTTGTGAAGGTGAAGATTTTCACGATTGTTTTCTGGAGATCTCAATGCCATCGATGGTCGACTAAATGACTAAATGAGACGTGTGTGATGCCATGCCTAAGGCATCCTGTTCATAGTCCATTAACTGATTGGTGACTTAACAGTTGCCACTTGATGAGAGTACCTCTGTACCTAAAGCCAGCTGTACCCGGCTAGGTATGACTGTGTCTCTCCGTCTGGTTAGGGTTAACCCTAACCCTAACACGTTTTGCTGTTTGACTGAATGAAGCCAGTGTCTGTCGAGCCTTGAAGTCCAGAGTCAGAGAATCAGAGCCTGAAATAAGTAACGCACTATAAAGACCTGCACATAAACGGTCGCACTTTTACACTGCAAAACATCAATATAATTCATGGACTTCATCGCGCGTGCATGTGCAACATGTGCACCAACTAACCTCAACCTGATCCACGTATTGACATTCAGTGGAGAGCTTTTTTTTTCTCATGGAAAGACATCGGTTTAATAGATTTCTTTCCTCGAGGTTGTGTCTTTATGAAAAGCGCCAAACGTCAACTACTCTCACTACTGCTCGTGTATTTGTCTCAGCTACCATCAGTACACGTGGAGAGATGTCACGGTTCCCATCCTTGTGACCTGATGCCATTGTTTGCGTGCTGTCAGGCAACGCAACCCACCAGCAGAGTATCAAAGCCCCCTGTTATTTCCACGCCGCCTCCCTTGCTGGATTTGATATCGTTTCCGCCGTGCGGCGTTAATTGGAATCTTTTCTTCCCCTTTCACCTGGGATGTTGCCGTTTGTAAAAGCGGGCCGTCGAAGATTACGTAAAGGAAAGGGTCTACAATGGAAAAAATGGCCTTCTGGGGTTGAGCAGTCCCGCCGTTCGCAGCCTTTAACGACTCCCTTCAACTGCTAATCGCTGCGGCGAGGCGAGTGGTCTCCCGCTAAAATAAAAACCCCAAATCTAGCTTTCATCCATCCGTCATCTCACGTGGTAACCGTAGGCTTACCTGTCAGTCCTCTTATGTTGTGTTGACACATATCCCGTCTGGTGCAGCAGTGTTGTTATATATATATATATAGATATAGAGGTCGGCTTTCCCGTCCTGCCAAGTACCTGCACCATGCCTCTTCTTTGAGGCGAAGGTTTTTTGTGTCTTTTATGTGCAGACCGTGTGAAAGTCTATTGCACTTAAAACCAAAATCATATTTGTTTGCGTTTATGTGTGTGTGTGTGCGTGTGCTTGTTTGTGTGTGCGTAGCTACATTAGCAGATGTGTTTGGCTGGAAGTCATTTATATGGTAATGATGTCATTTACCTCTGAAATGCATCTTCCTTCTCCACTGCCAAATAGGGCTTATCCATACTGGCAACACTGTGTGTGTGTGTGTGTGTGTGTGTGTGTGTGTGTGTGTGTGCGTGTGTGTGTGTGAATATGGATTTGCGTTGGGAAGGATGGTGTGGGGGCGCAGCACCTGAATCCTTGCAATATCAAGATGAATTGTATCCACATTTCTTGTGTTTGTGTGTGCATGACAGCCTATATGGCAGTGTGCGTGTGTGTGTGTGTGTGTGTGTGTCTGCGTGTCTGTCTGCCTGTGTGGGTGGCCATGGTGGTTAGGTTACACTGTGTTGATAGGAATGTGAAATTGCCGTGTTGTGGGGAAATGCAGAAGTCATTTGTCCAGAGTGAGTCAAAGCCCGCGGATACACAGCCTCACTTCCCTTTTACTGATGAGCAGCAGCAAGCACACGCACGCACACGCATGCACACACACACACACACACAAACACACACACACACATATCTTATTTATGCCTGTGCGAGAAATACAGATCCAAACAGGCAAGATGAAATCCCAAACCCTCCTGTTGGTGTTAAGTAGTTTCCTGCCCACAGTGCTTGTGCTCACAGATGACGTCACCTCTGTCACAGCACACGCACACACACACACACACACACACACACGCACACACGCACACACTCCACCGCAGTGACCGTGCAGCGATAACGACGATGTGTTTGAGCGGCGGACTTTCATTTTTATGACGGACAGACAGCAGGAAGCGAACCTCCCCGCACATTTGACCCAATGAGCCCCGGAGCAGTGCTCATCCTCATTAGACCACCAGCACGGCTCCTTCCACCCTCCCAACACACTCCTGTGTGCGCGTGTGTGTCTATGTGTGCGTGCGCGTTTCTCTCGGCGGTATCTCCAGGCCTGGAATAAAGCATCGCGGAGCTTGTCGCTCCAGCGATAACTATCATTAACACGCTGATTACAGGTCGGAGCATCTTAAAATAACACGTACACACCGGGGCAGTGGATCAATACTCACATGCTGGGGTAATGATGGGTCTGCCCGCTCGGCACAGACGAGAGAGACGATGCGTAACGCCGCGGTAGGAGCGGCGAGGACGGATGCTGCGGTAGGGAGTCCAGGAGAGACGCATGAAAGGTTACCGAGATTCACGGGGAGGGGGAGACGCCTGCCAGGTTTGGTGGAGAAAGTGCAGTTTGCAGGCGGGAAGCGAGAGTGGCCACACGCGCGTAAACACAGGAAACACACGCAGACGTAGAGACCGCGGCACGTAGCTGCCGCTGTTGTCGTTGTTGTTGTTTCTTTAAAGTCGGCCAGGAGAGCGGCGAGTCAGAGATGGATGGGGAGGTGGACTGTACAGCTCCTGATGGATTAGTCTCCCTGTTTTCTGGCTCCGCTCATGATTTCTGACCCAGAGGCAGAGCGGTGAACAAACACACGACACAGATTGTAATCCATAGGTAGCCAGAGGTACTGTGCCTCCAACACACACCTGTGAGCTGCAAACGTGTACCGGACAAATGGCTTCATTCATCCCCCTGTGGAGAAATGCACGCATACGGCGACTCACACAAAATGGAAAAAAATGTATTTATTATATACATGTATGAAATATGAAAAATAAATAATAATAGAAACTTTTAAAGGGATGTGAAATATTTGAAGAACTCCCCAGATGTTGTCTGGAAAGGGTGATGAACCTGGCAGTTCATCATCAATAGTGCTGGTAGATTCTGAGTTTTTATAGTGAGTAAAGCTGCCACGCTATGACACTTAAAGGGAGAATTTCTCAATGGAACGACTGTTGTTATATATCGAGTGTCGCCATTCAGCTTAAAAACAGCAAGCTATCAAGCTTCAGAGGTGTGAATTCATTCAACATGAGTTGAATTTGGGATCGCTGCCACCACGCAACATGTTTCCATAGGAGTGAGCGTCCACTTAAACCTGAAACACAAACATTTTTTTTGCTAAATGGTTTCTTTGGAGGCGTCAGAGAGTCGAATCAATACCCGCACCTGATATCTTTTATTACCTCTGCCAAAAGAAAGTTGCGTTTCTGTCGGTATTTGTTAACAGAGAAGAAAAAAAAGCGGCGAGAGCCGATATCGACCTCCGCTGTATCGGCTGAATGGGTGGTGCGCGGGCCAAGGAAGAGTCCATTAAATCTCCGAGGGGATCCAGATTAAGGGGAATTATTTCTCAACCTTTTTTTAACCTCGCAAAGAGGATTTCTTTTGTGTCGGTGGGCAACATGTATTCCAGAGAAATGTGAAACATCTGTCGGTGGAGAGAGCGGCCGGCCGAGGGCGGGATTTGACGCTGTGTGTGGCTGCCGGGAGCGACACACACCAGACTGACCAACCAGGCAGCCAGAGTGTGCCCATCGAAAAACGAGGCGGCTCCGGCCGCTGACCAGACCGCCCCAGTCCGCCGTCCACGAGGCGCCTTTTCTCCCCCCCCAAAAGTCAAGGCGCCGCCGTCGCGCTCACGTGTCACACTGAGCAAGTTGAGCAAAAGCTTTGAGCTAAGAGCAGATTTACTCCGCTTGTGTGTAAATCCCCACTATACATGTGAGCCGAGTCTCACACACACACACACGCACACACGCGCCCAGGCGAACCGGTCCCGTCCGGGCTACCTGTCCCGTCCCCCGACGCCGACTCCAACCGTCCCCGCGCGTGCCTGTTAGCATACGCGATACCTGGGACACGGACGAATCCAGCAGGCCGGATCGGACTTTGTCCCCTCCAGCTGGCCCTCGCTGAAATGTGTGTTCAGGCAGTGTAAACACGCGCGCGCGCGTGCGTGTGCGCACGATCCAAGGAATCGCGCGGCGACGTCGAGCCAACAGCAGTCTACTACTGCATGACCTAGTTATGAGCGCAGAAAAAAATTAGAGAGGAGAGGAGAGGAGAGGAGAGGGGAGTGAAGGAAGCCAGAGGGAGAGGTGGAATCGCAGTATTATATTCACACACAGACACACACACACACACACAACACAACATCCCGCTGCAGCTGCCAAACTCCCATTGATCGACCGTTCGCCACCACGGGCCGGCGTTCGATTATTGAAAACACGTTTTGGCTGAGGAGGAAGTAGAAGGAGAGGGAGAGGGAGAGAGAGGCAGAGAGAGGCAGAGAGAGGGAGAGAGAGGGAGAGAGAGGGAGAGAGAGAGGGAGACGGGTGTCGTGACTCCAGTTAGTGGGATGTGCTCTCATGTGGCCATCGATCTGCACGACTGAGGACATCTGGAGCACACACACACACACACACACTGAGGCACTCACGCACACAGGCTCCTTGGGTTCATTCCTCCCAGGAAGACACACACACACACACACGCACCGTTCAGCATGTCTTCTGGTCAACACACACGCACTTAACACAGGCAGTCAGTCACAGTGACGCGTGCGTGCGTGCGTGCGGCCAGTGAGATTGTGGCGTCGCTGCCAAATAGCCATCAGGACCCCTCCACTGGCTGCCACAGTGATCGGTTACCATAGCAGCCCCTCTCTCTCCCTCTCTCTCTCTCTCTCTCTCCCTCTCGCTGTCTCCCACCACCACCTCCCCCCAGCTCAGAGGCAACGGCGTCGGCAGGGAAAACTGGTGGAAAAGAGGGGGGAAAAAAAACGAGTGGTTCCTGCTACTGAGCATCCATAAATCTGTGTGTGTGCGTGCCCGTGCGTGCGTGTGTGTGTGTGTGTGTTTGTGCACCAGTCTGCCCTCACGACAGGCTCTGGCAGAGGCAGAGACCCAGCCAGCGCGCGCGCAGCCAATCGCGAGGCGCGCCTCCTGTGGCACTGCGCCCGGCCTAGCCAATCAGAGGCACCGCAGCGCACAGGCACACACACACACATACAGTGGGGTCGCTCACAGAAAGGCTAATAGAGGATGCTAATGTTGCTCACACACACACACTCACAAACATGCTTTGTAGATGCAGATGTCATTGTCCACATGTGCAATAACAGAATTGGACTTATATTAAGGAACATCTTTCTGGCCCTCCCTCTCTCTCCCCCTCTCTCTCTCTCTCCCTCTCTCTCTCTCTCCCTCTCTCTCTCTCTCCATCTCTCACCTTCTCTCTGTGTTTGATGTTGCCCATGTTGTGGCCTTTCTTGCTTTCTCTTTTGTTGCTGTGTCCAGGGAGGACAGGTGTTGGACACAATCTGTCTCTCTCTCTCTCTCTCTCTCTCTCTCTCTCGCACACACACACACACACACACATACACACACACACACAGCTGTCAGGCCCCTCCTGGTGACCATCTGGCCATGAAGCCAGGAGTGCACCCTCCCTCCTTCGCTCCCACTACTCCTTGTTTCTTTTCCTCCTCTTGTTGTACTCTCGTTTTTCCACATTCACAGTCAGGAGTTGAAACCGCCGTCGGTAGCGAATAGATGACACGTTTCGTCACTTTGGCATGGTAGCGAGTATAAAATCCAAATTGTGACGGGCCTCTTTCCAAAGTGAGCAGCAGATCGGAAGACCTCCCCAGCAGCCACATGCGATTCAGCAGCATGTCCAGATCAGGAATTCTGTCTCCAAACACAATAATTTAACACAGCATAGTACAGAAAACAGTATTTACACTTCCCTACCTAGGCCTACAACCAGCCAAGTCAAAATATCTCCAGTTTTGCGTCAGCAAGGGTTTGTACAGGGTTTTGGCAACACAAGCAGGCTCCACTTCTGACTATAGACCGTTATCCTTCAATGTATATGATTATACTTAATCTTCTGTGGGGTTTTATATTCCTCTGTTCCCTAAGTGAGATATGCCTGGTTTCCTTGGCAGAGGCGTCCTTTTCACAGCTGACTGTGGCGGAGTGCAGACAGATGTGTGCGACTTGGCTCCGTCACACAGACACACACACACACACACACACACACGTGATGCAGCCAGTGGCTAGCTTTCTCGCATCGCCTCCAGGACACAGCACCTCTGAGGCTTGTGTACCGTGTGCAGTCAGACCAGCATCCTAACCCCCAGATGGGGGTCACAATGTGACCTTAAACACAGCACCAACGACAATGAAAACATTCAGATTAAGAAATGCTCTTGTATTATCGCATTAGAGCTACTTGTGAGCTGCGGCTAGAAGCACCCAAATGATTTCGAGCTGCGCTCTCACGGGCTCCCTTCATCTAATGATTATTTTGCAGTTATTAGCATGCTGTGATAATATTTTGCCTTGTGAATTAGTTAAAGCCAAATCAAACCCTGTCGATGACCCTAATCATGGAGGTTTGACTTCCAACATTCAGTGTGAATGAATGGACAAAGCTACATCTCTGGAATATAAATACCCATGTTGTGCGTGGAGAGGAGTTTTAAGTAAGTGTGAAGCGTAGTACCACCCAACAGATCCCCCCCAAAAAGGAAGATTCAGATCAGGAAGGAACTATAGAGAAAAGTTAGTGTCCGTGTCACCAGGGCTGTATAAGTCCACTGTGTAAGTACCTGGTGAGACCTGTGGTTCTGATACTTCTAACTGAAGCTGTCAGCTCCGCAGTGGCAGCTCTGTGGCCGTGTTCACTCATCAGAGTCCCATTGTGACGGAGTCACCCCCCCCCCCTCCCCGCGTCACATGCAAGAAATATCCCTCTTATCGCGCTCGGTTTTGTGCGCCTCTTTTTTTTCCGTTTCTGGTGGGTAGCTCTTGGTAGCTGCCGGCTGAGCTGAGCCCATGTCGTTGAGTAAGAGAGGGAGGGGGAGGAAGAAGGGATAGGGTGGGAGGGGGAGAAAGAGAGAAAGAGAGGGGGTGGATCTGTTGATTTACTAAAGACTCAAACACGACCAGTCTCCCCTCCCACACACCCACTCACACTTCCTCCCTCTCCTCTTCTTTCCCTCTCTCTCTCTCTCTCTCTCTCTCTCTCTCTCTCTCTCTCTCTCTCTCTCTCTCTCACCCCCCACCCCCTCTTGGCGTGATGGTACAGCTCCAGAAACAGGAAGGAGCCGCAGCTCTATAAATAGAGAGGAGCTGCTCGGCCAGGAACCACACACAAACACATGCGCACGCACACACACACGCACACACACACAAACACACACACACACACAGACAGTCTCCCCTCTCTTGTCCCCTCATTTTCTCTTTCTTTCACTCTCTGTTGCGTCCCTGCCCTCCGCTAGCCCCGCTAACACTCTATCTTGAAAAGGCAAGCAGGATCACACACGCGCTTTAGTTGTGCACTCTCAACATGGTGTGTGTTGTCAAGACGGCGGTATCAAGCGTGTACAAATATCAAATACTCTCAATCCAGAAGGGCTGTTTTTGAAGCGAGGAGTTTGGCTCTAAGGTGGCCGCCATCTTTGATCGTTGGAGCAGGGTGAAACCATATTTGGATAAGTGGGCGGGGCCGGAGAGAAGTAAGCCCCCGCCCTCGGTGACGTCATCCATTGGATTGTGAAGGGTTGTCAATGTTAATCAAATAGACACACCGCTAATTTTCCATTTTTTTTAAGCTCTGATATGTTATTAATCATGGAATTATTTGCAAATTGACCACACGAGAAACTCAAGCTTCCGAAAGCGGTACAAGCTGTGGAAAAAAAACGGATCCAACAAGTACTTCGTGATTGAAAATGACAGTTTCTCGACTGGGTGTGTATTGGAGAAAATCATTTTTGGAGCCGGCCCTAGCAGAGCTCGGTGGTATTGCAAGTAAAGTCACTTCCATGTTGCCTTGCCCTTTCAGACCCAAAGACTACATTTGTTTTTTCATACACAGTCTGTGCCACAAACTCACAGATACTAAAACACTCGTACGCAATCATACTCTCAAACGTGTACATTCAAACACGTCCACTCCAACATCTTTATGCTACAAAACACATGTCCACTCAAATACACTGAGTTAAATAGGAGTACACTTAACCACACACAAATACTTGTAGGCTCAAAGACACGTACACTCAACCATGCGTGCACTCAAACACGCATAGTTCCAGTCCTTGACTCATATCATAAGTTAGGCCTTTAAATGCTATTTTTTTTTTGTAAATGTGTGTGTTTGAACACTCGGCACCTTAATTAGCTTCTTTCTTTCTTTCCATTTGTACCCCTCTACCACACACACACACACACACACACACACACACACACACACACACACACACACACACACACACAAAGGTTTCTGTTATTGAGTTGCGGGGTGGATAGGGAGGGGGGGGGGGGAAGATGGTTTTCTGTGGCCACCAGGTTTTTATGTCAGGTCAGCAGGTTTGAAACTGCTGATGACACACATACATGCGCAGGCCCACACTATCTTGCCACACACTGACAACACACACACACACACACACACACACACACACACACACACCTCCTATACTGTGTGTGAGAAAGCAGTGATAATATAAAGTGTTCCCTCTTTGTGCGTTGTTGGGTGGTACGACACTTGGGTCCAATAAATGGTCTGACTATAAAAGTTTTTTTTTTTCTTGGAGTTTCTATATTCTGGTGAATATGCTATATGCTGGTCAGAGGAAGTTGTGAATCCATCCCAGATTGTTCTCACAGAGCTTGTGCGAGACCTCAGTCTCAGAACGTGAGCTTGTACGAGCACTCGTGACATGAGATGTTTTCAACTGACGGTCATGTCACATGAGCACTCGCAGTATTTTGGCGGCAGGATAACAACGCAGTATTTACACCTGCCGCCGCTCCAACTAGGCACAAACGTAGTAGGATTTTAAGAAGGTAATATTTAAGGCAGTATTGTTTAAAAGATAAGGAGTGAGTGTATATTCTAATCAGGGGTGTACAAGCCCCTTGTGTACAGGAGGCAGACTGGCAGGCGCTCACATGCACACACGCGCACATGCACACAAACATAGACACACACACACACACACCCTTCACTGGGATGGCAGCCAAATGGTTCTTTTGTTTTTACCTTCCTCTTGTCACTTGGAGTTTTCTGTCCTTCACTCCCACAGACTCTTTGTTTTTGTGCTCTGTCCATCTATTGCCCAATGTTCTGGTCAGGAAAACTAAACACTCTGACTGCTAAATGGTTCGGGGAGAGAACGGTTCAATCTCACAACGATCGAAAACAACAGTGAGATTGTGTGATTGGGAGCCCGGCACAGGCTACCTTATTAAGGAACCCAAAGGCAGCGTTTTATATGCCGAATAACTTCCATTTGTGAAGACAGCTCAGACAGACTAAATGTGGTGAAACATGGTAAGTGGGTGCTACTGTCCCCTCATTGAAGGGCTTTATATGCTCTTCGTCGACCCATGTAGGTTTTCTCCAGGGACTGTTCCTCACCCCAGTCCAAAAACATGGGGTAACGGACCCCTTAAGAAACCTTTCAGGCACAGAGCAGATAAGATGGACGGATGGACAAGGACGTATGGCATCAACTCTTAAACTGCCCTTTTATTAAGTCTCTGATGGTGAGCCAGAGCTGCAGGTCGGTCACTCGCCAATACGGTCCAGGTCTCTGTCTTTTGGACCGGGACCAAGTAGCAGAAGCTTCATGTCAGGGTCGTCCTCAGACAGGCGAGACTTGCCGCAACTCGTTCAAGGACACTTCAGCAGGATAGATGCTCGCTGACATGTGCCTGAACCAGAGTCCTTCACACAGAGGACGGAACCCGTTTCTCCTCCTGTTTTTTTTCCCAGCTCGTCTTACCAGTTGGACTTCAGTGGGGAAAGATTTCAGAACAGGAGCCAGACTTTTTACGCTTCCCCCGGTCACATGCAGCACATGCTTAAAAAGATAATAAGGCACCGAAACTGACTCTTCATAGGCATCAGCTCCCAGTCCTTTTCAGAGTCAGTCGCAGAGCGAGGCGCTGAGTCATCTTTGTGTCACTTCTCCACAGAGGAAACTGCTTGTTTGGATGCTACTGCTCACCTCGTGTCAGGAGAAATGATCCCCTCAACACAAAACAAGTACATTCAGAGAAGCTTTCAACACATTTTTGGCAAAAAAAAATGTTTTACAGCTCCCAAAAATTGGTTTGGAGAAGTTGTTTGAGAAGGATTAAAACTATGGCCACATGGTGCTGGTTACCTTCCATTAATGCCACCTATATATATACACCCAGCAGCACACACATTTATTTACATGTATTTACAAACAGCTCCTGGGAATTATGACATTATGACTAATGTTTGTGTCCACATGCTATCACAATCACTCTGCTGTCATTATATCAAAGTTGGGAAATGGGCTGTACACGTTTTATTGTTTTATTGTTGATTTATTTATGACATTTCTTATTCTCCTTTTTTTAATACTTCTTTATTGGTCAACTCATAGAGAGGCGCTCTGCTCTTTTTCCAGGACAAAGCCTGTGTGTCTAGTTAACTCACTTTGCTGCTCTTTCACAGCGGTCCTCACCCTGCAGACGCTCACAGTGTGTGTGTGTGTGTGTGTGTGTGTGTGTGCGTGTGTGTGTGTGTGTGTTGGCCACATCCTGACCATTATTGGCAGGTCGGGCCCCTGCGGTCAGTATAGAGAGGAAAAAATAGGGGGAGAAGACACTGTGGAGGTGATAGAGAAAGGAGGGAGTGAAGAAAGGGTGGTAGGATAAAGGGCTTCGAACGTAGCACGGAGAAGTGTGTTGTAGAGAGGATGCGATGCCCCTCCAAACCACTGATGGACACGAGAGTGTTTTGTAGTCTTCTCTCCACGTCCAACCATGACAAAACCCAACAAAAAAGTGAAACCTAAATACATAGAGTGTGTCATTGGCTGCATGCTACTAAAAGGAATCATCCCAGGGTTGACTCTTCTTATCTGCTCATGATGCCTGCTGCCTACCTGTCTGCTAACTAACCTACCTTCCCAATAACTGTGAAGTCACACCAAAATACTGCTTCTCCTAGGCTTACACCTTCGTACTTCACATCCGGGTTTGATTTTAGCATTGCACCTCGCGTGCAGCGCAGCCGAGGCTTCAAAACAAAAAAAATCAATGCACTTTAGCAGAATAGAGCACCTTGAGGAAAGGCACAACTGAAACGCTTGCCGTGACAAATCTTAGGAGGAGTACAGTATGTTCCCTGTCTGTACGTAAGTGTAAATCCTACAGATAAAAGATTTCCGCCACCGTGGAGACACCTCCACATTTGTCTCGGAACATTAAATAAAAAAGGGAAAAAAATTCCCCATACTGTACTGTGCCTGTTTCCATATTGACGCGTCCTTATAATATTGAGACTTTGAATTTGATATGATACTCAATCTCAAGAGAGGGAGTAAGTGAGTGAGAGGAGGGGAGGAGAGGAGAGGAGGAGAGGAGGGGAGGAGGAGGAGGAGGAGGATGCAGTGCACAAAGCACCAGAGCAGCAGGTTGCTATAACAACAGCACCTTAGTGGCTCCATCTCTGTCTCTCCTCTCCCTCCCTCTCCCTCTCTGATCACCCTCTCATCGTTTGCTCCCCGCTGTCATTTGGCGCGCTATGCCTTTCCATCAAGCCACCTATCTCCTCCTCCTCCTCCTCCTCTTCCTCTTACTTCCCGCACCCCTCCTCACTCCTCTTCATCTTCATGTCCTGGTAGCTGCTCTACTCAAAAGACCTTCTGCCTGACAAATAAATCCCTTCTTCCTCCTCCCTAAACGTGCGTGCGTGCGTGCGTGCGTGTGTGTGTCTTACCTTTGTCTCTCTGGATCTTTGTCATTGTCTGCGTGTGCTGCTGGAGCCGACAGAGGAGCAGTCAGCAGGTGTTTATGTCAAAGAATACAGAGAGAGAGAGAGAGAGAGAGAGGGAGAGACGCGGGAGGGGAGACGAGCAGCCAGCTCTCTTCCTTTCTCTCGCCCCTGTCTTTGCTCTTTTACATCCTCTCATCCTTTTTTTTTCCTCCCTTCAACGCTCTTTTTTTTTCTTTCCCTTTTTATCCCCGCTCTCGCTAAATACTCCGGCTTGATTAGACTACTCGAAAATGTCCCTGTCTGCGACTCTCCGCATCCACCTCCATTGTTTCGCCCGGCTCTGACGCCTCCCTCTCCTCTCGGGTTCGGGTGTTTTGGTTTTGCGGCCGCCGAGCGAACGGGAAGGATGGCCGTCGTTTCCCGTCCTTCCCGCCCTTACGCCAGGTGTGCCGCCGTAACCCAGAGCCGTGATCGGGCCGCTAATTGCACCGATAATGATTGACCAAAAGTTTCATTTTGCCCCGGCTGCCGGCTCCGACATCCATCCTGCCCCTCCGGCGGTGGCGTGCTGACTCACATCGTACCGAGCAGACAGAACCACAGTCCACACAGTCCCCTGTCTGTCTGCATGTCTGTCTGTCTGTCTGGATGTGTTACATTTTTTGCCCCCCTCCCCACCCCCAACGCCCCAAACACAGGATTGCATCCAGAAGCTGTTTGCGATGTTTTTTTTCTTCTCTCCTCTAAGTGGGTTGTGCACGTGCCTGCATCTGTGGGAGGGTGCTACAGTTCACACCACCTGGATAATTATGGGAGGTTTTTATAGGTGGGCTCTGAAAAGCGAGTCTGTTATTATCGACGTGAGTCACTGGCATTTAGGGAAAGCCTGCGACGCACACGTCCGTGGACACGCACGCACGCGCAGAAGCTCACACAGTCCCACATGCAAGAAGAGCTGAATAATTTAAACCCATTGATTGCGAGACCACACACACACACACACGCACTCAGGGTTGATGTCGTGACAGTGTTTTCCCGTGTTTTTCTCAGCTGTTCTTCAAACGGCTACACAAGCGTAAGAGTTCAAGGCAAGTCACACACACACACACACACACGCGCAGTGCATTTTTGGCTGTCAATACTAATAGTGTTTATCATGCCATAAAGATAATTAGTCTGACTGTCAGTCACAGTGGAGACCAGGAGGGGAAGCCAACCTGACAGCCCACCACCCCCCCGCCCCCCGCCCCCGCCCCCTTACCTCACACATGCACACATATTCACACACCACTAGACCAAAGAAAGTAAAAAAGAAGAAAAAAAAAAGGGGGGGGAGATGATTTGTGTGTTCTGTGTCTTAGCGTGTGTGAACGTGTGTGCGCGTCTATCAGCTTGAGTGGACCCACCTCGGGGTCAGAATACCATCTGAATACATTTTGCCTGTTGTTCCATCTGAATAACAAAGAGCCCGAGCGTGCTCTCGCACACACGCGTGTGCTGCCGCTCTGTTCCGTCGAGGGCGTGTGTGTGTGTGCGTGTGCGCGTGTGTGTGTGTATGCATGCTTGACTGTTTAACATGTGACAGCTGAGTGCAAGGGTTTTTACAAAATACTTCACCGCTTCTCCAGCTCCTTTTGAAATGTAGATCTGCAGGGGTACATGCAAACCGCCCCAATCAAGGTGTGTTTGTGCCCTGTGTGTGCGTATGTGTGTCTAAACTGACGAAGAGGAATGAGATCGGAGAATAGCTGAAGGCGGACAGCGCCGAGACGTTCCGCTTTATCGCCGTTTTTCGTCGAGATGTCCGCGACGCGCGGCTCCGTCCGTTCTTTAAAACGAGCTGCATTTCCCAATGCGCTAAGACGGGTTTCCTGTTGACTAATCACGTGAGCCGCAGTGAAAGCAGTTTGGCCCCAAGTGAGCGGCCTCATTTGCGATCGGATTTCTGTTCTGTCGACCCTTTACCTGGGACGCGGCGTCTGCATCGCGAAGGGCCGGAGCAGTGCTGCGCCCGCCACGCCCGCGACAATTGCGCCGCCGCCATCGTCACCCCTGAATGAATCTTAAACTTTGGCTCGGATTTGGGTCAGAGCACAAAAATTTGCACCCTGGGAACCTTCTGTAAATGAGGTCCCTGCTTCCCATCCGTCATTTTAATAGCGTCTCCTATTCCTCTGCCAACTTCATTAGAGTTTGAAATTAGCGGGAGTTAGGACCGAAAATTGAGATTGAGGGTTTATTAAATTGCACGGAAATTGCACAGAAACCGAAATTCGGTTTTGTTTGCGCGCTCGTTAAAGAACGTGTTTTGTTCCGATTAGATCACGTAGCACACAACTGGGTATTCGCTGCTATGTGTGTCGCAAATGAGGAA
Source organism: Karalla daura (assembly GCA_029224185.1). NCBI lineage: Eukaryota > Metazoa > Chordata > Actinopteri > Chaetodontiformes > Leiognathidae > Karalla > Karalla daura. The sequence continues at coordinate 16,591,668 of CM055189.1, forward strand.
AAAAACACAGAGTTTAATGGCGCTCCAAGCTTTTCCCGTGTGCTGATGTTAATCAGCACGCGGTGAATCCTCGACTCAACCATCACTCCTCTGACATTAACTTTAAAGCCTCCTCCATCCCGACACTTGTGAAAACAGTCATTTTCAGGTGCATCCGCTGACACCATACCGTCTCAGTTTCAATAATGGTCACCATCGAGAGATTGGAAATTTGTCACGTTGGTGCGGTCTCTCACTGCGCCCTTTCCCCCCCACCCCCGTTTACATTTCTCCCGTCCCGGTTTGTGTTTGTGGTCCCTGCAAACCTCCTGTGCCTTCCAATCCACCTCTATGATAGTGATTTCCTCAACTGTCAGCCGCCATTCGTTAGCACCCTGTCTTTATCTCGTCTGAGCCGTGACGGAGGCACTGAGACGGTCGGGTTAAGCGGCCTGTGCAAAGACTGCCTGCAGTAAAGAAGCAGGGAGTGGATTTAGACAAAGCAGCTCCTCCACCTATTGGCTGATTATAATGATGGGGAGACTACTACGCTTGGAACAAGCTGTTCTTTTGATCTTCCCTTCCTCAGAAAACCTTGAGTTCAGCCCCACTGGGATCGCTGCTGGAGAGGGCTGCGAGTCTCCCATTGCATCGCCCCACGTTTTGCTTTTCATCTAGCAAGGGGACCTAGGCTGAATAAGTCTGGTCTGCACAGGTCCCAAAACATCACGTCCCTCAGTCGTACATACATTTCAGACACTGGCATGGAAGTGACCTCCAAAATAACTTGTGAGTACCATCTCCATTCAGCTGCATGAGTAAATGGCAGCGCATGACTGTGAGGTAGCAGTCTGGTAAAGTTTCACTGAAGTGTCAGTGGACACGCCGCTGGGTTTGAATCATCCTCTGACTCTGGCTCAGACATACGAGGTTGGATTTTTATGGGCTCCATAGCTTCATAGCATCTCTCCTTTGAGTTGCCTACCCTAGCAAGAAAATGTGAGTGGCAGGAACGACAGCCAATCAGAGCAAAGATGGAAAGTCATACTCCCAGAGGATTCCCAAAGGGTTCCTGAAACTGCGTTCGAGGCGTCTCTGATGAAGCCAGTGTTTTCACTGAAGGAAATGTGTACCTCCGCACACATGTATGACTTTGTATGGGTGTTCCAGAACTCACTCTTTAAACCACATTGAATAGACTGAAGAGTTGATTTGTCCGTTTTGACTTCCAGGTACACTTGCATTCTCATGACGGCTCTTGATTTATGTTGAGTGAAAAGCAGCCTGTCACCTTATTGATTTGTCTTCTCGTTATTTCCACTCGTAGCGCCCCGAAGACTACAAAATGATAGAGCCCACGTGTCCCATCTCCGGTGCTAAATCCATTTTGCTCTTCCTGTTTGTCTTCCAGCTGCAGGAGACGGTCAAGAGGAAGCTGGACAGCGCTCGATCACCCCTCAACGGAGAGCAGAACGGCATCTGCGACGGAGGCAGCTACTCGCCGACCACCAAGCGGGTGCGCAAGGAGGGCTCCGGCGGCCTGGACTCGCTCGCCGGCCTCCCCAACAACAACAACAACAACAATGTCCCGCCCATCTCCCCGCTGCACCACCAGATGGACATCAAGCCCATCCTCGGCGGGCCCAACACCTCCTCGGGCAACAGCACGACCAACAGCAACGGCAACCACATAGGGCAGGCGTCGGACGAGCTGGGGAAGAACGGCAGCAGCCACCTCCAGGACATGAAGCTCAACGGCTCGCTGCCGGACCTGGAGGACAGCTTCAGCATCCTCAAAGACCTGAAGCAGGAGCCGCTGGACGACGCCGGCGGGATGGAGTCCTCCGACCCCCAGTCCCTGTCCAACCAGAACAAGCTGTTCTCCGACATCAACCTCAACGACCAGGAGTGGCAGGAGCTGATCGACGAGCTGGCCAACACGGTGCCGGAGGACGACATGCACGACCTCTTCAACGAGGACTTTGAAGACAAGAAGGAGGCCGAGTTCGGCCGGCCGGCCAACAATCAGACGCCCGGCCCGCAGGAGGCGGCCGGGAACACGACGGCGCCCGGAGGAGGGGCGGCCCCGGCCGCCGCCCTGCCTCCTCCTCCTCCTCCTCAGCCTCCGCAGGGAGGACCACAGGTTCCCATGGGCTCCCCACAGGTCAGTGCCAAGAGCAAAACCAGGAGAGCCTATAGTGAATCTACTGTATGGCTGAATGCCCTGTTATATCTATCTTTTTGTTTCATGTTTCCTCTCAAACCAGAAGGATATTACAATATGTAGCAATCACTTGGGGTACAGACGAGCTCAGAAACAACATATAATCTGCATACATGGCACAAACTGAGGTTTGAATAGTGAGTTAAGGTAGAAATCAGTTCTGATTTCAGTCATTTTTCAGACGATCTTTGGATTGTAACATTCTTGAATCTGGTGTTCATTTCCCTGTTTTTCGCCCTCATCACCTGGTTTTAAAAGTTAGCTGTGAGATATTTTGGTCTGAGACAGACTTCAATGCTAAAACACTTGTTGAGAGTTTCTGGTCATTGTAAAACATTGGGCATTTATAACTTAAAGAATCAACAAATATGGAATGATATGAGATGCTAGCATGATAGCTTTTCTACCTATCTACAATATATTGACAGTTCATGTCATCTGCATGTGCAGCACAAGCTAGTGATGAGTATTTCTCATTTTTGATTACTATTATTTATTGATTTATGTAAACATGTGATCCACAGCTATAGAAAAGAGAACAGCCTTTACTGGACATCATAAGAGCCATAGCTGGTGAATCAGCTCACACATGTATGCATTGTGCCGGTAAAACTGAATAGAGTTCTGGACTGAGTAATAGAAGTTCTGAGAATGGAAGGAAATGGTCAGCTCTGATGTGTGTGCTGTAAGCACCGAGCTGAGGCTAGGGCGGCGATGAAAGCAGGTGTGGACAGCTCGGCCCGGCTCTCTTTCATGTCCACCGTCGACCAATGTAAATGGCGGGCACGCTGTTTCTCATTTGTCGAACGCATGCACAAACAGAGGGGACGTTCACAAAGCCAGGGGTTGTGAGTTATGAGGGACTCTTGCATGCTGTGACCGCTCCTCCACCGCAGGTTTGTCACAGCCCGGTGCTTCTGTGCACCGTGTCGTGTCGCTGGTCGCCAGGCCTGTCAGGGGAGCACAGGCTTTGCTGCGAGGCCTCTGCACAGGGAAGATGGTAGCAGACCTTCCGACAACAGCGCTCCCAACAACAGGAACTCCCTCCCTCTCATGCCACGAGCTGTCATTCTTACTTTGTTTGCGCTGACTTTGAGCAAACAGGATACAAAGTGTCAATTAGAGAGCCTCAGCTTCTCCTCCTCACTTAGTCGCCGGCCTTTTCCCAGACCCAGGCGGTCTCCAGTGAAGTTTAAGGTGTACCTCACCTTCCACGGTGTTCAAACTCTGTATAAATTCAGCTCAGAGACTACTCTCTAAATCCAGCTTCAGTGTATATGCTGCATCATAGGTACAGACATCTGTCTCATCTTTTTTGCAGAGCAGTCATATTTTAAGATGCATCAGAAGCTAAACATGGCTTGGCCTCTATCCAGAGTACTGTTTCCTAGAACAGTCTGTTCTGTTTCAGTCAGGCCGAGCTCAAAAAGCAGACAAAGCTATCTACAGTTTTGATTCATAAGCAGACATTCCTGGTTAATGTTTAACTAGCTGATGTTTGTTTAATGCACCATTCTAATGTGAACTGAACTCGAGAGAAGACTTTTCTGGTCTCATTTGCTGAACTAGTGGGATCTTTTGTTTTTGTGCTGTTTTCTCCCCTGCTCTCCTCAGGTCCGGCCATCGTCGTCAGGCCCTCAGTTTGCCACCACTGCCAATGGGACGCCTCCACAGCAGCCTTTGCAGCAGTCTCCAGCCGTTGCCATGGCATCAGGTTCCCCATTGCACAACTGCGTGGCTCGCTCCCCTCAGACCCCGACCCAGGCTCAGACGCAAGCGGTCTCCAGGCCTGGGAATGGATACATGATGAATCCGGGCCCAGGGGTCAGTCAGGCCGGCACGGGGCCTGGGGCGGCCGGGGTCGCCCCTGGGGGTCAGCCAGGGGTAGGACCCGTGACCCCTGAACTCTCTCCAGCGGAGCAGCTAAAAGCAATGGCCCAGCAACGGGCCAAACTGCTGCAGCAGAAGCAGCAGCAGCAGCAGCAAGCCGCGAACTGGTCCCCTGCGGGCGCCCCGACGAGCCCCTACAACTCCGGTCCCTTTAACCAAGACAAACCCAACAGCCCCATGATGTACCCACCGCAAGCCTTTAACACACCGCAGGGCCCTGTAGTGGCTGGGATGGCCCCCAACAACGGGCCCAAAGCCCCCATGAACAACTACCTCCCTCACAACCACATGGGCATGATGGGCCAGCAGCAGCCCAGCAGCATCAACCAGACCACCCTCTCCAAGCAGCAGCAGCAGCAGCAGCAGCAGACGGCGGCCATGCTGTCCTACAACAACACCAAGCCGCTCAGTCACTTCAGCGGCGGCGGCGTGGACCACATAGGCCAAAGGATGACTCCGCCCATGGCGGGGAACAGCCAGGTCAAGAACCCCATGATGCCGCCCTATATGGGCGGCGGCGGCGGCGGAGGGGGCGGCGGGCAGGGGGCAGGCCCGGGGCAGACCCAGGGCCCGATCCCAGGGCAGACGGCGCACCTCAGCGAGGAGCAGAAGAGGATGCTGCTCATGAAGCAGAAAGTGCTGAACCAGAGCATGCCCTACAGCGCCATGCAGCCTCATGGACAGGTAGGAGAACTCTGCTTTGTTGTGATTCACTGTTTTGTTGCTTCATCCGAGGGGTGTGAGAGCTGTGGCGACAGGGCGTGTTGTACAGGCTTCTTCAGTTCCTCAGCCCTTCATGTGTAGTTCATGGCATTGTCCCTGCATTTGTTCCTTGGGAAGGTTTGGAGGGAAGGTTCTTTAGGAAGCTACCTCACAGAAGGGACCATCATGGAGCAGTAAAAACTGTTCTACCAAGGTTTGGGGGGTGTAGTTTTGTAAGTACTAGTACAGGTGCAGGGTTTGAGCAGTGGTTAGGAGAAGATGGGTACGGAGAGTGAGAAGAATAGAGGCCGTGCTAGGGAAGTGTCTCAGATCGGGAGAGAGGCCATCCCTGGTAGCTGTGGGATCAGGACAAATGTATGTCCTGATCAGAGCTTCAAGGCGTTGGTGTTACACAACATCTATCCTGTGACCTTGGGAAGAGGACAAACCAACCCTGCACCGTTTTTGCCTCCTTTGAATCCTCAAGGATGCACATGAATCGCTTCCTGACCGCTGGAGGTGGTCTGAAATTAGACCTGAAAACCTGGGCCATGCCTTCGCACGCGCAATACCCCCAAAATAAGGGTTGAGAAGTGAAAAGAAAGAGGTGTTCTTTATTCAATTGGCTGCGGCGTATCACAGCAAATGGTTTACTGTTTTATTAAAGCTTCCAGAGGTGCAGCCAGGGAAGGTAAAATGGCGGTAGTTGCCCCAGCAACAAGCCATGGCTGAGGAGAGGCATAGGAAAATGGCCTGTCGAGAGTGTATTGATGCCTCTGCAACACTAGCAGCGCTGATAGCCTCCCCCCACTGCCGCTTCCCCAGACACACAAGCGCGTGCGCGCTCGCTCGCTCGCTCGCTCGCTCACTCGCACACCACACCACACCAAGCGCCAAAGCTAAACGGCTCCTTAGCTCATATCCCCAATCTGTCACGGCTGACTGATGGCTGAGATTGGACCGCTAAGCCGGGCTGGCCGCTGTCATTACTGAGAGCCCACCCCGGGCAGTTTGTTTCCCCGGGACCGCGCGCGGCCCCCGCTCCGCCGGGCCGCTGGGCCCGTCCACGTCGACCCACCGGACGGAGCTCGTCAAGTGTGGGCGGACTGCGCTCCAACAATGAAAACACCTGCACGAGTGAAAGCTCAAGCTGGCCGCGCTGCTGCTCATTATCTGCCGGACGTCGTGTTGTTATCAGAGGAGAGCCGGGGCAATGATGCACTCGCCAGTGCCGCTGCCTCCTCGCTACCTCCATCTCCCCGTCTCCCTCACTCTGCCTCCCTCGCGTTCACGGTACGGCTCCAGCCAGTCACCTCCTCCTCTTCCTCCTCTTCCTCCTCCCTCCTCCTCCCCTCTGGCGATCTCTGCGTCTTCTGTCCTGCTCCTCCTCCCTCTCCTTCCTCCTCCTCCTCCTCCTCCTCCCCCTCTTCTTCCCCCCCTCTCTCTCCCTCTGCCAGAGACACTCAGCACCAATAAAGGAGCAGATTTATTAATATGGGGCCTTTGTGGCTGCTGCCTGGAGGGGTGTGTGTTTGTGTGCGTAAGTGAGTGCGAGACTGTGCACATGTATGTTTGTGTGTATTTCGTAGATTTGTGTGCGCGTGTTGGAGGGCTGGGGGGGGGGCTAGGAGGGGGAGGAGAGATTTATTTGAGCGAGCAGAGGAGAATTGGAGACTGGGAAGAGAGAGGAAAGGGATATGCAGAGAAGAAAAAAGAACGACTTAAAGGAGAAAGGCAAATGCAGAAAGAGAGAGATTTATTGTCGAGTGAGGATGGAGCATATTAAAAAGAAAGTCAAGGGCCTGGAAAGGGAGAAACAAGTGAGCAATGCAGAATGGAGTGTCTGAAATGCAAAAACGCTCGCTGCTCTACATGCGCCTACTCCCATTGTACCAACTGTAATTAGTTTATTTTTAGTGGATAGTCGCACCAGTCCCACATAACATCAGCAAGTCCACACCAGAGCAGAGTACGACAGGAACGGTGTTTGGTGATGTGGATGTGAATGGTGTGTGTGTGACATGTCCATGGTGTATACCATGCCCAGACCATGAACTGATGGATGGTTGGTGATCAAATCTTAACGAGACAACCATACTGGGAAAGCGCGATTAAAAGGTGCTTTTGGGGATTATTATTCTTATGATTGCCTATGCTAAGTGTAGAATACATCATTTACAAAGGCAGATTGAGTTATGACATCTCGCTGTCTGCCCGCCCGGACATGGGTGTGTGAATCGGTCGCGGAGAAGAGTGCTCAGCCCCAACAAAGTGCAATGGCGGGATCTGTGGCGCTGTCTTCCATTGTTAGCACAGTAACTTCATTACGAGCCACAAAGGTGGGTCACATGGTGGTGAATTCAATTGGCGCTATATGTGTCAGCCCGAAAGGAGGTCTTGGCAATCGGCTCTTTAATATTAGTCTTCAGACCATCTGTGCCTAGACGGCGGTAGGCGCCTTAGACGGAGATTAAAAAAAAAAGAGAAAACTGCAAAATTCTCCAGTATGTCAAGGTGAGAAATGTTGAAAATAAAGACAGCATATGCCGAACGCAGTGAGCAAGATGGAGCCACAGTCGCGAGCTGGAACCAACCGACTTTGCATCTTGAGCGTTGAAGCAGTGACGGATAGTAAGCCGTGTTTCCGAGAATGATCCATTCGAGATATGTGCTGGTATTACCAGAGCAGCCGTCGGAGGTTAAGCCTCCTCTTCATCACCGGCATGGAGCATGGAGAGAGGTGGGGGGGGGGGGGGGGGACGTCACAATTCACCAAGAATCCCTGTTCGCTCCAGCAAACCTGTTAGCCTGCCGGTACCTCCCAGCATTAGAACGCGCGCTGCTTTGTTTGGAGAACACCGTTTCATCGTTTATCACTCTCTGCTCTCTGACACAAGTGCCTTTGTTGTACCTTTCTGTACACAAACACGCACGCACACACACAGAAGGTAGGAAGGTAAACCAGACGTCTGCGAAACGTGCTGCCCGTACGTGAAATGCAGTATTTGCGTGAACGCGTGTGTGTTTGTCATCTCGGAGTGGATCTGTGGCGATATCCTGAGACACCCTCAGCCGTGGTGTTTGTCCTAGTGTGAACTGATTTGAACCGTGTGTGTGTGTGTGTGTGTGTGTGTGTGTGTGTGTGTGTGTGTGTGTGTGTGTGCGCGCGCGCGGATTCTGTTTTCTTTGTCTGCACAAGCGTATGTGTACATTAGCCTTTGGCTTTGTGTGCGTGCGTGTCGTCTCACAGGTGGTGCTTAAACATCACTGTCTCTGTGCTCTATCCTCTCTCGCCCTCCCTCCCTCTCTCTCTCTCTCTCTCTCTGTGTGTGTGTGTGCGTGTGTGTGTGTGTGTGTAGGCTAATCCAGTTAGCAGCTGCTCGGGGAAACTTCAGCCTCGCTCCTCAAAAGCTCGTTAGTCAAGCTTTAATTGTTGCTCCCTCGCTTTGCATATCGCCATGACGCTAATTTATGCCCGTTGTCGCGGTTACCGTCGCCACGGTGGAGGATGTCTCTGTGGAAGCAGCAAGTGGGGGGGTGGGGGTGTGTGTGTGTGTGTGTGGGGGGGGGCAAAGGCGCGTGCGCGAGTCTGCGGAAGATGTTTGTGTGATTTGTCTGCATGTGTGTGACGGAAGATGCGGTTGCCTGACTCTGTGTGTGTGTGGGTGCGAACGTGTGTGTGTGAGACTGACACTGGGTGATGGTGAGGCGGATGTGGCTTATTGCACAAGCGTGCGTGCAGCTGTGCGAGACGAGCAGCATGGGGGCGGGTCTCCAGGGTCATCTGAGCCATGATTGGACGAGAGCGGATTGACAGGTGTTGGGCTCAGAGGAGGGCTGCTGGTGACACACTGGCAAATCGGGGCGGGAGATTTGACCGTGTGTGTGCGTGCGTGCGTGCGTGTGTGTGTGTGTGCGTGTGTGCGCGCGTGTGTGTGTGTGACGGCGGTGTCGCACACCAACTGCAGTGCACCGAGGAGCTGACGCCGGTGCTAATGGCCCCTGTGAGTCACGACACCAACCCCCTCACATGTGTGTGTACACACACACGCGCAGACACACACACACACACAGGCTGAACAAATAAACCGGCTTTGAAAAGCACCCACAGGCGCACACACTCTCCACTTCTGCTCTCCACCTTCTCCGGCCCGTTCTCTTTCCAGAGGCGAAGCCCCTCTCATCATCGTCCTCCTCCTCCTCCTCCTCCTCCCTGCCTTATTTCATCCCTTTCTCCAATGTCTCGCCCTCCACAAGGTCTCAGAGGTGGCAGGCTTAAACACGCATACACACACACACACACACACACACGCTCACAGGGAGAGATCTTGGTTCTTAGTCTCTTATATGGTTCCTCACACGCGCGCACACACAATCGACTCTACCCCCCAGCATCTTATTTTAGCTTCGGTCCACCTGGAGCTCCTATCAGAGTCTTTTCCTGTATGGAATCCAAACTGTCCTTTTAGGCGTGGTAAGAACGTGTGTTTGTTGAAGTTGGAAAAAACTGGAGATCAGGTTTTCACACACACACTGTGGATAATGTATGCACGGTATTGCGGTGTTGGCTGCTTTTTTCTCCGAGTTGTCTCATCAGCAGCACCTTGGAAAGCATAGGTGTCAAAGGAGCGATGCAGTTCATCAGTTTTACTCCTTGTGACTGAAAGTAAAAGCTAATGAGGAATACTTCAGCTATTTAACATCCTTAATTAGTTTAGACTGTTGATTTTGAAGCCAGTGTTTCAGTGTGAAACGGCACCGGGACGCGCGTTCGGGCTGCCTTCTATAGCAGGACGGAAGCGACGTGATAATTCATGAAGAATATGTATTTTCTCCATCATGGGCTCTGTAAATAGCCCCGTCTCGGCCTGGGTTTGAATCCCAGTCGGGCTGAGGGCCTTTCTGTGTGGAGTTTGACACATCCATAATAACAAATCCAAACTCAGCTGTCGGGTTATTTCTCCGACGGCCAGAAGAGACCGATCTTCTGATCTCCGCAGGGCATACGTGGGCTGCCGACTCTGCCGACTGAGCTAAGCCCCTCGCTTCATTTTCATGTGTTTTCATTCATTCCCGATCCAGGATGAGGACATATTTATAGTTGTGTTGTCAAGTTTACCTCTGATATCCTCTGCACTAATGTCCTCACCACTTCACCATGTCTATACAGTGTCCCAGAGAGGACCAAACCAAATGGTGGCTTTAGATGTGACACTTCCGAGGCAAAAAAAAATACAGTTGACAGAATTAATTTTCTAAGCCGTACATTTTATTAATTCAGCCAGATGCAAGGCAGTTGGAAAACCAATGGATGTGCGTTTGTGTGTAAAAATCTGATCTAATATCAGCGTAATGAAAATGACAAAGCGGAGGATGATGTATTGAACAAAGGGAGAGAAAGAGATGGAGAGAAGAACCGGGGGGACAGCAGATCTTTACACCAAGTCATTTCTCTCTCTCCTCCATCTATCCCCACAAGCAGGAGATATTACCTTCCTGCCCTCCCTCCATCCCTCCCTCCCTCACGTACACACATTTTATCTCCTGCTCATTCTGTCACCCCTACCCCCAACACACACACACACGTTTTTCTGAGTCACACACAAATGAATACTGCTCACCCTCTCACTCCTCCATCTCTTCTCTCTCTCTCTCCCTCTCTCTCCCTCTCCCAGGCACACGTGTCAGGGCTTGAGCTGAGCCACTCTCAGATCCTGTAGAGAGGCTCTGAAGATGGGGGGTGGGGTGCAGGTTGTGAAGGGGGTGTTTGGGTGGAGGGAGGAGGAGGAGGAGGGAGCAGAGTGAAGACTGCTGCGTTCTGGTGTGTGTGTGTGTGTTTGCTCTCTGTCTCGCTCTCCTCCCGTCTCTCTCTCTCTCTGTCTCTGTCTCTCTCTCTCTCTCCTGAGATGCTCCCTGTAAAGGCAAACACAAGAGGAGCGGCTTCCTCTGTGCTCCCGCTGTCCGTTTTCTGTTTGACCATTTGTTTTTGCCTGCTCTCGTCTCTCGCACGCCCTGTCCTCCCTCTCCGCTTGCCTCCCTTCCATCCTCACCTCGCCTCCTTAACCGCTCTGCCTCTCCCGCGCGTAGAGAGAGCTGTTAGTGTCGAGCCCCACTCCACGTCTCCCAATCAATAATTTGTGTCTCTGTGTGTGCTTTCTGTGTGTCTTACCTCTCATGTCTATGGCCTTTATCTATGTCTATATATATCTGGTTTAATGCTAGAGTTGGATGCAGAAATGGCCATCTCTGGGTAATTTGCCAAATACATGGAATTTGTGGTTGGATGCTAACTATCAATGTGAAGAGCATAGATGAGCACAGCAAAATACACGCGTCCATGCGTGCATGTGGAGATTTTATACAGCTTGAAATCCGAGTGATCAGTTATTATTCTCCTTAAATCATCTGAGATAATCACTTGGAAACATTTTTATATATTGCATTAGTTGATTATTAGTCGATCAAGTGATCCCAGTTATTTTGGTTCCTATACCTGTGTGTGTGTTTGTGTGTGTGTGTGTGTGTATGTATGACACTGGGCATGTGTGATACTGAGTGTGTTATTCAAATGCATTGAGATAAGTGTGGGCACAAGTGTGTGTTAATGTGTGTGTGTGTATGTGTGCGTGTGTGTGCGCACGCAAGGGAGCAGCAGGAGGGAAAACAATTCCCAGGGTCTCCCAGCTCCCCACCCCACAACACAACACAACGCGCACATGCATGCGCACATACACACACACACACACACACACACACGTACACGTACACGCCAACAAAGCTGTTTGGTTAGCTCCGACAGCGCCAGAGCAAACACAGTGAGACAGACCATCTCCACCCATTCGACACGCCCTGGGGGTGTGAATACAAGGCTGGAGAGGAAATATCAATACTCACCTCCACCAACAGGCTGCTTGCTCAGAGAAATGTCACTGTACACTGGAGCGTTTATTACCTCTGTGTCTGTGTGTGTATGCGTGTGTGTGTGTGTATGCGTGTGTGTGTGTGTGTGTGTGTGTGTGTGTGTGTGTGTGTGTAATCAAGTCTTCTCCAGTTTCAACCCTCATCTGCAGCATTGACCCGCAGCCGCACTGAAACCAGTCACGAAGGTGTCTGAGTGTATGTCACTGTAAGTTTGTGCTTACATTAAAGCCATAGTCATGAGTTTGTGTGTGTGTGTGAGTTTGTGTGTGTGTGTGAGAAAGAGAGTGTGTGTGTGTGTGTGTGTTTATGGTGGGGGGGTCTTGTGCTGCGTCTGTGAGCCAAAGGGAGGGAGGGAAGAGGAAAGGAGATGCAGTCAGAAGGCTGCATACTAAACAGACTGCTGTCACCCCGCCAGCACCTCACACACACACACACACATTTGCGCACACAGACATACACACACTCGCAGAAGCACAGAAACATAAATGCATGCTTGGTTGCTCTACCTCTTATATACACACACACACACTCACAAACAGCCCAGATACACACTCTTTTACACACACACACACGCACACACACACACACACACACACACACACACACACACACACACTCCTCATGCCAGCTCAAACTTTGGCTGCATTGCTCGGCTGCCGGTTGCCATGGCAACCATTGCCCACAGCACCTTGCAGCCCAAAATCAATGGCAGCTCCAAGACGAGGGTAGGCAGGGGTAGTGTGTGTGTGTGTGTGTGTGTGTGTGTGTGTGTGTGTGTGTGTGTGTGTGTGTGTGTGTGTGTGTGTGTGTGTGTGTGAGAGAGAGTTAGAGAGAGACAGAGAGAGGGAGAGCAATGCGTATGTGTGTGTGCACATATGACAGCTTGTCTCCATCCAAATGTTCCAGGCTATAAGCAGGTTGTACTTGTGTATAGTTAAGTGATGAATATGGCATAAGGCTGAGCTGCAGATTGCAATAACAGCGCACTATCAGTGTTGTCACCAATTGGACCCGAGCCTGGAATTAACAGAATACTATCTTTATTTATTTATGGATTTATTTATCTACTTGTTTTTTTTTTAATTCATATAGGGACATGTTGAGCAGGACGGGGTGAGGGATTGCAGTTGGCTATTAGAAGGAGGACGAGGTCAGTCCATTAATTTGGAGTAATAATGTGCTCGTCCCAACTTGCTAATCACCTTGTTTGTGTTGATGACTCTAAAATGCGGCCACCATGCCAAGTGACACACGCACACACACACACACACACACACACACACACACACACACACACACACACACACACACAAAGACAAACGCGAGGGACAACACAGATGTGACTCGGCACTTGTCCCTAAAATGCACCCCATCCTCCCCATCTGCTCAGTCAGATGCTAACGCACACATACACACGCACACAGACACCACTTAACATGAACACCACTGTTTGGTGACATGCTCCAGCAGATACACACACACACACACACACACACACACACACACACACACACACACACAACAAAAGAAAAGCAGGCAGCCTTGTTAAGTTGTATCGTTCACACGCATGTGCCTCTGTGTGTGCGTGTGTGTGTGTCTGCATTCATTTGCAAGCCCTTCCTCTTCACCCCCCACCCCAGTTTACCCCCCCCATCTATCACTCTTGCTCTCCTCATCGCTCCTTGTGTGTGGGCTGAAAGGATGGAGCGGGGAAGAGCGAAACAGAGAAGGCAGACAGAAAGAGGGGGGTGCACAACAGAGGGAGGTGCGCAAAAGGCTCTTTGAGGATTAGCTGGAGAATTTTGACTCCGTCTCTTCCACAGGAGAAAAGATGTGGCGGCGGCGGTGCCGGCGGTGCTGGCGGTGGTGGTGGTGGTGGTGGTGGTAGAAGAGGAGGAGGAGGAGGAGGAGGGGGAAGAGGAGGAGGAGGAGGAGGGGGTAGATTGACTCCTTGGAGCAATTTACCTCAAACGGCTCCGACACAGCTAATCCGCTCTTAAAGGAGCCTAATCCAACAGTCTTGTACCTGATACTGAGAAAAGAGCGAAAGGAGAGTGGCAGAAAGAAGAGAAGAGAAAACCAGACAGCTGTGTGTATATGTGTATGTGTGTGTGTGTGTGCGTGTGCGTGTGTGTGTGTGCGCGCGCGTTTCAAACAAAATAAGAGTTTGCTGTGTTGGGAGGCAGAGAAACTGTCAGATTGGATATTGATTTCCACAGGCTGGACAGCTGAAATCGTCAAAGTTTTCACATGGACTCATTCTTCCCCTCCGCGGCACACGTTATCCGACATTGTCAGCCGGCGTAAGTCCTCCGGCCGTCTGTGCTCCGGCTTCACCTTTTGTTCTGCGCGGCTCGGAAGTCGCCTTTGCCACTGCGCGTGAATCACAGCATCCTTTGTGCGCTGTCGACGGCATCTCGAGCTCGTGGCTTTCTGGCAGAATGGCCCGAGAGAACGCTGCGCGTCAGCCCTTGAGAGCTCCCCAACCGCCGTCTGCCCGCTCTGCCACCTGTACCACAGAGACGATGACGCCCGGCTAGAGAGCACAGGTGCCCCTGGAGCGCGGCGGAGTGACGACCGCCTCTCCTTCCCCGCGCGGCCTTCACCTCCGAGCGGTGACGCCGGCTGTGGCGCCGCGCGAGCGTTTGTTTTGAGCGGACCCCCGGGTCGAGGCTTTTAATAGCGGTTAAGGGCACGCTGCCATTTCGCATCAGCTCAGCGTTTCGCATCTCGTGTGGTCCGCTTCAGCCAGCGGCGCGCTCGCCTCAGAAGTCAGAGCCGATGACGCCCTGAAATCGCTGACACGAGCGGACAGTTGAAAGCCGTGTCGGGCCTGTCTCGGCCCGGACCACTTGAGATGCCGTACCCGCCCGCAAGTTTCCCGTGTCTGAGTCCTTCTTCGGTTCTGGCTGTAAACACAGCAGCAAGGCTGGACACGTACTGTGCACGCTCCATACGTACTGTTACTCTGACCGCAATATTCCCACACCAATAAGAGGCTTTTAAATGAACATCTGAGCTATTTGTGTTTAAACGTATCCTGGAGTGCAAGGATCAATAGCAGCAGTCTGTATCTCATCCCACCAGGGTTTAGGAGGAGGGCATACCCTGCTTTTCCGCTGCTCCGCTGCCCTGTGCGAGTTGCTACAACAAGCAGGTAACATAATGCCGAACGTGACATCATGCGGCGGTGGAGTCAAATCAAGTTTGAAAGCTCCTGACACACCGAGATGGACAGATGGCGACTGGGACGGAGAGGAGAGGAGAGGAGAGGAGAGGAGAGGAGAGGAGAGGAGAGGAGAGGAGAGCGAGCCGGGTGATTAAACGGCACGACAGAGGGAATGAATGAGCCGCGTGGCGTGGAGGCTCAGTGAGTCATATGTTAGCGGAGCAGACATGGCAACGAGGAGCGGGCCGCGTTGGAAAAAGAACCACTGCATGAGAGAGGGAGAGGGAGAGAGAGAGGGAAAGGGAGAGAGGGAGAGGGAGAGGGAGAGCGTGTGGGGAAGACCGGCCCGGCGCTGCATTGGAGCAGATGTAGAGAAAGAGAGAGAGGGACGAGAGCGGAGCTGTGATCTCAACGTGAGAGCGATCGCATGACGCTTCTATGAGAGAGAGGAAAAAGAGCAACAACGGAGAGAGCAAATTACGCACAGTCGTCCAAAAAGTAATGAAGAGCGACAGCCGTGCAGGCAGGCAGGGAGGCAGGCAGGGAGGGAGGAGATGGAGACGGAGGGAGTTCTGGTCTCTCATTAGAACCGTGAGGCAGCATCCAGAGGCAGCACACACACACACACGCACACACACACAGAGGGAGGAAACACATCTCAATATGTGCTCCTGGCTTCCATCTCTGCTTTTTCTACAGATTTGCTTCATGGCGGTAGGAAGGAGTATCTGTCTCTAGTCTCTTTATTTCCTTCCTCCGTCTTTATTGCCTTCCTCTACATCCTGCCTCTCTCAGGTAGTTTCCCTCCTCCCCCTCTCTCCCTGTCTGTATATTACCTCCCCCCATGCTGCTTTCTCCAGCCTCTCCTTCCCTCCATCCCCGGCCCCTCTCTCCCTGCCCTGCGTGCTGTGTATTTTGAGGAGAAAAAATGAAGCCAAATAAACTTGAACCCCAAGAAGGTGATTGATGGTTGCGCAAAGCTCCCTCTCTCCATCTCCCTCCTTTTTCCCCTCCTGTCTCTATTCCCACACTCCCTCCCTCTCCCTGGCCCTCTCCCACCGGCACCGTGGCTCCCTCCCGTTCACAGTCACATCAACACGCAGCACAGGCACAATGCAAGTATACTTTGATTAATTATTTTGGCCTACAGGATATATGCTCGTGCGAGCGCTTATTTATATACGTTGGAGCGTTTGCTGGAAGACCTTTGTCATTTGAGATAATAAAACAATGCCTAATTGGTTAATCATAAGCACATAAGTGAATGTTTGCGCGGCTACTCTCCATCAGTCTTTGATGTAACTGGGTTTTTAATAAGAGCAACAGTGAGAATAAACATCTCCAGAGCTGAGCCAGCTGGGGAACAATAACGAGAGCCGCATGTATTGAAGGCATATGAGGATGCTACAGAGAGGCTGCAGCTACAACTGCCAATACCCTCTCTGATGCTCTCTGATCCTGAAAATGAGAAGTTCAGAAACCCAACACGGTGGTGGTGTCGGGCCAGAATAATAAAGGTTACAATACAAATCAAATGTTGACTGCACACTTAAATTAAAGGTATTACCAAAGCACCTAAAGTGTTTGGTTCACAGCCTCGATTGATAGTCAGGGACACAAATTTCTCTCCCCCGCTCCATTTGCTACCATTTATCGGCAATGCAACATCTCCAGCTCCGGGATCAGACCCACCCGTTCCCCGCCTGACCTCGGCTTTTTTTCATCTGGATACTTCCAATCAGATAGGGTGAACTTAAAACGTGTCCCTGAGGGGAGATGAGACCGCTGCAGCAGCAGCAAACAGAGCTCCGGATGACAATGGTTCACGTTGAAAAGCTGTAGGAAGTCACTTCCAGAAGCTGAAGCAAGTGTTGGGATGCTGGATTTTCTCTGCGGCCCTCCTTTACTCAGGATGCGTGCGCCACGATTCTCGGCCTATGCACATTTTCATATGCTTTTTCGGTTTGACTTTTGATAAACGAGGGCCACTATCTGCTCCCTGCATTTGTCGGCCCATTCACACAGGCATAATGCGGTCCGCAAACGAACACTGTGCCCGTGCTCCACCTACACAGGTGTTCCTGCTCATGGCATCTCTTTTGAGCGGCTGTCAGGACCGCGTGGGTGCGTGCACGCTGTCCTCGATTCCCCCCAGCCCGGGGTGGCGTAGCCGCGGCTCTGATTGGACGGCTAACGCCCTCATAAGCCGCTGGAGGCCTGTGCAGTTTTGGCGACTCGGCTCAAAGTGAGTGTAGGCCTCGTAGGTAGCCGTGGAGTTCTGCTCATTTCTTGATGGATATCAGTAAGTAATGATGGCCTATCAGATCTAATAGCAGCCGACGGTCAGGGCTGTGCTCTGTCCTCTGTTTCTATTCTTAGCCGTGGTCAACAAGCACACCCTGTCTCTCTCTCTCTCTCTCTGTGTCTGTGTGTGTGTACTGTACCTGTCAGTGGCTGTGACTGTGTCGCATCCTTCTATCTGCCGGCGTGTCAGCTGCAGAGGAGGGAGGCAGTGTTATCAGGCACGGCACAGGACACCTATCAGGGCTCCCACTGTCTCATCCTCCGTGATAAGACACCGAGAGAGAGAGAGAGAGGGATGGACGAGGAGGAGGCTGTCACGGACAGTATTTTTACTCTAATGCATACAGTACCTGAACCCACCACGCACACACGGGCTCCAGGAAGGGCAGATTATATATTCCAGTTCCCTTTGTTTGCAAAAATAGCAGTTTTATTGCGATTCAAGAGCGCCCGTGTATTTGTCTTGGCTCGCTCCGTCTCGTCTCGTTCTTTTTCCTCGTTACTCAGGATTCCCAGCATCTGGTCCAGTCGCACGCCCTCACCGGGAAAGAGGTGCCGCCACGCATGTTCCCGGACACATCCATACCATACACGCCCAGCACATGAGAGCTCCACACACCACTTACACACACACACACACACAGCCAGCCCTACGTAATTCACTTCAGACACAGAGCTCGATTCGGTGGCACCCGGTGTCCGTCTCACATGCTTCACGTCAGCCCGTGCTGCACTTTCCTGCAGCAAAATCCAATCGCTGTTTGTTTGTATGTGTGTGTGTGTGTGTGTTAGTGTGATGAATGCGCTTGAAGAGGCTATTTGCGGCTCTGCGTCTTGCAGCGCGCAGAGACCGGGTGTGCGCTCGGTAACTCGCCACCGGCGCGGGGCGCGGGTTCGGTGGCAGTGAACAGAAACACGAGGTCCGTGGAGCCTCCGGCGAATGTTTGTGAGCGCCAATCACGCAGCGTTTGTGTGTTTGGTGAAACCGCGCGTGATCGGACGGAGGCGCGGACGGGGAGCCGAGGAGCCCACGGTGGTCTTCGGCCGTGACCAGCCATCGCGCGGTCTTTGTCCTGGACGGACCGCGCGGCCTGTGAAAGACCAGACGGCAGAGAACAATGCCTGTCAGGTCGGGCGGTTTTCGTTCGGTTGTTGAAAAAGGGGGAAAAAAAAAAAAAAAAAAGGTAGCTCATTTCCAATTTCTCCCATGTGTTTGCAATTCATGTTCTAGAAATCCCGAAAATCCAGGTCACTCTGTTGAAATATCTTCACTTTGAAGGTAACTTTAGCCTCCGTATTTCCCCTCTGTAATGGAAAACTATCTCAGACATTCACTGCCGACTATATTTGAAACAGAAAAGTGAGCCGATATCCAGGCTTCCTCTTTCCTCTGCCCCTCGTCTGAAGTGGCCAAACCGTGCCGTTTCTCCCTGGCCTGCTTCTCTCCTCACCTCAGCCCCAGCGCTGTATACACCGCCGTCTCTCTTTCCATAGCTTTTGGCCGGCGTTCAAGCCCCGGAGCCCAGTAGAGCTGCGTAAACAGCTCTGTCCCAACGCGGGCGTGCGGGCCCTGTGTGCGTTACCGAAACGTGGGGCCGCGCTCGGGCGCCGCATTTCACCTCTCCCCGTATGTTCCCTGACCTTCTTCCCTCACATGCGTTCAGCTTGGCCAAACGAAGCGCTGAGACACATCACTCCCTCCGCCCCCCCCCCCTCCTTTCCCTTCCTTTCCTCCCTTCCCTCCCATCCCTTCCCTTCCCCTCCCCTCCCCCCCTTTTCCTATCACCGTCCCACTCTCCCTTATTGTAGTTTTTGCGCAAGAAGGCAGAAAATCTGCTTACCCTACACACGGGGATGTTTGCCAGTCTCTCACACATAGTTCAAACTGCTTGGGAAAGCACAGCTTTACCTGCGCCATCCACAGCAAACCTGTGTGTGTGTGTGTGTGTGTATACTGCATGTGTGTGCATTTCCTCTCCCATGGCCCTCAGTGTGTGTGTGTGTGTGTGTGTACCGTAAACAATACCTGTACATGGGTGTGTGTCTGCCCTTTAGGCAGAAGAAGCTCTGCTCGTAAACCTCAGAGGCAGAGGCACAAGCGGCTTCATGCGGGAGCAACAATGGACAATTAGCACCTGCGACTGCAGATCCCTTTCTCCTGACTGACACTTTTAGTGAGCGTTTCGAGTCGACTTACATCCCTCTCTCATCCTACACCTCTCATCACCTCTCACATGGGTTAATGTTGTAAAAGAAAAAACAACAACAACAAGGGAACTGTGCCACGGTGTGAAACTTGAACATTGGCGGTTTCTCTCCATTTGACCTTGCTCCACGTCCGTCTCGTAGTCAAAGTGATGCTGCAGGACGGCAGAAATTGAATCTGTTGAGCACCATCAGGCATTTTTGGATTGGATATCTTCAGGAGAGGAGCTGTAGGGAAGAGTGTGGTGAGGTAGGAACTACACATCTGCACTGTTGTTGTTATGAGGCCATCTTCCCTCTGCATTGCTCGGGAGTCTTCTTAGTCTTTCTCCGTCTCTGTCATCCTCTTGCTGTGGCGTGTTGACATCAGAGCTTACATGACTTTAACAACGGCAGCTTGTTTGTCCAACCCGCTTCGCTTTCTTCCGGAGTTTCCACTCCAAACTAGAAGATGAAATCGAAGAGGAACATCCTCCAAAAATTTCATAGAAATGGAGAAAAGTTCTGGCTGCAGCCTCACTATCAGTACAGAACAAAAGGAGCAGAAAATAGTCTGAAAGTGCCAAGGAACGCACAGGCGCTTTCCTACAATAATACGAGTGTGTCCCATACAGTGTGCAGACACTCTCAGCTGGTTGTGTCGCGTGCTGGTGAGCAGCGGGAGCCCTCCTGGTCAGCATATTGACAACGGAGAGAACCCATCGACACACATCTGCCACGTCCCGGTCGCTCCCGGCGTCAGCACCCTGGACAGCAGCTGTGGCGCGCGCACGCACGCACGCACGCACACACACGCAGCATTAATGACCCACCTGAGATGAACCGGATCAGCAGGAACAGTCATTTCCAGTCAGTAAAGTGCTGGGCCTTACTTCTCGCAGGTGAAGACGCATTAACGTTTTTTTTTCTTTCTTTCTCTCTCCCGAGGGAGAAAGTGGACTGACTCGGGGCGAGCTGCAGGCGCAGGCATGAATAAATGTGAGCTCTGATGCCTGCTCGGTGGCGAGCGCCCGTCTCCAAATGCGGGAGCATATTAAACATTCCCCACCCGAGCTCCGGCAGCTCACTTCGCGTCTTTCCACTCAGATGTTCCGCTTTGCCGCTTAAACGCGGACGGCGCCCGGGCCTGCTGTGAGGGAGCGAGACATGCCCCCCCCCTCCTCCACCCCCCCTTCCCCCCCTCTGTTTGACAGCAGAGAAGCCAGGGTGTAGCTCTAAATCCTGAACGGCTAAATACCTGCATTAGGTGCTTTAATGTGTGCACGGTGTTGTAGGTTAATCCACAGCAGCGGCAGCGGCAGCAGCAGCAGCCTGCTGTCCTGGAGCCCGCCTCTCCTCGGCAGCATCCAGCGTGCCGGCTGGACAGTAATAGACTACAGATCATGCTGACAGTATCATTCACAGGACTATTTCTGGGCATTAGAGGTTATATGTGGCTGTTTTGGGAGAGCCAACACGCACAGAGACGGACAGAAACACTGTAGCGAGCCACCATCAGTCTTCAGTAACCGTTTTGACACCTGGGCTGTTGGCTCGCTGCTATTTTGCGTCACACGCAAGGGCGTTTGGGTCTATTCTGGCCCGTTCTGGGCACTGACACATCACACACACACACACACACTCCTCACAATATCATGCTCAAAGACCTGATATTGAAACGGGGCAGCAGCAGCTGCCGCTGCTAACCAGGTGTGGAGACACAAGCAGAAATGCACAAAATTGTACTTTAATCTCATTTATCTCCAACACGTCCCGCAGTATGAATGGACCAGCAACCACAACAAAGCACGCGGCCGAGAAACCTTATCCATGCCTCCCGCGCTAGAGCCCGAGGAGGCGCCATTAATCATCAGACGAGGACCATCCGTGTGTTTCATGTGGGCGCCTTAAAAAGGTGCCAGTCCAGTGTCGTGCCTTTCCTTTCGGATTGTCTGTTGTCCCAGAAAACTCTGGAAAAAGGTGCTGCACGACACCTCCATTCCTCAATGAGCTTTTCCTGATTTCTTTTTCTTCTCCAGAATACGGGTGAAAGTTTGCAGAAAAGTGATCTCAGTGAATTTTTCACCATATTCTGCATCAAACTGCTGTGTTGCACATTGTGACCGCGGCCCACTAGACTGCGTCTAGTCGCGTCGTGCTGGACGTGGTGCATCGAGTCTAAGCAGTCATCTTTTTCACCCCATTTGACACGGCCGGGTCAGGTGTAATCTGCACACCTCTACGTCTTTATTGTCCCTCTGATTGCTGGATGTAGATGGAGAAAAATAAATCATCCCAGCGTGTGTGTGCGTGTGTGTGTGCGTGCGTCTGACAGTCGTCCCGCAGTCAGTGCTCACCGGACCAGTGGTTTGCCACTAACACATCTATTTGTTTTCCTACTCCATTTCACCTTGACATGGACGGCAGGCACGGGTTTATGACATTGTGCGTGTGTTTGCGTGTGTGTGTGTGCGTGCGCGCGCGTCTATGTGTGTGTCTCTGAAATGGCGGGCCGGTATATGTTTCTACCTCTCTCGTGGAAAGCAATCTCCCAGGTTGAGCTCATAAATCAAGGTGGGGGGATGGAAAATGGGGATGAAGACTGTGTAGTCAATGTGTAATGTGGGTGACTCTTTCACCGCACTCCTACCTGTCATTACACACGGCACGTGTACGCGTGTGCGTGCGTGTGCGCACGCGTGTGCGCCTCTCCTCAGACGGTGCGTGTGCCCGGCTCTGACGTCCACGCGGTGTCGGGCTCTTTGTCGATGACGTGACTGATCTCTCTCATTGCCGCCTGTATGGCCTCCCATTTCCTCCCCACGCTGGGATTAGACCACAGGGCGCCCCATTGAAAATGAATAGCGATTTAGGAAACTAATGAGCTGTAATGGACAATGTGCCCTCAGAGCACCGGTAATGCAGTCACTCATAA
Organism: Karalla daura; assembly: GCA_029224185.1. Lineage (NCBI taxonomy): Eukaryota > Metazoa > Chordata > Actinopteri > Chaetodontiformes > Leiognathidae > Karalla > Karalla daura. The sequence goes on from CM055189.1 coordinate 16,613,976, forward strand.
GGCAAACTCCTCCCTTTACCCATCCTAAGTGTAAGATGAGAGAAACTTATGGTGTGTGTGTGTGTGTGTGTGTGTGTTTGAGTGAGAGAGAGAGAGAGAGTGAGGAAGAGCGATGTCTAGTTTTTGCTGATGACAAGCTCTGCGAGGTGACCGGCCTCCTTCATCTGTCCTCTCTCTTTTTCTCTCCTCTAACGCTGACTTCTAATCCAGATCCAACATGAAAACCTGGATCTCTCCTTTTAGAATGTTTCCACGTGCGCGGCCTGTGAATCTGCCAGAAGTGTGTGAGAGATACGAGTGCACAGACTGACGAATGAGCGGACGAATGAAAGTTACAGCTGTAGAAAGTAACACACCTCCCCACTGGGTGCACTTTCCTCCCACAGTCCCCAAACCTGCGTGTTCAGACTCTATGTGTGAGACTGGCCCAGGGTCCACTCCCGGCCTTCCTCCAGACCCCAGCCACACAGATGAGGTACGAAGCAGGTTAAGGTGCTGGACGGTGTTTACACTCCCTCCATCCCACCTCCTCCTCCCTCCGTGGTTGATGAGGTCCGTTTCATGCCCGTAGTTTTCTCCAGATCAGGCGGTCTTGGGCGTGAGAGCGGGCGGGCTGGAGGTGGCGCTGGCCCCCCGGGGCCGTGGTCGTCCTCCTGGTGTGTGCGCGGCTGTGTGCGGTGTTCAGGCGGCAGGTTGGAGCCCGTGCTTAGCTTGAAGGATGCTTGTGTATGGTTTGTCTGCTTTAATACAATGTAAGCTCTCCTGTCTCACCATTGTCAAGGAGTCTTAGGAGTGCTTCTTATCCAAATGCTACACCACTGAGCTGATTAGGGAGGAAGTCTGCATGTGTGCGCGTGTGTGTATGAGAGAGAGTGTGTATGTGTGTGTTTGTATGTGTAATGTGTTTGAATATGTTTGTCTGCCTGCTTTTACATCATGTTAGTTTAGTGTGCGCGTATGTTTGTGTGTGAAAAGCCTTATTCCTGTGACGGCAAGCCCTGTGCCTCATTGAGTGTGTGTGTGTGTGTATCTGTGTGTGTGTGTGTGTGTGTGTGTGTGTCTGTGTGTGTTTGTGTGTGTGTGTGTCTTTTGAGGCTCCTCAAAAGCTGCCTTTTTCTCTCTCATGTGGCTTCTCTGGTATGTTTGGTATTTCACAAAGCCTCAGATCCTCCTCTCCTCAAAGGGGGGAGGTGTGTGTGTGTGTGTGTGTGTGTGTGTGTGTGTGTGTGTGTGTGTGTGTGTGTGTGTGCGCGCGCGTGTGCGCATGTGTAAGAGTGAGAGCTAGAGCTGGATGCTGGCTAATATACATACACATCCAGACACTCGTGGATCTTTTCCTCTGCCTCGTATTCTTGTGTCGAGGGGGGTGGGGCTGTAAGAGAGTGTGCATGACACTGTGATTAATACACATACACACACACACACACACACACACACATGCTCAAACACACACACACACACATGCTGGGGCTCTGTCGCTCCAAGTTCCTTTCCTTGTTAGCGTGCATGGTAGGGATTTCTTGGTTGGCTGGAGAAGCAGCGATTGTGTGTTTAAATGCACATATGCTTTGTGTGTATGAGCGTGTGTGTGTGCGTGTGTGTGTGTGCGTGTGTGTGCGTGTGTGTGTGTGTGTGTGTGTGTGTGTGTGTGTGTGTGTGTGGCATGTGTGCGTGTGCGTCTGAGGGTGTGAGTGTGTGTCTAAGGAGACCAGGATGTAATTAGACACAATGGCAGTAGCTAATGGAACAGCTGCCTCTTTGTAAATGTTGCTTGCTGCTGCTGCCATGTGGACACAAACACACACGCACACACACACGCACACACACACACGCAAACACTGTGACCCACCAGTCACTCAGGGACCCTCACGGTGTCTTGTCCTTCATTTTTCTCCCTTTCTTTCCTCTTCCCTCCCTCTGTCTCTTCACCCCTGTCTCTGGCTTTCTTGTCCTCCGTGCTCGTTCTTTAACTTTTCACCAAGCCGTTGCACTCTCTGATCTCTCGCACAAAGCACTCCACTCTTTTCAAGCTCCCTTCCTTTTTTCCTCTCTTCCTCCACTCTCTCTCCCTGTCTCTCTTCCCTCTGCCCTCCTTTTTTCCCCGTGCCTGCCTGTTTCTTTGTGTATGCTCTGTTCCTTTGTGTGGCACTATGTCTCTATCTCTGCTCTCTCTCTGCCTCACTTTTCCTTTTTCCTCCCTCCCTCCCTCCCTCCCTGCCCTTTTCTTGGCTATCAGACCATTTTTCCAGCAATGAGACTCGTCACCCCTCCCCCTTTTCTGTCCTCTCCCTCCATCCCTTCCCTCCTCCTCCTCCTCCTCCTCCCCCTGCTCCTCCTCCTCCTCTTCCTCCTCTCGTGGCAGAGCTCCTATCAGAGAAATGATAACACTACGTCACTCTGTAATCTGGCAGAGGAGGGCTGCAGCACACACACACACGCACGCACTCTCACAGCTCTGTACTTTCTCTCTTGCTGCCGTAGCAAAGACCAAATCTGTCTGCTTTTTCATCTATCATTCTGTCCCCCCTTTTCTCGCCTCCCGTCCGCCCTCCTGCCTCTCTCCCTCTCTCGCTCTCCGTCGCGGAGACCTTGACGTGTGCGTCCGTGTCAGACAGTCACAACAGTCACCTTCAACGTCACTCGGCCCCGCACCATCTCCATAGTAACGTGACCTTGCTCCGTCTCGTCCGCGTTTCCATCTTTCATCTCCGCCCGCCCTCCCGTCTCGCTCTCCCTTTGACGGGCAGCTGTCTGCTCCGATTGATAAGGAAGTAAATCTCTGTTTGACCTCGGCGTGGGCGGGCCCCGCCGCCCCCGGGGGGGGGGAAGCGGGCGGTGGGCTTCGGGGTGGAGTTGTTTGTCTGCACGTAACAAGAGGTCACTAATGCAGCGCACGCGGGCGCGCGTTTCTCTCCCGTTGCCCCTCCACCAAAACCTTCAATCATCTCCCTCTCCGTGCCATTTAGGAGGAAACTACCTGGAACGCTCCCCGGGCCGCGCTCAGAAATGACTTTAATTGAGCCGAGGCCTGATCGCCGTGTCCCGGCGCTGCTGATTGTTCCTTAATGCCTGCCACCGCCGTGTCATACCAGTCTGGAACGGCACAAACAGTTCCTGCTGAAATTGCACAAACTTGCCCCCCAGCACCCCCCACCCCCCCCCCAGTACTCCCGCTCTCGCTCTCCTCCACCCTCCCTGTCACTCTCAGTCCTCCTTCTACCCCTCATATGCCGCACTGTAACCGAGTTAAGGCAATCCTGCTTAAACTCTCCGTCTCTCAGTAGAATAACGGCTCCGAACTGATCCATCTGTCATCACCCTCGTACTTGCACCCAGGGGCAATTCAGAGTCATTTTTTCGAGGGGGGGGGGGGGGGGGGACTCATACAGGCAAGGGGAGAGCATGCAACCTCCACACGTATAGTACCTCGATCAGAGCTCTTCCTCGTTTTCCTAACTCAGACAGTTCAAGTCATCGAGCGACGTGGCTGCCTTCGCGCTTCAAAAGGAATGGTTTAGGGAATGCACTTGTTTCGAGTGCAGTGCGGAAATTGATGAAAAGGGCAATCGCATCCAACAAAGGCGAACACAACTCTGACTACTTACTGAATTATTAGTTCACAGGCAGATGCTCCTGTTGCGATCGCCCGCGCCGTGGCTTGTTTGACGGCGTTTCTCGTCCAGCGAGGGATCGTTACTGGCGTTTTGTGGGCGCTCCGCTTTTCCGCGCTCTGTTTGGGCTCCAAATGAATTGGTTCAGATAATCTGTCTGATCTGCCGGCCCATTTATCTCCCGTCTGACGCTCTGACAGCTCCTCTGTCTTGTTGGATTTTTGTTGCAGCAGTTTGTTTCCAAGGAGCCAGATCTCTGCGACCCCGCTGTGGGATGAAATGTTATCATAAGTTAGTAAGGAAAAAAAGTGCGGAAAAAAAAGGTCAGCCCCAAGCTGATTTAACATAGACTCTCCATAAACCCAAACAGAGTGTACTTTATTTCACCTATTTTTTTTTCATTATTTGGTGGTAACTTGAGTCAATCTTGATACAGAAATAAGCATCTAAAGCGTGTGCATGCCCTGCTCCGTCCACACACACATGCACACACACGCACACACACACTGGCACACACTCAGAGAGACACACACTGACAAACAAAGGTCATATGTAACACTCCTCTCTACACCTATAGCAGCTGTTCTGGTGTGAGCACACAGTTTACCTGGTGGGTGATGCACCCCAAGCTGTGTGCGTGTGTGTGTGCGCGTGTGTGTGTGTGTGTGTATGGTCATGTGTGACCTGAGCCTTAGAAGCACATTTGCACGAACAAACAGCATAGTTGGTGTGATTTTAGGAAGTGTCAGTAGATCCTCATGTCCGTTACTAAACGGTTTTCTATCCTTCCTTACTCTTTCCCCCTCTTCTTCCTCCTCCCCTCGCTAACCTCTCCTCCCTCCCTCCCTCCCTCCCTCCCTCCCTCCCTCCCTCTGCAGAGGGTCAGGGGTATGAGGACGAGCAGAGAATCACATGACAGTTTTTCCCGAACGCTCGGGTGCCGAAAACTTCCACATTCACCAGTTTCCAGTGAAACTTTGATCCTGGCGGCCTGGTTTCCTTTTACCCACACAGTCCCTGTTAAAATGCTCTCTGGTTGCCTTTCTCAGCCGTCAGGTAAAACGTGTGATTTTTTTTTTTCTACCACCGTCTCTGAACGCCTCCCTCTCCTCTCCCACTTTCAGCAGCAGCAGCAGCAGCAGCAGCAGCAGCAACAGAGGGAAGCAGTATTATTCTTCTCTGGAATGTCGCATCGGGCTAAATTTAGAGCCTTAGTTTCCGTTCTTCCTTCTTCTTACCCTCCTGCTCCTCCTCTCCTGCTCCTCCTTTTCTCCCTCCTGGCAGATGAGACCGAAATAGCCGGCGTTGTGTCTTTAGACTCACCTGGGAATTACGGGGCCCTAAACGCTCCTGTCGTTTTCCACCTGCCCCCAGCTTGACAACTTCTGGAACCTGAATACCGGGCGCAGACATTGACCTTGCAGGCTTCCTCTCGCCTCGTAATACCTGAGCAGCGCAATGTTTTCCAACGTTGGCTTCAGTTCAGCGTTTGTTACCTGCCGTTTCTGACTGTGTGGTCGCGTCAACATGTCCAAAAGTCACTGGATTTCATTTCTCTTGAAGCGCAGGATGGGCAGTGGAGATGAACTGACAAACTGCATTTGTCCACTTGCAGGCTGAGCAATGGAACATATAGGCCTCTCTCTACAAGAGACATTTGTTCAGAGAGACGTTTTGTCTCACACTTCCCTGTTCAATCACACACAACTGCTACAAATAAGAGACAGTGTAGATAAGAAGATCAGTTATACATGTGTCTGTTTGGGCATTTTTTTAATGTTTCTCCTCTGCTTAACAGTCAACGTTTAATGTTCATCCTCGACCTTGGAAACAACCGCCGGCTGAGTGATCTCTCTGTAAGATTTGAGTTTTGACAAATATCCCTCAATCTCTTTGAGCCGCCTTGAAATTTCAGATCTTCAGATCTCCTTTTTTTACGAGCTTTTTCCGGGCATCATCTCATATGATCCAGGCTTTTGTATAACTTGTGTCTCTATACAGTATTGACAACACAGTTTGTTTGACAGTCGCGTGTTCATCTTAACATGGTGTGAAACCACGCCCATAACCCTGAGTGTAGGTTTCGGGAGTCATCTTTGACAGCTGAACCCCATTGGTCCCGATCATCAATGGTTTAACAGGAGGAACGTGACTTCCTACACGCTACTAACTGCTTAACTTGGTTAAGCACGGCTCTCGGACACATTCTCGATTGTGTAGATGTTTGGATTTAACTCTGCTCTGCCTTGTACTATGTTCTGCATACTCGCATGTGTGTGTGTTTGTACACCCGTGCATGTATACGTGTAACAATTTATCAATACCGAGCCTCACTTGTAGCCATTACCACTGCTTCATTCCTCACTCCTAATGGTCAAATCATTAACGTTATTTAGACCACAGGCTGTGTGTGCACCGCTCCTTGTCCGTGTTTGCCCACAGAGGTGTGCACGCACGCGCCGCGTGCGAGCCCCGCCGCGTGCACGCCTCGGACTGTCCTCGGGCCGCTCTCGCTATTGATCTCCATATGGTCAATGAGCAAGGCTAACGACGCTACAATATGCCGCACTCGCCCACCCCCAATCAATCTCTGCAGCCGCGGCACAAATGGCCCTCTGTGCTCCCAGAGAGGACCCGACGCATTAGTCCGGCTCGCCCGCCATTATCGAGCGCTAATGAACACCTCCAGGTTGCGAGCGCGGCGCCGCTGGCCCGGGATTAGCAAGCGGGCAGGTAAGTGTGTTCTTAAGCACGGCGGCCGCGCAACGCCTCGTTATCTCGCCCCGCGTTTTGCCGGGACGAAGGAGAGGAAGAAAGAAGATGTGCAAATATCAACTTAATAAGCTGGAATGAACGTTCGGGATGTTACGTGCACAAGCGGACGCAGGCTCTGTATGTGTGTGTGTGTGCGTGTGTGTGTGGCTGAGCGAGGAGAGAGAAGGGTTTGTGTTGTGTCATTGATTTCTCTGCAGCAGAAACTCAAGGCATAGCATTAGTCCCCCCGGAGAAACACACACACACACACACACACACACACACACACATATACACACAGAGAAATGTGGAACGTATCGATACACTGGGTCAATAATCCGGGATGCCTTAAAGGAGCGTTAAAGGAAGTAAGGGAGGACAAAAAGTCTTGGGAGGAGGAGAGGCAGGGATCTCCCTGCTTCCTTCCACACCATGTTTTTCCTCTTCCTCAGTCTCCCAAAGCTCGGGGGGAAGTGGAGAGAAAGAGAGACGTTCCTGGTGGTATTACCTTTACCGTGGGTCCCTGTAGATTTCCCTATCGCTCACTAACACCAGCACGGCACAGTTAAACACTTACACGCTCAGTGAGTCATTCACTGCACTCTCTTACTTCCCCCGCCCCCTCTTTTTTCCTCTCTCGCTCCCTCTGTTTTCCTATAACTGTTTGAGGTCTAAATCCCTCCATACTCAGCGACTTAACCCCTCTCTTTCATTTCGCCCCCTTCACTCGTGCTTGGATCTGCCAGTAACCATTAGCTGCAGTGTGTGTGTGTGTGCGTGTGTGTGTGTGTGTGTGCGTGTGTGTGTGTGTGTGTGGGTATGTGATCAGTAAACTAATACTTTGTCGAGCGCCACGTTCCTGGCACGTGGCGTACCTCGCCGCCAGAGTTAAGTGCAAGAACTGCAAATGAGCCTTCAGCGTCCAGGCACTTACACACACACACACACACACACACACTTCCTGTCTAGCACTCGTCTCTCACTCACAGAAACCATATGTTTGCTGCATGATCCCGTCCGCTAATAGAAACACAAACCTGCCGTGGAGGTATTAATGCTAAAACCCTCCAGAGAGACGCACCTGCAGGGAGTCTGCAGCAGGGAGGCACCAGTGCGTTTGCATGTAATGGAGCCCGTAATGTGCCCAAAAAAAGAGGCCACATTTCACCGTGTCCATACAAATGTTTTGGCTCGCAGCAGATTTTTTTTTGCCCACGTCGCCTCAAAGTCTTCGGCTTTGAAGGCAAATGCTTTGAAACGTCTACAGAAGGGGTACGGGCAAAGCAGCGAGCATAAGATGCACAAGAGTGCAGGTAGGTCCGGGTCTTACAACCTAACCCAATGCACAAAAGAGTCTCGGGTTTTGTCTAAGCTGTGAATTATCATCTTGATTGTTATGATTGAGTAGCCTAACGTGCTGTATCAAAACAATGTTACATTTAGTGTTATACAGATAAGTCTTGGGTGACTTGGTGACCTTCTCACTACAGGTCGCTTTCTTGTCAAGCATCATCTACCTCACACACTCATTAATACTTATGAGCACATAGTTTTTGTGGATCTACAGAGGTTCACATTCATTTCCTTGAGATAAGCTCAACATCCACAGCAACTAGTTATTTGATCCCAGACCTTCCCCGATCTTGACCCTCTTCAAGCTAAACCTCACCCTAAGATCAATTAGGTTCTGTCCCCTCAGAAGTGTAGTGACTGTAGCTGTTGATACAGCACAGTCACTACAGTGTGTGAGAGTGACTCCTCCTCATTAATATGCCAGCGTCTGCAGTGGTAAGAGCCTAAATGAGGCTTTTTAATTGTTAGTTTATGTAAAAGCTGCTCAATGCATGGGTAAACAGACGTCACAAGATTATCCCCCGGGGTTTGCTCTCATCCCTCCCTCTCTCTCTCCCTCCCTCTCTCTCTTTCCCTCTCTCTCTCTCTCTCTCTCTCTCTCTCTTTCTTCCTCTCTCTCTCTCTCCCTGTCACTTGATGGAGTGGTTTCAGATAACTTCAGACCCACATCACTGCCAGCTCCCTCTCTGCTTCCGCCTGTCTCCGTTCATGCGTCTGTCGGCACCCCCCCCCCCCCGCCCCACCTTCATCGTTCCATCTCTCTCTCTCTCTCTCCCTCTCTCTCTCTCTCTCCCTCTCACTCTCTCTCTCTCCAGTCCCTCCCACCCGGGCCGATCACAGTGGTGTGAATCCTCTGGTAAACGTCTGTTGCCTTGCAGAGCTTGTCAGTAAAGCCAGAGCTAATTAGCGGAATCACAGAATAATTAGTTTTTCTTCTTGTCGTTTAATTCCCACCACCCCCGTCACCCAATCCCTCTCTTCCCACCTCGTCAAAGTTTGCTCTGCTGTCAACAGTCGTAGGAAGTTTCTTCATCCCTCCACCTTCTATCGCTGTCTCCGCTCCTCTTGATTTCTCTCCCTACATCTATCTGGGAATCTCTTGATGCCTCTCTTTCTCTCCACATCTCACTCCGCCCGTTTCCCCTCTACATCTGTCTGCTCTCTCCCTGTGGAGTGTTTTCCCACCCACACCTTCTTCTCTATTGAGGTTTCTCTTGCAGTTGTTGACTTAAACACATGGTCGAGCTTGTTTTCTCACTCCGCGCCTTCCTCCCACTCTGCTTCCATCTTCCCCGCCCTCCTCTCTCTGCAGCTCACTCATTTCTCCCAATAGCCGGTGTTTGTTTACACGTCTATTCCTCCCTCTAGGTTGGTCGACAGTCCACTCTTGAAAAAAATCATTTCCCTTATACATTTCCCTCCTCCCCGTGCCTCGCTCCGGCTCCTCAGCGTGACTGTTTGCTCGTCTCCTTTATCAACAGCTTTTCTTTGCTTTTTCTTTGGTCGTTCCTCCACCCACCCTTCACTCGGTTCTCCCCCCCCTCTCCCGCTTGAACCACTCCTCGATTGGTCTCGTTTTGTAGAGGCGATAATGTGGCAGGCGGAAGGCTCTCCGATCACAGCTGAGGTAATTGGCTCTTTATAGCTCGGGTTTTGTGTGTGGAGCGCTCAGGTTTAGCTTGACTCTAGTATCCTCGCCACTCATGCCATTAGATACACACGCAGGCTGTCCAAGACATAAAATGTGGGCATGAATAGGCAAATTGATGCTCTCTTCTACAGTCAGTCGCCACATCATTGAGTTGATTGATTCTAAATAGGGATCATCAGCATACGTAGAGCAGGGGGGGGGGTCGTACAAGCTGTTCTCCATCTAAATGTCCCAAATTCACAGGCCTTATTATTCTAACTGTAGAAACGCCTTCACTTGTTGCATGTCACCATAAGACCCGCTCCAGAATAGTCCCAGCATCAGTTTTCTGACACTTTCAGGCAGAAAGCAAGGGTGATGCATTACTTGGTTGGAGTCATGCCGGCAGTGTTACGTTACTTCAGAGGCCTGAATGGCGGTGCTAATGCAAAGTGGATCGTGTAGTACCTACCCCAGTGGGTAGTTCCTGGAACTGAGTGCCTGTTCATTTTGGTTTGTGAAAGTGGCTGCAGACTGGTAATTGGGTCTAATATCACCTCTATCTGGGCACCAGTCAGGTCTGTTACAGACCTGATCAAGAGATCAGAGATCAAGAAAAGCAAGCAAGAAACTTCAGCTGTAGATGGCATATTTCAAATCAACAGTTTGTCACTCTCGTCTGGTAATTGAAATGGTCTGAACTATGGCTAATAGGGTTAAAGCTGTGGGTGGAAACAGCTCTTTTTTTATTCAGGCACAAGTGAGCACCAGGAGATGTTGTGTGGTAACCACCCTTGTTAAGAGCCAATTAGCTCTGCTAGGTCACAGCTCTGACTGTGAATTGTGTACCAGGGTGCAGAGCGTTGAGAGCGGTTGGTCACCATAAAGACAGTTGAAGACTAGACACTGCAACCTTGCTCTTAACTCCACACTGATAAGTTTGGTCCGTTTCGACAGTGCTCTGTTATCGACGTTCCCCTTCACATGAGCAACACCATACCCTGACATTCACTCAGTCACTCAATCACATTAGTTTCAATTGAATAAAAACCTCAATGAGGAATTTGTATCTAGCTTTCTAAAACATTCCCCAGAGCTTGCCATTGTTCTCAATCCTGTTTTACCAGAAATATCTTTGATTATTTCTGTCTCCTGCCTAGACACCTAGGGTTTGTCTACCTACATTTTACAGACATCTCCCACAGTGGGTTAGTACATACGGTCAAATGTGTCGATGCCAGACGAGCATAACTCAGAAACGTGTTTTGACGATGTGCCTTCTTCTCCTTTGTCATTAATCTTAGCTTTTCACCTGTAAGTGTTGTGTTATCACCATCTGCTGGTTTCTAAAAGCTTCACAGTGAACATTTTATAGTGAATCCATCCAAAATGATTCGTTTTATGACCTAATTAATTCTGCCACCCAGACCCAATTCAGTTGCTGACATATGCATTAAGACACATTTATTACTGCATACCAGATATGTTCACCCCTGGTAATGGGTTTGTTTGGAAGCCTGGTCCATCCGTCCATTTTCTCAACTTCATTGAGGAGGTCTGCTGGAGCCTATCTCCCACGCAAATAGAGTGAAGACAGGAAATACGCCCTGGACATGCCACCAGTTAATCACAGTGCACACACACACCATTCACTCTCGCACCCAGTGGCAATCTCAACATTTCCAGTCACCCTAAATATGCATGTGTTTGTGGGAGTGGAGAAAACCTACGCAGACACAGGAAGAACCTGCACATTCTACGCAGGAGAGGCCCTTGGTCTGAGCCAGGAATTGACCCAGGATCGTCTTGGTGTGAGGCAACAGTGCTAACCACCCAATCCCCTGCGACGCCCTGAAAGACAATCCTAAGCAAGTTAGCTCTCGTGCTAAGGCGCTAACGTCTTTTATGCCGGAAAACACAAACACTTTAACTCTGCTCTGACGCTGCTAACTCACCAGCACAGGTGAGATTTAACAGGCCAATCAATATTTTTTCATTATTCAACTATGGAGAACATCTCAGGCAACAGAGAATGTGCCTGCATGGTGTCTTTAGATTCCTCACCACAGGTGTGTGACGTGATGGATACCACCTTTAAAGATTACTGAAACGATATATTAGCTCTCAGCATGTTCAGTCTGCACACACCGCATACATTCTCACACCCGATCACTCAGTCCTTTTGTTCAGCCACCACTGTACACCTCTCTTTCTCTCTCTCTCTCTCTCTCTCTCTCTCTCTCTCATTCTCTGTATGTCTTTCTCACTCTCTGTCCATCTGTTCTGCTGAGTCGTGTGATCAGGAGAGGGTCCATACATCACCTCCCTACCTCCCTCGGGACATTGCAGTGGAGGAGGGGAGGGAAGGAATGGGGAGAGATGTGGCGTTCTCTCTCTCTCTCTCTCTCTCTCTCTCTCTCTCTCTCTCTTTCTCTCTCTCTCTCTCTCTCCCTATCTATCTCTCCCGTCTCTCACATTCATATACTTAAACCCCCTTACACGCAACAGCAGCTGTTAGCAATGATGGCAAATTGTTTTTCCTGTGCTTATTTGTGGTACACTACTGATTGGAAGGTCCTCTCTCTCTCTCTCTCTCATGATTGTGTGTAAGCACAGTCACACTGATGTGTGTGTGTGTGTTTGTGTGTGTGTGTGTGTGTGTGTGTGTGTGTGAGCGAGAGAGAGAGAGGGAGGGAGAAAGTTGGATTAGCGTTTTAGCTGCATTAGGAAGAGACTGAGACCAACACTTAGTTTAATGGAATTTCCATTTTCTACTTTTTGAGAACACGGTGTTATCTGATGACAGATCGACACACACTCATCGAGAGTCACAGAGAGAGAGAGGGAGAGAGAGAGAGAGACAAAGTGAAAGTGAGAGACGACAAAGGGGATAGATAGGAAGAGAGAGTGTGATTGATGAAGGGAGAGGTATCACCAAACAAGCAGAGAGAGAAAGAGGCAAACAGAGCGGAATAGTTATAATATAGAGAAAGACACAGTAATGCACCGAATGTGGGAGGGAGGGAGACAGGCAGAGAGAGAGAGAGGGAGAGATGAGTAGAATGCAATAATGTGATAAAGCAGCTGAGGAATGGAGGTTTTTCTACACTCCGACGCTTTTAGTCCCATTTCTACTTTTTACGGCAGATTTCATCATATTACCAAAGGCCATTTTGGCTCTATTGTGGATAATAGGCTGCTGTGGAATTATTGCAGATGCTGACTTAGATAATGGTCATTTTCTCTCTCTCTCTCTCTCTCTCTCTCTCTCTAGCTCTCTGTCTCCATATCTCTCTTCCCCCTCGCTCCGTCTCCCCTGCATGAGGGAGGGAGGGGTTAGGGAGGGGAGGTAAAGGAAGAGAGAGATTAATGGCATACAAAGATGGGCAGAGTCGGGGGCGATGGAGATAGCTGAAGGTGTGGCGCGCGGAAAGGCAGCTAAACGTGTAAGACAAAGGAAGTAAGGATAGGTTGTGCACTGGAGATAGCGCTTGGTTGCGGTGTTTATTCAGGAAGGTTTGATTCTAATGGAATACGTGGATAAGGGAATTGTATTTCCCCATCATGATATCCCCTCTAGGGGGCAAATATTGTGAGAGCCCAGAGTATCTTTAAAAAACAGCCACAGTCATTGGTGAAACGTCTGCGTCAGTGCTGATATTATCCACACAACATCTGCACCTTTGGATGAAAAAGCCACATCGATCACAGAGCGAGTCATTTGAAAAATAATGGCTTTAATGAAGCCGATTTGTAAACTGATTCATCTTTTTAATTAATACTTGAAGTGAATATGGCAAGCATTGGTGTTGGTGTTCTCAGATTTTCTTTCTTGCTCTCTCTTTGTAGTAAATTAGATATTATTGAGTTTCTGATGGTTGGCTGGACAAAACTAGAAATTAGCTCATTGGCTCCAGACTTTTGTGAATATGATGATGTTTTTCCGGTTTCCAGACGTCTTGTACACCCAATAAATATTACTTGTAGACGTTCGTGCTTGTGAGCAGCTGCAAATTTGGTGGGAACCCAATTGTTGAGCTGACAGGATTGATTCATCATATTATCCATCCATCCAACCCGTTCATCATCTTACCCACTTTGTACCTTTATTTTCTCACGGGGCTGCTGGAGGGTGGAGGGAGAGCATACGCCCCGGACAGGTCGTCAGTCCATCACAGTCCAGACCAAGGGACAGTTTGGAGTCTCTAATCGACCCAAATGTGTTCCTGAAGAAAACCCATACAGACACAGGGAACACACGTCCAAATAGAGTCTCAGTCTGCCTGCAGGGTTCAGAGTGCTATACACCAAGCCAATCTGTCACCTTCTACTGATGGCACAAAACAATAAGGTGTAAAAATTGGTTTAGAACTGATTCATCGTGAGATTTCTATGCTAAAACATCAATCTCTGGACTTTTAAAAAAGAGATTTTCTCTTGAATTTGGAGGATTGTGTCTTGACACCAAGGATTGAACTGATTAAATTAGAAAATAACTGAACATTAGTCGCAGTCATGATCATTTGTTTCTGTGTCATTGATCCAAAATGAAGCAGCTGTGTTGTGTCGTAGTGACAGCAGGACTTGGTGCAAATGCAAGTGTGTGTGTGTTTGTGTGTCAGTGCCATAGACATTGCTATGCATGTATTTACAGTATAGCGTGCATGTACGCAAGCTGACAGTGTGAGGATGAGGGGAAAGGTGAATGGGTAGTCAGAAGGCACGGGCAAATCAAGATGGACGTCGGGTGAGGAGGATGGAAGAGGAAAGGGAGTCAGATGATGTGAAGACATGGGGAGAGGGGGATGGAGGGAGAAAGAAGGAGAGAGAGGGGAAAGAGCGCCTGAAGAAACACAGGAAGGGAGGGATGGAGAGACTGAGGAGGAATGGCGGAGGGATGGAGGGAAGGGGGAGCCTATTGCCCTGAGACTACGGCAGAGAGAGAAAAAGAGTGAAGAGAGCGGGAGAGAGCAAAAGAGTGATAGCCTTACAGCAGCACCTAATGGCTTCTCTGGAGAGAGGGAGAGGGAGGGAGTGGAGAGGAGGAGAAGGCATAATGAGGGGGCTATGACAGAGGCAGAGATGGATTTAGAGAGGTAGATGGAGGGAGAGACAAAGAGAGGTGGAGGTTATACGGCCGCTTGGTAAAGACGGAGCCAAAGAAAATGGGAGGAGAGGGTGGAAACGGAGGGAAAAGGTAAATGGTGAAAGGGCGGCGAGGGGGGGGCTGCTGAGGCGGGGACGGAACCAGACGTTAAATGAGCGGCAGGGAAAATAGAGATGGATGAGGGTGGATGTAGAAAAACAAATGTGAAACAGGTAGGAAAACAAATGAAAGCGAGGGTGAAGTCAAGAGGAGGAGGAGGAGGAGGAGGAGGAGGAGGATAGAGGCACTGAGGGAGGCGAGAAAAGGAGGGATCAGCCCTCGGGTGAACAAAGAAGGAAGGAATCAGGGGAAGATGGATGGCAGCGAAGGGTGGACAGAGAACAAGGGAGGAGGAAGGGCGGCGAGGAGTGGCCATAGGGAGGGATGCGAGAATGATTTGAGAAATATAAAGAGTGGATAAGGTGAGGAAGGTGTGGGGGTGGGGTAGGGGGGGGCAAAGGGAGGACTGGTGGAGCACGTGGTGAGCCAGTAAAGGAGGAAATTGAAGAGGAGGCTGGAGGATGGCTGGATGGATTAAAAGGCAGTTTACTGTCATAACGCAGGAGGGAGGGAGGGAGGGAGAGGAGGAGGGGGCGCCGGGTAAACAGACGAATGAGCGGAAGGTATCTTCACCTCCGTTAACAGCTGTGTTAAAGCACCGGTCGCAGCTGTGAATAATTCAAAGCCTGTAGTTGGGATTTCTTACCAGCGAGAACCCCGATGTGAACCTCACACACACACACACACGCACACACACACACATTTGATTTCCTCTCTCCCTGTTTATTGCTACTTGGAGCTACAAGCTTTGTATATTACCCTGGATGCACATATATATATTCACATATATACCTGTGTGTGTGTGTGTGTGTGCGCGCGCACGTACGCATAGTAAAAGAAGAGAGAGAGATAAAGAGACGGAGAAAGAGCAGTCCACCTGCTGCAGCTCCAAGCTGCCACTCAGACATACCATTCTCAGCCGCCATGATTAGATTACACAGAAACACATCACTCCCCCCAGCTCTCGCTCTCTCTCCCTCTCTCCCTCTCTCCCTCTCTCTCTCCCTCCACTACACACACACACACGCTCAATTCTCCATTTTTAGCAAACATACGTTTGCATCAGTCACTCACTCCATGCGCTCTCCTGTCTCCTGTCTGTCTGCGTGTGTGTGTGTGCGCGTCTGCACGTGTGTCTTTAAGGTTTCCATGCCGACCGTTTCCAGGGTGATTTACTATAGCACCTGGTCCCTCTCAGGGTGGTACACTCGTCTGTTCGCCACAATCACCCCCCCTCACCCCCCCCCCCCACCCCACCCCCGGCCACCAGTGATCTCATCGCGTCGCTCGGCTCAGACTCGCTCCTCCTCCTCCTCCTCCTCCTCCTCCTCCTCCTCCTCGCCTCTGCCCGTTGTCATGATTTAGTCGCTTGGTCCGACCTCACACCGCTCATCATCTCCCTCCTCATCTCCCTCCGTCTGTGACCGTTAATCCACCTCGGTCCTGCGGAAGGAACCAGCATGGAAATCGGAGAGCGATTTCATAGCCTCAGAGTGGATCTGGAGGACTCTGTCGGCTAATCATGAGATGGGAGGGGAGCATATAGTTTAGTCTTTCCATCACTTGTTCAATGGGGGGATTTCCAACCGTTTCCAGGCAGGTCCAAACACATCATCACATTTTCATTCATTTCAGATTTTAATCGGTGATTAAAATAACAGGCCGACCTGACATTCACTTATCTCAGCCCAGGTACATGCGTGAATGAATTTTCAGTTTCAAGGAACGTAATGTCGCATGATCGTTCGTGTGACTGATCAGGAGAGGCAGCCAATCAGTGTAACGCTGATGTCCGCTTGCCAGATAAACATGAAAGGGTGCCAGGTCTGTGCAGGAATGGACCAGAATATTCCTTCACTGGAGAATAGGATTGCAAAGGGGCTTCTAAACCATCGCTCCATAACTTCTGTTAACACGAGAGGACAAGGACAAATACTCCATTCGGCTGTTTCTAAGTTCCTTCTGAGTATTTATCAAGTGGATATATTCATACGAACGCTCGCCATCGCCAGCCTTCCAGATACGACAAGTTACCGCTTTGAACTGTTGACCAATGACACAGTAAATCAATTTAAAGATGTGGGGGGGGTTACATGAAAAACTGAGCAAAATAATGTCACGATTCATCCACTGGTTATTGAGACATTTGTTCTTTAAAACCATCAGTGTCAAGCCGGGCGTTATTACAGGGAGCGGCGGCATCAGTCAGAATCATCCTCGGGAGGGAGGGCGGGCGGGTGGGCGGACGGATATCACGGCGATCCATCCCAGAGGTGCGTGCTGCATCTGAGCCTGGGCACGCCGTGGACAGGCCCGATCGCACGCCGCCGAGAGCGCCTGGCGTGGAAACGGAGGCCGCTGGGGCAGCAAAGAACGCCGAGCGAGGCGGCCGCGAAACAGGCGTGAAGCGGCATCCCCGGGGGCTGCGCTCCGTCCGCGGCTGGCGTCCTGCGTGAGCGGACAGACCCCCGCGGAGGGAGCGCAGCGCCTCCGACACGGCGTCGGGGCTGCAGGGATTCGTTTAGTCAAATTGATCCGCCGCCGCATGCCTACATGCATTTCACCGTGTCCCTGCGCAGCATCGTGCCTGTTCAGTTATGGTTGCAGGATGAGCCACGCAAAACCTGTTACCCCCGGCCCATTGTCTTCTGCGTCTGCGAGGGGGATTTAGCGAGAAAGCAAGGGCATGTGTGTATTACACTCTCTCCCTGTGTCTGTGTGTGTGTGTGTGTGTGTGTGTGTGTGTGTGTGTGTGTGGATCCAGAAGATTCAGAAATAGGCCAGTTAGGGTTTAGAGTAGAGAGATGTTAAGAGATTAAACAGACCTCTGTGGGGAGCAAGACTCCTCTCCAGCAGTTTAAATATAACTCTCTTCGGGGAGAAACTGAGTAAGTGTGTGCGTGCGTGTGTGTCTGTGTGCGTGTGTGTGTGTGCGTGCGTGCGTGCAGAGGGTGGTGTTAGGGTAGGTGGATGGATGTACAACTGGTGGCTCAGATTCAAACCACTCTTACTTTACCTATAGCCACGTTTCTGTGTGTACGTGTGTGTGCGTGTGCGTGTGTGTGTGTGTGTGTGTGTGTGTGTGTGTGTGTGTGTGTGTGTGTCAGAGTGATGTCTTCTTTACCTTTCGGCGCTGTGGGGATAGTTTAACACTGTGAGGTCTGGCTCCACCATCTGCTCGGGGTTAGCGTGTTTGTACCAGCGTGTCATTACAGTTGTGCCGGCGCAGCGCAGTACGCAACCGCGCTCTGACACACATCTCGCAGGTTCTTTCTTTTTTTCCTCTTTCTCTCTCTCCGGTTCATTACAAAATAGCGCTCATTTACATCGGTGGCCTAGCGCGTTCGTCGCCCGCCTCTGTGCATCGTCCGCACGGCGCCTCCGTCATCGCTGCAGAGCGCCAGGTAATAGATTAATCAGCGCGGCTAAACCGGCTCCACTCTGTCAGTCATTAACTAAAGCTGGGCGCCGCAGTAACAGGCCGAGGGGAGCCGGCTCGGGGTTCAGACGTGACGCCAAAACGCCACAAAATCCACTCCGCGGCCCCAGGCCAGAGTCGACTAACGCGGTCGGACATGAAGCGCAAGGAGCTGCGAGGACGAACGACGCCAGCTGAATCAAAGCGGTAATGGCAGATGCGACGAGAAATGAGGCCTTTTTGATCTCGACACGCGCCCGTTTCGATTCATTTCGTCTTGCCTGTGTGCACGATTGTGTCATGCCTCCTAGTTGCATATCCAGCGTGATAGTCAAGTTCCCCATACAGGCAGCGCTGGTGCTTTGAGCGGTCTGAAATTTGCCATTGGTGATTCCGAAACTGTGAAGGTGCTTGTGTTTTTTGTCCCTAACCACAACCCCAATAGCTAGAATAAATGTGTAATAGCTGCGGATTGACAGAAACGCACACAAAGGCGCTCATAGCTTTGACATCACCAGCAGGGTCAGAGCTCCGGTGTATAAGCTCAAGGTCACTCGACATATCTGAGAGGTGTCTGTGCGTCCGATGAAGCCAGTGACCTTCAAACCGGCCAGGCCGAAACCCCTCTGGACGGGCCACGGTGTGCTGCAGCCCGTAGACTGCCTAGGAGTCTAATGGGGCATCTCCCCATCCATCCTCGGCCCCGGCTCTCTGTTCCCTCCGCGTCCCCGCTCTCCAGCTCTCCTCTTCACACTGTCTCTCTTCCTTCTCGCGCACAAGTGGGTGACAGATGTGAGCCACTCTGGAGAGCACAGACAACCAGCACTCAGCTGCCAGGCGCCGCTACTCTGATAGGCTCCTTGTGCCTGTTTGTTTGTGTGTGTGCGTGCGTGCGTGCGTGTGTGTGTGTGTGTGTGTGTGTGTGTTTACGCATGGTGTGCAGCTGATGTATTTATGCATGAACTGTAAGGCATCGCGCTGTAGTCGTCTGTCTGTCTGTCTGTGGTCTCCCTGGTTTTTCCAAGTACAGCCTGAAATCTCACAGCTGTGTGGTCACCCTGGGAGGAGTGTGTGACTGTAGTCTATGGAGATGCACCTTTTAAAGAGGACCTAGAATGGTTGGACGGAGTTTTCATGTTCGCGCCCACCATAGAGGCCCAGGAAGCACCAGCCAAGGATGTAGGATGTTGAATCGGTCATCAAATCTCATTTCTCAGTCAATCTGAACCACAGTGGCAGTGTGAACCTAAACACACACACACACACACACACACACACACGAAACAGCCAGTGAATAGATCAGACGTGTGTTCCTGAGACCTGTTGTACACTCAGCACCCTCCGCTGCACGCATGCTCACACATATTTCCGCTTCCTTCAAGTGTAATGTAATCACCTGAGCTCTCCATGCTCCCTAACCCAATAAAGCTGACGGCCTCCACCACACACACACGCACACACGCACACACGCACGCACACACAAACAAAGACATCCTGCGGAACAACCTGCCATACATTCACCCTTCACCTCCTCCATGCCCCATCTTTTCCCCTCCACCTTCCAGTAGCTGAAACTTCAGCTCGACGACAGACCGACCCACCGTATCCTTTGTTATATAATTCCACGACAGGCATGAGCCCGGACAGAGGAGGTGGTGGGAGATGGCCCGGCGGACGGAGAATGAGGAGGTCGGGGAGAGCAGAGCTGTGGGATAAGCGTGTGTGTGAGTGTCTGGGTCGTCCCCGGCACCATCTGCTCTCTCCCTCTCCCTCCAGAAACTGTTGCTAGGGTGCCTGTCCCACCTTTCCAGCGCACCCCGTTCGGCTCCTCGCCTCCCCTCGACTCTTCCCCCCGTTCCCCCTCTCGTCGTCCCCCCTCCGCACACGTTCCCCTTTTTTCCCCCCCTCGCCTTCAATTAATTTAATTTACTTTTTCCGTCCTTAAGAGGGTACCTGCTTCCCATTCAATATTCCTCACTGGCGTGACATTCAATTACATGTATATTAGCAACGCCTCAGTGAAGTGCTCATAACTCTGAAAGGCTCCCAATACTGCTGCTAATTCACGAGCTCGTTCCTCGCCCTTTTCCTCCGCAGCTACACGCCGGATACAAAGACTCCAGCCACTCGTCTACACCTCTGTAGACACACGCGCGCACGTCTCTAATTCCCTTAGACTTTTCTTCTCGACCTTCCCTCGAAATCTATCTCTCTTCCGTTCCTCCGTCCCTTCCTGGCAATTGTGTTGACATGACTCAGGGCCCCCTGTCCACAGAGAGAGAGAGGGAAAGAGAGAGAGAGAGAGAGGAGCAGAGGAAAAGTGGAGAACAGAGTTTGATGGTGGTGTGTTTAGAGAGAAGGGAAGAAAAGAGGCAGGGGGAGAGGGAGAGATCGTAGATCAGAACCGTCATGATTGAGCCATCTGCTGAGAGGAGGCCAGAGAGACTCAAACACACATACACACGCGCGCACACACACACACACGCTCGGTGCTTAAAGATCACCACTGCCACCCGTTGGTCATTCCCTGACAGTACGCCTCCGCGTCCCTCCTCTCTCTCTCTCTCCTCGGCCTGAGTGGGCCTGCAGCCGTCCAGGAGGAACCGGCCCGGGACGAGTGAGACACGCAGCTCTGAGCATCGATCAGTCTGGTCTGGCTGTCTGAAGAGCCCGTCTCAAGCAGCCCATTCTGCTCGCTCCACGGGGTGGTGTTCCCTTTTTTTGTGCTCTAATATATGACGTTTATCTCCACCTAACTCCTTTCTAAGAAGAGCGGAGCCTCGGCGCGGATTATGAGGCTTTGGCTCTTTCAAAACATATTGAGTATGGCGATGTGTTACAGACTCTTGCCAGTGCTGTGATGCCGCCACTGTAATCCTGCTTTTGCTGTTTCATTCTTGCCCCGCAGTTAAATGTGATTTGCTGCACGCCGTCGGTTCCTCTGCACGACCGTGGGTGGCTGCGTGTTGTTGCATCTCTATGTGTGTAAACACTCTGCCGGCTTCTTTCATCTCCTCCCAGTCCCCCGTCTCTCTCTCTCTGTCTCTCCATCTCCCTCTCTCTCTCTCTCTCTCTCTCTCGTTTCGACTGTCACCAGGCCCCGAAAGCGGTCCACTCTGGTTGAGCTGCCTCAACTTTAATAGATTTATAAACGCCTCCTTCCCATTGGTCGGCGCAGGCCATTTCATCCTATTAGAGATTAGCATACGGCTAAGTGGAGGAGGAAGTGCTCTTTATATGCTAATGAGGAGATAATATATGCAGGCGGGCCCAACCAATGCCCCCACAGGGAGGACTCGGGGTGGCCTGACGAGCTGAATTTCCAAACGGCCCCCCGATTCATCTGGCTTTTCACTCAGGCCGGCCGACACCTGGGCCGTGTCTTTGTGAGCTGTTTCTCAACACAATGGCCGACTGCTGCTTCGATGTATAACGGCCAACCGGTGTCTCACTGTACGTGCGTATAGTGGGAGTGCATTGAATCAGCATTGTTCCTGTGGCTGCTGCCACCGCGAAGCGTCCGCTTGTGATGAAGAGCCGTGACAGCGGCACCGAGGACAATGTCTGTCGCGTCGGAAGTAGCAAAGCTTCTTTACCCGGTATTTAATAACACAGACGACAACGGAAGACGGTTAACGCGCCGAAAACATCCAGTTCATTCATTTCCTTGACTGGCTCTGGGGCTAAACGGCGTTAGCGGGCGTCCACTGGAGCCTATCACAGTGTTCGTGTGGGGGAGAGGCAGGACATAGCACCCTGGACAGGCAGCCCATCCATCACACACAGGCACAATTTACTCGCACACTCACACCCAGGGCCAATTTAGAGTTAATTTAGTAGCAATTATTTTGGACTGTGGGGGAAAACTGGAGCAAGCCGAGACGGACAGGGGGAGAAGATGCCGGGAGAGGCTGACCTAGGAGGCCAACCCGGGTCTGTCTTGATTTGAGGAACGAGCGCTGCCCACGGTGTACGGTTTTTATCGTGTAGCACTCTCATGACCATTTTACTGACGGTCACATCCACCCATTCAGCCATGCTGGTGGCTGCACACTGTATGATGGTCTGTCTGCTCAACCACAGACTGGTGACGCAGCTTCAGGCACAGTTTGGGCTCAGACTGGGGTTCAATATGTTGCCCAAACATACTTTGATGTTGAGGCTGCTTAAGCCGGTATCAAACCTCCCATCTTCCAATCTGTGGATGACAGCATTAAGTACCAGATACATACTGGGCCTGAGTTCCTAGTGGTGAGTGAGGGGATGATTGTGGAGATGTTTGCGTATACCTGGGACGAGGGCCTTTCTTTGTGGAGGTCGCACGTTCTTTTGGGGGTTTTCTCTGGGTGCTGCTGTTTCTTACCTACACCTAGGTATAGTCTCACACACACCCCTGTGGCACCGTTAAGATGCAAAGCGTGTTGAGATGATGGATGAATTAATATGAAGCTAAGACAAGGCCGCTTGCTGGAGCAGGCTGCCGTCGCTGTCTTCACATCTAACTCTGGGCAAAATAGCAAATTATTGTTGTAATTCACCAACTGATAAGCGCTGACTGACTGCTCCGCAATCCACCTGACCTCCCTCTCTCTCTCCCTCTCCGTGTCTTCCACAGGAACAAGGTGTGGTGGGGATGTCACGACCACCGGGCGCCATCCCGCCTCCTCACCCCGCCGGGGGCGTGGCCTCGGGCGTGGGGCCCAACCAGGGCTCGGGGCCGCCCCCGGGCTACGTGGGCAACCAGCAGCAGGCGGCCATGATGAAGCAGATGATGGCCATGGAGCAGGAGAAGCGGGTGCAGATGCACATGATGGAGCAGCAGAAGCAGCAGCAACTCCTCAGAGAGCAGAGGCAGCAGCAGCAGCAGCAGCTACTGGCCGAGCAGGTGGGCTCTACGGCTCTGTGAGGTGGTGTGTGTGTGTGTGAGCGTTCTTTGTTCATACATCGCTGTGTCCCTAGCTCTAATGAGAGCAGCTCATCCCCTCCTCTTCCTCACTGTTTGTCTGGTTGCATGTATAATTACCCTCCACCAGCCCCCTCTTCACTTTCGCTACTTCCGTTTTATCTCCGCAGCGTGTGCACGTGCGTACGCGTCCGTTTGTGTGTCTCCATTTTTTTTTTTTTTTTTTGCCACGCCGCCTGCTGTGATAATGTGGTGTTTTCTTTTTATTTCTCACTCTGTGAAGGAATCAAGTGTTAAAGAGTTCTGAACTCTAGAGTCACCACCCACCATGTTGGTTTTAATTGGATCTGCGAAAACACACACACACACACGCACACACAAGTATAGGTGTCTGGGAAGGAAGCACATTCTGCCGGGGCTCAGCGTATGTCGTTAACCGGTTATCATACCCCCTTCGCTTCATTTCCCTGACCTGCAGCACAGTGGTAGTTGTGTTGGAGAATCGGGGATGCCTTTGGTTTTCTGCTGGAGCACTGATTGGCTAAGTGCACGTTTCCTATCGCTGGTTTAGCAAACCCTTACTCAACCAAACATCTATCCGCTCCATTTTACCAAACACCTGCCTCCAGTGTAATTAAATCTGTCTCTACTGTACCCAACACCTGCCTCCACTGCAATAAACACCTGTCTCCCCTTAACCGGTCTAACACCTGTCTGGTGTTTGCAGTACCAGACTCCCGTCATACCTCTGTGTAGCCGAGCATCTGCTCTGCCTCTACTGTACCAAAAAACCTGTCTCTACTGTACCCAGCATCTGTCTCACATCAGTTAGACCCAAGCGTCTGCCTGACCTCCGCTGCAGCAAGACACCTGTATCACCTTTATTGTGTCCGTGCTACGACACAATAACGACTCTGATCCGATGTGGACGAAAACGTTCCCTCTTTTAACTCGCCACATGTGCTCATTAAATCACTGTAAATCCAGGAAATATATGAATATATAACAAGAAAAAGCAAATAAACTTTATTGATTCCTTAAAGAGATTACCTAAGTTCTTAAACGTGTGATTTAAACAAGATCTGATGGACTTGCATCCGTGTTGTGGTCCTAGCTTTGCAGTCCTGAAATGGATATGTAAAGGACGCTTGTAACATGTTTCTAACCTGTGTGTGTGTGTATGTGTGTGCGTGTGTGTGTGTGCGCGTAGCTCCAACAGCAGCAGCATCTCCCCAGACAGATGGGCCAGGGCCAGAGGAATCCATACCCACAGGTCAATCAATACCAAGGTGAGAAACACAGCCGCATGCATTCATTTCATTTCCTGCAACAATGCAGCTGAATATTTGCAATAGCAGACAAATATGAGCCTCCTGATAGATTTTTTTAATAAAGGGGGTAAGACCTGCCCTAAAGTCTTCAGAGGTATATTGATGAACATATAAGTGAATAGATTTTTGGTAAGTATGTCTCTGTTATTTATTTTTGTTATTGTGTATTTTTTATAAAGGATCAGGACAGTAACATAGACAATTTGACAGTATTGACCCTATTGTTTAAAGCAGGTGCTAGCTTTCAACACTTAAGAAGGGCTTTTATGAAAACAGTTGAATAGGCAGCAGGTTGTGTAACAAGAATACAATAAAGAACACATAAAAAAAGCATAGCCAACATAACATCCAAAGATGAGACGAGTTCAGAGTGGTTGCTGAATCAAACAGGATTTCTCTTACAAGTGGTGATGGTGAGCAAAATTAGGTCACAAATTCCAAGACTTTGCTCCTATTGCAGTAAACAAAATATACTGTATATTTTTTTTTTAATCTGAACTTGTAGTGATTGTGCTGCACGATGGGTTCACAGGGAGGCTGAGGAGCGAGGCCATTAAAACTTTCAAACTCCAAGCTTTACCTAATGACAATGCAACAGTGATAGTACAGCATTTGTGATATGCACAGTTGGCCCGAGACCAAGCAGTCAGCCCATATAACTGATACTACAACAGCAGTGAGTTTAGAAATACCACGCCACGGTCAAATGTCGCACCATTCAGCTTTTTGCCCATCATCCAGACTTACAATCACACATTTATCCTTGGTCTGCAAATGAGTACGGTTCACCTGGTAGAGTGCCAAGCTGTTTAGACGTGTAACAGATTTCACAGCTCACTCTCCGACATATTCAGAAACAGACCAACACAAGCAAATAGTGGCGCAGACTGAAAATCAAGCCTTGTCCTCTCTGTCTGTCTCTGTCAGATACATCAGTTGTTGCTCAGATGCTCTTCAGCCCCTCTCTCTCTCTCTCTCTCTCTCTCTCTGTCTCTCTGTAAAAAAAAATATAGAATATTCCTCCTCTGCCTGTTACCACGGCAACTTGTCTGTCCTGGATCCCCCAGAGTTCCGGTGAAGTCGGAGATGGATGAGAGGAGGGAAATGGGAGAGAGGGGGGGGGAAGAGAGAGGGAGTGAGAGGAAGAGAGGGTGGAGGCTGGTAATACGAATAATAGGGAGATGCTCTGGTACGTTGGAAGGAGATGTTGAGGAAAAAGAAAGAGGGAGAGAAGATGATGGTGGTGGTGATGGGAAGATGAAAAAATGTACAGAGGAGTGGGAAGAGGGAGAGTCAAGTCGAAAGCCATTTATAGCCATCAGAGAGTCTGTCTGTAAGTCTAGGACATGATGTGAAGAGGAAGAGGAGGCTTCAGCAGGATACTCTGGCCTAGAAATGTACATGTAGTGATTTATATTGTGTGCTTGTATTTAAAGTTATGTACATAAGAGAAAAAGAGTCCTAATGACTACTTTTTTAAGAAGGGCAGTGTTAGATGAAAGTTAGGAGAGCAAATGCTCTTTGAAAGGCTTTGGTCTTCAACCAAGACCTTGGTAGCGTGGTAGCTCCACCATCAGGGAACTACACGCTACGCGCTCCCTGTAGTCATTTGCATGTGCATGAAGTGAGGTGTGGGACAGATGCAGCTGTGTTGTCTCGTAGTAGCACCTCGAGCTCTGCTCGCTGGCCACCTCCCACAAGGCTCCAGTGTGTTGCCGACTCCCCCCGGCTCCTCGGTTACAGTTCCAGTCTGATCTGTGAGGTGGGGGATTAGTGGAGTGATGTCAGAAGTGGGTTTATTAGAGGATTTAGAGCCATTTCCACGCTAGCAGACCTCCTCAGCCCTGCCGCTACCGAGCCTCTAATAGGGAAAAGTGTGGAAGTGAGGCCCTGGTTGTGCAGTGTGTTTAGGTCTATTGTGGTGCGGCTGGAGTTGAAGTAAATTGGGAGGGAAGCATTCATTTCTGGAGTAAACAGGGTGTCACGGAACATAAATCTTTGCCTTAGCGCTGACTTATTAGGTTGGTCTTCTGTGTCATTTGGTGACACATAGACTGGATCTGGTATACAGACTCTAAAGCTCCTTTACAAAAGCCTAGTGTCTGTGATTTCTATCCCCATATGCCTCTCTAATTCTCTCCCAACTCCTTGGCTTTTAACTCCTTTGATGCCTCTCTGTTTTGCAGGTCCTCCACAGTCCCTCCAGAGCATCCGGGCTGCGCGTCTCCTCCAGCAGCAGCAGCAGAACCAGCAGCAAATGGTCCAGATGAGTTCTGTCCAGGGCCAGGCGGGCTCGGTGGGACCCCAGACAGACATGGGCTTACCGTACGGCAACCAAGGGTCCAGCCAAGGCTCCCTGTACGGGCTCAACCCCTCCATGAGCCAGATGATCCACCAGCAGCAGCACCAGAGCCAAAGTGTCCAAGCCTCCATGGGTCTTCCACCGCAGCACAACCCCGCCGCGGGGCCCCCCCGGCAGGGCGGCGCGGGCCCTGCGGTCGGGGGCATGCCCGGGGGTCCAGGAGGCGGCGGAGCTGGAGGGTACGGCGGACAGGGGATGTTAATGAACTCGATGACGCAGCAGCCCCTCAAAGGTCCTCCCAATGCCAAAGCCCAAGCACAGAGACTGCAGAGCATGCTGGGAGGAGGAGGCGCGGGGGGCGGGGGCATGGCGGCGGGGGGCTGGCCGCAGCAGCAAGGACAGAGTCTGCAGGCCATGGGCGGAGCGGTTGGAAGGACTACAGGAGGCGCGGGAGGGGACATGGTGGGCTTCAGCTCCGCCCAGGGGTACGGGATGCAGCCGGGTCAGCCCCCGCGCATGGCCAAGCAACACTTCCAGGGCCAGGGCATGGGCCAGGGGATGGACCCCAGGGTGGGCAACCCGGCGGCGGGCATGGCCGGCCCCATGATGGGCCCCCACATGGGCGGGCAGCCCAGGACCAACCAGCCCCGGCCCATGGTCATGAACCAGGGGATGAACCAGGGGGTGATGGGCCAGGGCATGAGCGGGATGGGGGGGTTCGGGCCGGGCCCCGCCGGGCCGGGGATAGGGGCAGCGGGAGGAGGGGGGGGGGCCCTACGGACCAGGGGGAGTCGGGGTGGGAGGTCAGCCGCCAGGCTACCAGAGGACAGCCAACCAGGACATGTCGTCCTACGGTTATGGGGGCGGGCCCTCAGGGGGAGGAGCGTTCGGACTGGGCGACGGCTCGGGGGCGGAGCTGGACTCGAG